>CM072999.1:168798059-169428059 GCA_037038555.1 Rhynchonycteris naso | reverse complement strand
TCTTTTTTTTTTTTGCCATTTGTAAATCTTTCAGTGAAGTGTCGAACCTAGTTTTATTTTTTTTAATTGGTTTGTTCTCCTTCTTATTGAGTAAAGATAAAAATCTTTTATTTGGTATGTATTTTGCAAATCTATTCTCCCAAGTCCATCTTGTTTTTTATTTTAGGGTGGAAGTATTTAGTCTTTTGCCATTAAGTATAATGTGTGTTGTAGGGTTTTTGTAGCTGCTCTTTGTCCAGTTGAGAAGTTTCTGCCTATTCTTAGTTTGCTGAGAGCTTTTATCATGAATGGATGGTGAATTGTGTCATATAGTCTTTCTAAATCTACTGAGATGAACTTGTGGTTTCTCTTTTTGAGTTTGTTAAGATGGTAAATTACATTGAATGCTCTTGAATATTCAATCAATCTTGCATTCTGAGATGAATTCCACTTGGCTATATGTGAAATATTTTATGGAACATTTTATTTATGGCTGGAATTGATTTTCTAAAAGTTTATTAAATATCTTAATGTTTATATTTATGAGAATATTCATCTGTAATTATTTTTCTTTGTAATATCTTGTCTTGTTTTGGTATTATGGTAACAATAGGCTCATAAAATAAGATAGGAAGCATTCACTTCTTTTTCTGTGCATGTGTGCAAGAGAGAGAGGGAGAGAGTGAGAGAGACAAACAAGAAAGGAGAGAGATGAGAAACATCAACTCTTTGTTGCAGTACCTTAGTTGTTCATTGATTGCTTTCTCAGATGTGCCTTGAATGGGGGGCTCCAGCTGAAACAGTGACCCCTTGCTCAAGCCAGTGACCTTGGGCTCAAGCCAGTGACCTTGGGCTCAAGCTAGTGACCATGGGGTCATGTCTATGATCCCACGCTCAAGCCGGCAACCCCACGCTCAAGCTGGTGAGCCTGTGTTCAAGCCAGATGAGCCCACACTCATGCCCTTGACCTCAGTGTTTCGAACCTGGGTCCTTATTGCCCCAGGCCAATGCTCTATCCACTATACCATTGGCTGGTCAGGTCACTTCTTTTTTATTTTTATAAAAATGTAAGCCTAGAATTTGCTTGGAAAAAGTCATTAGTGAATTCCTTAGGTCAAGTGTTCTGGATTTTCTTCATGTGAAGTTCTTAAGGTATAGATTCATTTTCTATATTGTAACTAAGGTTATTCAGGTTATCTATTTCTTCTCGAATAAGTTTGATTGTGTCTTTCAAATAATTTTTCATATTATCATAGTTGTCAAATTTATTGTCATCAAATTAAAAATATTTCTTTATTATTTTTTCTAACAGCTGTGGGATCTGTAATGAAATCCTATCTTTCATTCCTTATGTCGGTCACATGTGTCTTCTCTCCTTTATTTTTCATCAATCAGACTAGAGGTTTATCAGTTTTGTTCATCTTTTCACAAACCAAATTTTGTTTTCATACTTTTTGTTTTAAATTTTATTATTTTATACAAATAAATATTTTTACAAAATAT
This sequence comes from Rhynchonycteris naso, assembly GCA_037038555.1. Taxonomy (NCBI): domain Eukaryota; kingdom Metazoa; phylum Chordata; class Mammalia; order Chiroptera; family Emballonuridae; genus Rhynchonycteris; species Rhynchonycteris naso. Next base: position 169,426,577 of record CM072999.1, on the reverse strand, counting down.
TTTATATATTTATATATGTATGTACACACACATGCATGCACACACACACATACACATACACACACACACACACACACACACACACACACACACACACACACTAGTTTTATGGCCCAGATATAGTCTATTTTGGTGGTGACTGGTCTAGTCTAAACACCATTCAATGGAGTGTTCTAAAAATGTTAACTTGGTCAAGTTCATTGATAAGGTTGTTTTAATGTGTATGCGTAATGATTGTCTACTTGTTCTATTAATCATTGAGAAAAGAGTTTTGAACTTTACAACTGTAATTGTAGATTTGTTTACTTTTCTCTTAAATTTTATAAATTTTGCTTTATATATTTTAAAAGACTGTTATAAGGTACTATATTTAAGATTGCTATTACTTCTTAATGAGTTAACCCCCTTATCATTAAATCTCTTTCTTCATCCTAGGTAATATTCTGTGTTCTAAAATCTGTTTTATTTAAAATAGACACTCCAACATTTTTTATTAGTATTTTTTAATATATATAATTTTCTGTCTTTTTATTTTTAATGTATTCATGTTTCTGTATATAAAATAGATTTCTTATAGACAACATATAATATTGCTTTTTAAAAATTCTATCTGAGGGCCTGAGCTGTGGTGACGCAGTGGATAAAGCATTGACCTGGAACCCTGAGGTTGCCAGTTCAAAACCCTGCACTTGTCTGGTCAAGGCACATATGGGAGTTGATGCTTCCTGCTCCTCCCCCATTTCTCTCACTCTCTCTCTCTCCTCTCTAAAAAATGAATAAATAAAATATAAAAAGTTTTAAAAAAATAAAATTCTATCTGAAAATCTCTGTAATTCAATTTAAGTGTTTAATCATACAGATTTATTGCAATTACTTATTTGAGTTTTAAACTTCCATCTTTCTACTTTTTCCTATTTGTCTCATCTATTATTTGTTCTTTTTATTATTTCTCCCTGCCTACTTTTAGATTATTTTTTATGGTTCTATTTTAGCTTTACTTTTTACTTACTAGATATAGTTTGTCATTTTATTATTTTTTAAATTGGTATTAGCACCTTTATCTGTTAGTCCTATTATGTTTGCTATTTCCTGGCATGTTCTTATTTATTAATTTTTCTTTTGTTATAGAACATATTGCCTTGCTTTGTTGATTGCAATCTTTTATTGGATACTATATATTATGAATTTTACATTGTTGCTTGCTGAATTTTGTTGTTTTAAAGAAAATATTCTTGGATTTTTTTCTGGTGCACAGTTCTATGACTTGGAATCCACTTGCTTTTTTGATATGTTTATAAGCTTTGTTAGGGCAGGTCCAGAGCAGATTTTAGGTCTAATTTAATCTCTTACTATGTTAATACTCTTTTGTGGGTTCTGCCTGATGCCCCATATTAAAATGTCTTTCTCCTTGGACTGGGGTGATGGGCACAGACCTGTGTGAACTTTGGTAATTGTTCTGTGTATTCAATTCCGGTATTTCTTTTTTCAACTCTAGTCTTTTTTTTTTTTTTTTGCATGTAAAGATCAGTACTCAGCCAAAGACTGAAGAGGATCTTCCTGCAGATACCTGTAGCTCTCTCACTATGCGGTCCCCATAACCCCAGTTCTCTATCCCCTAAGTCTCAGCTGCTCGGCCTCTCTGCACTCTCATCTCTGTCTCCTCAACTCAGGAGTACTGCTGGTCTCTGCTCAGTTTCTTCCCGGCCTTGAAGCCTGAAAATGGCTTTCATCAGTTGTTGTCAGTCCATTTGCTCAGGGATCACATTTTCATACGACCTCATGTTTATTGTCTGAACACCAGTCATGGGTTTGTCCTTTGTTGTTGTTTAAGGCAGGAGGATATATTTGCTTTCTATTTTTCCATCTATAAGCAAAGTCCTGTCTCTTGTGTTGTTTCCTCTTATCAAGGGCATTTTAAAGTTGAAAAATAACAACTTCAGAGGAAACTTAAAGGCAAATCCTTTATCTTTCATCTCTTTGCTTCCAAAAAGAATCTCCAGTGTAACCCATTTGCCTGCCAGAGCTCCAGGACTTTCTGACCTCAGTTCTATTGATAAGTAATTGAGAATATAAAAGATAGGTAGGGTATATTTATTGCACACTGAGTTCTTCATGGACATGTGTGTTTGTCTGCATAGTAATTTCTCCACACAGCCTGGTGCTTCTGAGGACCTCACAGAGGTTGTTCACATTCTTTGGTTTGACTTATTTGCATTTGTTTCTTAGAAGAATGAAGTTAGCATGTTCTCCCTGTGTCTCCATGAGGATTTTCTCTGAGGATCTGTCTGTTGCTTGCTACACTTGAGTGACAAGTAAGACTGCTGGTATCAGAAATATTCAGGAAATTAAGTTCTGAGAAATGTAAACCAAAGAACCCCTCAGGGCAAAGAGAAATGAAATGTCCCCTTGAGCAGGATAAATTAAAGCAGCAAGCTACAAACATTTTGTTCAGGTCTGACATTTATATTAAAAATCCATAAATTTAATTGCGTATGTTTTATATATCTATTTAATTTTAAAAATATTTTTCTTTTTTTAAAATTTATTTTGAGAGAGAGAGAGAGAGAGAGAGAGAGAGAGAGAGAGGAGGTGCAGGAAGCATCAACTCCCATATGCACCTTGACTGGGCAAGACCAGGGTTTCGAACCAGCGACCTCAGCATTCCAGGTCGACACTTTATCCACTGCGCCACCACAGGTCAGGCCTGTTTTATATTTTGAAGTAGTTTATTTTTTACATTCTGGATATACCACAACACCCTGCTTGTCTACCGCCACACAGTGAACTTTATGAATTGGCCTATGCAGGATCCACTACACTTTCTCCACGTCTGTCAGTCACATGTGATTAGAAAGAGTCAATACTCTTCTCCTTCTATTCTAGCATTACAGAGAAACAGGAGCAAACAATGCATTACCGTTTTTCGAAGTTGTCCATACCTGTTCTGCTGGTTTCATGAAAGAATATCTTCCCCATGGCAAGGTAATAAGCACTGTGTGCTGACCATGTCAGGAGGGTCTGGTTTTTTTTTTTTTTTTTTTTTTTTTTACAGAGACGAGAGAGTCAGAGAGAGAGTTAGAGAGAGGGATAGATAGGGACAGACAGACAGGAATGGAGAGAGGTGAGAAGCATCAATCATTAGTTTTTTGTTGCCATTGCGACACCATAGTTGTTCATTGATTGCTTTCTCACATGGGCCTTGACTGTGCACCTTCAGCAGACTGAGCAACCCCTTGCTGAAGCCAGCGACCTTGGGTCCAAGCTGACGAGCTTTTGCTCAAACCAGATGGCTCTGGCTCAAGCTGGCGACCTCGGGGTCTCAAACCTGGGTCTTTCACATCCCAGTCAGACGCTTTATCCACTGCGCCACCGCCTGGTCAGGCTCAGGAGGGTCTTTTGCATGGTCTCCAGAAACTGGGATGGTAATGGAAACAAAACAAAGGCACTGAGCATTTGTGACTTATGAAGTTAGGTTAAGTTAGCTGAGAGGTCTGAGTTTTCTTGAAACCATTAAGAATTGAGTAACTTCAGTTGATTACTTTTTCTTGTTGAGTCTTGTACAGACCTCGCTACTACCTCTTTCCCTCCATCCTTGGGTTGAATGGAGTGCTAAGAGGAGGAAGGGTGTGAGAAGATGAGGGGAGTAGTCATGTCTGTGCTCCTTGTGTGGCTGAAACAGAGGACTGAGTGAAACTCTTTTTCTGCTAGCCATCCAAATGTCTTTGTGCTGTAGAGAAGAGCTGGAGTCATTGCTTTCAATTTACTAATGGGAAACAGAGACCCAGAGGGATAAGTGATTAGTGTATGTTTACTGAAGTAGGGTTGAGACTTGGAGAAGAAGACAGCTCCTCTAATCCCACTGTTCTTACCATTGTGCTTCCTGTGTGGTCCACCGGCTCAGCTAAGTAACATCTGCTCTTTAAAAAAGTACGTATTTGCCTTTCTAAAGTGACTACATTTCATGAAGTGGATAAATCAACTTAAGATACTTGGTCAAATCAAAGAATGGGGAGCAATAAAGTCAGTCCTCAGAACACAGCATTGGTTCACAACCACTTCCTGTTCTTCGTGGCCACTACTCTTTCTTGAACTTCTTCTCTTTGGGGAAAAAAATATCTCAAAGTGCATTTATCCCAGAGTAATAAAAAATAAATGCCTTTGCAAGCATTTGTTACCAAAATTCCATACAGAAAGAGTTAATCATTCTTTCCCCAGCATTTTGAAGGTGTTCCTGAAAATTACATATACAATCTTCAGGACAAAAATAAACTCCTGTGCTTGTACAGAGCTATTCCACTAATGGGGCCTCAGAAACCTGAGAAGCAGCCTGCACGGTGTTTTATGATTTAAAAAAGATCTTTTGTCATTTAGTGAAAGGCAAGAATAGCTGCTAAATCCTAAAAAAAAAAAGAGACTCTTTGATTCAGGACTCCATACATGGCTAATCTTTTCCGTGGTATTCGGTCCCATACCCCGTTCGCAATTAGTCGAGGTATATGCTTCTGAATTCTTCAGGGTTTAAATACAACATCTGAGATTAGGTTGTTTCCATTTAGACTGAATGTCTTCGCTACTTTGTAAACTTACTAGAGGAGAAACAGTGTGTCCGTAAAGTCATGGTGCACTTTTGAATGGCCACCGGTCAAAAGTGCACCATGACTTTACGGACACACTGTATTTCTGATTGCCAGGCCAATCCAAAACTTCTAAAATGAGGTCATTTTTAAATAAAGGTTATTATGATAACCTACAAAAAAGACAGAATTTGGTGAGGATTAAGGGAAGGACATGAAGTTTAGTTTTTTTTTCTGGAGGCTAATTTCTGTTATTTTGACAATTCATATCAGTTATTAGACTCAAGAAAATATAGGGAGTGTATGTATACTTTGCATATTATAGCTATTAACCACCTGTGGCTGCTGAGTGCTTGCAACTGGGCTCATCCTATTTGGAAGACAGCACTGCTTTAGACCTTTTTCTCTAGTGGTTGTTTACTTGTCATCAGAAAAAGCAGGTAGGTCAGGTGGGCCAGATGCAAACCACTTTTTTTTTTTTTAATTTTATTTTTTTTTATGAAAACATCTCCAGGTTATCTTAACATTCAATTCTGTTGCATACTCATCACCACAGGTCAAATTGTCCTCTGTCACCTTCTATCTGGTTTTCCCTGTGTCCCTCCCCTCCTCCCTATCCCACCGTTCCCTCCCTCCCCCCACCCCATAACCACCACTCTCTTGTCCATGTCTCATAGTCTCACTTTTATGTCCCACTTATGTATGAAATCATGCTGTTCTCAGTTTTTCTTTTTTTCTGATTTACTTATTTCACTTCGTATAATGTTATCAAGGACCATCCATTTTGTTATAAATGATCCGATGTCATCATTTCTTATGGCTGAGTAGTATTCCATAGTATATATGTACCATAGCTTTTTAATCCACTCGTCTTCTGACAGACAATTGGGCTGGTTCCAGATCTTCGCTATTGTGAACAATGCTGCCAGGAACATGGGGGCGCATTTCTTCTTTTCGAACAGTGCTAAGGTGTTCTTAGGGTATATTCCTATAAGTGGGATAGCTGGGTCAAAAGGCAGTTCGATTTTTAATTTTTTGAGGAATGTCCAAACTGTTTTCCACAGTGGCTGCACCAGTCTGCATTCCCACCAGCAGTGCAGAAGGGTTCCCTTTTCTCCACATCCTCGCCAGCACTTATTCTGTGTTGTTTTGCTGATGAGTGCCATTCTGACTGGTGTGAGGTGATATCTCATTGTGGTTTTAATTTGCATTTCTCTAATAATTAGTGATGTTGAGCATTTTTTCATATGCCTATTGGCCATCTGTATGTCCTCTTGCAAACCACTTTTTGTGATGCGTGTTTGCAACAGGGACTGAGCTAAATAAGTATACAGACCCTGAATTCTTTCAGTTTGGCCTTCTGTGTTTTGGTGAACTAGGCAAACACCTCAGCTTCTGTGATCCTTTGAGTTATCTCTGGGTCACCCTTTCAACAGATCCTGTCCAATAGAAATATAATGTGAACCACATATGTAATTTAAAATTTTCCTGTGGTCATATTAGAAAAGGAAAAAGAGACAGATCAAGTTAATGCTAGTGATATATTTTATTTAACTCAACATATAAAAATATTATCCTTTAAAAATGTAATCAATATAAAAATTACGAATGGGACCATTTACATTTTATTTGTGGTACCATATGTTTGAAATCTGGCATGTGTTTCAGACTCGCAAACACCTCAAATTATACAAGCCACTTTTCCAGTACTCAGTAGACACATGGCTGTCCACGTTGGCATGCAGATATTGGCTTCAGTCCTCAAATAAGCAAGGGGATGCCCTAAACTGGGATCTAGAATAAGGACAAAACACATCATAGTAATGTTCAAGTTTATTATAGATCATATTGAATGTAAGTAGAGGCTTCTAAGAACTTCATAAACCTGAATTAATGTATATCTCTAGAAACTTACCTGGCAGTAAAAAGGAAAAGAACTAGTATCACTGATCGCCTAAAGTGTAGTACCAGAACCTGTACTAGTTGATTTACATATATATTTCAATAAATCTTCACAATAACTCTATGAATGTTATTATTGACCCACTGAATTCATGAAACCAAGACACCAGGAGATCAGGAAGTCTGCCCAAAGAAATATAGTGAAAAATCAATAGTTAAGCTGGGATTCTATCTGAGTCCACACTGCCTTCCTAGTTGACGTGGCTTCATTCATCCTGAGAGCTTAGATCACCTTATACTCAACTAGATTTTACTTTAAGTTTGTTAAAAAAGACTTGACCATGGAGCCTTCTGATATAAAAAAACCATGCACACCACACAATTTCCCATTGCAGTTTTTATTTTCTAAGTTTTATGGCCTTTGTTATACATCCCGAAAAATGATGCAAAGAAAAACAGAGATACACTGTCTTGTAACTGATAGATAGATATGTAGATAAATAAACAGACTATATTTTGTGGGCTGGAAATACTCTTGACACAACTGCTTATAGCCAGCTGCTGTCTTTGGATGACATTGGGCAAGCTTGTCATTTGTCTTCCAATGTCTCCCTTGTCCTTTATCAATTAATCTTCTCATTGAAAAGTTTAAGAGTTTCTTGTACATTTATTGGATGCTAAATCTCCTTCCAACTTTATATTAAAACAACATAGAGTCTAGGAAACCCAGTTCTGGAGTTTGATCCTGGTTTGTTTGCTAGGACCTTGAACCTGGCTTTCTTTCTTAAGGGGCTTGGTTTCTTGAGCCATTGTCAGGGCCGTTTTGCTAGTTGGAAATACCCAGGTAGGAAGGGTGAAGGCAGCTGGGCATGGAGGATAGCTCTATAGGAGAAAGCATGGTGACCGAGGACCTCCAGTCTTTGAAGGGCTTGGGGAGAAAACAGAACCGTTAGAGAGAAAACTACAAATCGAATATATTCAAAATAACATACAAATGAGCACCAGGTCATTTTGTTATGGAAGGTCAGTACATCATTGTAAATGATGAGCAGACATGCCCTAATTAGTTCAAGATCTTCAAAGGACAGCACACGTTATAAAGCCACAATCTAACCCTGCAGGCTGTTTTACTAATTCAGAGAGCAACTTTACCCAAAGTGCCTTCCCTAAAAATTCAAAGGATGCAAAGATTAAAAAAGCTCTGGTTGCATTTGGAAATTAAATGTAAAGGAATGATTTGACTTTTGGTGATGGGCACGCAACACAATTCACAGTTCAAATGCTGTGGAAATGTTTACCTGAAATCTCCGTACGCTTATTGATCAATGTCACCCCATTAAATTTAATTTTCTAAATAAAATTTAAAAATGCAAAAGAATACAAACTCTTTTTCTTGGTTGCTGAAAGCCTGTCTCTGAATCATATGGGTCAGGCTGGACTCCTCATTTCTGTGGAGATGAATAAACTCTTTTTAGACTTTCTAGATATGAAAGACTAAAAAATATGAAACGTGGTATGTTTTCTGAAGATAACTAGCATGCTTAACTCTGAGATGGTGGAAAAGAACCTTACAATGTGCCCCATCTGTAATTTTTATGTTTAAAAATTAAAAGGAAATAATCAAAACATGGTTAAAGATGAATGTGACCAGGATTGATAAAAACATGCAGCAGGACATGTTCTAGACGTGGTCATTGTTTTGTATTGCGAAGTCCTTGCTGCTCTTATAAATATTCTCTTTCATAAGGAAAAATAAATGCCCAGACAGAATGACCCCCAATTCAAACCAAATTGCCATGGCGTTTTAGTGTGTAAATGGAATTACATTCTTTACAGCAGTGGTTTTTAGTCACGTGCATGGGGTTAGATTGATTGTCAAATTTGGGGAAGGAAAAGAATTTCCCTCTGGGGTGCAGTGGCAATTATTTTTCAGTTGTTTTTGCCTTGCCCCCAAGCATGAAGGCAATATCATTTTTAGGATCAGGTGAGTTTATCCAGCATGATCAATTTCCTGTGATTGTCTGCTGTCGTCACTGCAGGAGGGGAAGGCAGCTCTCCTTGATCACTTTGACATTAAAAGCTGTCATTTGGAAATTGACCAGGACATAAAACTCTGAGCCCCTAATGACAACGACACACACATAAAAAGATCAAGAGACTAGTGAAATCATGGAGAGTCAGATAGTACAAAGTGGGTTACCCTTCACTTGTGCCTGTCTTGTTCCCTCTAATAAGGCACAGCATTGAGTACCTGGTGTCAAGTCCTAATGCACTGGAGTGTTCTGCTAGGACCTGAAAAGTAACGTGATATGGCAGACACTGTGGAAGATAATGAGTCAAATTCTCCATAGTGCAGAACATCACCGATTGCAGGATAGGAGTCTCAGGCACTGAAGACGACCGCTTGTTCACCATGTGTAGGGGCAAGCGCATTCTATAGGCACACAGAGAGCTGTATTTGACAGTTTCTTGAGTTTGCTGGGAACTGACCTAATCTCACAAGTTAAATTGTCCCCTCACTGATTCCACAAGCTCTTTATCTGCCCCCTGAAGTTTTATTCTTTGGATCTATTTCTGTCCTCCTGACATTTCTACTTACTAGTACCTTCTTTCTTTTTTCCAAGTTAATTCAAACCAATAAACATTTGTTTAGAATTTATTAGGAGGGCCCGAACTGTTGCCCATGGTCCTATTCTCAAGCCTGTGAAGTTCACTTTCCATAGGCAACCAGAGTGACCTATAAAAACATAAGTGAAGAGGACATTGGTCACCCTATTAAAATCACCTAAAAAATCTCCCAAACTTTTGCCCCTTCACTTAAAGGTCTTACATGATGCTGAGTCCCCTTCACATTCCAACCTTATGAAATCTTACTCTTCTGTCACTGAGGACAATCCAACCACACTTTTTCCTTCCCTTCCCTTCCTTTCCCTTCCCTTCCCTTCCCTTTCTTCCCTTCCCTTCCCTTCCCCTCCCCTTCTTTCTCTCCCCTCCCCTCCCCCCATTTCCTCACCCCTCCCCTCCCCTCTCTTCCCTCCCTCCCTCCTTTCTCTTCTTTTCTCTTTCTATTAAGTGAGAGGTGGGGAGTCAGAGACAGACTCCCACATGGATCAGGATCCATTCAGCAAGTCCCCTACTGGGCAATGCTCTGCTCATCTTGGCTGCTGCTCTGTTGCTCAGCAACTGAATTATTTTAGCACCTGAGATAAGGCCATGGAGCCATCCTCAGCACCCAGGGCCAAATTTGCTTAAACCATTCGACCATTCGAGCCATTGCTGTGGGAGGGAAAGAGAGGGATAGAGATAGAAGGTAGGAGAGGAGTGGAGAAGCAGATGGTCTCTTTTCCTGTGTGCCCTGACTGAAAATTGAACCCAGGACTTCCACACGCTGGGCTGATGCTCTAATGCTAACCCAACTGGCCAGGGCCAACACTTTTCTTGTTGTTCCTTGACTACACCCACCTCATCCTTGTCTTGGTGTAGGAGAGTTTACAATCAAGAAGGTTAAGAGTATTTGAAGAAAGAGGGCATGGCCAACTGTGTTGAGAATTATTGAGAGTTTGAGTGCATTGGTTGAAAATCATGCACTAACTTTGGGAAGATGGAGATCACTAGAGACTCCGACAATAGCAATTTCTCTGGTGGGAGTGGAGGCTTCATTGTAGTGGGTGTAGGAGAGAAAAAGAGGTGAGGAACAGGAGGATATCATTGGAGGAAAAGGAAAACATCATTGGAGTCAACTCTTTCAAGTTGTTTTGCTATAAAGGAGAGGAGAAAAATGAAGTAGTAACTGGACAAGAATGTGTGATAAGAGAGCAAACAGAGCATGTTTCTGTGAGATGGGCTGTTTTAGAGTCAGGTCTCTGAGATGCAGGGAAGAAGTGGTTATTATCATAAACTCCTTCAGAAGGAGAGAGGGATGAAGGAGAGTTTATTCACAATATCATGTGCATTAGGAGTCTCCTTTAATAACAGAATATAGCAGGGAATATGACATAGGTATGGGCAGGCTACCAGAATTGTTTGGGGGAAAAACAAAATTTTTTCCCGATGGTTTTTATTTTCTTAAAAAAGCATGAGGGCAGAGATGGGAAGGGGTCACTGTATATTTTAACAGAAAGAATAGTGAAATCATCTTTTTTGGAAAGTGAACTATTTTCTAGAAGAGTTGAGTTCTCATGGAGCATTTGTGGTCATGAATTTAAAGAGGAAACAGGAATGTGTGTTCTGTTCTTCCTAGTGAAATCTAACAGTTAGAAGCAGACCTGGAATAACCTAAGTGAGACCTGGGTTTAAGTTCTGACTCTGTTTCTTACAAGTTATTGAATTTTGGGGGAAAAATTACTTAACCTTTCTCAATAATAGTTTCCTTATATATATAGAAACTGGGAATAATTGTCATTATTATTATTATTATTATTATTATTATTATTTTCATCTAAAATTAACACTCAGAAACTTGCCTCTGGCATTTTTTTTTAATGAATGCTAATTGTTGGAACCTTGAAGATATTAGGAGGAAAGTTCTGGAAGTGCACTGAAAGACACTGTAATGTTCCCTAACCCTTTGCACTCCAGAGATGACAAAACTAACATTTTCCAGAGGCACAGAAAATTAAGGCTGTCTTAGGTAATATGGTGGTCAAGAGTTTTCTCCTGTATGGAAGAACATCCACAAAAATAAGTTCTTTTGTGAAAAAAATAATTCATTGTTTTACTACTAGTTTCATCCCTGAAATGACATATCTCATTGGCCTCCTTTTGAATCGCTACCTAATTTGGTCCTCTTTATTCATACTCAATTTGATTCTTCTGCACATGAATGGAAGAGGAGGATGTAAATGTGTGGAAAATACTTTATGATGGTTCACTTAAAAGCAAGGAAATTGCAAAAAAAAAAAAAAGTGAAGAGAGTTTTCTTGAGATAAATATTGATTGAGCTACAAGGTAAGTTAGCCATGACTTCCCAGTCATTTACCCTGCACTACATCAAACATATACATTTGTATACTTAAAACCTGTATGGTTTGGCAAACCATGTCAACTCACTAAATTAAAAAATAAATTAAAAAATATACAAAGCTAGACTGATTAGTACCATCCTATATACCCATCACCCAAATTAAACAACTACTATTTTCATTTGGGCCGTATTTTAAAGAAAATATCAGATATCACATTATTTTATTTGAAAATATCTTTGTATGGTTTTCTAAAAGATAAAGACTATTTTAGCCTGACCCGTGGAGGCACAGTGGATAAAGCGTCAACCTGGAATGCTGAGGTCACTGGTTTGAAACCCTGAGCTTGCCTGGTCAAGGCACATACAAGAGTTGATGCTTCCTGCTCCTCCCTTCTTCTCTTTTTTTCCTCTCTAAAAATTAATACAATAAAAATTTCAAGACTACTTAAAAAAAAAATCTAACCATAATAAATCTGGTTAGATAGCTTGGTTGGTTAGAACATCATCTCAATACACAGAGGTTGTGGGTTCAATCCCTGGTCAGGGTACAAGCAAGTACAGATTGATATTTCTGTCTGTCTGTCTCTGTGTCTTTTTCTTTCTTGCTCTTTAAAATAAATCAAAAATGAAAAAATATATAAGCATAATAACATCATTTATACCTGAGAAATTTAACATTAATTTCTTAATGTTAGCAAATATACAGTCACTGTTCATATTTTTAATTGTCATATTTTTCTTAGTCTTTTTGTTTATGCTGTTATTTTCATTCCAAATTTAAGACTGTAGAGTTTTTACTGAACTTCCTTTACCTACTCCCCTCTTTTGTCATTCTTTAGGATAGAATTTTTCAATTTGGAAAGATAGGGATGTTAAAATGGAGAGTTAAAATAGAATATGAGCAAGGACAGTTTACTCTAAATGCCATCTTTTGGGTAACATGAACTTTCTGGTGATGCAGAGCCTCATGAAATTAGAGTTTTGATAACTGAACCAGAGACTTTATGATGAGATGATAAAACTACAAGAGAGGACCATTCATTATTGTCATAAAGAAAATAAATATATATTTTAAGAGCCCTGGAAAGTTGTGTTGTAACTAATTCATAATTTTAAAAAATTCTGTGTTTTTGGGTTGGAGAAAATAAGTGAATTAATAAAAACAAACAATGCTTCTCTATTCAGGTAAATCAACCCCTTTTCAAATGGTTGATTTGGTTCAGAGCATTGATGCCATTTAGTTTAGTAATTAGTCATTTGCCTGGAGAATTCCAACAGAGTCAAAACTGTCTAAGTAATATTTTAGCCAGGTTGAAATCAATAAATAAAGGGTGTTTACAAAGAAATAAATGGATTTTGGAAATAATCTTCTGATCTTAATTGGTTCCATTGCTTAGGTTATTCAAAAAATATCAGACTATCCCATCAGCGTTTATCAAACTTCAAGACACCATAGTTGTTCATTGATTGCTTTCTGACATGTGCCTTGACCGCGGGCCTTCAGCAGACTGAGCAACCCCTTGCTGGAGCCAGCGAGCTTGGGTCCAAGCTGATGAGCTTTTGCTCAAGCCAGATGGGCCCGCGCTCAAGCTGGTGAGCTCGGGGTCTCGAACCTGGGTTCTCCGCATCCCAGTCCGACGCTCTATCCACTGCACCACCTCCTGGTCAGGCTAGAAAGTATTGTTTCTTGATGAATCCAAGTGCCTGCTATATATGAGGTCTTCAGTATATATTAAATAAATGAACTAAAAGAGAGTTTTGTTAGAAAATTCTGGGGGGAAACTCTTCATTCTTCTGAGAGAGATATCAGAAACACCTTGTCTCGCTTTGGTTACAAGTGGCATAAAGTGTGAAGGCTGGAACTGTTGGTGCTGTTTAGCCACTGTGAAAATGACTTAAGTTGATGTTGCCGATTATGTAGAAGGCAGAGTGGAGGAATGGAAAGGACCTGGATTCCTGCTTGATGACATTTTTTTTTAGTTATTTAATCAGACCCCAAAACCTATCTTTCCACTGGCATACCAATTATAACAGCCAACAAACTTCCTAGACTATTTAAAACAATATTTTAACTCATAAAACTACTTCGTTTCTATTTCTCTGATAGCTGATCTGGTTTCCTTTCAGACTGAGAGGAAGGAGTTGGTTTGGGAATGAGTCTAATCATGATTTAACCTTCGTTGATCCCTTACACAGGCAAACGTAAATCAGTCCTAAAGCTGGACCAAAAACTGGGGTTGCTCTTCAGGGGGTCATAGCTCATTGGTTGAAGGCTTTTAACCCAAGTGTTCCATAATAGAAATAAAACACTTGGCACAATGTTCATTAAACATTTATTTCCCTTTCCCCTCACCCATAGCCTTAGGTTCAGAGTAATCTCTGTAAGTTGAGAACTGGAGGCCAATTTCTAGGCTCATTTATGCCATGGATTTCATTCTCTTTTTAAACTTGGGCTCCCTGTTCCCTCTTTCATTAGGTTTGTTTGTCACCAAAGAGATATTATTCCTGTACTTCCTAGTATATTCATTTAGGGGGCCACCATTAAAGACATGAGGACATTTCAGTTAGTACAAAGCTCAGGATTTATTTGTTTGACTTATTAAAAATACACCTTAGCCAGAGGTTCTCAGGGAGTACATACAAAACACTTCAATTAGATTCAAACCAGCAGCTAAAATTTCCTGTTAAGAAAATGAAATATCCCCCCAAAACCACCCAATGTGGAATGCAGCTAAAGCAGAAGGATAGGCCTGCTGCCATTTCTTCAAGGTCAATAAGCTGGCAGTCTGGTGACCAAGAATAGGAGGGAGCTGCTGAACAGAACTGGCCCCATGTGAGCTGAGTGTTTGTTCCATGAACTTGTCATTTAAAGGGCACTGGCCATCCATTCTTTAGACACACCATCAGAAATAGAAACCAACAGATCTTTATTTTCACACTCTGCATGAAACCTGTACTTTGAGGTGAAAAATCACCATAACAATAAAACCATACAACTTAGGCTAATTATAAGGGGAAAGCTGTTAGTCATTAATATTTTAATATAGATTAATCAATAGTTTCCTCAAACTAGTTAGTTGAGATCAATCTCAGTGAATGGATATTTTATAGGGAGGAAAAAGAGGGAGGAATTTTAGATTGTGGAATATCATGTGAAAATACAGGCTTGGGTGAACTGGTCTGGGGAATTTGGGTAGATGTGCTGTCAGTGAAGATTCTGGGCATCAGGGCACCTAGAGGCAGGAGGCCAGTGTCAAGAAAGAGAGAAATTTTAAAAATATCTCTACATGTCATTTATTGGCCAGTTTTGACTATTGTAGAATTAAAGATCCTTCAAAAAAAATTCTCTTGGGTCTTTGCAGATCTAGCTGAGAACAATAATATAAAAATTATAACGTATTTTTATTGTTATGGTATTTCAGAAGATGAGAACTAGTATCTATCAATCCTTAAAATAGGGTTCAAGGACAAAGTGAGACTGGCTGACATTTGCAGTAGATCAGTGGTTCTCCCACCAGAATCCTCTGGAAGACTTGTTCAAGCAGTTTCTGATTTTAGTAGAGCTGGGGTGGGAAGGGAGTGTTTGCATTTATAACCAGTCCCCCACCAATGCTCACTTTGAGAACCACTGCAGGCTAGCTTCAAGCAGAGAATATTGCTGATGGAGACTAAGCTGACCTTTACTCTGAGAAAAGAGGTTATGAACTCACACTGAAATGGGGAACATTGTGTGTTAGTTTCCTAGGGCTGCAATGATGGGTACCAAAAACTGGGTAGCTTAAAACAAAAATTTATTGTCTCCCAGTTCTGGAGCCTGGAAGTCTGAGGTCTAGATGTCAGCAGGGCTATGCTGTCTGACAGCTCCAGGGGAGATTCCGTCCTTGCCTCTTGTAGCTTCTGGCATTTGCCCACCATCCTTGATGTTGCTTGGCTTATGGACACATCACTCCTGTCACATGGCTGTTTTCTCCCTGTGTTTCTTCCCAACATCTTCTCTCAGGGTGTGTCTGTGTCCAAACTTCCTCTTATTATAAGGACATCTGTCATATTGGTTTTGGGTCACTTTCATGACCCTATTTCCAAATAAGGTAACATTCTGAGGTCCTGGGAGCTAGGACTTCAATATACCTTTTTTGGGGGGAAAACACAGTTCAATTGTAACACTGTATTTAACCATTTTCCATTTCTGAACATCAAAAGAATACGTTGGGTTATATACGCATTCCGTATTATGCAAAATAAATTAATTAGACATAAAAATATAGTGTACCCTGGTCAGTTGGCTCAGTGGTAGAGTGCGGCCTGACGTGTGGATGTGCTGGGTTTAATTCTTGGTCGGGCACACAAGAGAGGCGACCATCTACTTCTCCACCCCTCCCCCTCTCCCTTCTCTCTCTCTCCTTTCTCCTCCTGCAGCCATGGCTCAGTCAGAACATGTTGGCCCTGGGTGTTGAAGATTGCTTCATGGCCTTGCCTCAGGTGCTAAAATAGCTCTGTTGTTTGGCAATGGAGCTACAGTCCCAGATGGGCAGAGCATTGCTCTATAGGGGGCTTGCTGGGTGGACCTTGGCGGGGCATATGCAAGAGTCTGTCTCTCTGCCTCCCTGCTTGTCATTCAAGAAAATAAAATATATATATAGTGCCTAAGACAGACTTTGTTGATAGAAGATATGGTAGAAAAACATACACAATTTAAAGAATACAGTGAGGATCTCAAACTTTAGACTCTTCTTTGGTTTTGTCTATAATGGTTAATGGTTACTTTCTTTATATGTGATACCATCACATTTTGTACATATCTTTATTTTTATTATAAAAGTTATTACATTCTATTATAGCTAGTTATTTATATTAGTTTCTGTAAATTGTGAGCTGCTTGAAGGTAGGGACTGTGTTGAACTCATATTTTATATTTACAGGGCCTGGCACACAGTCGGTGCTCAATTTGTAAACAAAGAAATTGATAATGAGTTAAGAGCAGCTTGAAACTTCAGCAGGTGTTTCCCAATGTCTCTGCTCACCCCTCAGGTAGAGGAAAGTGAGAATGTCGAAGCAGAAGGTGGTATGGGGAAGCTGAAAGCACCCTCCACAGATGCTAAACTCCTTTGAAGTCTCATTTGCATTTTAAAAATTAATGTGGCTTTTGCATTCTACTTCACAACATATTCATGTTTGTTTGTATTAAAACAGTGCTTTAATGTATTAAAAATAATATTCCAAATTACTTGATTACTTGATTCTTCCCTCCTCCTTCCATCCATCTTATTTATGTTTTTTTTTTTTTTTATTGAGTGAGAGGAGGGGAGGCAGAGACATACTCTGCATGTGCTCTGACCAGGATCCAGCTGCCAAGCCCACTAGAGGGCAATATTCTGCTCATCTGGGTCCACTGTTTCATTGCCCGGCAACCGAGCTATTTTAGTGCCTGAGATGAGGCCATGGAGCCATTCTCAGTGCCGGGGGCCAGCTTGCTCCAATCAAACCATGGGTGCAAGAGGGAAAGAGAGAGAGAGAGAAGTGAGATGGGGAGGCGTGGAGAAGCGGATGGGTTCTTCTTCTGTGTGCCCTGACCGGAAATCTAACCCAGGACATCTGCACTCTGGGCTGATGCTCTATCGTTGAGCCAGCTGGCCACAGCGCACCCATCTTCAATGTGAGAAAAATTGTCACTCCAGGAGGCATGCCATATGTATCTTATGAATGTGTAGACTACTTTGTGCTCTGCTAGGCACCCACTAAGATGCCAAGGAATAGGAAGATCCAGTGGGTGGAGGTGAGGTGGGAGTAGAGTAGGGGACAGGGGGTTTGGGGCAAGGTTGCAAAAACTCTTATGGAGTTGATGAAAGACAAGGAGATCGGAATGAATTCAGGACCTATTTACCTCGGAGCGGGCAGGGCTTGCCTAAAAGTTGGTAGTGCCAGATTAGTGTGGCTGAGACATGACTGATGTGGTGCTGCACACTTTCTGTAGGATGGTGGTTGGGAGGGGTAGCAGAGAATAAAAGGAAGGAGCCAAGGGGAGGAAACCTTCCTATTGGGGGGAGCCTTGAGGGGCTTTTAAGCATAGGGTATTGTGTTTGTTGAATCTTTGTAGAATGTTAGGGCACAATTTCTTGAAGGGGAGACTAAGTTTTGATGCTTAGGGCAATGGGAAATGAATGTAGGGTTTTTAGAAAAGTATGGATAGTTGAACAATGGGGAAGACTGCCTTTAGTAGTGACATTGAGACCTATTGAAGAAGAAAGGTATAAGGGTCCAGATAAGGGGTAAGAAGAAGGGACAACTTCTGCAGCTGCGGGTCTATAGAACATCTGAGGGATTGGGCAGCCCTTTCCTGAAAGCCCTTGTTTCTCCCAGAACGAGCTCCAAGCATTTTTCTTTACCCATTGACATCACCTGGCTTCTAATGTCTGCCTTCCAAAAGGAATGGCTTCTGTGTATTCCCGAAACATTTACATGTTGTGGTTAATTCAAGAGTTTGATTTGACCTGCTCTCTTCCTGAAAATCAAGGAGTAGCATTTACACATCTGTATATAATCAGCTGTTTAGTTATTGCCTGAGACTATCTTAAAAAAATAAAAAAACACATTGTTTTTAGAAAGGGCAATTAGAGCACCACAATTTTACTCTTAAAATTTGGCAAAAAAAAAAAAAAAAATTGATTTTACCTACCATTTGAGAGCTTCTCGGGAGGAATCCTTCCAGTTCTTTAAGCAGCGTGCAAATTAGCATACGTCTCTAGGTTCGGAATTCAAAAGCAATCAATCTAGTTTGAAATGAAACCACAATAGGAGGAAGAGTGAGAATGAAACAGAAATTTGGAACTCATCACGTGACGTCTGCTGGCAGATGCGGCTCCTGCTGTTAGCTCTGATTCTGACACTGCGCCGTGGCAAAGCTGGTTAGAACTTAAAGTATTTTATGGGTCATGAGGCTTTGTGGCTCTATTTGCAAAAGCTGCCCTAAGGAGTTAGTTGTCTTTTTATGTCTTAACTGTTCCTTTGGAAGCGCACTTCTTACTCAGAGTGGGCAACCAGAGAGGTCTTTGTCCAAACACATTACATAATCCCTCCAGGAAATGCCGAGTCAGTGTACAGTTGATGAAATGGAAACCCTGGCACAGTGACCTTTCTCCCAGATATCCTAGGACACACTGTATGCCTCACTGGGCAAATGGCCTTCCTTCAAACGGGATTCAGTACCAAAGATTCTGTCTCTGACGGGGGCCTAGAAGACACACTAGGTGGCAGAAGGAGTGAAGAATATTTTCTTTTGATAAAATCATTATCTAATGTTTTTGCAGGTATTGTATGGTTACATGTACAGGCATTGCATGGTTAAGTGGAATTCTGCCCCAAAGTAATAACCTAGTTTTTGCCCTGAGGAGGTGACGGTATGAATGATACAATTCAAGGAGAAAAGGAAAGGCAGCTCCATTGTCAGTGTCCTCCCATCCTGTCGCTCTGTTTTGATTCCTGTTTATGTTGGTATACAGAGGTGGATTAGAGTTGGTAGAAGCCCTGGGCACAGAAGAAAATATTAGGCCCCTTAAAAAAAAGAGAGAGACAGGAAAAATAAAAACACATGTTAACCATATTTTTAAATAAATAAAAATATGATATACTATTGATGTTAAAATTGCACATATGAAACCAAACTTGGTGTCATTAGAAAAAAGTGTGAAGTTGGGGTTTTGTGGGGCTCTTCAGAAGCTGGGGCCCAGGGCGCAGGCCCAGTGCGCCCGCCCTTAAATCTGCCTCTTTTGTCATACTAAATACAAAACATAGGTATGGGTTTTGCGGAAAATTATCTTTATATTTTCCCTCCTAGATGCTCGGTGTGTTTTACTTGTTAACCTACTTCATTTTGTGAGCGGCATATAAAATGCACGATCTGATTTATGCAAAATGTATTAAAGCATGTTCAGTTTGTGTGTATTTATTTATGAAGCCTCAGGGTTGTTCAGCAACACCAGAAAGAAAGAAAAAACCTTCTTGCTTCTGGGGCTGTTACTTTAAGAGTAATTATCCTGCTAGTAATGATGACAGTGACTCCAACAGAAGTGCTTACTTCGAAATGACAATGGAATCTATGTGTCCTTGAAAATTTTAATTCCCGTAAGAGTCATCCAAAAGAAATGAAACCAAGAACCTTGGTGTAGTTGTTTATTTGTGGCTAATTAGTGAACTATATTCCCTCCTAAGTACAAAGAAGACAAGCTGTCTCTAGCACATTAAAGGGTCAGCAAGTTCTAAGCCAATTTTTCTCATACTTGGGCAATGCACCTGCTCTTTTAGAAGGCAAAATGATTTCAGCTCTACAACATTGACAAGTTATATTCTATTACAACACTACTCAAATTTATATGGACAGTTCATGTGCAATGAGAAAGAATGTGTATATTAAAAAATAATTGTGTGCAAGATGGCACATATACTGTTTAGATAAGAATTACTAATCATAGTGTTCAGATATTTTACATATTTTTATTATATTTTGTCTGCCTGATTTGTCAACTAGTGAGAGAGGTATATATATTGGTTTCCTAGGGTTTTCATAACAAATCCCTACAAATGTGGTGCCTTAAAACCATAGGAATTTATTCCTTCATGGTTCTGGAGGCCGGAAGACTGAAATTAAGGTGATGACCGAGCTATGTTGACTCCAAAGGCTCTAGAGGGGAATCCTTTGTGTCTTCCAGCTTTTGAGGGCTCTGGACTTGACTTGGCTCATGGTGGCTTCCTCACTCTAATCATTCCCTTCATCTTCATATGGCCTTCTCCTTTGTCTGTGTCTTTTCTTTTGTCTCAAGTAAGAACACTTGTCGTTGGATTTAGGGCCCACCAGATAACCCAGGATGATCTCAACTCGAGATCCTTAAATACATCTGCAAAGATCCTTTTTTCCAAATAAGGTTGCGTTTACAAATATCAGGCAGGATGAGTGCATATCTTTTGGAGGTCACCATTGAACCTACTACAATGTGTTAAAATTTCCCACTACATCTGTAAATTTTCAACTCATCATGCCACTGCCAATTTTTATTTTATGTATTTGGGGGGTGATGTTATTAGGTACTTGTAGTTTTAGGATTTCTTCCCCCTGATTATTTCTTTTACCATTATGTAGTGACTTTTTATGCTTCACCCCAATTTTTTTTTGCTTTAAGATCTAATTGCCTGATATGAATATAGGTTTTTCAACTTTCTTGAGTGGGTATATAATTTTCTATCATTTTATTTAAATATTTTGTATTTTACTGTCTTTTACAAATGCTTTTCTGAAAACAACTTTTAACCCTGGCCAGTTGGCTCAGTGGTAGAGCAGTGGCCTGGTGTGTGGATGTCCTGGGTTTGATTCCCAGTCATGGTACACAGGAGAAGCAACCATCTGCTTCTCCATCCCACCCTCTCTCCCTTGTCTCTCCCACCCCCACCCCCCTACTGCATCCATGGCTACATTGGTTTGAATACGTTGGCCCTGGGCACTGAGGATAGTTCTGTGGAGCCTCTGCCTCAAGCACTAAAAATAACTTGGTTGTGAGCATGGCCCTAGATGGAGGTTTCTGGGTGGATCCTGATCAGGGTACATGCAGGAGTCCGTCTATCTTTCCTCCTCCCACTAGGAAAAAGAAGAAAAGAAAGGAAGAAAGAAAGAAAGAAAGAAAGAAAAAAAGAAAGAAAGAAAGAAAGAAAAAATGAAAGAAGAAAGAAAGATAAAAGTAAATTGTTCCTATTGTTGGACTAAGCTCTTTTAAAAATGTATTCAAAAGTAGAGAATACAATGTAATGAACCTTCACACACCTATTAATCAGATTCATCAGTCATTAAGATTTTATCACATGGCTTCTCCAAACCCTTTAAAAATATTTTTCTCTTTACTTTCTTTGAAGAATTCTTTTTTATTTTCTGAAGTGATAAGCAGGAAGGCAGAGAGACAGACTCCCGCGTGTGCCCCACCTGAATCCACCCGGCAAGCCCACTAGGGGGCGATGCTCTGTCCATCTGGGGTGTTGCTCCATTGCAACCAGAGCCATTGTAGCACCTGAGGTGGAGGCCATGAAGCCATCCTCAGCACCCAGGCCAACTTTGCTCCAATGTAGCCTTGGTTGCAGGAGGGGAAGAGAGAGATAGAGAAACAAGAGAGAGGGAAGGGTGGAGAAGCAGATGGGTACTTCTCCTGTGTGCCCTGGCTGGGAATCGAATCTGGGACTTCCACACACTGGGCTGATGCTGTACCACTGAGCAACATGCCAGGGCCTCTTTGAAGAATTTTAATGCACTTTCCAGACATCGTATCATTTTACCCTATGTACTTTGTATGAATTTCTAAATAATATGAACATTTTCTTTTTTATATAGCAATATACTGTTATCACATCCTTTGGTATCATATAATACCCAATATATAATTTAATTCCTCCAATTTCATTTGTTTTCTTATGGTTGGTAATTTGAATTCAGATCTAAGCAAGGTTAACATATTTAATTTGGTTGTTATGTCTCTGAGGTTTCTTTAATACAGAACGGTTCTCCTTTCATGCTATTGACTTTTTCAGAAACAAGTTTGTTTTCTGTATATGTTTCCCCATATTTTGTAGTTTTGAAGTCTGTGTTTTCCTTTAAAAATTCATTTTTTTCTTCTACAACCCCTTGTATTTCTTTTGAATGGAGATTATTCAATCTGAGAGTTTCTGTCTTTTAACTGGTGAGTTTCTTACATTTACATTGATTGAGATTACTGATATTTAAAATTTATTTCTACCATCTTCTTCTATGCTTACTGTCTATGTTTTCTTTATTTCTTTCTGCCACCTTTCTTACTTTTTTTATTCCTCCCTTTATGTCTGTTAAACATTTGGTTTGTAATCTTCTAGTGGCTGTTCTTAAATTTATATATATATTTTTATATTTTAATTTTTTTTATTTTATTCATTTTAGAGAGGAGACACAGAGTGAGAGAGAGAGAGAGAGAGAGAGAGAGAGAGAGAGAGAGAAAGGGGGGAGGAGCTAGAAGCATCAACTCCCATATGTGCCTTGACCAGACTAGTGCAGGGTTTTGAACTGGTGACCTCAGTGTTCCCAGGTTGACGCTTTATCCACTGCACCACCACAGGTCAGGCTGTTCTTAAATTTTTAAAATGACCATTTGACTAGACCAAATCTATAAGTAATCAATATCTTTACCATTTTATTTAAAATCTTTTTATTGCTCCCTTTCTCTCTCCCTCCCTCCTTCCATCCCTCCCTCTATCCCTTTTATCCTTCCTTTCTCCCTGTTTTCTTTTTCCCTCCCTCCCTCCCTTCCTCCCTCCCTCCCTCCCTCCCTCCCACCCTTCTCCCTTCCTTCCTTCCTTCCTTCCTTCCTTCCTTCCTTCCTTCCTTCCTTCCTTCCTTCCTTCCTTCCTTCTCCTTCTCTTTTTTCAAAGCTCAACTATTCCATTTTCATGCATTTCTAGATGTTGTGAGTAAAAAATTTCTGTATTAGTTTAATTAAGGTGTCCAATTATCATCCTTTAGGGAGGACAGTTCTTCTTTTGTAAATTCCATCCTCCCTCGAAAAGTGCCCTCCTACATGTCCTCCTTTTTGATATTGGAAGACTAATCTGTAAATATCCATATTCAATCTATGCAGAGTAGATCCATTGTGTGTGATGTGATGTATTTGTATCTAAATGAGTACTTTTTCTTACAATTATTATTAAAAATAAATAGGCATGTAAGCATAATTATAATATACAATATTAAAGATATTTTGATTATGCATTTATCATATTATAGTGTATTAATGTTGCAATAAATAAAATGTTTCTTTTATTTTCAATATTGTTTTCTTCAATTTATTTTTGTCCTTTTTATTATAAAAAAATTGGCCACCTAAATTTAATCAACTACTTTTAAGACTTACTAAAACATGAGGAATCTTTTTAAAAACATGTGAATGAATGTGTGTGCTTATATGCATGTACCTCTGTGTTCCTTAATCTAACTATTGAGCAACCCAGTACAGGGTATTCTATGTGGTATCTAAATTCTCTCATCATGTCATTGTAGATCCCATTTTAATGTCATTTTTTGAAAACTTTTCATAGACATAAATGTAATTGGAGATGCTAAAATTGCACGAAAGTACTCTATTATTATGTAGTTATCCAGATGATACCAAGTATGGTTATGTTCATATTTATAAGGATTATCAAGGTGGAAATATAAAATTATAAACCATTCTTATAGAAATCTGTACATTTCAAGATATTTCATTTGATTGATGGAAACTGATCTTAGAAATACTATCCCTTGGCTTCATCTCCAATCAAATTTATAATCAACTAGTTTTGGAAAGTATTCTATAGCTCCAATTCCAATGCTGTGAAACTCTCTGTGATTATGGGGGCTTAAAAAATTAAGCCTATTCCATCAATTGGGGTTTTTGAGAAAAATAGATTAATTAGTAAATAGCAATTGGCTAACATCAGTGTGGATGCTGATGAATCCAAAATCTGATGGGGTAAATTGGCAGATTGGAAACTCAAGAGAAAAGTTACAGTTTGAGTTCAAAAGGCCAATTGCTGGCAAAACTCCTTGCTCAGTGGAGGGCAGTCTTCATTCTATTGAGGCCTTTAACTGATTGAGAGGCCCACTCACATTATTGAGAGTAATCTACCCTATCGAAAGTCAATGAATTTACATGTTAATTCCCTTCAAAACTACTTTCATAGAAACATCCAGCATAACATTTGACTAAATATTTGGGCATTGTGGCCCAGCCAAGTTGACACATAATAGTATCTATTACACCTACTTTATAGCTTTTATTTGGTTACCTATGTGTTTTTATGCCTGCTTTATCTCCTAAATTGTGACCGTCTCCAGGGTAGACACTGTTTTTAGTGTTCAGTATGGTTCCTCGAATTTAGTAAGTGCTGGGTACATGTTTATCAAACAAATTAATAGTTAAAGGGGAAGCAGGGAAGGAAATAAATGCATTTCAGTCATTTTACCTTGAGATGACATAAATTTTCATAAAACAATTTATTTATAATATTTATAACTAGAAAGCACATAGTTATTTCAAGCCAGATACTTATAATGCTATTATCCTTTACTGAGTGTGCATGCTGCATGCCAAGTACTGTGTTAGGTGCCAGCCATATTTCTCATGGACCATGAAAAGGTATCTATGCAGATCTATAAACTCTTACTTGCTTTTCCTGGAGAAAGGATAAAGCATAATTCTCTGTAGCCCTGTTCAGTTGTGAAACTCTTTAACACCATTTCAGAAACTGATTTAAGGCTATTTTGAGAGGGGAGTGGAAGAAGCAGAGCCCTTCAATGTTTCCACATTAAAACACGGTAATTTTTAGCTATATGCATGGCAGATTGAATTGTTTCAAAGCAATCACACGCAATTCTCCAATTTTTGTGTCAGTTGTTCTCTTTCTTCCTTGTAGCAGGTGGGGGTATTAGCATACTTAACTGTTGTTTTGGGTCAAATTGCATCCTCTCCAAATTTATGTGTTGAAGTCTTAAATCTCAGTTCATCAGAATGTGACTGTATGTGAAGACAGGAGTCTTTAAAGAGTAATTAAGTTAAAGTGAGATCATTAATGTTGGCCCTAATGCAATATGACTGGTTGCTTATATGAAGAGGAGATCAGGACACAGATACACAGAGCGAAGGCCATGTAAAGACATAAGAAAAATATGGCCATCGATAAACCAAGGGGAGAAGGCTCAGAAGAAGCCAACCCTGTAGACATCTTGATATTGGATTTCTATTCTCCAGAAATGTGAGCAAATGAATTTCTGTGGTCTAAGCCCCACCTCTTGTGTTACGGCAGCCCCAGCAAACAACAAAAGTGTGTGTTTTATGTGTAAATTTTTTTCTATCACAATCAGATTCTTCCTTGTTTTCATTCCTTTTGCAGCCACAACTTGATCCCACTTGAGTTCCCCATTCAGTGCCCTGGTAAAACTTGCTATTTAGAAAACATAAAAAGGTGAAACAACTCTTAGAGTCAGATAATTCTTGGTTTCAAATCTTCTCTTACCACTGCAAATGGCTACAAGATTTAGGCTAAATTATTTAAGAAGGACCTAGCAAGTAGTTTGCATTCAATCAGCAAAAACCACAGGAGACAGGGAGAATGCTCTCTGTTCTACTTGAGTGAACCAATCTGTTGTAATTAAAGGTGCCTGTGAAGACAAATCCCATGGTTTAAATCTGGGCAGGTGCCAGTTAGCTGTAGTATCTATCTGTAGATCATACACAATCTTTGCACTTATTCTTAGAAAAAATAGTATGGATAGGTCAATGTACTTTCATTGCCATGGCTGAAAATCTGAAAGAAAATGGCCCACTTAGGCAATATCTTTGACTCTCTATCAAGTTTAGTATTTTTTATTATTTTTTTAAATTTATTGTGAATCACAATAGGCCACTTTCTTCTTTCTTTGCTGCCTCTTGTACTTTAGAAAACATGCAAAAATATATAACTACACACTTTATTTAAAAATATATTACTTTGTTTTCTCATATAATACAGAATAAAATCAGAAAATATCTTTTTTTAAACACTGATACAATCCAAAAAAAACCATTGATACAATCCATATTTTAGATAATTAGATAATGAATGTTACGTGAAGAGTACTATGTGTTCACTCCTAAAACTCTTATATATACATTTGCCCTTGAGCAGCATTTGAACTGTGTGGGTCCCCTTATACATGGACTTTTTTCCCAATAAATACTGCAAATGTATTTTCTCTTTCTTAAGATTTTGTCAACACTTTTTAGAATTACTTTATTCTAAGAATATAATATGTAATACAAATAACATACAAAATATGAGTTAATTGACTATTAAGGCTGGTCAACAGTAGGCTATTAGTAAAGTTTTTGGGGAGTAAAAAGTTATAGACAGATTTTGAACTATGGGGTAAGTCAGCACCCCTAACCCCTGCATTGTTCAAGGGTCAACTGTAGTCATAAATCTACTTTTTTACCATCTTTTTTAACTTCTTGGGTCCTCTTAAACTTCAATAAAAATGTATCTCTTTGTATCCTTGATCAAACAGCTTGATCAAAAAGATCACTTCTCCTGCCTATGATTTCCAATTACACTGGCTTTGAAAGGTCTGAGGACAGTGTCTTTATTAAAGACATTGCAAACAGTCTACCATTACTGTAAGCTCTGCAGGCTCAAATCCCACATGAAACCTAGATCTCAATTTATCTTAACTCCTGGGCATGTCTACATTTTCTATAAACAAATTGGAATTATTTCCCCTTTTGATCTGGATACACTAAAAAAAAAATCTCTCATTTTGGGATAAAAGCTTGGCTTTTTTTTTTTTTTTTTTTAAGCCAGTGGAACTTGTTTCTGACCAAATGAAAAGATTGGGAGCCCAGCAACCCATATGCAAGTTTTCCTCCTTTTTCTTTAGCTGACAGAGGGCCTATAAAATGTAACCCCAGGCCTCTTTCCTCTTAAATCCTGTGGACATCTCCCATTATGGTGAGAGCAGGAAATAGGAAATCAGAGATGCAGCGATATTAAGTGTGACCCAGGGGACCCCTCATTTGGAGTGGGAATGTGCCACCTTTAGCCTCTTTCCTCCGTCTCTGAGACTTGCCAAGCATTGCCTGGCTGTCAGTTGTTGGCTGGAGAACATGCGAAGTGGGAGCTTTGTAAGCATTTCTGTTCCTTTCTCTTGGTTCCAAAGCTTGTTTATGTTTCATTATCTTTTTCATCCAAGGTGAACATGAGCTATTAGCCAGTGCTCATAACACAATTGTTTGGCTTGTACACAGAAACTTTCTCACATTCTTGCAGGACTGATTTTCTCCCTGCAAAGCACAAAATTTTGCTGTTCAATAAATTTTCTTCTCTTCGCCTTGTACAGGAAGAAAAGGATCCTTGGTTATTTATTCAAGTTCTGTCACACCGAAAAAGAGGAGTGCATTACGGTGATACCCCAAAGGGAGCAGTTTTGACACAAAGGAGAAACTTGCTTTTGTTTCATGGGTGTGTAAAGAGGAATCTCCTTTAAATAAGAGCCTGAATGCATGTACACTGTAAGTAAAAATCCTAAAATTAAAAAAGGCAAATCTTTTCTACTCACCAGAATTCTGCACAGGTCAAAGAAATGCCAAACTTAACATATGTCTTACACTGTGCCCTGCAGGTCAATAAATTAAAGTTTTGTTGAACCAGGAAGAGGAAAGAATTCCAGAACTTCAGGTCCCCAAATGGAAATGCCCCTTAGGACAAGTCTAAACTAGGGAAAGAGCACTGGAGCTCTTCCAAGTCAGTTGGCCCAGTTTAGTGTAACTCATTTCTGGGTTCCCCGAAGCCGTTTGTTCTACTCTGCCGTCTACTGCGCTATGGTGTCAAAGAAAGTTAATCATTAGCAAGTGTGAATAATGTCAGTATAACAAGCTATGATTGCAGTTCTCTCTGTTTTGACAAAATTTTAAGCATGTATTATGACCACATAATGTTAAAGTAACATGCAATTTTAGGAGCAGTTAATTTATTCTGTAGCATTAAAGTTCTCATTGTTTTTCTAAACAAGCAGCCTTTGAAGAATAATATAAAGATTTAGATGTAGGGCTTTCTAAACTCGCCATTCTCCTTCTCTGTCAGAGCCACCTAGTACTGCTGTAGATATAACGTGGGCCCAGCTATGACCCAGAGCCTAATGGGCCTCCTGCTTGTCTCCTGGGCTGGGGGTCATAATAGTGAATCCAAGAGTTCTCTTTGAATGCAAAGCGCAGGAGCCCTGGGATCTGGAACTCTGAGGTCAGAAGTGGGATGCCAAGTAACATTCTAGAAGGCATTAAAGATGAATTTTACTTGGGCTTTTCTGAATTCTGGGTGAAAAAGGGTAAATATAAGCAAAATTTCCAGCAGCTATCCAAAATGGCTTTATGATTGGAGAATCAAGGGGATTGAGGAGGCACTTGGCCAAGATCTCCATGATGATAGCTGAGTCCCAGATCTTGGGGTGTCTCTGAAAATCAGTCACCTGGTACAATCAGTAAAATTACAAAGCTCTTCTAAAAAGGTGCACAGATAGACTTCATCTTTTTGTGGGACACCAGTGACACTCAGATATGCATCTCTTTAGTTAATGTATCATTATTTATTTACCTTGTTGCTCAATCCAGAAAGTCAGGAGTCAGCTACCAAATCCTAGTTCCTAAGATCTCCAGTTAGCCCTCTCCTCTCTTCCCAAAGCCATTGGCTTAGTTCAGCCCTTGTAATTTTTCCTTGGACTCCTAGCTAGTCTTCAGGACTATCAAGTTTAGACAAGATAGTGTTTTAAGTCACCTCTTTAAATGAAAACTTGACCTCAGTACTCCCCTGTAAGTCTGTGCACCGCTTTTCAATGGATAAAGGCCAGCCTCTCAGTTGTGGTCTGCCATTTGCTTCTAAGTAGGGTTTTGCCTTCCTTCCTGCCTCACTGTCATTCTCTCCAACCTTACACCACACATTTTAGTCTTTTGTTTTAAATTGGGGTGACACTAGTTAACAAAATTATACAGGTTCCAGGTGCACAATTCCACAACTAAGGAACATCATGTATACACTGTATTGTGTGTTCATCACCCCAACACACACTGGAGTCTTATGCCTCATGCATTTTCATCCCTTTTGGCTCCTTCAACCTTCCTTTCTCTCTAGGACAGGGGTGCCCACATTTTTTCAGCTTGCGAGCTACTTATAAGATGACCAAGTCAAAATGATCTACCTACAATAAAAATGCAAAACATAAATTTATTTCCTCTATATTATCATTATTTAATTTACTATTATTACTATTGGATATTATGTATTCTTCTTTCACCTTTCTCCTTCTCAGCTCTCTTTTTTTATTTATTTTTATTTATTTTTTTACAGGGAGAGAGAGAGAGACAGAGAGAGGGATAGATAGGGACAGACAGACAGGAATGGAGAGACGAGAAGCATCAATCATTAGTTTTTCATTGTCATTGCGACACCTTAGTTGTTCATTGATTGCTTTCTCACATGTGCCTTGACCGCGGGCCTTCAGCAGACCGAGCCACCCCTTGCTGGAGCCAGCAACCTTGGGTCCAAGCTGGCGAGCTTTTGCTCAAGCCAGATAGGCCCGTGCTCAAGCTGGCGAGCTCGGGGTCTCGAACCTGGGTCTTCCGCATCCCAGTCCAACACTCTATCCACTGCGCCACCGCCAGGTCAGGCTCAGCTCTCTTTTTGGAGGAAAGTCAATGTCATAGTTTTTATGAATAGTCCGAAAAAGCCGCTCCACATTTCCCTTCTTTGGAATAGCAATGGCACACAGACAGATGAGGCAAACGCACTTAGAATATGACATAGTGAAAAAAATCCCCTCCCATTCTGTATGAAAGTGGTAGGTTTTAGGCTTCTTACTTGGACCAGCTACTCATTTTTATACCCTTTGTTGTTAGTTTAAGTAAATTGAAGGCTAACTACGCAGCAATGTAACTGAACAAGTTAACGTGGTTTAACGCGCTCATGCGTAGGGTGTCAAAAGTTCAGATGTCAGATTGGTTACCCTGTATGCCAATCAAAAGACAAATCTCTTTTTTAATGTCATGCGATCTACCCACACTTCCTTTGCGACTGACCAGTACATTGCGATCGACATATTGAGCACCCCTGCTCTAGGATATCCTCTGTGCACGTACAGCTTGGAAACTTCATTTGGTTGCCCTTAGAAAGCTGTTGTTTTATTGCCATTCTTTTTGTTTTCTCCCTTATCTTCATCACTGTTTGTTTTTTCAGTGATATAGACAGAGACATTGAAGAAACAGTCAGACAGGAAGGGAGAGATATGAGAAGCATCAATTCCTCGTTGCGGCATCTTAGTTGTTATTCATTGATTGCTTTCTCACATGTGCCTTAACTGGGTGGCTCCAGTTGAGCCAGTGACCCCTTGCTCAAGCCAGCAACCTTTGGGCTTAAGCCAGCAACCATAGGTTCATGTCTATGATCCCATGCTAAAGCCATGCTAAAGCCATATAAGCCCGTGCTCAAGCCAGTGACCTTGTGGCTTTGAATCTGGCCCCTCTGCATCCTAGGTTGATGATCTATCCACTATGCCACTGCCTGGTCAGGCTCCACCACCTTGAACCATGACACTCTTTATACTCCCTAAATTTCTGTCCACTGTATATCAAAGCATTTACCACATTGTAAAGAAGCATTTATTTATGTCTGTCTCCTTTCCTAGATTATAAGATTCCGGAAGGCAGAGACTGTCATATTCATTTTTGTATCCCCATCTCTTAACACATTGCTACTGAGTGCTGTAGAAGTTTGTTGAAGTGCACAGAACTGATGGCTAGGCAGTTGTTAGCATTTATGTTCAAGTAAATAAAATTGATTCAAAATGCCATGCTTGAAAAAATGAAACAATCTTAACTTTAGTCGTTCTAAGCCATGCTATACTTTGCAATCACCTGAGATCTTTAAAAAGTACTGAGGGGAAGATGGTAGAAGAGAATGATCTGTTCGGTAATTTTTCTAGGAGAACATCCTGGGTTCCGTTTCCTGAGATTTCAACCTAATCGGTTTGGAGTATGGCAGGACCACAGGGTTTATAACAGTTCCTGAGGTGATGTTAATGTATGCTAAGTTTAATACCCAACTAAACCCACCATACTAGGGAGAAATCGGTATATTTGGTGTCTTTCCTGGTATTGTGTCTTTTCGACATGAATCATTACTCTTTCTATTACTTCAAATATAGAGATCAAATACAGTTAGAGGTTTAGGCCAAGCTGAATGGGAGAAGCTCTCAACCCTGGCTACACACAATAGAATCATTACCCAGGAAACTTAAGTCATACTGATGCCTAAACCTCTACCCTTGAGCTTAAAGAACACATCGACTTCCCTGGTCATTCTAGGTGGCAGCCTACATATGCCATCATCACTCTTTGGGGAGAAGGTTATATTTTCTTAAAGGTTGTCAAGAGAAGGAAGGAGAAAAATTGGGTGAAAAAAAGGGATAAAATTACACATGACACTTAATGGGAATGTTACCAATCATAGGTTTAAGTTCCATTCAGTGACACCAACATAAGTCATGGGAAATTGCTTTCATTTCATGGTTGTTAGGTACTGATTCTTACATTTGATGATAATTGTCAGGATGTTAAAGGACAGCCAAGACTCAAAACTCTGTGCAGATAAAAATCTCTGTCCATTAGGAATCTGGTAGAGAAAGGGGAGCCTACAGAAGGTTTCTCCTTTCTTACCCAGATAAGGTGCTCTTGTGGCACATTGACACTAGTTCACTGGTAGACTCGCAGCAGTGATGCTTTGGTCTCTGTTATTATATTCCACAGAACTCTCATTATTTCCCTTCGAATAGAAGAGAAGGAGGAGAAACAAATGCTGCCCTTTACACTTTCCTTTAAGGGAAATAGAGATGTAGCTATAGCTACTTTCATCTTGGTACTTGTGGATATGGATTGTCATATCCATCCGTTTCCATGCTAATTCATTGCATGTGTGCTACAACACTTGAAAGTAGCAAATAAAATGAAAAGGCTAGCCTTTTTATTTTTTTCTTAAGTTAGAAGCAGGGAGGCAGAGAAACAAACTCCCACATGTGCCTTGACTAGTATCCACCTGGCAAGCTCTCTACCTGGTGATGCTCTGCCCAGCTGGGGCCATTGCTCAGCAACCAAGCTATTTTAGTGCCTGACTTGAGGCCATGGAGCAATCTTCAGCACCCAGGGCCAACTTGCTCCAACCATGCCATGGATGCAGGAGGGAAAGAGAGAGAGATAGAGAGAGAAGGGAGAGGGGAGGAGTGGAGAAGCAAATAGTCACCTCTCCTGTGTGCCCTGACAGGGAATTGAACCTGGGATATCCACATGCTGGGCTGATGCTGTACCACTGAGCCAACTGGCCAGGATCAAGAGGCTAGCTTTTAAAATATAAATTTCAAATAAAGAGTTTATAGGGGACAGAGTGTTATTTATTTACATAAAAGACACAGCAAGACAAAATGAAAATATAACTACTCTGAATTATGTACTTTCACAAGGCTAGTTGTTGATAACACTGAGGAATGATGAGTCCATGTACAGTCTTTTAAATCATAAAAGGTTGATAAGATACATGCTTTCTTAGGCAGAGCCTACTGCTCTAAGTTTAAGAAGGCACTGTTTCTATCCCTGATGACTTTGGAAGCTGTCTTAGATTCTGTCATTTTCAAGTAAAATGTTTACTAACAATGCAGTGAAGTACTTCCATTCTCTTGTCTAGTAGGTGCACAAGCAACTCCACAGGGGTGCTCTTGCTGAGTGGTCTGGATAGATGGCGGCTTCTGTTTCTTCTATAGCTTCTGGCTTGAGCAGCACCCAGTAAAGTCTCATTCCTCCAGCTGTTCTGTCTTTCCTATTTTTTCCCATGTGGGTGTACCACTGGGACTGTTGTGATCCTTGTATTTCCAATACAAGGGAGCAGCAAAGAGTACTAAGATTTAAAAAATTTTCTCCTGTTTTTTTAAAATATATTTTATTATTATTAATTCTAATGGTGTGACACCAATAAATCAGGGTACATATGTACAGTGAAAACATCTCCAGGTTACCTTATCATTCAATTGTGTTGCATACCCGTCACCAAAAGTCAAATTGTCCTCTGTCACCTTCTATCTGGTTTTCCCTGTGTCCCTCCCCTCCTCCCTATTCCACTCTTCCCTCACTCCCTCCATCCCGTAACCACCACTCTCTTGTCCATGTCTCATATTCTCACTTTTATGTCCCACTTATGTATGAAATCATGCTGTTCTCAGTTTTTCTTTTTTTCTGATTTACTTATTTCACTCCGTATAATGTTATCAAGGTACATCCATTTTGTTATAAATGATCCGATGTCATCATTTCTTATGGCTGAGTAGTATTCCATAGTAT
Source organism: Rhynchonycteris naso (assembly GCA_037038555.1). Taxonomy (NCBI): domain Eukaryota; kingdom Metazoa; phylum Chordata; class Mammalia; order Chiroptera; family Emballonuridae; genus Rhynchonycteris; species Rhynchonycteris naso. The sequence goes on along the minus strand of CM072999.1, from coordinate 169,393,197 downwards.
ATATGTACCAAAGCTTTTTAATCCACTCGTCTTCTTACGGACACTTGGGCTGGTTCCAGATCTTCGCTATTGTGAACAATGCTGCCACAAACATGGGGGCGCATTTCTTCTTTTCGAACAGTGCTATGGTGTTCTTAGGGTATATTCCTATAAGTGGGATAGCTGGGTCAAAAGGCAGTTCGATTTTTAATTTTCTGAGGAATGTCCAAACTGTTTTCCACAGTGGCTGCACCAGTCTGCATTCCCACCAGCAGTGCAGAAGGGTTCACTTTTCTCCACATCCTCGCCAGCACTTAATTCTGTGTTGTTTTGCTGATGAGTGCCATTCTGACTGGTGTGAGGTGATATCTCATTGTGGTTTTAATTTGCATTTCTCTAATGATTAGTGATGTTGAGCATTTTTTCATATGCCTATTGGCCATCTGTATGTCCTCTTTGGAGTAATTTCTATTCATTTCTTTGGCCTATTTTTTGATTGGGTTGTTCGTCTTCCTGGTGTTGAGTTTTATAAGTTCTTTATAAATTTTAGTTATTAACCCCTTATCAGATGTGCTGTCGAATATGTTCTCCCATTGTGTGGTTTGTCTTTTTATTCTGTTCTTATTGTCTTTAGATGTGCAAAAACTTTTTAGTTTGATATAGTCCCATTTGTTTATCTTGCCTTTTATTTCATTTGCCCGTGGAGATAAATTGGCAAATATACTGCTGCTACAGATGTCGGAGAGATTGCTGCCTATGTTTTCTTCTAAAATGCTTATGGTTTCACGGCTTACGTTTAAGTCTTTTATCCATTTAGAGTTTGTTTTTGTGAATGGTGTAAGTTGATGGTCTATTTTCATTTTTTGCAGGTAGATGTCCAATTTTCCCAACACCATTTGTTAAAGAGGCTGTCTTTACTCCATTGTATGTTCTTTCCTCCTTTGTCAAATATCAGTTGTCCATAAAGCTGTGGGTTTATTTCTGGGTCCTCTGTTCTGTTCCATTGATCTATGTGCCTGTACTTATGCCAGTACCAGGCTGTCTTGAGTATAATGGCCTTATAGTAAACCTTGATATCTGGAAGAGTGATACCTCCTGCTTTATTTTTTCTTTTTAAGATTGCTGAGGCTATTCGTGTTCTTTTTTGGTTCCATATAAATTTTTGGAATATGTGTTCTATATCTTTGAAGTATGTCATTGGTATTTTAATTGGTATTGCATTGAACTTATAAATTGCTTTGGGTAATATAGACATTTTAATGATGTTTATTCTTCCTAGCCATGAGCACGGTATATGCTTCCACTTGTTTGTATCTTCCTTGATTTCTTTTATCAATGTTTTATAATTTTCCGAGTACAAGCCCTTAACCTCCTTAATTAAATTTACTCCTAGGTACTTTATTTTTTTGGCTGCAATAGTGAAGGGGATTGTTTCCTTAATTTCTTTTGCTGACAGTTCATTGTTTGTATATAGAAATGCCTCTGATTTCTGAGTATTAATTTTATATCCTGCCACCTTGCTGAATTCATTTATAAGGTCCAGTAGTTTTTTGACTGAGACTTTAGGGTTTTCAATATACAATATCATATCATCTGCAAATAGTGACAGTTTTACTTCTTCTTTTCCAATTTGGATGCCTTTTATTTCTTCTTCTTGTCTGATTGCTGTAGCTAGGACTTCCAGAACTATGTTGAATAAGAGTGGTGAAAGGGGTCAACCCTGCCTGGTTCCTGATCTTAAGGGGATTGCTTTTAATTTTTGTCCATTTAGTATGATGTTTGCTGTGGGTTTGTCATAGATGGCCTTTATCATGTTAAGGAATGATCCCTGTATTCCCACTTTCCTGAGAGTTTTGAGCATGAATGGGTGCTGGATTTTATCACATGCCTTTTCTGCATCTATTGAAATTATTATGTGATTTTTGTCCTTCCTTTTGTTTATGTGATGAATCACATTGATTGATTTGCGAATATTGAACCAGCCTTGCTCTCCAGAATAAATCCCACTTGATCGTGGTGTATGATTTTTTTCATATATTGCTGGATTCGGTTGGCTAATATTTTGTTGAGAATTTTAGCGTCTAAATTCATCAGGAATATAGGCTTATAATTTTCTTTCTTTGTGTTGTCTTTGCCCGGTTTTGGGATCAGAATTCTGCTCACCTCATAAAAGAAGTTTGGAAGTCTTCCTTCCTCTTGAATTTTTTTAAATAACTTGAGGAGGATAGGAGTTAGTTCTTCTTTGAATTTTTGATAGAATTCACTTGTGAAGCCATCAGGCCCAAGACTTTTCTTTTTTGGGAGTTTTTTGATAACTGTTTTGATCTCATTTGTTCTAATTGGTCTGTTTAGGTGTTCTGATTCTTCCAGATTGATTTTTGGAAGGTTATATGATTCAAGAAATTTGTCCATTTCACCTAGATTGCCTAATTTTTTGGCATAGAGTTCTTCATAGTATTTTCTTACAATGCTTTGTATTTCTGTTGTGTCAGTTGTTATTTCTCCACTGTCCTTTCTAATTTTATTTATTTGAGTCCTCTCTCTTTTTTTCTTGGTTAGTCTAGTTAAAGGTTCATCAATCTTGTTTACCTTTTCAAAGAACCAGCTTCTGGTTTCATTGATCCTCTGTATTGTTTCCTTAGCCTCTATGTCATTTATTTCTGCTCTGATCTTTATTATTTCCTTCCTTCTACTTGTCCTGGGTTTTATTTGTTGTTGTTTTTCTAGTTCTTTTAGATGCAGGGTCAGGTTGCTTATTTGAGCTTTTTCTAGCTTCTTATGATATGCCTGTAGTGCAATAAACTTCCCTCTCAGAATTGCTTTTGCTGTGTCCCATAAATTTTGAGTTGATGTATGCTCATTATCATTTGTTTCTAGAAACTTTTTTATTTCTTCTATGATCTCATTGTTAATCCATTCGTTATTTAATAACATGCTATTTAGTTTCCAAGTATTTGAGTGTTTTTCAGTTTTTCTTTTGTGGTTAATTTCTAGTTTCATGGCATTGTGATCAGAGAAAATGCTTGATATGATTTCAATCTTCTTAAATTTATTGAGACCATTTTTGTGTCCTAACATGTGGTCTATCCTAGAAAACGTACCATGAGCGCTTGAGAAGAATGTATATTCTACTGCTTTAGGGTGAAAAGTTCTGAAGATATCTATTAAATCAAGTTGATCTAGTGTCTCCTTTAAGTCTGCTGTTTCTTTATTAATTTTCTTTCTTGAGGATCTATCCAGTGTTGTTAGAGGGGTATTGAAATCCCCTACTATGATAGTATTGCTGTTAATCTCACCCTTTATATTCATCAAAGTCTGCTTTATGTATGTCGGGGCTCCTATATTTGGTGCATAGATATTTATAATAGTTATATCTTCCTGTTGAATTGTTCCCTTTATCATTATGTAGTGTCCTTCTTTATCCCTTACTACAGCCTTTGTTTTAAAGTCCATTTTGTCAGATATAAGTATTGCCACCCCTGCTTTTTTTTCATTTCCATTTGCATGAAATATTTTTTTCTATTCTTTTACCTTCAGTCTATGTGCATCTTTTGTTTTAAGGTGTGTCTCTTGTAGACAGCATATGTATGGGTCCTGTTTCTTTATCCATGCAGCTACCCTATGTCTTTTGATTGGATCATTTAATCCATTTACATTTAGGGTTATTATTGATATGTAGTTGTTTATTGCCATTTTATTCTTTAAAGCTGTATTATTCTTTTGCTCTATTCTTTCCTCCCTTTAAACTGTTCACAAGAGGCCCCTTAGTATCTCCTGCAGAATTGGTTTGGTTTTTATGAATTCCTTGAGGCTTTCTTTTTCTGGGAAGCTCTTTATTTCTCGTTCAGTTTTAAACGTTAGCCTTGCTGGATAGAGTAGTCTTGGTAGTAGGTTCTTGTTTTACATTACTTTGATTATATCTTGCCATTCCCTTTTGGCCTCAAGTGTTTCTGTTGAGAAGTCCGATGTCATCCTTATGGGGGCTCCTTTGTAGATGATAGCCTTTTTTTCCCTAGCAGCTTTTAAAATTTTTTCTTTATCCATTAGCTTTGGTATTTTAACTATGATGTGTCTTGGTGTAGATCTTTTTGGGTTTCTCTTTAATGGAGTTCTGTGTGCTTCTTGAACGTGTGGAGTGTTTCCCAGCCTTAATTTAGGAAAGTTTTCTGCTATGATTTGATTGAACAAAGTTTCCATTTCCTGTCCTCTCTCCTCTTCTTCAGGCACCCCTATGATGCGAATGTTGTTTCTCTTCAGGTTGTCACAGAGCTCCCTTAGAGTTTCCTCACATTTTTTGAGTCTCTTTTCCTTTTTCTTCTCTGATTCTGTGCCTTTGTTTATTGTGTCCTCTAACTCGCTGATTCGATCCTCAACGTGATTCATCCTGTTTTTAATTCCTTCCATTGTGGTCTTCAGTTCTGATAATGTATTTGTCATTTCTGTCTGATTCTTTTTTATTATTTCAATTTCGTTTTTTATACTTGTTATCTCTTTATTTAGGTGTTCATAATGACTATCCATTATTTCTCTAATTTCTTTGAACATCCTAACTATCATTATTCTAAATCCTGCTTCTGGTAATTTGGTTATATCTGGTTCATTCAGGTCCTTCTCTGGGGATTTCTCTTGATTCATTTGGTTTGCATTCCTCTGCCTGCCCATTTTGTCTGTGTATAAGCAAGTTGTGGCCACTGGAGTCCAGTAGGTGTTGCCTTTGTGTTCTCTAGGTGTGGTCTGTCTGCAGGCCCCCCACCCCCTCTGCCACTGCCTAGGGTGGTTGGGTATGGGCATTCCCAGCGCCAGCTCACTGTGGCTTTTGCTGTGATTTCTGCCTCTCCTCCTTGGGAGGGGATGTCACTCAAGCCACAAGCCTCAGCACCAAGGGTAGAGATGAGCACCTTTGCTCAGTTGCGCACCCAGCCTGTTTCCGGACTTCTGCCCAGAACCTGCAGTCAGAGCCTGCTCACCACAGTTTCGCGGTTTGGTTGGGGCTTTTGACGTGCTCTCAGCTGTGAGCCTTTGCCTGTCCAGAGCTTTAGCCCCGCCCTCGAGGCCAGGGCCCTTCTGCGCAGGGTCTCAAACCCAGGTTTATTGGGCCTGGCATGTTTGCTGGCTTCCGCTCAGCTGCGTACTTTCGCTTGTCCCAAACTCTACCCCGCCCCTGTGTTCGGAGCCCGCTCGTGCACGTAGGATGGCAATCCGCGGTTTCTCCAGCCGGGCGGGGATAGTAGTGTGGGCTCAGCTGCGAGCTTCCACTTGTCTCGGGGTCTACCTCGTTCCCGCGCTCGGAGCCCGCTCGCGCACATATAATGGCAAACCTCAGTTTCTCCGGCCGGGCGGGGCTAGTAGCGTGAGCTCAGCCACGAGCCCCCGCCAGTCCCTGGTCCTAACCTGGTTCCCGTGGTCAGGGCCGGCTTGCGCAGGGTTGCAGAGCAGATTTCTGCCCGTTCCTGGCCTCCCGCTTTGTCCCCGTAGGTGGCATTACAGGCGGGCCCACAGCTTCCGGAGCGCTTTCGCGAGTCCCCTCCGACCCTGCTTGGCTAGACCGAGCTCACACCGGCTTGGTCTCTGCTTATGCCGACAGAACCGCGTTTCAGCGTCCTGCCACCCCAAACCCTTCAGCAACCCTCAGCAGAGTAGGAAGGGACCTAATAGTCCACACTGTAGGCCTGGGAGCTCCCTCACTTGTTTCACAGCTCAATCCTGTCCAAATGCCTCTTCTAGGCTCTAGGACTGCAGGCTGGGGCTTGGTTCCTGGGACCCAGGTCCCTCCCTCTCCGCCAAACTCTCCTCCCGCCATGCGGGTCTCTCCGGGCTGCCGTTTGCTCCGGGGAGCTGGGCAGCCCTCTTCGCGTTTTCGCTATTTCTACCAGTCTCAATGTGGCTTCTTCTGTGTCCCTTGGTTGAAGAGTCCACTTAGTTTAGTTCAAAGTTGGTTTATCCAGATGATGGTTCTTAAAATTGAGTTATAATCCACTTTGGTTCTGGGAGTTGGAAGTTGATACATCCGCCTACTCCGTCGCCATCTTGCTTCTCCTCTCCTGTTTTTAAACACATTGTATAATAAGGAAGAAATGTTGATCAAAGTTGAAAGAGTGCCATCTCTTAACATGTTCTTCTCTTAACTGTCTTTCATATTTAAGCAGTGTGGCAGGTAGTTTCTAAGATGGCCTTTAATGACCCCACCGTCCTGATAGTCACTGCTTTGTGTAATTTCCTCCCCTTGAGTTTTTTTGCTTCTTGTGAGTAGGACATCTGTTTTGAGAGGATGCCAATTCTGTGATCACATCACAAGATTGTGACTTCTGTCTTTCTTGTCAGCAGACACTCCTCCTCCTAGGCATGTTGCTATGTACGGGAAGCCTCATGGGTAGGAGCTGAAGGTGGTCTCCAGCCAATAGCCAGCTAGGCCTGAGCCTCTCTGTTCAACAATCGAAAAGGAGGGAAGTCCTCCCAACTACCGCATATGTGAGCCAAGAAGCAGATTCTTTCTCAATTGAACTTTCAAATGAGACCGCAGTCCTTGACTGCAGCTTTGTGAGAGACCCTGAATTGAAAGTCCCACTTACATTGTGCCCAGATTCATGGCCCACATAAGCTATGAGTTAATAAATGTGTGTTGTTTCAAGTGGCTAAGTTTGTGGTAATTTGTTACATAGAAGCAGGTAATGGATACAAACATTATTTGATAACATTATGTGAACATATATAGTTCTTCCATTGTTATAGATATTTGGGTTTGTCTTATCTCTATAAAAATATTCTACAATTATGGAGCAGTGGGATGGTTCCTAATATGCTTTGACATCCCACTCAAACTATTTCATGAAGGATTTTGCATATAGTAAATACTCATTAAATACTTAATGAATGAACCCACAAAGGTATTCTTGTTTTTTTAAGGTTTTTAAAAAGACTTCATTCATTTTAGAGAGGGGGGAGAGAGAGAAAGATGGGGGGAAGAGTAGGAAACATCAACTCTCATATATGCCTTGACGGGGCAAGCCCAGGGCTTTGAACTGACAACCTCACCATTCCATGGAACTGGTGACTTCACCATTACAGGCTGACTTTATCCACTGTGCCACCACAGGTCAGGCTGTTCTTGATATATTCAAAGAGTGACTTGGATTCACCCCTCTGGTATTTGGCATCTATGATTCTGCTATATTAATGTAGTTAAAAGGTTCATGCTTATGTCTGCTTAGTTAATAAAGAAAAATTGATTTGTTTCACAAAAGATTACAGTTGCTTTTTCTAGTAATTTGAGGAATGAGTGGCTCTACTTCTTGCAGCTTTAATGAAGTGTTCGGCGGATAAAATATAATATGCTCACTTTGTTAAATATGGTGCTGCCCACATGGAAGCCCGTCACCCAGGTGATATTATTTGCCCTTATGCTTGTGATGGCTGTGGGGGAAAAGTTGTAACTGGGGCAGTCCGGGAGCTTGATCTCTCTCTCTTGGTTCCTGAGTTCCTGAGGTTAGTATTAGAGAGGAGAGCAGAGTAAGGCCACGTGGAGGCCAGGAGAAGCAGCCGAGATGGCAGAGTGCTGAGGAAGAATCCAGTTTGTTAAGAGTTTGTGCAGGAGGAGATGGGAAACAGAGGTGAATAAGTCTGGTGAGCTGGAAAGCTTTGATGCTAGGAAACTCGGATAAGTCAGTAGCTTTGTGAGCACTGAATGTGTGGGTTTTGGAGCCCAGTGTGTGTTTTTGCTTGTCCGCCGGGTGCAAGCTGGAATTAAAGCTGATGGCTCACCAGTTCTTGGCTCCGTTGTTTTGTTACCGACTGTTCGAATCCAATGCGAACCTGCGTGGGTCAGGCGGCTGTGATAGTGGCCGCGACTCCTGGCTTTACATGAAGATCCAAATTGCGTGTACTTTAGAAAGTGGGGTAAAATATATTTGGACTATAAGTTCTGGGTCCTAATTATTTTCTGACTGCTTTTGCCCACCATTCTCATAATACTCACCCAAACTGGTCATCATTTAGCTGGTCATCTGAAATGATACATTTGTCATATATTAAATCCTTAACTGATAAACAGTAGAAGAATGCTCTCATTTTCTTCTGACAGCTGAAATTTATGTTAAAAGAGACAGGTGCTAAGTATATACCAATACTATCTAGTCAATGGAGAAAAATATCAGTGAAAAATTCAATCCAAAACCATATTATATATGTATAATTACCATATTATAATGAATAATTAGTTTGCTTTATTTTCACCCCTCTGCTTTTTGGTATATCTTTTGTAGACACAGAGATAACAATCAAGGAAGCTTGACAAAGGTCAGATTAAGGGCAGCCTTCCCACTTTTGTCTAGAGAAAGTAATCCTTGTCTTTATAGTTCCTTCCTTTATAGTACAAGATGCTTCTAAGAGATACCACTGACTACTCTGAATGACTTCCCCATTCCTACTACCTTGCAGAAGCAAATCTGGGTTTGGACTTCGAAATTTATAGCTGCCTGTGTTCTTGCTCTGGCAGAAAGACATCCTCTCCCTCAGGCACCTTGCTGCTTAGCTCACTGCTTTGAACTATAGCCATATGGGTGTGTGATCAATCTGTCCTCCTCAAGAAATCCAACCAGAGCTAGCAGTGAAATCCATCTGGATCCTTCCTGGCTCTCTGAGAAGTAGGGAGGGGGACCCCACCAAGACTGAGCAGGGAGGAATTATTGATAGGTATAGCCAGAGACCCCCTCTTCAGTCTAGATGACTGAGGTCATACCATCCTAAACTTCCTTGGCCACCTTTTTTATACATAAGTGGATGGGGCTAAAGTTAATGTTGGTCTTAACATTCAGAGGAGTCTAGTACAGGGTCACACACTTTTCAAGGATCATTGACCTATCAGAAGGCAGTTCAAGAGAGGCTACCTTAATTTTGTGCTACCTGTAAGTTTGGTTCAAGAGATACATGGGAAAAATACATGGGCAAACAAAATACTGAATTTCAACAAAGCAGTTGGTAAATTCTTTTGTGAATTTGAGGAAACGTGTGGGTTGGCTGATCCTGTTCTTATGCAGTATTAATGGAATTACTAGTTCTTGAAGATTGCTCATTAAACAATCATTGTTGACTTTGAGGATGTTAAAAGGGTCTGTTTTTAATCCCTACTGTTCAATATTGGTTATCAGTGACTTCAATGAGACCATTCATGGCACACTGATTGCCTTTATTGATTATGGGAAGCAGAATGAGTTTAGCAAATACATTGAATCACAGAAGAAAAATCCAGAGATATTGGAACAGTGGGTGAAATCTAACAATATAGACTTCAAAAAGTCACATACTGACCCTGGTTGGTTGGCTTAGCCGGTATAGTATTGGCCTGGCACGTGGAAGTCCAGGGTTTGCTTCTCGGTCAGGGCACACAGGAGAAGCTATCATCTGCTTTTCTCCCCCTCCCCCTCTATCTCTCTATATTTCCCCTCCCGCATTCAAGCAAAGTTGGCCCTGGGCACTGAGGATGGCTCCATAGCTTTGCCTCAGGGGCTAAAATAAAATAGCTCAGTTGCCAAGCAATGAAGCAAAGGCCCAAACAGGCAGAGCATCATCTGGTAGTGGGCTTGCCAGGTGGACCCTGGTTGCAATACATGCGGGAGTCTGTCTCTGCCTCCCTGCCTCTCACTTTGCACACACACACACACACACACACACACACACACACACACATGATCACATACCTGGGTCTCTCCCTGTCTCCCATCTCCCATTCCAAACACACACACATCTGCACTATGTATTTTGTCTTCCAGATGATGCAACCCCACTAGGGAGCGATGCTCTGTTCATCTGGGGCATTGCTCCTCTGAGGCAGAGGTCATGGAGCCATCCTCAGAGCCCGGGCCAACTTTGCTCCAATGGAGCATTGGCTGGGGAGGGAAAGAGATAGAGAGAAAGGGTAGGGGGAAGGGTGTAGAAGCAGATGGGCACCTCTCCGCTTCTCCTGTGTGCACCAGCCAAGAATGGAACCCAGAACATCCACATGCCAAACTGATGCTCTACCACTGAGCCACCAACCTGGACTGTGACAGAAATATTGAAGAGAGTGGAGGCAGGTTGTAGGCTGAGCCTGAGGCTGTTCCTGTGCCAGTGGTTGCTATACTGTTTTTAACTATTGCAATGGCCTTAGGCAAAGGGGGGAGGCAACAGTTAAAGATACCAACCTGGTGTGAACAAGCATAAATAAAGAAAAGGGAAACTATGTCAGAAACAGCATATAGGAAAAAGGGTCAGGGAGTTGAGTTGAAAGCATGATATGAGACAAGATTAGGATGTAGTTTCTAAAATAGCTCATTTAATCTCAAGCTTCATTGATAGATATTAATAATATTTGTAACAAATGTTTGTCTGGTACCACCTACTGTCCCGAGTCCAGTACTGGGTAATATACTTTATTTACAAGGATCATTGCCATAACAGAAGGTAACCTGAAGAGAGGTTTCATTTATTCACCAAATATTTACTGAACATATACTAAGTGCCAGGCACTTTTCTAAACTCTGGGTGGGAATTTAACCAGAAACAAGAAAGATATTGTCCCTACTCCCAGTACACTTATGTTCCAGTGAGGAGAAATAAGCAGACAGTAGTGCACAAGTAAAGTATTTGTAGATAAAAATAAGTCTTTTGGAAAATACAATGGGATGATGTGTTGGAAAGTGACTTAATAAGTGAAGGAGGGAGTAATTCATTTATATAGGGTGGTCAGGAAAAACCGCTCCAAAGAGATAAAATCTAAAGAATGAGTAAGAGGCAAGTATAGGAAGATCCAAGAAAAGAATTCTACAGGTAGAAGAAGCAGCTAGTGTAAAGGCCCTGAGATGGGAAAGAGCTTAGAGCATAGACAGAGGGCCAGTGTGCCTGGGAAGCAATGACTGAGGATGAAAGTAATAAAAGGTGGGGCCAGAAATGCAGGAAGAGATGGTGGTGAGGACTCTAGTGAGGAATGCAAGATTATCCCATTTATTACATTAAACAGTCAGGTCTGCAACACTTACTATCTGCCAGGTAGTGTTTTAAATGTGTCATCAATCTTCATAAAAATGATGGCAAGTTTTATGGTTAAAAATGCTTTCACAACTATTATTTTTATTTGTAAAATACAAAAATCATTTAAAATAAGACTTTAGAACACAGTAACTTTACAGACATTGAATGTGAAACACACAGAGAGAAAATGACTTGACTGGGGACCAAATCTTGTGCTGTTTCATTCTTGACGTCATGTACTTTTAGTAATAACTGACAAAACTTGAAATATTTGATTTGAAAATAAACCTTGGAGGTGAAAATTGTGATCATATTTGAATGTTTAATGGGCTCTGACCAGAAACCTAATATCTGACCAAAGACCCTGTGAGTCCTCTCTTCTCACTTAGTGGGGTCTAATACTTGCCTAGTTGTTATAAATTGTTAGTTGTTGCTGTTCTTTTGTTTCATGAAAACCTCAATGTACTTGAAAAATGCTTGAAATGGTTTGAATTTATGGTATTGATCTTTAAATTACAGAGGAAGGAGTGCAGCATATGTAAGTAGAATGCCTCTCATTTATTTAGTCAATTAAATAATATTTTATTGAGCACTTCTCTTGGGCAGAAAACATTGTTCTTGTTGCTGGGAGTAGAGAGATGAATGAAACAGATATAGCTCCTATTCTTATGCAGCTTATTCTCTGGTTGTAGAGACAGACCATAAACAAGCCTTATAAAAATCTATGCAATTTCAAATTTTATTAAATACAAAGAAAGCAATGAAATGCGTTTTGTTATCTATCATGGTACTGTAATTCACACTAAAATTTAGTGGCTTCAAATAACCATAGTCATGTATTTCGCTCACATATCTGCTCCTGGGGCAGGGCTCAGTGGGATGGCTCATCTCTGCTCCACACAGCCCCAGCAGAGGTGGTGAGGATCCACTGCCAAAGTGGTAGGTTCACATATTCGCTACTGGCTGTCATTTGGAAGCTCAGCTGGAATTATGGCTGAGGGCCTCACATCCTTTCTACTTGACCCTCTACATGGAATTGCGTGGATTTTCTCAGAGCATGGTGGATAGATTTCCAAAGAAACTCTGTATTTTTAAGGTCAGAGTTCAGGAATGGACACAGAGTTACTTCTATCACACTCTAGTGTCCAGCAGTCAAGTCCATCTAAAGTCATAGAAATATAGTCCATGAGTGGTCATAAGCCCAACTCTTTTTTTCTTTTTTTTTTACAGGGACAGAGAGAGACTCAGAGAGAGGGATAGATAGGGACAGACAGATAGGAGGAATGAAGAGAGGTGAGAAGCATCAATTATCAGTTTTTTGTTGCGACACCTTAGCTCAGGGGTTCCCAAACTTTTTACACACGGGGCCAGTTCACTGTCCCTCAGACCGTTGGAGGGCCAGATTATAAAAAATAAAACTATGAACAAATCCCTATGCACACTGCACATATCTTATTTTAAAGTAAAATAACAAAATGGGAATAAATACAATATTTAAAATAAAGAACAAATAAATTTAAATCAACAAACTGACCAGTATTTCTATGGGAACTATGGGTGTGGATGCATCCTGTGCTCCTCTCACTGACCACCAATGAAAGAGTTGCCCCTTCTGGAAGTGCGGAGGGGCCGGATAAATGGCCTCAGGGGGCTGCATGCCACACGGGGCCTGGTTTGGGGACCCTTGCCTTAGCTATTCATTGATTGCTTTCTCATATGTGCCCTGACTGGGGGCCTTCAGCAGACCGAGCAACCCCTTTCTGGAGCCAGTGACCTTGGGTCCAAGCTGGCGAGCTTTTGCTCAAGCCAGATGGCTCCACGCTCAAGCTGGTGAGCTCGGGGTCTCGAACCTGGGTCTTCTGCATCCCAGTCTGACGCTCTATCCACTGTGCCACCGCCTGGTCAGGCCATAAGCCCAACTCTTGATGGGAAGAATGTAAAAAGAAAAAAAAATTGTGGTCATCTTTGATTTATTGCAAGCTGTCATTTCATAAGTTTCTACCTCTAAGACCAGTGCCCTAGAGAGGTTTTATTTAGCCTACAGATTTTTCTCCATAATTAGGATGTGTTGACATCGGCTTACAGGTGCTGGCTGAGGTGTGAATTTATGGTCTGACTAACTCATGAGTATTATTAACAGATTATCATGTTTCTCTCTTGAGTATATATTTACTTAAAAAAAACAAACCCTCATTATGTAACTAAGTATAAAAAAAGCAAGATGTCAAACATGAATCTCTTTGTAAAATTAAATATGTATTCTGTATATTTAAACTTTAAAAAATCAATAGCCCCTTAATTAACCCTTGAACTGTTGCCAGTAAACCCTTATCCTGAATCATATGGGTTTTTTGTATATCCTAGGATATTTTTTATCATGCTTAGCTTTCAAAGTGCTACTCTGACTATCAATGGTTGCCAAAGGTGTCTTAAGAAAAATCAAGCTTAGTTTGCTCTGTTGTTAGCTAAGGGCAGACATGTTTTTGGCTTTCTCATTCTTCTTGTTCAGTTAGTGTCCCCCTGCTGGGAGACAGGGGGAGCACCTGGTTTGAATTCCGTCTCTACCACTTACTATTTCCCATGGATCGCTGGATAAGTTAACCTTTCTGGAATTCAGTTTCTACAATCAGAAAGTGGAGATAACAATACTAACTCGAAAGCTATTTTAGAAGATTTAATAAACTACTTTAAGTGAACCACCTGTGCACACAGTAAGCACTCAGTAAAAGTTAGTTTCCTTTCAGTTCTTCAAGCCCTGTTTGTGTCCTTGCCTGAAGGCAAAGTCATCAAAAGAACAATACATGACATGATGGAGTATTTACAGTAGTCTTGCTTCACTCTCTCCCCCTAATTGTTGACTATCACGGAAACCTTTGGAGCTAAAGTATGGTATTACTGATTTAAAAAAAATTACGTGCACGCCTGTGTGCACACATGTGTGGGCACATGCACGCACACACTCATTTCTTTTTGTTCACTTAACAGTGAGACTCAAAGTCTAGCTCACTTGAGAACTTGTCTTTGAATTCTTGTTACAACAAAAACTTCTCAAAGTGCTTAAAACAGATTTGAACAGAAACAGGAGATTTTGAAACAAATTGATGGGTTTTCTCCTGAACAGCCAACATTTCCTATATTTTCTTCCTTTCACTGGTGGCCTCTTCCTTTCCACCTGGCTCTCAGCCCTGCCCAAAGGGAGGCATGGTGGCAGAGAAAGCTCCCCCGCCCCCAATTCAGGCTCTGACCCCTGCAGACCCTGCCCTGCTGCATGTACTTCAGAGCAGCCTAGTTTATCCATTCCGGAAGGTTTGTTTATTTCTCAGATAGATTCTCTTCACAACGGACAGTCTAGGAGAGAGGAGAGGAAGGAATGACCTTGGATGGCTGGAGCGCAGAACTGATGAAGGGAAGGCCCCAGGGCTTTGCCAGTAGGGCATCTGGCTGAGAAATCTGTGGATGAGTCAGCACAAGTGGATGCTTGCCAAAATGACCAAAATCGCACATTCTAGTGATTATTGCTGATGGTTTCATATTAAGAGTGAAGAGCTACTGTGGAAGGAGGCTTACTTTTATTAATGGAACAGATATAGGAATTTAGAGACCTTGGATTGAGTCTTTTGAAAGCAATAGGCCAGTCTCTAGACACCTTTTAAAGTCAGTATTCAGACTTTCAAATCACAGGCTATCTCTATATGGTGTTATAAATTGATCTCTACTTATCTTTACTCCTAGAACCAGGAAAAGGACTATCCTTAATATGAAATTGGATATTAAAACTAGTTTCTTATCCAGGTATCCTAAAGCAAATATGACAGCCATGATTAATTAGTGCAGGAGTGATCCCTGCAATGCTAATTGTCCTTCTAAGGTACAAAAATACAACATGAAGTTTTGATTTTTCCTCCCTCCCCCCCCCCCTCCCTCCCTCCCTCCTCCCTCCCTCCCTCCCTCCTTCTTTCCTTCCTTCCTTCCTTCCTTCCTTCCTTCCTTCCTTCCTTCCTTCCTTCCTTCCTTTTCACTCTTTCTCTTGTCACTATGTGACTCTGGGTATTCAAATCTAAATATTAGTTGCAGACTGATTAACATAATTTATATCCCCAGCAATTAAAACTTCCAACTATTTTATATTTTTGTATAGTCAAAATTCAAAGTCATATTTAACGAACTGAGAAAAAGAAATCAGATATAGAGCACAATCCTACAAGTTCAATAGAATATGGGAACTAAGGGTACAGGCTGTGTGTGCAGTTAGGCACACCTGGGATGTGCCCAACTGTACAAGTTATGCTTTGTGTCTCAATTATTACAGATGTTTCCTCATCTGTAATATTGGATAACAATAATAACTACCACAACAGGTTCTAATGTAGACTGAATGATATAATATATGTAAAAGGTTTGGCTGAGTCCCAGTATAGGACAGACTTAGTAGCTATTGTAGTGCCAGAATGTATATATTGTCTGTAATCTTGCTCTATTACCTTGGAGAAGTTATTTAGTTCCCTCACTCCTATTTTATGTTTCTTCTTAATTTTTTATTTAGACTTAAATTTAACAGGGTGACATTGGTCAACCAGAGTACATAAATTTTGGGCAAACGTTTTCACTTCATTTGGACAGTCAATTATGTTGTACACCCATCACCCAAAGTCAAATCATCCTCCGTCCTCATATATTTGTCTTTCTTTATGTCCCTCCCCCTCCCCCAACCCCCTCCTTCTCCCTATTTTATTTTCTTGCTTTCATGTTTCTCTAGGTTGCTAAGTTGGTTTGGTAGTTATTAGATGCTATTCTTTGTTGATGTTTATCTTTGCACGTATGTCTCATTCCAGGCACTCTGTTTTGTCTTAGAAGGCAGGAATAGTATTTCACATCCCTTTAGTTGTAATTAATTTCCATTGTGACTTAATTGGTGGTTTGTATACTGTTGCTGCTCACTCACTATTGCTTGATGATAATGGTGACTGAATAATAATGTGTGGTGCAAGGAAGCCAACAAAAATCTGAGACTCAACTTTTATGTACACGAGAAGCCTTCGAGTTTACAGGCAGTAAGAACATTTTTTTCATGTCTAGAGATTTCACTTTTCATCCTGGACAGTCATGTACCCCTCTCACCCTCATTGTAAAAAGGCAGACAGATAAAAGCATGTCAATGCATCATCACTAAGGGTAATACAATTCCTGGTGACTTTATACAGAACTTTTGGTAAAGATGGTCTATGAATACTAAACTTGTTTTTACTGTGGAAAATATACATAATATATAACTTACTACTTCAACCATTTTTTTTAATATATAGCTCTGTGGTATTAGTACATTCATATTGTGCAGCCATCAGCACCCTCCATCTCTGGAACTTTTTCATCTGAACTTTTTCAGTTGAAAGCCTGTATCCATTGAATACTAATTCCCCATTCCTCTCTCTACTAGCCCATGACAACCATCAATCTACTTTCTTTCTCTGTAAATTTGCCTACTCTACATATCTCTATAAGTGGAATTATAACACAATGGTCTTTTTGAGACTGTCTTATTTTCCTTGTATAATGTTCTCAAGGTTCATCCTTGTAGCATTGCCAGAATTTCCTTCCTTTTCAGCACTGAATAATATTCCATTGTTTTATATATCACATTTTGTATACATGTTCATCTGTTGATGGACATCTAGGTTATGCCTACATCTTGGCTATGTGAGCAATGAATGTTGTTATGGGTGCACACATTTTTTATACTAGTATAGACTATTATTACGTACTTGTTAATATAGCTCTCAGGTTAGTTCTTTTCATGGGAGGGTCAATGCTGGCCACCATCCTGTAGTGGTAGATTTTTGTTTCCTGTTGCTTTGCTTGCATCACTACATGAATTATTTTCTCTTTAAAGGAAAATTCACTTAAATTTTATGCTCATGGGAACTGGCACCCATGACACATGCCTGTGTGCCAGTCCCCTTTATTCAGGGGAATATTAGAAAAGAGTGCTTACTGTTTAAAACTAGAGTGTGGGAATTACCTACTTGGGTTAGATTCACCCAAAAAAGAAAATGTGAAAAATGAGACAAAAACTTCAAACAAGCCACAGAGCTACTTGTTTCAGATGCATCCTGGAAACATACTCCCCCACTCTCCCCCCACCCCACCCCGCCACAGTGTGTGACGCTACAAGCCTCCATTTGAACTGGTTTCAAACTTCCTTGTTGTTTACAAGGAAAGAGCTCTGGCCATGCTGACTGTATGACTCAGAGCACACATGGCACCACCAGCGCTGTTACAAAGAATTCAGAGATTCCACAACTGATTTTTTAGAAAAATCTGAAGGCCAAGCAAGATTTCTTTGAGCTATTAAGTCTTGGGCACCAGCGTTTGCCCAGGGAGAGGCAATGACATTTGCACTTCCTGAAGCAGCTAAACCTCCAGTGGAGAGAGCCTCCTCTCCTCCTGCTGGTGAGACCAGGGAAGTATTTCTAACATTTTTGAAAAGCCAAGTTGTCCTTCTTTTGACCCTGCAGTGGCATGTGGGGTCATCTTTTTGATTGCAGTGTATTTGCTTTTAACCTTCAGTGGGCCCTAGTGCCATAACCAAAGTAAAGACAAGGAAAAGAACAAATGGATTCTAAAAAATACAAAAGAAAGAATTTAATCGTTTCCGGGTATGATCAAATAGA
Source organism: Rhynchonycteris naso (assembly GCA_037038555.1). Lineage (NCBI taxonomy): Eukaryota > Metazoa > Chordata > Mammalia > Chiroptera > Emballonuridae > Rhynchonycteris > Rhynchonycteris naso. The sequence goes on along the minus strand of CM072999.1, from coordinate 169,375,549 downwards.
TGTTATTGCATTCTCAGGCTACGTGGTGATGGTATATGAGAAACTAGCTGTGTTCTACATAACTTACATGGTCATCTGTCCTGTTACAACATACCCAGCAAGTGTCAGGCACTTACTGTGCCCTACTCTTGTGCCCCACCTTCTTCCTTCATTTCCACCTTGGTCACCTAAGGGACAGACAGTCTGAGCGGAGGCCTAGTGGGGACCCAGGAGTCCTCAGGCAGCCTATCTATGGAGACAGAGAGTAATGCTGAATGTGGGGGACCTGGTGGATTAACACCTGGCACATTTGAAGCCCTCAGTATATGGCTATTGGAAGAATAAATGAGTGACGAAGAAGCGTCTCTGTGACCAAAGATACAAATTGACAATCAATAGTTAATATTAATTTTACTTTGCATATGGAAGACTGAGTTATTGAGAGATTAATTAATTTACACGGGCTCAGTCAGCTAGCTACTTAATGTCAGGAACAAGACCAGACTTTATGTTGCCAGGCTCAGAGCAGAAAGTGTTTGTACTAGATTTATGCACTTGCTGACCCTTTTCTGCTGATGGCCACTTTGATAAATCATCTCAATTAGAAGCAGATGTTATCATGGTATACCCTGAGACACGTCTTCCTGAGGTTTCAAACAGTGAGGTTACTGTTTTATGGTTTCCTGTCTGTGTGTGGGTCTGTGTTTGTAAACCCTCACAAACAAATAAGCAGACAATAGCAGCAACAATAATGTAGCTAGCTGTGGTGGCATTGCAGTTTTCAGAAGAACTTAAGTATAAGGTCATGTGTATTTCCCTGGAGATCATGGTCAGCCTTGCTTAGAAAATAAGCAGTAAAATTAAGAATTCGGTTTGTTGTATAGAGTCATCAGAAATCACTCAGACTCAATAATAGAAGTTTCTGGGAATCTTGATTTGGAAAACAAGAATTATAACAACCATTTCTGCCTTTATGACATCTGGAACTAACCATCATGTTCTGGGAATCTTGATTTGCATGTAGATATTTTCTTAAACCATTTCTTTCTCATTTAGCATTCATATGGCTTTTATTTTCCTGTAATAATTTTCTTTCCTGATTATAAATTTAACACATGCAAAATTTACAAGAATTTGGGGAAGACATGAATAGGTATAAAGATAAAATAAAACCACGACTAATCCACTACCTAGAAGTAACCATTGTTATTCAGAAATATTCTTCTATTCTTTCATAAATATACAGTATAGATATTTAAACATTTATGCACACTCACATATTTAAAATTGGGATCTACAATACATTTTATTGTACGATCTTCTTTTTTCACATAAAGATATATTGTGAGAATTTCTCCCTGAACTTGAATATTCTTCTAAAACAGCTTTTTAAGGTGGCACACTTTTCTACTGTATAGATGTACCATATTTATTTACCATTAATCATTTCTTTATGGTAGAATATTAGCAGAATTCTGACTTTTATAGTTTGTATGCATGGTGAATAACAGAGCATCTATTTTTATATCCATATGCTTTCTTTTAGAAATAAATTCATTTTGAACAATAAAGTATTTGATCTTAATTTTGAATCACTCTTTCACCTTGGGACCTTGGAATTAGAGCAAAAAATGAGAAAAAACAAGATAATGAATAAAGTTGGGGCAGTTAATGTTAATTAAACCATAAAATTTTTTCTTTCCTTCTCTCCTCCCCACTCTCGCCCTTATTTTAATGAGTTCCTACTGTGTTGTGTATCATGTATAGTGCAAGCCCATGGAATGACAACAAGCGAGCACTAGTCCCTGCTTTAATAAACATGCCACAGATGGTGGGGGTTGCAATGTGTCTATCGGATTATGGCAGGAAAATGGAGATGCTATCTAACTGAGACTATTAGCCTCATAGGACAGGTAAAGTAGGCAATTGATCTGAGTGGTAGTTTGAGGAGTGCTGTTCAAAGGGATCCGTGTGCATGTGTGTGAGTGTATGTGTGAGCAAGGCATGTGTGCATACATTTTCATGGGTGGCCAAGGCCATGTGGTAGAGAGAAAGAGGGTTGGATGAGTGTGCTGTGCAGGAGGTGCGATGCAGAGTTGCAATTACGCCTGACCAGGCGATGGCACAGTAGTGGATAGAGTGTCGGACTGGGATGCGGAGGACCCAGGTTTGAGACCCCGAGCTCGCCAGCTTGCGCGCGGGCCTATCTGGCTTGAGCAAAAGCTCGCCAGCTTGGACCCAAGGTCGCTGGCTCCAGCAAGGGGTTGCTCGGTCTGCTGAAGGCCCGCGGTCAAGGCACATGTGAGAAAGCAATCAATGAACAACTAAGGTGTTGCAACGGCAATGAAAAACTAATGATTGATGCTTCTCACCTCTCTCTGTTTCTGTCTGTCTGTCCCTATCTATCTCTCTCTGTCCCTGTAAAAAAAAAAAAACCCACAGTTACAATTACTAATGCATGGACTTTAGGGGGAAACATTTTATAATTAATAATAATAAAAAATAATCAAGGCAAAAATCAAAAAAGGGTTTCAACTTATGTAACCTAAAGTAGAATAAGAAAAAGAATCAATGTAATGATGAGCTATACAACATCACCAGACTAAGAAATATCAGCCCGGGTTTTAGCTCTATACAACGTCACCAGACAAAGAAATATCAGCCTGGGTTATAGAGTAATAGCTAGTTAATGCAATAGACTAAGAAAAAGAGAATTATAAGTATGTATAAATCACACCAAACCGTGGAGGAACACACCACCAGATGGGGATGCAGCAGCCTGGCTCCAAAGTTGGCCACTTGCCACCATGCGCATCAATGAGGAGTTCTCTAGAGCTTCAGGGGTGATCTGAGACCCTACCATTTTTATGGAAAAATTTTAGCTAGAGGTTTTTGCATGGGGCCCTTCTTGTGTAGCCTCAAGAAACAAAGAAAGGTCACCACATTCCAGAATAATTAACTAGGCCAGCAATCAAGTGATTAAGAACATCCTTCCTGGTTTCTGGGGAAACTACAGCAGGATACCTCATCCCACCCTGAATAAATAACTCAGTCATTTCTGCAGCCATTTTTTGTGACCCTTATTGTTCATGTTCAATTGAGTTCAAATTCATATTTTTTTTATATACTGTTCCTCCACAATGAGTTGAGTGCCCTTCACGTAGGGAGAGTCTCAGTGCTTTAATTCTCAATTCATCCCTGAAAATAATATAAAATATCTACTTTTCAGAATCCAAGATTTCTTTATAGTCACCTGAAATTCATTTCTACACTCAGGTGTTGCATAATGTTGCACATTTTGATCTAATTTTTCATACCTATCCACCAAATCTTAACACCAGGCATTAAATAAAAGAAAAAAAGAAGGATTGTCACCAGCTGTCTTCTAGTCTTTGCTTTTGCTTCTGGGACCAGATTCTCCTATCTTTTGAGCATGCTCCCTCTTGGGATAAATGTTGCTGATGTATAGGTAAAATTAGATCATGTCTTGTAATGATTGTATCTCCACTAACAGAAAGTCACAGGGGCAGACAAGGTCTCAGGACATTGTCTGACCAGGCAGACTGCACATACAAGGGGGGGGGGGTCTGGTCTCAGTTTCCTATTGGAATGCAGTCCCTCTACAGTGTCAAATTCTCCCTCACTTCCACACCCCAGTCCTAGACTCCTATTAGAATCTGATAAGCTGGCTTGACCTAATTTTTAATAACAATGGAAACTTCTTTCTTGTTGACTTTTGACACCTAGGATTTTCTCCAAGGGCCAGTTCAGTTATGGGGCAGCTGATTATCTTGTGTAGGTTTCATCATACTTGGGGACAGAAATATTTTTGTGGCCATATCTTATTGACCAGTACAATATTATCATTGATTTAGTTGCTCAAAATAAACATTCCATATAAAAAAGAAGTTGATAACTAAACAAACACATTTAGTGTATGTAGGGAGATAACTGTGTTCATTAGCAAATTTCCTATAAACTAGTAAAGCAGATATTTTGGGACAGAGGTGTATACATGCTAATAGAAAATATTATAATTATCTTAAAAAATCTGAAAGTAATTTAAAATAGTGCTTTTTTTGAGCTGTTAAAATGTGCCATATATCCTGAGCTAAAATTTAAATTTCTATTTAATATTTAAAAAAACTGGGGCTTAGAGAGTTTAAGTAACTTGCCCAAGGCTACATAACCAGTGAGTTCCAAAGATGGAACTTGAATGCTAAAGCCCTCCCTCCAAATTTATTTGTGTCTTCTAAAGATAACATTTTGTCAATACCAATATGTCATGTAATTTCATTGAATAGTCATCCTAACCCTCTGAGATGTTGTTTTTTTTTTAATAAAAAGGAAACTGAGGCCCAAAGAGATCAAGAGAATTGCTCAAGGTACATGGTTATTATGTGGCAGATCAAGAATCTAACTCCAAGTCTAGGTAGCTCCAAAGCACCATGAAATCCCAGTGAACTGTCATTTCTTTTGGAACCTGGATGGTTTGAAATATTTTTGGTTTCTTCAAGAACACTACTTCCACCTCCATTAGTTTCTCAGACTTGAGAAATCACTGTAAGTAGAAATAAATAGGATTTTGATAGGGAGGGAAGAAGGGAACCAAGAAATATCTGGGCAAGCACTGTGATAAGGTGCTAAGGAATTGCAAAGTTGTTAACATTAATATTTTAAAAGGAAGAGCCAGGCCCCCTTACCCCTCCTTTTTGAGGAAGAAAAAAACAAGAAGAAGAGGTTGCAGGGACAAAAATCAGCTAGTCATAGTTTAACTAGTTTCTATAGTTCTCTGAAAGGACTGACACCACTTGCTAGACAGAGCAAAGAAGATAGGACCTATCTGAAAACCCCTTCCTCTTCTCCTCTCTTAAAAGCCTTTAGGAAACAATGTTTATGTACCTTAATTAAAAATCCCTACACTAATCCTGACTCACCCTCCCATCCTGGAGTCATGAGAGTGACGTATACCTCTAGACAAAAGGATCACAACACCTTTGCATGAAAACGTATTCTGTAACATTTTATATGCTTTCTCATAATTAGTATTTTGAAATTCTTTGTATGTACAAAACTTGTAAATTAAGCAAGCGGGACTAGCTTTAGACTTCCTAATAAGCTAACCCCAACACTGTTAGCAAAAGTAACTTCATTTAGCTTCTCTCCTTATCCTAAACTCAACATTTCCCACTATTGTGGTGACAGGGATAGGTTGTAAATCCTAGAAGGTTTGGGAATGTCTTTATCAGGTATGTAAAACATTCATCACTACTGTGTTTTCTTATGGTCCTAATGCAGTGGTTCTTAACCTGGGTTCTACCGAACCCAGGGGTTCGATGAGTCGGTCTCAGGGGTTCCAAGAAGCTTCTGCCGTGGAGGCCAGAATAAAGTAATACCATAATTTCTTGTGAGTTCATGCACTTTGTTGGTTTTGTTCTTTGAGCAAGGTGATGTTCATGCATGGCTCATTTTGTGCAGCAGTAAAAAGACATATACCTATGTCTTGAATTTGGAAAAGAAAAATCATATTTTATTTATCACTAAAGAAGGGTTCGGTGAATGCGCATATGAAACTGGTGGGTTCAGTACCTCAAAAAAGGTTAAGAACCACTGTCCTAATGTATAGGAATGTGTTTTTTTCTTTTGATAGATTCTACAGATAAATGTTGTAAGGAGACAGCAAAAACTCAATAAGCTTGTTAGTAAATGACTTTTGTACTATGTTCCCCCGCCCCCCCCCCCCAGCCCCCAACCAGTATGTGATCATGTCTTCATGTCTATACAACCAGCCTCAGAGCTATATTCTGGATGGCACAATTTGATGATGCCCCATGCATGTTGCTGGCTTAATAATAAAACTCCTTCTAAAATTTCTTCTGTATCCTGCCTTGGTGTCTCTGTGGAACTAGCATATTAAATTACTTTACAACAGCACAAAGGGAAATATTTTTCCTTACCCAATTTTTAAAATGATTTTTGAATAGTGTTTTTTTTTTCTTTCAATCAAATTCAGAGTATGCTCCATTTATTTTTAAACCCAGCTGGTATAATTCTGTCATAGACCTTCACATATTTATAATCTTTACTTAAGATTGTTAAATGCATTTGCCCAGTGGGTTAAATAGCAGGTGAACCAGCCCAGAGTTCTCTCTGTGGGTAGGGTGGGGAGGTGGTGGAGGCCGTTCTACTGAAGGACAGAAAGTCAGAGGGACAGGAGCCTTGGCACAAGAGAAAATCCAGAAAAAGTAGGACACCCTGGAGAATGTTTGTCATATAACAAGGTTGAGTTACATCCCAAACAAAGCAAAATCTAAGCAGCCAGGCCTGGCACTGGAGGTAGGAACCTGCCTGGAGCCGGCAAAGCCCAGGCTAGGAGGGTCTTGATGACAGGAGAGGAAATGAAGACATTCCTCAGCTCTCCACCCACCTTCTTTGCCCCAGACCAGGATGCTCTATGGAATTTCGTGCTAGATGGAAAGAGCACATACGCTTTCCGCAGATGCCTCTGTCCATAGGTCATCAGAGCTTTAAAAGTACCCTCAAAGAAAATCCTAAAGGAAACCTCTCTCCTGCCAAAACACATATGTGTGTAGCGCATATAGATGTGCATTCTAGAGATGAGGAAGACTTCAAGGAGACGTTTTGCTCCGAGTGTCCAAAAAGCTCCTGGCCATGAGACCTGAGAGAGAGGATCTGCATGTGCAAGCACAGTCCTTGCCAGCTGGTTGCTGTGGGGAACAGAAAATGCTCCCTGGCCCAGAGTAGAATCTTTCAGCCAGCTCAGGAAGGGTTGGCCAAGGTTTTACATGGGAGTACATTCTTCAGGCAGGCCAAGTTGTTGGCATCTATGCAACAAAAGCATCCCCTAGTGGGAAGTGACATTTTTTACTTCTTTGATGTGTGCCTTCTATGTCTATGTTGCCCCAAGTCTTTATTAGCTGAGGCAATTTTGTAAATACAAACAAAAAAATAGCAATGGGGAAATGTGTTATAGTAGAACACACACACACACACACACACACACACACACACACACACACACCCTACCTTGAGACCGCAGTCTCAACAACTAATATCTAATTCCTTCTGAACATGATAGTTGCATTTGGAAATCTTTTTACCTTTACTAGTCACATTTTGAAACTGCTCTTCACGTAAGCCAGTGATACTCAGCCTGGGAAGCAGCCAGGACCTGACACTTAGACACTTTATTTTACCTGTTCTGGAGCAGATCTGGGGAGTGGGTGTTCTCCACCTGCTCTCGCGTGGCTCTGATGTTCAGACAGGGATGAGAAACCCTGACATCTGTGAAGCACAGCAGACTGTCCCTCACCTGCTTCTTGGATTGTTCCTGCTAAGCCTGGAGGAGAAGAGGAGGTTAGAACTCCGAGTTTAAGCCTGATTATTATGTGCTCTTAACGTTGTGTTTCAGGTGGATTGCTTGTGTAGTTTACTGTCACACATTTTAGATACAGGAAATTCTTTTGACCTATTGATTTTGTGGAGCAGGTCTCCAGAAGTGTTACAATTGCTCACACTGTCCTATGTGAGCACATGGTAATCTTTGGTTTAGCAGACTGCTAGCCTGCAGCTGTAACATCCCCACCAACTCCCTAGTCAGGAGACACACATCTGAGAAAACATGTTGGCAGCTTTTCATTTACTTGTAAAATCAAGAAAAAACCCCCCCAAATCTAATGAATATTTGGATGGGTTTCACACTTCATCTGAGAAAATCCCACTGGTCATTAACTAGCCTTTTCAGATTATCATAATTATATTGTGCTTCCTGTATTTTAGCTGAGAAAATGGAAGTGTGTGGGTAACTTGGTCGGAGTTATCTGGTTATGATTATAACAGCCCATTCACAGTTTCCGACTACAGTGAGTCCAGTTCCCTCAAACAGTGTGGCTCTGTCAAAGCCTCAAGGAGAAAAGGTTTTTGATATAACGATTAAGAAAATCCAAAAATGTCTTTCAATCTTAGAGTATTATTAGTGGCTCAGTTTCAATATCTCAGGAACCTGAATAAAAAGAATTTATTAAGTGATTACATGTTACATAATATAAAAGAATTTCACATTTTAAAAGTATATAGGTGTGGTATATCTAATACCTAACATATGAAATATAATTAAAATATTTATAATTTCATAGGATTAGGTACTAGACGAACACATTTAATACATTATCTGGATTCTATGAAAAGTTTATAAAGTTGAGAAAGTCAATACACATTTTCCTTAAGATATCTTAGAAAGTATAGTTTGGACATTTTAACCTAGGTAAGCAACATTTAAAATATTATTTACTTATTTTCAAATACTTGCTTAGTTCAAAATTCAAAAGATACCTACGGTGAAAAGCCTTCCTTCCACCCTTCTCCCAATTACCTACTCCCCCTTGATTTACACAATCCTACTAGTCTTTTCTACGCAGAACTTTTATTTATGCAATATTCAGGTAGAATTAAACAGCAAAGCAGGAATCCTTTATTTTTTTATTTCTTTTTATTTATTCATTTTAGAGAGGAGACAGAGAGAGAGAAAGAGAGAGAGAGAAAGGGGGGAGGAGCTGGAAGCATCAACTCCCATATGTGCCTTGACCACACCACTGCAGGGCTTTGAACTGGCGACCTCAGTGTTCCCAGGTCGACGTTTTATCCACTGCACCACCACAGGTCAGGCGCAAAGCAGGAATTCTTGTCCAAAGCAAAAAAAAAAAACAAAAACGTTTCGATAGTAAATGGAGGAAAAAGGGGCATCCTCTTTGAATAAACACTATATATGTATTTACTTCTTAATTTGCAAAATCAATCTCTACCAATTGTGCAAGCGTAGCACCTTCTCAATAAATGCTGGAGAAATATTTGCTCATTAAATTGGCTGTTGATGGAATGAATCTTCCTTACACGTTCTTACAGGTCACCTGTTCCCCTGGGTTTTCTTCTGCTTCTATATCCTCTGTGAGGGCCTACTATTAGACAAGTTGGTGTTCCTCAGCTTTGGTTTCCTTTTCTGACCAGCCTATTATTACCTTCCCTCTCTTGACTTGGAGACTTTGGAATTCCCTGCCTGCTCCTCCCCACTCGCGCTGTTCAGGTGCTTCTTCAGAGCTCCAGGTCGTATTCACTGTGGGTGCCGGACCTGGAGAATTGTCTCCGGAGATGTGGGGCAGGAGAGGGCACAGCTGCTTCTCTTGCTGTGTTAAGAGTTGCCTTCTACTTCCCCAGCAGGAAAGAGAGCCCGGCTGGGGTGAGGAAGCAGACTTTTAGCCACTGCTGCATGTCAAATAGGACTTCCCATTGTTTTGTTTACTTGATCGACAAATTCTACGATTTTAGTCCCGGAAGGGTTTTGCTAGGTGACAGATATTCTGGGCGACTGAGAAAGAGTGTAGCAGAGAGAAACAGTACCGGGCTCTGTTTGGACCAATACAATTCCGACTTTTATTCTTTATTATCGTTTCCTCTTTGCTATCCTTATTGTCAAAAACCCAGAATACGAAACGGGCTGTACTGGACGAGTGGAAGCTAAGAAGGCAGTTTCCCTAGCAACTGTAGCCATATGAAAGGTGGGCAAGTCTTTCTTGTCTCATTTTTCATTTCATTTTCTGCGGTTCCTGAAAGGAGGTCAGAGATGCTCTGCGTTAAGTTCACATTGCAGTTCTGCTTGTGGTACCTTCTGTTTCAGAGCTGGGGAAGGCAGATCGTTGTGCAAGGCTGCTGTTGTTGATTTTAATTAGAAGTGAGCATGTATACACTTCCACATTTTGCCATGAGTTCTGAGAGTCATAGACCATTCATTTTATCTGTAAATAATTCAGAAATGAAAGTATTAGGCAAAGGACAGCATCAGTGAGACACGTATTTGCAGGTCATTGGTCTTTGATGAGAGCAATACTGATTTCAAAGGCACATCAGAATATTTTTGGTACTGGCAAAGAGCACCTTGCTTGTTTTTTTTTTCTTAAAAATTCAAATTAGTCCTTCACTAATATGATTCCTCTTTTAAAATTATATGCAAGATCTAAAATTGAAGTTTATGGTTAATTTCAAGTTTCCACATTCAATTCAACGATATTTATTGCCTCTTTGATTTACTAAGAACTGCAGGGGGTAAGCAGATGCAGTGATAGTCTGTGCCCTCAAGGAGTTTCAAATTTAGTAGTGGAAATAAGACAACTACAGCGTAATTACAACGACAAGGAAGAGAGTGATAAATGGCACAATGCAGTGGTTATCGACCTTGACCACATATTGGAATCACCTGGGAGCTATCAAAACACCCCAGCCAGTTCCTCCCCCGAGTTTCTGATTTAATTGGTCTGGGGTGCAGCCAGGGGACTGGGATTTCAGAAAAGCTTTCTAGGTGATTCAAATGCAGTCAAGGTTGAGAAACACTGGCAAAGAGCATCCAAGAGATGTCCAAGAGACACTTTGGTTTTCTTGGGATGATAAGAGGCTTACTTTCAGCCAGAATTGGAGAACAGGGAATGTGGATGTGATTCTAGGATGTGAAGAAATCTGGTATTGAAAGCCAGTTAGGGAGGAGGAAAAAACCCACAGAGGTGTGAAGCTGGTGGGTATTTGGAAAAACATGAGCGGACCACCTCCCGGCAGGCTGCAATATCACAAGTCTGGGAGAAGATAAAGCTAAGAGGCAGACTGAGGAATATTGAGGTGGTGTCAGGTGTGAGAATGCTGAGCTGGAGGGTTTAAGTTGGATTTTTCTGTTTTTTAGCAGTGATCTTTGGGGGTTTGAGTCTACTATAGGAGGAATGAAGCAGAAGACAAGAAAAGAGCTTATTATGGGAGAAGATGAGTTCAATATCTGACAAGATTGCCATATTATAGACTTAAGAGGAACCTTGGAGATAATTTGGTTAAGCTCCCTTGTCTCCCAGTTGCCCTAAAGAAACTGACTTTTGAGGTGACATGACTCATTAGTGCTACTGTCTTCCGAGGTCTGTGACTGTCCAGTGCAGATGTCCAGCAGGCAGTTTACAAGCAGGTCTGAAGCTGAGAACAGAGGTCAGGCATAGAGCTACAGCTCTGAGAATAATTTTCAATGAGATAATTAGGACTTGAGGGAAAGGGAGGAATATGGAAAGAAAATGAAGAGCAACGTTTAGATGAAAAGAGAATGTGAAACTAACAGAAGAGCCATAGAATTGACGTCAGAGAAATAGGGGAATCAGATGGATTCAGTGGTACAGAAGCCAAGAAAGAGACGTTTACAGAAGAAGGGGGTCTACATGCAATACGCTGCGGAGAGGACATGTATGTCGGGGATGAGAAGGGACCCCTGGGGCATGCGTGGCTTGTCTGCAGTCTGTGCCGTAATGGTGTGCTGGCTGAGTTGTGGTGCTCGGTCATGAATGGCCACTGAGGGAGAGACTCCTCATGGGCTAAAGAGTTCTCCAGTGCTTGTTTTCAGTCATTTCTTATTAGCAAAACACAAAATGCATTGAAAAAACAGACTAATTCACTTTCTGAGGAGGAAAAAGGCCCACAATTCTAAAATTTTGAGTACAACTAATGAAAAAAAAAATGACATTCCTTGAAAAAAAATAAAACAAGTAGCTTAATTAGTAACAAGTAGCCATAATTAGTTATTTTTCCAGTGGTTCTGTCTAAGTCATTTAGAAGTAAATGACAATGAATGGGGTGGGAACATGTAGATAAATTTTGTGTATCATATTTGATATACAGATCAGGAGAGAAAGGATAAGTGAGGGGTTGTAGATGGAAACAAGGGAAAAGAGGAGGTTTTTCCCTTCGGGGAGTGCAGGCAGTGCACTTCCAGCTGTTTCGTGGTTCTGCTCAGTAGTGTGGGCACCTCAAGGCATCATGCCTCCAAAACCCCCTAGGCATCCCAGAAAGAGAGAATTAATGAACAGGGACAGACGCTACCAACAAAAGAAGAAATGCTTTATTTATTATTCACTCATCTCCAGGGTCCCTGTGCTATTCAGAATTAACATGCTCTCTGGAATAATGGCTTAACACCTCCTGGTTTGACATAGCTGTGCTTATTCAAGCACACAGAGTCTTTCTGAGGGACAGGAGGGATCTGTGTAATGAAGCCCACCCCCCTTTTCCAGCCCTTAGAGATCATCTGGTACCACCTCCACCCCAATATAAAGATGAACTCACAGCATCCCTGACAACGTCTGCCTTGTCTTGCTGTTTCTAATAAGGCAGCCCATTTTTAAGTGATTTTAGAACCTTGAGGAAGTTTTTCCATGTGTTGAATTCTTCATTTCTATAACAGCTGGCTTATACTTGGACCTAGGTCTTATCTCTTAGATTTCATCACTCCCTCAAGCTTTTTATTAAATATTGAATTTGTATTCTACTACTGGAGTCATCATTCTCATTTGCGTTGTGAAAAAGAAGGGGGGAAAAGCTAAGAAAAATCACAGCTATGCACTCAAATGAAAATTCTTTGATATAATGTTCAGGTCCAGTTGGGACCCTCTATCCCTTTAAAAAAGTCCTTGAAATCAACACAACATTGATAACTTCATTTGATCATTAATCTTAGCAGAGTGTAGGCTATTGTTAGTAGTTTTCCTAAATTGAATGATCTATTATGTGTCTTTGACAAATGTGTTTCTCTGCAGGAACTTCCCGTTCCTGTGTGCTGGGCCTACGGAGTGGGGCCAGTCTATGGTGTGAATACAAAGGCATCACTTTGGTCAGAGGTGAACTTGGGTGATGTCTGAGCTAGCAGAAAATGTAACAGTCATCACTTACAGAGCTTCATTTGCATCCAAATCGCAGAACTCTCTTTTGTCATTGTCATGAGGAGGGGCCATGCTAGATATTTTTCAAGATAGCAAAGCACTGTAGCAGCTACAAGTGAGTATTTGGTCAATTCCTGCTGAGTTGACTTGAATGGAGTCTGCTTCAATATGTTCTCCCTCTTTTCACTGAACTTCCATTTTCTTGTGGGCATCCTGGTGGGTGGGGTTCTTGTCCACAAAATAAGAGAGGCATCTTTTGATAATTTCTACCTCTGTGAAGAGCATTTGGATTCTATAGCACTGTTTTACAAGGCTAGGTCAAGGATTCTCCTAGATGTTATTTAAAAATACATTTTTTTAAAAAAAGATTTTCCTTTTGATTTGAGGGAGAGAGAAAGAAAGGAGTAAGAAGCATCAAATTGTAGGCTTCTTGTATGTACCTTGACTGAGAAAGCCTGGTGTTTTTTGTTTGTTTGTTTTTTAATTTATTTTTTGTGACAGACACAGAGATAGGTAGGGCCAGATAGGCAGGAAGGGAGAAAAATGAGAGGCGTCAATTCTTCATTGCAGCTCCTTAGTCTCCTTAGTTGTTCACTGATTGCTTTTTCATATGTGCTTTTACTGGGAGGCTACAGCAGAGTGAGTGACCCCTTGCTCAAGCCGGTAAACTCACACTCAAGATAGATGAGCCCGTGCTCAAGCCAGCGAGCGACCTTGGGGTTTCGAACCTGGTTCCTCTGTGTCCCAGTCTTACACTCTATCCACTGCACCACTGCCTGGTCAGACAGCCTGGTGTTTTAAACTGTGACCTCAGTATTCCAGGTTGATGCTTTATCCTCTGCTCCATTACAGGCCAGGCTGAAAACACTTTTTTTTTGAAGGTGATACTACAAAAGAGAGAAAAGATAGAATAATCAGCTCATCCACAGACAAGTTGGATCAGGAATCTATGTTAGCATGTTTCAAAGGGCAGCAGAAATTCCTATAGTTCAACATATCTCAAACATCTAAGTGCTTATCTTTCTTTTTTTCCTGAGTTCTTCAGAGTCGTTAGGTATCTGGATGAAACTTTTCAGTCACATTCACTCATCAGAGAACTAACATTGTTATTTTTGTCCACAGTGACTAAGAAAAATGCAAATAAGTTGCAAATTATTCTTTCTTCCTAGACATGGTTTTTTTTGGGATATACCTCCTGATTCCTCTTACAACAGTTTAAATAGTAGTGTAACTAGAGATGAGACCAGATTTAAATTAGACAATGCTCTCTTCAGTCTAACAGATGCCCTTATCATATCTAGCTCTGTTACTTTCACCCTGACAGGCAATCCATACTAGTGCCACTCTGCTGGTGTGGATTCATGAATTGCATTTGGGTTTCTGGATGCCAAATGTGTTTGTAAGTCCCTCTCTGTCCATTCTCGGCAGCCAGCCTGTCAATCTACTTAATGACTGCTCCTCTTGGCCATTTTAGTAGGCATTTATGTACATTAATGGTACAAGTTTATATACAAATAAAATTTGACATGTTTTTCAAGTGTTGGGTTGGCATTTAGTGGATACTTTAGTGCTTCCTTTGTAAATTGGAGGGCTGTTAATTTTACTGGAAGGCCAATCCTTGGAAACAAAGCCAATGGCAAAGTGCTTCTCTCAGCCCCCTTAACCTTTCTGTTGAGATCCAACTTTTCCTACAATTTAATTAAAGGATAGCTCAGTAGATGACAGGCATCTAGATGCTGGGGTATTGGAGGGGATGAGAAGAAGGAAAAAGTGTAGAAAGAATATGTAGACAGAAGATGTGTGGAACCTATAATTGTGTAAAAGAGGAGAATAGGTTTGGAGAGCAGAGAGCTGAAGTTTTTTAGATAAATTAACAAAATATTCTCTCTCTTCCTCAAATTTTGTGATGGGGACTCCTTGCCTACAGTGGGTTGTGATTATTGTAGAATCTGGTTGTTCTTGGATCTTCCCATGTAGATTCAAATGGGGAAAGCCAAAGGCATTTTTTCAGGGTCTGTTTTCAAAGTCACTTTTCCCGCAAAGAGTTCTCTGATTCGTCACCAGGATGGAGTCTTTCTTTCCATAGATACTAGTGCCTCGTTTTGCCTGAGACTTTCTTCTTTATTGTTCTTCCTATTCCTTGCAGAAAACTACATGCTTCCTTGCAGAACTATATGAAGGTGGGGCTGACCTTGATTCATTTTTGTGTCTTTTGCTGCACTTGGTGCAGAAGGTGCTCTCCAAATCTAGAGTTGAATAGAGAAGACTGGAATTGAGAGGGTGAGAGAGAAAGCAGCCAGGCTTTGAAAGCTTGGAGATGCACTCCAGAGGCCACCCTTGGAGGTTGCGCGCGCGCGTGAGTGGGGGTGGGGGTTTCCCTGTGTCCTGACATGTGTGAGCTGCTGTGTTGGTGGAGGGGATGGCTGTGAAACCCTACCTGGGCATTTTTAAGCTAATGTCTTTTGAGAATCCTCAGTGCTCTTGGGCACAGCCAGGCTCCGAGGAATAGCGTCACTCTGTCAGCCATTAACAAACATTTAACCTTAAGGCGCTGAGGGTAGGGAAGGAGAAAGCCTGGAGGATGAGGCCAGCCTAGGGTACCAGGAAAATAGGTCAGAATTTTGTGTCATATTTTGCATGTTTGAAGACTGTGACACTATTCTTTAGGTGAAGTCTCTCAGATTTAATAGGTGACTTTGTCTCATCTTTATTTTCTTAATCTTTTCAACCACATTGATTTGTGGAGTCTTCCAACAGAGGGTTTTCATCTCATTCACCCTTGAGGTTAGCTTGGGATCCTGACACCAGATGTCAGCTAAGTGAGTGAATACATTAACCCCTGTTACAATACTTACTTCCTTGTGCCTGCCTCCAGTTTGATTTCCCCATTCTGCTATTAGACAGTACATTCTTCAAAGATGGCCCTTCTTTTTGAATTTTGACTGTACCTAGCACAATGCCTTACACTAATTAGGGGTTTTAAAAAACAATAACAATATACTGTAAATAAAAGTATTGTTGTCATAAATACTTTAATTTTCATATGCTAATTTAAAAAATCAAGAACACTTACTTTTTAATATTCTTTTATTTATGTTTTATTCTATTACGGTGGTACCTTGACACATGAGTTTAATTCGTTTCTAGGCTGAGCTCGTGACTCATTTGCTTGTGTGTCAAATCGAATTTCCCCATTTACATTAATGGGAATGCAATTAATCTGTTCCAGCCTCCAAAAACCACACAATTTTTTTGTTTTATATGCTTTTACATAAGAAAATGTACTTTATAAATAACACACACACACACACATATACACACACACATAATAAGAGAGAATGTAAAGAGATAAACTGGTTTATGAAGTGTATTTACCTTCAAGATCAGGTCAAGATTACTGGCAGAGGTGGAGGAGACTGGAGGAGGAGGTTTTTATTTCGTGTGCTATCGCTTAACATAACTAACTCTTTACACATTTAATGCTACATTTACTTGCAAAATTTAACTTATACACTACATATGATATGTAACTTTATCACTAAACTTAATTGCTCTTTATTTACTTTGCTTAATTATCATCATTTTCATCAATGACTTTTGGCTTTTTCGCCACACTTTCCTTGCTTTCACTTAGATCAGTGGTTCTTAACCTGGGTTCTATCGAACCCTAGGGGTTCGATGAGTCGGTCTCAGAGGTTCAGAGAAGCCTCTGCCACGGAGGCCAGAATAAAGTAATACCGTAATTTGTTGTGAGTTCATGCACTTTGTTGGTTTTGTTCTTTGAGCAAGGTGATGTTCATGCATGGCTCATTTTGTGCACCAGTAAAAAAACATATACCTATGTCTTGAATTTGGAAAAAAAAAATCATATTTTATTTATCACTAAAGAAGGGTTCAGTGAATGCGCATATGAAACTGGCGGGTTCGGTACCTCAAAAAATGTTAAGAACCACTGACTTAGAGGCTGTTTCAACAAAAACCTTTCCATGGAAGTTTATTTCTTCCTCTCTTTCAGAACATTCTCAGGCCATCTAGTGGAGGGTGGCGGGAGCTCATGATTCAAATATCCGCTTGTGACTTAAAGCAAAATATCCCGTGAATGACTGCTCATCTCTCAAATTGCTCGTGATTTAAAGTGCTCGTGTGTCAAGGTACCACTGTATTCGATACTTACTAAATGTTATTTGTAAAAAGAAATGGTAGTTTCAAAATAAGTACCCATGAACTACCATCCAATTCAAGAGTTATGTTTTGAAAAATTCTATCTTGCTGTGTATTTTTTCTCCTACACTAAGCCTTGCTTCTGTCCCATAAGTAATTACGCTCCTAAGACTTATCAGTCCATTGTATTTCATCTTAAATACAGTCTTATCTCAGTGTATATATTATTAAACAATGTACTGTTTAGTTGCATTTTTAAAATTGGCTTGATTAGGGTGACACTGGTTAACATAATTATACAGGTTTCAGGTGCCCAATTCTATGACACATCTCTCTTCACCATATTGTGTGTTCCTCCCCCCTCCCCAAGTCAAGTCTTCTAAATCACCATTTATTCCCCCTATACCTTTCTCTAACACTAGGAGTCAGGTGTGAGGCCTCTGGAACCTGTAGAGTTGGTCTACCTATAGCCAAGGGAGTGGTCCTACTGAATCTCCCATGAGGGGGAAGCACCTGTCAGATTCTTGGGAAAGTGGGGGGAATAGCTCTTACCTTAAAGCCAGACCATTGAGTCACTGTCACTCCTTGAATCTGTCAGATATCTACTTCCTGGTCAAGGCCACTGACTCCTCAGCAGGGCTTGATCTCTGCAGGGTGGGGTGGGCGAGTGAGATTCCTGAGGATGGGGCAATTGGTTTCCCCCAGGTGAGCTCTCTACCTCAGATAGATGGTGACTTTGGTATTGGAGATTGACTCAGCACAGGAGTCCTGGTGGCTGTCTTTCACCATGTCTCTCCCCAGAGCAGCAAAACTCCACTTTCTTCATGTGTCTTTAGTCTGCTCAGCTCTCCCTCTACCAGAGCCCAGAGTAATTGGCTTTGAACAAGATTTTGTGTGCTGGCCCTCTGTTTGGCAGATAAATTATAATATGCTCACTTTGTTAAAGATGGCGCTGCCCACATGGAAGCCCATCATCCAGGTGATATTATTTGCCCTTATGCTTGAGATGGCTGTGGGGGAAAAGCTGTAATGTAGGCAGGCCAGGTCATTATAGCCTAAGGCTTAGTTTAAGAGTAAGCTCTTCCCCACACCCTTGACTGATTGGATGATGTAGGGTGGTGCACTCTCCTGAGGAATCCCATTATGCCTCAGATGGGTGGCTTTGTATCAGAGACTTTCTTTATGTATAATTGGATTAAAGGTTTGGATTTTCTATGCTATAAACTGGGGCAGTCCGGGAGCTTGCTCTCTCTCTCGGTTTCTGGGTTCCTGAGATTAGTATTAGAGAGGAGAGCAGAGTAAGGCCACGTGAAGGCCAGGAGAAGCAGCCGAGATGGCAGAGTGCTGAGGAAGAAGCCAGTTTGTTAAGAGTTTGTGCAGGAGGAGATGGGAAACAGAGGTGAATAAGTCTGGTGAGCTAGAAACCTTTGATTCTAGGAAACTCGGATAAGTCAGTAGCTTTGTGAGTTTGTGAGCACTGAATGTATGGGTTTTGGAGCCCAGTGTGTGTTTTTGCTTGCCCACTGGGTGCAAGCTAGAATTAAAGCTGATGGCTCACCAGTTCGTGGCTCCTGTGTTTCATTACCGACTGTTCGAATCTAATGCGAACCTGCGTGGGTCAGGCTGCTGTGATGGTGGCCTCGACTACTGGCTTTACACCCTCTAAGAGGGTGCTTGCATATCTGGAAGACAGAAACCTTGATGCTTTTCACAGCCGAATGCTATGTAGGTTCCTCTTTTTGGCTCTGGTGCTCTAGGCTGGGGAGCCTGGCTTGAGGTCTAGGTCCCACCTTTTCAGGGTTAACTCCCCTCAGCCTCTCAGCTGAGATATCCCTCTGGAACCTCAGTTGCTGCTCGTGGGATCAGGGCCAGCTGTTTTCCCATCTCCACCCTTCCTACCAGTCTCAATGTGGCTACTTCTGTGTATCCTTGGTTATAGACTCCTCTTCATTTAGTCTTGAGTTGGTTTTTCAGGATGATTGTTCTTAAAATTTAGTTATAATTCCAGGTTGGTCCTGAAAAGAGGTGAGTGTAACATCCACCTACTCTGCTGCCATTTTGGATCCCCTAGGTGCATTTGCTTTTTAAGTTCTCTTTTGAAAAACCTTGTTTGTAGGTGTCCAGAACTTTCTATTCTTTACTTAAAATTATGTTTCCAAAATGTATTCATGTTGGTCCATGTACTTGTAGTTTATTAATTTTCACTGTTATATAATGTTCTATGGTGTAAAAAATACAACAATTGTTTTTTCATTTCTTATTAAGGGACATTTGTCTTGTTTAATGTTTTTGCTCTCATATTTTGCTGGTATGAACCAAGCATATGTGTAAATATTTATTTGGAGTATATACACTTCAGAGTAGGGTCTGAAACAACATTGAAACAGACTCATAGACACAAGAACAGATTGATGGTTGCCAGAGGGAAGGGTAGTTGGGGTACTGGGTGCAAAAGGTGAAGGAATTAAGAAATAGTTATAAAATAGTCACAGCGATGTAAGTACATATATTCACAGCGATATAAGTACACAGCATAGTGAATATAGTCAATAATATTGTTATAACTGTGTGGTGCCTGGTGGGTACTTGAAATAGTATTGAGAGGAACACTTTGTTAAAGTATATGATTGTTTAACCACTATGCTATACGCCTGAATGATATTGAATGACACCTGAATGACTGTACAAAATGACATTGAATGTCAACTATAATTGGAAAATAAAATTAAAAAATAAAATATTCTTCCTTTAAAAGATAAAAGAGTAGGGTCTGCCACTGTTCCACTTGGCAAGATAATGCCAAATCATTTTCCAAAGTGGATTACCAATTTATTCTCTCACTAGCCATCTAGGGGATTCCACATTAATCTGCTTTATCTACAGCCCTTAATACTGTGAGACTCAGCTTTTTTTTTTTTTTCCTTAAACAATCTAGTGGGTATAAGATCATATATGCCTTTCCAATTCTCTTTTTTATATTGGGGATGGAGGTGAGAGTGGGTTTGGCAATGTGTGTTTGTGGAATTGGGTTTACCAGAGATGCCACAGAATTCAGAGCAACAGACTCTTACAGCTAAATGAGATGTTCTAGACTGGATTATCTGAGACAAAGATAAAAAAGCAGGACGCTTCCACTCTTTGTCTTTCTCTCTCTCTCCCTCTCTCCTTTCCTTCTTCCTTCCTTCCCTTCCTCTCGGTGTGTATGTATACCTACATAAAGCCATGTATCTTTATATGTCACAATTATGTGTGTATGTTTGTGTGTTATGAAGAACACACATATTAGCATGTTAATTTAATCACAGTCCCGAGAGAAAAGGAAAGGATGAACACTGTGCAACTGACAGATTTGTTCTCCGAGAGAAGTGGTGAAAGTTACCTCGAGGAATCGCTTTGCCACAATGAGTGTGGGGTCATCACCAGATGGGGGGCATTATGCAACAAGACGTGTGTGTAGGAGGAAAAGATATCAGTGAGGGAAAAGTATGGGTGAGAGAATTATCTGGGGTTTTTCAGTAGTCACAGATTTTAGAAACTAGAAAATTGAAGAGGAAAAAAGGTTCTAATAACACTGCCATGACCTCTACATTCTTTTAAGTTCACTAAGAAATAAAATATCTGAGTCACCACTAAAGTCCTGTTGGAGTTTTCCTTAACTTGACAGAATTTTGTGATGCAAGCAAGTGGGGTTCATAAAATTTTAGTATGTTATAGTCACATGTATCCTGTAACTATTCACATACAGCCAAAAATTCCTAACTACAAGCATAGAAGTTTGGAAAATATCAAATGTTATTAAGATGATTGTCACCAGTTATTTCACTTAAATATAATAAAGGGTAAGATATAAATGCAACATGCACCAAATATTGTGGAGACTTACATTTTCAAGTACAAATATGTCTTTATGCCCTCAATTGTCTTCCAAAACTTTCTTTAAATATAAAAATATAATATCAACTGAACACTTGTTGTTTGTAAACTAATAAAAGACAAATAAGTAGAAACATTCTCCTACCAAATCACAATTACAGCTTTTGATTTCAGGTGCAGTATAGTCATTCTGATGGACAAAATCATGCCAACCTATTTGAACCGGTGTGCAGTTTTGGGGTTCTGATTTATGTGCGAATAAGAACCCAGTTGTATTTAGCTGACATTTCCATTGTCAAATCCGCTAACCCAAGCCAAGTTGTACCAGAATTTCTTGATACTCCTCTTAGGGACTATATTTCTATTTGTTTACTTATTTAATGTGGCATTTCTTGCAGCGGCTACTCTTTCCATTTCTGGCTGCAATATAAAATATTTATTTTGCACACAAAGTAATAAATAAAAAAAGAAATAAAAAGAAAATCTATTCCTTGGATATTTTAGCCACTGCATAGCACTTAAAGCAGATCTCTTTTAACCTATAATGGATGTATAAATATATGCTGCAAGTTTCTCGGGGCCTCCCACTTGGGATCTTTGAGAAACATCGTCTTAGATGATGTTGGATGTGCTCTCAGGGTGACATCTCTTGTTCTGAGAGCTCCCTTTTCATTTATAAAATGTCAGGCACTCTAGTATCCAGCTGGATTTCTGACCTCCACAAATCCTAGAGTTCCCCGGGCTCCAGAAACTCCATTTTGCTGTGGCGATCCCTCCGGTTCTCTTAACACACACCCTTGCTCCTGCCCCCCTGCCGACAATCTGTCAGACAGTCACTGATTTTTCTTCACTGGCAAGGCAGTCAGTGTTACCAGTAATTGCAGAAACCATTAATAAAGTGGGTGGGAGGGGGACGAAGGGAAGAGGGAAACCAGACACAAAGGGAGTGAGCATTGTACACAGCCCATGGGCTTTTTCCTCCCACACATATGATTCACTGTTGTTTCCCGCCTCACGTGGGAAAATGTTGTCCTGCTGAAAATAAACCTTAAAGGCAGCTAGCTCTGCCTCAAAGATATCACATATGCATATTAATAACACACACTTTGTAGCGCCTAGGGTTGTTTTTAACAAAGCAAGCTGAAATATACCAGCAACTTTCTCATCTTCTGCAGAGGAGCTCTGAGTGTGGGCCCTGGTGGCTTCTGCCCCTAAAAGAGAGATCAAAGAGACCTGGTGAGCAATTCTGTGTGACAGACACAGAGGGAAGGAAGCTTCACTGGAGGAAACCAGTCCCACTTGTAGGAAGACAAAAGCTTTAGGAAGAGTTTCAGCACCGGAAATGGTCAGAAAAGAGTAAGCAAAGGCAGCACAGTTGAGAGAAAGATATGGAAAGGAAAGCCAGAGATAGACAAGAAAATATCTAAGAGGGGCCTTTGTGTGAAGATGCATAAGGATTCCTTGAGCCCTGGGATGACTTTTTCTGTCTTGTCTGTTTTTCGCCCATTTTTCTTTTTTCTTTCTTTCTTTTTTTTTTTTTTTTTTTTTTTTTTTTACAGGGACAGAGAGAGAGTCAGAGAGAGGGATAGATAGGGACAGACAGACAGGAACGGAGAGAAGTGAGAAGCATCAATCATCAATTTTTCATTGCGACACCTTAGTTGTTCATTGATTGCTTTCTCACAGGTGCCTTGACTGCGGGCCTTCAGCAGACCAAGCAACCCCTTGCTGGAGCCAGCGACCTTGGGTCCAAGCTGGCGAGCTTTTGCTCAAGCCAGATAGGCCCGTGCTCAAGCTGGCGACCTCGGGGTCTCGAACCTGGGTCCTCCACGATCCAGTCTGACGCTCTATCCACTGCTCCACTGCCTGGTCAGGCTCACCCATTTTTCTAGGGAACTTAACAGCTGGCCTATTTGAGGAGAACAAATTTCTTCTGTGAGCTGTGCCAAGTGTAAGCTGGAATTTCTCGAAATACATAGTACTGTCTAAGTTCCTACTTTCTGGGGTCCATTGTCCGTGAAGAACAGCTTCAGTAGAACAGCTGATGTGTTGCTGCTTGGCCATGAGCAGCACCAGCTAATCAATATTTAGCTTTCCTTTTATGAGACTCACCTAAGCTATACGTGTGGTCTCTTCCAATGACTAGTTAGCTCGGTATATTAGAACATGATGCTAATGAGACCAAAATAAACACTTTTGATATCTCATAGTTTAACTTTATGTAGAAGAAAATCTCTTTCATGCTCACAGAATTTAGTCATATAGAGAAATAGTAGGGACTGCCCAAGGCAAAGCCATCATCAGCACTGGGAAATCAAGGACAGGGACCTAAGGTGTTCCTATTTTTCACTTCAGTTCCCTCTTTCCATTCTGGGAGGAATGGTTTTCATGACCCATCATAGCTCACTTCACTAGTCTTCTAATATTCTCAGTGTTTTAATTTCTTCTCCCCCTAGTCATCTTACACACGAAAGTCAGGTGTAGCTCTGTTCATGCCATTTTAATCAGTGGCCCTTGAAATTAAAACCCAATTTCTTTGTATTGAAAGTTTTCTGATCCCAGAGTTGCCTTCTAATTTTAACTCCTAATTCTCTTTATTGCTCAACGTTGCAGTCAACTTGGACGATCCATTCGCCCTCACATTGTCTCCAGGTATTCTTACCTTTGTGCCGGTTCCTCTGATGTCGACTCCTGGCTGGGCCACCTTTCCCCATTTCTGTCTCTCAGCATTCTTTCATTTCAAGGTATTGTTCACATATTACCAGTTTTCATGATAAATTTTCTGTTCTCACAAATAAAGACAAAGCTCTCCATCCTCATAGTGTCTATTGTAAGTTGAACCTCTTTGGGGCATGTATGTCTTTTTTCATATAATCATTTAATACTTCAATAAATATTAATTGAACACTAAAATATGCTAAACATGTAAGATGTCTGAGATTAAATATGAACACATGTAACCTTCTTGAATTAACTAAGGTTATACTAGTTGCTCTAGCAAACAAACCTCTGACTTTTAGCAACTTAACATGAGAGTCCAATGTGGTATTATTGATTGGATAAAGGCTATTCTCTACATGATTCAAGGACTTTCTTAGTTTTATTCATCTACTTTAGTTTTATCTATTTTGTCTATTAGTTATCTATTGCTGCATAACAAATTAGCCCTAAACTTATTTGCTTAAAAAAACACTTATTAAGTCACAATTTCTATGGGTTGGGGATTCAAGAGAGGTTTATCTGGTGATTCTGTCTTTAGGGTCACTCAGGAGGTTGTAGTCAAGCTGTTGGCTGGGGCTATAGTCACCTGAAGACTTGACTGCACCTGTTAGATCCACTTTTAAGAAGACTTGCTCATAACACCTTGCCACATAGGTTTGTCCATTGCATGTCCTCATGGAATAGAAATTGGCTTCTCCAAAGCATGAGATCCAAGATCAATATGGTGACTCTCTTTCATGCCTACCCTTGGAAGGTCATGAAAGACAGTGACCTTGGAAGTCACAGTCTGTCATTATTCCTGCACTGTATGTATTAGAAGCCAATCATTAATTCTAACTATACTTAAGGGGATAAGTATTAAGCTCCAAGTTTCAAGGGAAGAGAATCAAGAAATATGTGGACTTATTTTAAAACTAGCACTGCATGGGACCCATGGTTCTTTCATTTTGTGGGGCCTGGTAATTATTTGGGACCTTGACTCTATAGCTTCCAACATATGGAAGATGAAAACATGTAGAATGCACACTAATTTCTTAAAAAACACTTTAGTGAACATGACACATATCACACCCATTCTTATTCCAATGGTATCACGTGGCTACCTCTGGATTCAAGGAATGGCTGAAAAAGCAGTCTGGCTGGGTGGCAACTTCCCAGTGATAAAGTTCTGAATCTCCTGTCCTGCCCCAAAATGTTACCTTCTTTAGGGTAGGAATTATTGTTCTTCTTAGTATCCCCCATTATACAAATAGCATAGGACTTGTGATAAAGAGGGGCTTTTTAATATTTTATGACTGAATGAATACATGAATAATGGGACAGTAGCAATATTTTTCTATATGTTTCAAAAGATAAACCTAGGTATGCTTCTTAACTAGAATATACACCAACTATGTTACTTAAATCTTATTTACCACTCAGTTGTGGCATATGTGTTTAGGCTCAGATCTACCTAGGCATGTTGGTTCTCTTGTTATTTCTTATGAATTATTTACCTTCCCCCCTCCGAACTTGCTGCAAATGGCACATTGCAAAGGATTACTCCTTTGCTAAAGAATTTTATAGAAAGGCAAGAATGTTCAAAGCTTCTCTGCATCACTACACAAACAATTCAAGTAAGATGTTGCCAAATGCTAAAATGATGAGATCACAGGGTAGTGGAGAT
This sequence comes from Rhynchonycteris naso, assembly GCA_037038555.1. Classification (NCBI taxonomy): domain Eukaryota; kingdom Metazoa; phylum Chordata; class Mammalia; order Chiroptera; family Emballonuridae; genus Rhynchonycteris; species Rhynchonycteris naso. The sequence continues at coordinate 169,350,400 of CM072999.1, read as the reverse complement.
AAGAAATAAGTTGTCATAGCAACCACAGGACCTCAGTTGGAATGTCTGTACTCCAACTTAAAAGGTAGTTCTAAGAGCTTAAATATACACAAAGAAATGGTAATTTTATAAAGACATCATTCCAATACAGGAGAATCTCTTTAAACTTTTCTAAGTGAATACAATTTGGAAATGGTATAATGTAGGAAAATGCCAAATGAGAGTATTGTGTTTAATAAGATGTTTAATAAGAACCATGATGTTTACATGATGTTTAATAAGAACAATTTATTTTATTGTTAGACACTTATTATGGTTTTGAAAAAGTATAATTGACTTACATTATATTAGTTTCAGGTGTACAATATAATGATTTGATACTTGTATACATTAGGAAGCAATCACCACAATAAGTCTTGTTACCTTCTGTCACCATACAATGTTCTTACAGTATTATTAATTATTTTCTCTATGCTGGTTGTTGCTTCTCTGTGACTTATTTTATAACTAAAAGTTTGTACCTCTTGATCCCATTCACTTTTATGCCCATCTTCTCTTATCCCTGTCCCTCTGGCAATCACAGATTTGTTTTCTGTGCCTACCAATCTGGTTTATTTTTAATTTGTTTGTTTTGTTTTTAGATTCCACATATGATTGAAATCATATGGTATTTATCTTTCTCTATTTCACTTAGCACAATACTCTCCTGATCCAATCATGTTGTCACAAAAAGCAAGATTCCTTTCCTTTTTATGAGTAGTATTCCATTCTGTGGAACATTATTCTTTGTTTCTTTTTTAGGAAAAGTAAGTTATTGTTTGTTTAGTTATCATAATGGTGATACATGTTTTGTATTAAAAAATTGGAAGATGCAAAAAATGTAAGAAAAAGAATTAAAAAATAATCCTACCATCCAGAGTAATTTAAAAAACACTTTTAGTATATATATACCTATACCTTTATATCTTTTAATCATATAGTAAACAAAATTGAGATGCTTATTCATTTTCATTTAGTATATTGACTTACTTTTCTTTCTTCTTTTCCCAAGTGAGAGGAAGGGAGATAGAGAGACAGACTTCTGCATGTGCCCCGACCAGGATCCACCTGGCAACCCCAGTCTGGGGCCCATGCTCTGCCCATCTGGGGCCATGCTTACAACCAAGCTATTTTTAGCACTTGAGGTGGAGGCTCCATTGAGCTATTCTTAGAACCGAGAACCGATACACTAGAACCAATGGAGCAATGGCTGTAGGAGAGGAAAGAGAGAGGAGAGAGAGAGAGAGAGAGAGAGAGAGAGAGAGAGAGAAGAGGTGTGGAGAAGCAGATGATTGCTTCTCCTGTGTGTCCTGAATGGGAATTGAACCTGGGACATCCACACACTGGGCTGATGCTATACCACAGAGCCAACCGGCCAGGGTCTGATATTGACTTTTTACTTACATTACCTTATAAACATTTCCACACATCTTTGATATTCTGCAAAATGTTATTTCTAGTTACTGTATAATGTTCTATTACTGAGATATATCACAAATTGATCTAATTATTTTCATAATATGTGACACCTTGATTATTTTCATATTTTTGGTACTAATAATTATGTAGCTCACCCTGTGGTATAAATAGTATCTATTACATAGTAGGTACTCAATAAGTATTGGTGAATGAATTAAAATATATAAATCCTTCTGTATGTTTCTGATTATTGACATTATGGTCCTAAACAAAAAAATTATTATGAATTATCTGGAAGACTTATTAAACTTCACTATGAGTATTTGGAGTAAACTTGACTTCTAATACCTGTCTTAGAGACTATTTTATGTGATGTAGGAGTAATTAATAGTTGGAAAGACATATTTGAGGAAGCTGAACAGGTCCCTTGTGTGCCTTCTGATCACTCAGTGGCATCTGTGGTGTCTTCACTGACTGCCCCACACTAAAGCATTTTATGTCTCAGGGGCTTCATATCTCATGACATCTTGTGACACCATTAGCTCAGTTTGGTCCCCACAACCACGCTGTAAAGGTTGTAAGCTGATTAAAATATATATATTTTAATTTATTGATTTTTACAGAGAGAGGAAGGGAAAGAGAGAGAGAGAGAGAGAGAGAGAAAGGTATATTGATCTGTTCCTACATGTTCCCTGAGCAAGAATCAAACCAACAAGCTCTGTGCTTCTGGACTAAGCTCTAGCCAACCAAACTGTCATGACATTTAATTCACCTACTTTACATAGAGGAAGAACACTCGGTTTGTGACATTAAAATTATATCCAAGAATCTAAAGTCTTACCTGAGCTGTTTGTTTCTAGAACAACACATGTAAAAGACCCGAGACTCTCTTGTGTTGGCTCTTGCTTCTCAAGACATTCCTTCAAAGATAAATTTGAGCAGCATGAAATGCTGACTTCTGTGTTCCTTAGATTCCTTAGATTTGCAATTCTTCACTGTCTGCTTCTCTCTTTTTTTAGCTATATTAACACATAGGTTTTGGCTATTTCCATTTTTCTCAAATATTTAAAAACTAAAGAAAACTTTGGAGTATGTATGGCCAATTTCCTAAAATTAGGAGTCTCAGCGAACTTCAGTTATTGTTTATATTAGGATTTTTAATAGTAATGTTTTTATAATGTCAGTAGAAGATATAACGTTTATCCTAAAAACCCTTTGGAAATGATTGTGACACCTGCTAGCTTTTCCTTTGCTTTCAGGATAAGAAAGGGATGTGGCAAACAGTTAAAAAAATCCTTTTAAAGATTTGTCTTACTAGAAAATTTAGCAAAATTTGACAAGACTCTCACGAGGGCAGGTTAACATAATGAGGTCTCTGTGGTTTATAAAACATACTCGTCTTCTGCCAGCTGCATATAAACCTTGGGAAGGCTGTGACCACTCAGAGATTCACTTGAGTAACAGCTTCTCTTAGAGTTCCACATTAATAACATCTAACTGAACCCTCAGGTTCAACTTGAAAGGTGTCAAGTGGGTATGTGAATTAGACCCAATCATTTAAAACTAGGTGTCCCAACCTCAGCTCCAGATTACCTATATCTGGAAAGATTTTATATATATATATACACACACACACCAATGTCTGGACCCCACCCTTGAGAAACTCAGAATCTTTTGGGGTAAGAGCAAGCATCAAAAGTTTATAAAAGCTCCTGGGTCATTTAAATGTGCAGCTAGGGCCAAGGCCCATTTATTTATATGTCGTGGGCATCTTCCCACAGGGAAGAGGTGAGTGGATTGATAATTCAACAGGCGAACGGATGTAAGGTGAATAGATGAGAGCAGGTCTCAAAAGATTTTCCTGTTATTGGGGACTATGAATTCTAAATATTTTTAAATTTAAGTATTAAAATTATTTTAAAACATAGCATTTGCAATCAAAGGGCAGTCTTTCTGTCAAGAGAAATGTATGAGCTCCACCCCCACTGAAGATATGTAGGAGACTAGGGAGCTGACACAGGCTCCCAAACTGCTAAGCTCCTTATCTAGGTTTTGATATTTCATTGGACTATGCCCCTTGGGTTGCCACTACTATTCTCCATTACAAAAGGCATTTTATTGATTCAAATTATAATGAGTTTATCAAGTAAGAAAAATGTCTGAAATCTAAGCTTAAACTAATTAAGGGTTGAAAAGGCAAATATTTCCACGTTAGACCCCAAGAACAACCTTTGAAGTGATTGCTAATTCTTTAAATTAAAATTATTTTTTCATGAAGTAGTGTTCCAAAGAAGTACAGATTGCAGTCTAATGAACCTAATGCCCAGTGCAATGCACAAAGACTTCTTGAACTCGTGGGAAAACTTCTTAGGCCTGATGTGGTGGCACAGTGGATGAAACATCAACCCAGAACATTAAGGTCCCTGGTTTGAAACCCCGAGATCGCTAGCTTGAATGCAGGCTTGCCAGTTTGAGTACTGGGTTCCTGGCTTGAAGCCCAAGGTCACTGGCTTGAACAAGGGGGCACGTGGTCACTGGATAGACTTGAGACCCCCCCCCTCCCCCAGTCAAGGCACATAGGAGAAGCAATCAAGGAACAACTAACGTGGTGCAACTACAAGTTGATGCTTCTCGTCTTCCTCTTCCTTCTCTCTCCCCCTTCCTGTCACTCTCTACTCTTAAAAGAAAGAAAGAAAAGAAAACTTCCTAGACTTCAACAGCTTACTTTTCATTCATATCTGGAAGGACAGGAGAATAAACTGTGACTTATAGAAACATGCAGTAGTGAGACAGCCACCACTCACAGTGCCCCTCACTGGGCAAGCATGTGGCCTGCATAGGTGTGATGATGTAGGGCTAACCTAGAAGGTTGGTAACAAGTTCAGCTGGGGCTGCACTCAGCTGCAGGCAGAAGTCATGACATAGCACCCGCCACTCCTCTCTTCACACCCTCCCTGCCCCTCCTGATCTTAGTTACCTTATTTATTGGTAACCAATCATTATTTTCAACCAAGACATTACTTTGTAAATATCATTTCTCCTGCATTTAGAGATATTGCATATAAATGTATTAACAAGGCTATTGTGTGATGTCAATGTGGATCTTGCACATGTTGGGTGGTTTGCTTAGTTTACAAGGACTTCTGGAATCTGAAACCGGACTGGCGGTGATGTGAGCATTTAGCATTGACCAGTGTGGCAAGAGATAGCTGAAGCGCAAGGAGGAAAGCCAACTTACAGTCATATGGCTTGATTTTAGTGTTTTTTGACAGCGTCATCTTACCATTTCGAGGCGCCAAATTTAACACTGTAGTGTCTGAAAAGCAATTATATCGGAAAATTGTATCATGAAAAAAATAATTTGTCTCACAATTTTGCTATGATGTTCCCTTTGTCAAAAGAAACCCACAAAAAACCTCTGAAAAACCTTCACTACCTTTTTATTCATCCTCTGTCTCCCAAAACTTAAAATTGTGCACGCTCACACACACACACACACACGCACAGACACACATCTGATGTTAAATAAAACATCACTTTTAACACCTGCCAAAGGGTGGAGCTGCAGAGCCACAGACCTGGTGGGATCCTTGTCTGTGCAATCATTACTGCATTTATCTGGGATGCAGGCATATCCACCATGTGTCACTTTTCCCTATTTAGTATTGGGTTTTCAGCCCTTTTCTTTCTTGGCAATTCTGCCCTGATTGTAAATGTGATAGAAATTCCTTCACAAGCCACCCCTGTGACATCAGGTCTGAGCGAGGTCAGGTGCTCAAAAACACAGCTCTGAAAGGCTGTATTGCGATAAGATGTTTGCACAAAACCTAAAGAAGAAATAAGTGGTCAGAGAAAATGAAGCAGAAGATGCGTTTCTTAGGAAAGGACTGTTTACTTAAGAAGTTTGGCTTCAAAACTCTGTGCAGGACTGCTACTTAATAGCTCAAATATAAGGTTGGTGGAGAAAATAAAGGAAGTTAGCCTGAAATTTCTAGACTTGAAGGAAAGCAGTAAATGGATCCCAGCCTTCTTCGGCTTTTATGTTCATTCAGCATAGTGATGTACTTGCACAGTTGTTTAGCTCTCACCACACCTCTTTGTTATTTAATCTGAATTTTAACATTTAGAAGCATACTCAAGATATTCACATGTGCTATAAAAAAGAAAGCGAAGCTATTGTTTGTGACTGTGACAAAGTATTTAGGCTCTTATCCTTTCACTTAAATTAGAGTGAGAAGAACAATTTAAGATTTTTAAAAAGTGCAATTGTGCACTTAATTCAGAAGCAACTGGTGTCGCCATTAGGTGGCACACTGTGGCCACCAATCATTTAGGGTGGGTGGAAGCAAGCTACTCCACCAAGGCAGAAATCCCTGGCCCTTTTCTTGACCTTTATTTCAACCATTTAAGATTGCAAAAGACAGTGTGCAGGGAACCAGACAGCAGGAGCTTTTATGAGCCTCTGACACTCTTTGTTCTAACATTTGGTCTTTCGCTGCATCTGCTGTTGCTTCAGATTCTCTTTGCCCCTGTGGTGTCTGACTGCCCCCCTGCTGTTCTGGCTTTTTTCTTTCTGAGGCAGTGTTTTTCAGGGGCAGCTATGCTGTGGCTGTCATGTCAAAGCCTGCACTTCATTTGGACTGAAGTCTCTATTTTTTGGTATTTGCTACATTTGCAGCAAGTGGACAGAAGTAATCTAATGGGATGCCGTGCTCTGTAACAGTTGCTGTTCTGGAATCCTATCTCTGCTTTCCAACATTGGCAAAAGTAGAAGCAAGTTGTTACAAAATGAAATCATACTAATCACTCTTAGCATCTGCCAATGTACCACATTTCCTTTAATCAGGTCCTATAATGTGTAACCTTTACTTTCCCAGGTCAACTGGTTTGAGGGACAGATTCCAGAGTGTCATTAACAACAACAACAAGGGTCCCAGGTTTTCTATGCAGCAGGATCTCAGAGCCCAAGTCTCTGAATGGCCTGCCCTCTCCCTGGAAGTTTCTGGCTGCAAAGATTCTTCTCTTTGGAGGCCATTATGGTCTTTTTACACCTGACACCCCTTACTCCAATTTCTTACTCAAGGAAGAGACTTCTCAGCTGCCTACATTGACCCTGCCCTTCCCTTCCCTTCAGTGCTTTGTTGATCTGTCACTCCTATTGCTGAAGGTACTCTTGCTGGGGTCCACGAGGTGACCTGGATATTCAGAACTGCTATAGTGCTGTCGCTCTAGGAACCTAGAAGACAGTCCCCTGAAGCTGGATTGGCGCGGATTTAAGTGGCAGCACCAATGATAAAATCCCAAAGTGTTTCTGCTACCAGCAGGCAAACCCATACTCCAGAATAAAGCCCTGGTCCCTTGAGTCATGACCTTGTCTTCTTTTGAGATCAAATAATGACCTTTCTACCTCCTAATGGTGTGATCTTGGGTAAGTTACTTAGCCTCTCTCTGCCTCAGTTTCCTCATATGTCATATGGGGTTAATCACAGGATTGACTTCCTAGAGTTGTTGTGAGGATTAAATGATTCAATGCACTTGATGGACTTTGAATAGTCCATGGAGCATACTAAGAACATACCCAAATGCCAGCTACTATTATTATTATAAAGGTTTACACTTTATATTCCAGGGACTAACCACTAGTTCCTATTTTTCTGAAAGGCTAATTGAGAATTAAGCTCTGGATATCTGATGTTTTGACACAGTATGCCACAATTTTAGAAGAATGTGGGCAGCTTTAAGTTACTCTTCACTCATGGTCCTTTAAGTAAAAAGGTAAAAAAAAAAAACTACTGATAAGAAAATTGCTGTTAACCTGGTTTCAAGATGGGGAAATAAAAGCAAAACCTTCAGTTCACTTTGTATTTGTGGGTCTAGTCAGACATTTATTTATTTGTGTTTCAGCCACCACTCTCCCTCCCCCCTGTCTGAGTACCCTGTCTTTCCTTTGAAGACCACTTTCTCTCGTTCTCAGGGGTAGGGTTAAATTTTTTCCCTGGTCCCAGGGTAGCCCCTGGTAAGCCCTTCCTGTCTGATTTATCCCCATCTCTTTTGACCCCTTTGATTCGTTCAGTGAAGGACCTTTAAGCCAATCAACACCAAAGAGACTGGGGGAGACATTTGCTTAAATTTATGGAAAAGAAAAATGCAACACTGAGAAGCTATAGGAGGAGACCTTTCTTCCGCTGGATGGTAAGACATGAGGATGTGAGATCTGGAATTTGGCAACTTTAGAAGGAAATCAGTGCCAGGGAGAGATGGAAAAACTTGAACCTTGGCAATCTCTTCCCACCTGCTGGATCTAATCTCACCATGGCTTCTTTTTCAGCTACAACTCAACTCAACAAAGTTCCTTTATTAATCAGAGTTGAGTTTTTGCTTACTTGCACCTCAAAATGTCTGTTGCTATTGAAACTGCATTGTAGTTAAAATATTCTTATGACAGGGAAAAATATTTAATGGTTTCATAAGATCATATTTGAAAACTATTGTTATCTTATTCATATTTAGATGCCTAAAATATTTAAAATTTTTCAAAGCTTTGTGTATTTACATATGACTTCTCTTGAGATGCAAATCCAGAATTAAGTCATTTGTTAAACTGTATGTCTAGAAAGGTGTTCCATCTGTCAATTAGGAAATGGCCTTTCATGCACTTTTCTAAAGGAAAGTAGTTCAATGCTTGGCACATAGCAGTGGTCATGGAATGTTTAAGAAATGAGGTTTTCTGGTTACTTGAATTTCTGATTAATTAAATGTTAATTAGAAACTTTTCCCTGCAACACACATATAACCTCCCATTTCCTCTCTTTAGAAAAATCTTTGTAAAATGTATGAGTGCACTTTCTTTCCTTAGTAATTACAGTATAGTGAGCATAATTGCATTTTTGATGATTAAGAATTTTACAGTGCCTCAGGGTAATCGGAGTATAAATTCTTGCTCTACAATATTTTACATGGAGAACTCGAAGGAAATTGGGCTAAATATGGATTGATTTGGGGACATTCTCTAGAAGTTTATTTCATTATTACTTTTTTAAAAAACTTCAATATCTATTAGTTTTCATTGTTCTTTGAATTTTTTTAAATAAACTAATTTGTGCAAAAATTGAATCAAAATTTTGATCAGCCAGATTCTTGTTAGAAAAAATTTTATTATCTTTTTTTTGATGAACCATTTTAACACTGGCATTAGTAACTGTGCAGTAAAATTATTAATTTGAGGTAAGATTGGAGAAGGACTTTTGGGAAAATATGAGATAAAAAGGACGTGACATTGGTATTAGGAATTTTAATGGTGTGGTTATATTGGGGGCCTAAGTTTGGTTATATAAAGCCTTAGAAATGGTCCAAGCTGACTGGTGACCATGAGTTCAGGGCATCCAGCAAGTAGGAGCTGTGGTTCATTCTTATGTTTGTTTGTTGCTTTTTTTTTTTTTGGTAGAGCGATGGCCGAGTTTTCCCATATTCTGTGGCTACAACCAACATTAGTTGGCCATATGCAGAGGTTGACATAGAGAGAACACATCAAAGTCTTTTCTTTACTTTTATCGTTTTTAGTTTCCTTTTATTACTAGACTAATAAACTGTAAAAGATTTAGAAATTTGAGATCAGGGTCCTTAGTCCCTCTATTCCCCTTAGAAGTAAGAGTAATAACCATAGTCAGGGATCAGAGTGGGACACACCAGCACAGGAACTGTTATGGGCTGAATTGTGCCTCTCCACCCTCCAAATTCATGTGTTTAACTTATAACCCCTGGACCTCAGAATGTGACTATATTTAGAGATAGGGTCTTTAAAGAGATAATAACAGGAGGTTCTTATGTTACAACAGTCTCGACATACAACATTTCAAGTTTATGACATTCATTCCCATAAAAACTTAAAAATATGGAGACATGAGTGTTTGGGCTTATGCTGTTAGCTTCGTACTTACAGACTACGTGGGTGAACTAGTTTGGTTGTGCGACAGAAGAATACACAGTAACATGGCATATGAGTGAGGGGGTTGAATTTTTCTGTGGCTTAGTTGTGTTTTTATGTTCTAGATTATGATTTTACAACTGTGTTAGGATAGGTAAGTGACTTAGGCTAGGGTGTGTTTCGACTTATACCCAAATTTGGGTTATGTCATTGTCGTAGGAACGAAACTGTGTCGTAATCCAAAGACCCCCTATATGTATAAAAGAGGTCATTAAGGCAGGCCCCAATCCAATATGACCAGTGTCCTTCTCAGAAGAAGAGATTAAGACACAGACAAGTACAGAGGAAAGATGTCATGAAGACAAAGAAAGAAGGCAGTCATCCACAAACCAAAGAGAGGAACCTCAGAAGAAAAAACCCTGCTGATACCTTGATCTTAGACTTCTAGCCCCCAGGCTAAGAGAAAATAAATTTCTGTTGTTTAGGTCACCAGTCTGTGGCACTTTGTTATGGCAGCCCTAATAAACGTATGCAGGAGTTATTCAAAAAAGGAGCAGACTGACCATTAGTGTGTGGCTGGGGAAAGGATGAAGAAATTACAGGTCAAGTCAAGAAGGTATGAAAACATCCTATCAGCATCAAGTTTGCAAAAATTAGAACGGTCACTGGCTGAGTACCAGCTGGTGGTAGAGGTCTTCCCTTTTATCTCAACTCTTTTAAAGTTGCAATTCCCCTCTTTCTGCCACCTGTCCCAATGCCTTCTAGTCATCAAGAGGCCATATTCTGGGATGACTCAGAAGTTGGCATTGGACAAGTTAAATATTTGTGTTTGTAATTTTTCTAGCTTAGTTTGTCCTTTGCTAGGATCATCCTTCATTTGAGTGGTGAGGTTATGGATCTACTGTCTGCATGGCATGTATGTTGAAATGTATTTATAGTAGTGATGGTGAATTAAGTTTGAGTAGTAAATTCTTCTCAGCAGTCTTCCCTGTGAACATGACTTTGCATTTGTTGAAGACTATTTATCTGCTGGAGGACTGAGGAGATAGAGACAAAGTCCATAATTAGGAGACTAACATTTCTTCATACAAAGCTGTTTTTCTTTTTTTTTTTTATATAGGGACAGAGAGAGAGTCAGACAGAGGGGATAGAAAGGGACAGACAGACAGGAACAGAGAAAGATGAGAAGCATCAATCACCAGTTTTTTGTTGCAACACCTTAGTTGTTCATTGATTGCTTTCTCATATGTGCCTTGACTGTGGAGCTACAGCAGACTGAGTAACCCCTTGCTCAAGCCAGTGACCTTGGGTCCAAGCTGCTGAGCTTTTTTAGCTCAAGCCCGATGAGCCCGTGCTCAAGCTGGCAACCTTGGGGTCTTGAATCTGGGTCATCTGCATCCCCGTTCGATGCTCTATCCACTGTGCCATCGCCCAGTTAGGCTCTTTTCTTTTTAAAATGTGGTTTTACCTTTACTTCAGCCATTTCTCATTAGCACCATGCTATGATCATTTTACTTATAGACAAAATATTTTATACCCAAGCCAATCAGCCACAACTGGGTTTACAGATTGTAAAGGGATTATAAAGATGAGTTAGATAGAGCCTATAATCTCAAAATCTCACAAGGGGATGAATAAGAGTGACTCTAACATGAGAAAGACTATCCAATGTGCTATAATGAATACTATGTATGGATTTTATTAAGAAAAACAAAGGAAAGAGCTGATGTTTCCAAGTTGGGAGACATCTGGAGGAATAAAAGATTTGAGTCAGGCTTTGGAGGAGATATAGAACAGACACAGACTAGGGGAAGGGTTTGGCATTATAGGAAGAGAGAGCAACCTAGACATATGCAGAGGCCGGAGATCAGTGCCTGCTCCAGAGCAGAAAACAAACCAATGAGACTGAGGCACGTGTGTGTTGAGGTCAGGTAAGACCAGAGAGTATGGCTTAGGGAAGATCAGAGATGGAAGCTGGGACTTGACAGTGTATGGCTATGATGCCAGGTTAGAAAAAGGTGGGAAGCAATCATTGTGTTTGAAAAGAATTTGATGTGGTCATATAGATTTTAGAAAGATAATTTTTGGACAGACAGAGAAATGAGTGGCACGAGTGGGAATTGGGGGGGGCAGGACAGCTTGACACTGTAGTGTCCAGTTTGGAAGTTACTGTAATTGATCAGATGAGAGTTGGTAAAATCACGGCATAGGAAAGTGATAGCGGGAAGGAGAAGGAGGCCTTGGACTCAAGTAGTGTGAGGGTTCAGGGAGGGGGAGGTGCAAATCATTCTGAGATTAAATGTGGTAGAAAACCTAAAGGAAGTAAGAAAAGAGGCCAAGGTTTTTAAAAATAAGAAGATGAAGAACTTACTTTTGAATATGTTGAATTTTGTATGTGTACAATTTCAGCAAGCGAGCTAAAACTTGCTCCTTGAGGGTCAGAATATATCTCATTCACCTTTCTAGCTTTAGCACACAGCAAAACATTTATTTATTCATTGTGCATTCATTCATTCAACCAATGTTAATTAAATGCCCATTCTGTACCAGACACAGGGTCTGGCATGAAGTAGGGAACGAGCACTATGGAAAGGCAAAGCACGGGGGAAATTATACTGCTGTATAGCATCCTTTTCTATCTGGGTGTTCCTTCTTCAAAGGTCTTTAATTAGGTGTTGGGGATTTCATATGACACAGTGAATAAGAGTGTGAGTTTGGGAGTCAGAGCTCTGAATGGAGTAATCCCAATACAAATTATATGTTCTTTTGCAAATTATTTGCTCTTTTTAGGCTTCTATTTCCTCATATTTAATTTAGAGATAATAATCATACTCGCTTTGCCTTCTAATATATAAAACAATTTTTCCAATTACTATGTCATTTTATGTCTCCCCCTTAAATGTTAGTTTCACAGAAGCAGAGATTTTTATCTGCCCTGCCCCCTGATGTATCCCATGTGGTGGGCACATGGTTTCCTTGAAGATAACTAAAAAAAAAAAAGACAGTCGGCAAGAATGATTGGAGAAGAAGGAGGAGAATAAGATAGGTATATTGTTCTGGAAGTCAGTGTAGAAAGGGGTTTCATGAAGAGAATGGTAAACAAGGCTGAATTCTGAGGAAAGACAGGAAAAGGTGAGATGGAAGGAGAAGTTTTTGGATTTGGTAATGGTACCTCAGAGAGCCCAGATGCGGAAGGGTAGTGGCAGAAAAACCTGACAGTCATTGAGTAGAGGGCTAAAGAGATGAAAGGAGGTGGTGACAAGTTACAATTGCTGTTTCCAGAGGTTTGGCAGAGAAGACAAGCAGGATGGGAATTTATCTTGAGGGCCAAATGGTTCCAGGGAAAAGTTGTGTTTGTAAATCAAAGAAGGAAGATGCCCAAGAGGGAGATGGAAGATGTGAAGAGACACAATCTCTGGGTTAAGTACCTGAGGAGAGAAGCAGCAGAATAAAACCCTGAAGGAAAGATTAGCTTTGGCAAACATGTCTGGTGGAATGAAGGGAAAACAATGAGAAGTAGGGAAATTTGAGACTTCAGAGAGAATAACTGAGGAAGTTCAGAGGAAGGTTATTTGGCTGTGGATTGGTGGAGATTTGAGAAAGGTGGAAAAGAATGAAAAGAGCTGTAAAGGGAAGTTCACTATAGGTCAGGAGAGACAATGGACGAACTTGCCCAGTGCACTGGCACAAGGTAAAATTAGATGGCTCAGACATGGCGCAGATTCACGCTACTCAGTTACATAACTCCCCTCGGCCACCAAACATGCTTAGTGTTCAAAACGGATGACTGGAATAATGTGAGATTAAAAATGGGAAGGGAAGGCCTGACCAGGTGGTGGCGCAGTGGATAGAGCATCGGACTGGGATCCGGAAGACCCAGGTTCGAGACCCTGAGGTCGCCAGCTTGAGCGTAAGCCCAACTGGCTTGAGCAAAGAGTTCTCCAGCTTGGACCCAAGGTTGCTGGCTCCAGCAAGGGGTGGCTTGGCCTGCTGAAGGCCCACGGTCAAGGCACATGTGAGAAAGCAATCAATGAACAACTAAGGTGACACAACGGCAACGAAAAACTAATGATTGATGCTTCTCACCTCTCTCCATTCCTGTCTGTCTGTCTGTCCCTATCTATCCTTCTCTCTGACTCTCTCTCTGTCCCTGTAAAAAAAAAAAAGTCATAAAAACGGGAAGGGAAGGTATGAAGGCGGATGAGTGGGTTCCAGAAAACCAGCATCTTGAAAGTATGTCTGAGAAAATGGAGCAAGAGTTGTAGGGGTTTGAGTGAGGAGGTGAAGATCAGGCTGTCAGCAGCTTGGAAGACAAAGACCAGACTCAGCAGCAGTAAGATGGGAGTGGTGGCAAGTTTGGTGAGTTTATCAGATTTAGTCATTCTTGTTTTATTTTTCTTCTAGCAAACAAATGTGGAAGTAATAAAGTCGGAAGTTTCCATGGGTTAACCTAGTAAACAACACACCTTTGTATTTTTGGTGCATAAATATACATTATTGTTTCCTGTTGATAAAAACTCATGGTTAGAGTAGAAAGAGTTAAAGAAGGCATTTCTTCTAGATCTGTGTGTAATGATGAAATGAGGGAACATTATCCCTCAACTCAGTTATTATGTTTTTTGAAGTTAACTTTTGGAAATAGAATCCCAGCCTAAGTTTTCCTTGAAGTTCTTTTTCAAACATATGCTAAGTTGTAGCAGAGTTTAGTCCGAGAAGTTTCTATTTCCTTTTTCCTTGGCTGCAGCAGGAATCAAAAGAGGTGCCTTTAAACAGAACACATGGTGCTGTCGCATTAGTTGTGATGTCCTGAATTCACGGGTTTTGGGCAGGGGGAGTAGTTACACCTGCTTCTTAAATAAGCCTGACAGTGCCTCATCACATTTCTATCAGCCTTTAAAGGGGTGGTTCAGGTAATGGACCTCTTTTGACCTTGGTCAAGTACAGGGGCCCTGCCTCTATTGTCTATATCTAAAACCCATCAGGGAAAAGGGGATAGAGCCAGCCCCGTTCCCAAGGCGGAGGATACAGGTTCTGTCCAGCAACCATTAGGTGGTGCTGCCTCACTAACATTCTTCACTCTTTGAGTCCACCTAGATGAGTCCTTCTGCCTTCACTGTGGGTACAATGTTATATGGTAATCTTAAACAAGGTGAAGAGATTTCTCTGTCAGCTCTGTGAAACTTAATCAGATTCTCTTTCTTCCTCTCCAGAGCAGCCAATAATTGCTATAAGGAGGCAGCCGACCAGGGGTGACTGCTCAGACTGAAAACAACCCCTGCTAGTTCAATAGCATTTTCCACTTCACAGGGAATTTTCACATGTCACAGTTCCTAGAACATAGCAGGCAAGTCCTCGGAAAATTCTTGAATGAATAAATGTAGTGCTGTAAGGAAGAAGAAATTAACTAATCTAGTAGAGTTTTTATAATGTAGAAATAACCTCAAAGATCGCTGTTTCTGGGAAACAACATACATGAGTACTGATAAATAGGATACATAGTTATACTATATTGCAGAGGTCATTGTAGAAGCTACCTTGTTAGTAGGAAATTGCAACAACAGCAGTTTATATTAAGAATATGCCCTCAAACTTATCTTCTTGTCAAATGACTCCTTAATTGAAGCTTAAAAAATTTTGTTCTCTGTTACATATTGCTGCATATGCCACACTACTTTTTAATCATCTTAAATGATTTTGGGACCAGGCTAGGTAAAAAATTATTAAAAGCCATCTGTACAGCTTCTCTTGCCATTTTGGAGAAGATTCTAATTTACTTATGACATCCACAGATTTTAATTTAAATAAGCAATGCATCTTTCCCAGATATTTTGGGGCTAGCCTCTAAAAACTCCTCTATGTAGTATGTTCTTGGAAAGGAAGTGCAGTCTTTGATATTCTAGCTCTCGGATCTGACATTCATATGCCAGCTGGCTGTAGCTGGGGACTATAGTAATCGTCTTAGGCAGCTTTTTCTCCTGGAGACCCTGGGAGATTAGGTGAACCCACAGATTTTTGTACCCCCTTCTTCTGGGACTTTCTGACTCTATAAAGGGAACCCCTACTGTGTCTACGGTTCCTCAAGTTCCTTCTTAAAAACCCTTGAGATGCTGAAGTTGTGGCCAGGATGATTGTCACAAAATATCTACATGTTTATATTTATTTTATTTTTTTACAGGGACAGAGAGAGAGTCAGAGAGAGGGATAGATAGGGACAGACAGACAGGAACGGAGAGAGATGAGAAGCATCAGTCATCAGTTTTCCGTTGTGACACCTTAGTTGTTCATTGATTGCTTTCTCATATGTGCCCTGACCGTGGGGCTACAGCAGACCGAGTAACCCCTTGCTCAAGCCAGCGACCTTGGGTCCAAGCTGGTAAACTTTGCTCAAACCAGATGAGCCTGCACTCAAAGCTGGCGACCTCAGGGTCTCGAACCAGGGTCCTTCCACATCCCTGTCTGATGCTCTATCCATTGCACCACCACCTGGTCAGACTCTACGTGTTTATATTAAAAAAAATAAACACCTATGTATCACATGAAAAAGTATTCCTTGTCCCTTCTGATTTCATTCTCTACCAGGAGTAGTCGTTGTTAAGTACTGTGTGTATCTCTTTCAACTCTTTTTCATATTGTTGTACTTCCTGTAGTTCTATACCTCGCTGTCTTGTTTTTCTTAATTTGTAACACACATAACAATTTTCTTTTCTTTTTAAAAACCAAAAATGGCTGTATAGTATTCCATTGCAGCTAATTGTGTCACCATTTCTTTCACCATTTTTTATTGATGATCATGTTGTAATATTTTCTCTTTTTGCTATTATAAGTGCTTCTTTAATTAACATCCAAATGCAGATATATTTGAATCTATGGACTGTTTTAAATTGGTGTTGCTGAATATGAGGAAAATTGCATGCTATGGTTCTTAACATGTAAGCCTTTATCAATATTGCATTGTAGATCACTTTTGGATTTTTGTTTGCAAGGCTCAGATGATAACTAGTGCTTCCAGCATTTTGGAGCTGATTCTTTTCTTGGTTTCAATTGAATGCATATAATCTGTTGATAAAGTGTGGTGGTGGTGGGGAGATAAGTCTCACTATTTTATATTCACCTGCATTCTTAAAGTTTTATTTCTGAGGGTGTTATAATAGTCAGCATCTCAAGAAAGTTATAGCTGTTTAGTCAGTGGCCCTCTCCTTTTTCTTCACATTTATTGTTTATTTTTATAGTATTTAACTTCTTTATAAAATATATGCTCCTCCCTTCTTCACACCCTCCATCCCTCTCTCTCTCCCTTCCTTTCTTCTTTCCTTCTCTTTCCTCCACTTTGAAAGCACAACTTTATCTTTCATGTTTCCTTCTGGAATGCTCCCACTGGAATCACATTTTTTCCAGGAAAATTCTGAGAGTTTAAAATAATAATAAACAGGTGGCCAATATGTTATTTCTCTGCTACCTCATGATTGGTAAGTAAGGATTGGTGAAGCCCCAGGGGGTTACTAGCTCTCAGCTGTGAGCCATAGTACCAGCTGGTTTTAGGATTTCCTCTCAAGCCCTGGCTTGGTGGCTCAGTGGATAAAGCACCATCTTGTGCACTGAGGTTGTGGGTTTGATTACTCGTCAGGGCATGAATAAGAAGCAATCAATGGGTACACAGCTAAATGAAACAGCTAAGTGGAAAAATGAGTTCATGCTTCTCTCTTTTTCTAAAATCAATAAATAAGATATTTTTAAAAAAGATTTCCTCTTAGAACTCTACGACAACAAAGATGACTGTGCCTGGTGGCAGGATCCTGGGAATGACTACTTTAATGGTGTGGTTTCAACACGGCTTTACTTTCAGAGTGAATCTTTTTTTAGATTTTGCAGGGAGAGTAGTTTAACCACAACTGTAAAGTTAGAAGAAATGGTTTCAGTAGTTATTTCTGATTAAATAGAACTAGGAGAATGATATGGATAAAAGAGGGATGAGCCTTGAGAGGAAGTAATAAAATAATAATAATAATAATTGTAATAATAATAATAATGCTATGTTATGATTTAACAAGTGTTTTCAGAAGCATGATTTAACCTTGATATTTCCTAATCTGAATATATTAAACCACATCATAATAAAATTTTATTCTCTTTATTGGGAAAAGTTATAAAATAATAAGTTATTTAACAATTTTTTTCTGATATTTCATTAGTATATAAACATGTCACAGGGAAAACGTTAGAATAAACAAATCAACTTTATCTTTGGTAAGTAAACAGATCACATCATATATGATGGACCTGTTCTAGTCAGCTTAACTACAAAATACCAAGATTTGGTTCAGCTGTTGAATCATTAAAGGGTGGCCCGTTAAGACTGGCTATTTGGAAATCAATTTGCAGCTGGGACATTTTTCATTGTGACAGTCACACATCCTCAGAACCATATCCTAAAGGTGTCTGATTGTCTGTAGACACATAGTCATAGTTTCTCTGGATGAAGATAGAGAGTGAAGTATGGTGCTATATTTTGTCTCCCAGAATCTAAGGTATAATAGATTAAACTGAAACAATAATCAGTCTTCCTGATCCTGTCTGAGATTTTCCGTTATTGTTGTGCAAGATGCAGCCTCACACATGAAACACCATATGCTCTGACTTCTCAACTTGTGATATTTCACCTGGGAGTGGTTCAAGCCCCCATCCCTCAACATTTCTTTTATGATTCCAAGATTAAAAGACAATATGCTATCTTACTTTTATTGTGTTTATGGGAGAGGCACAAAAAATGCTTAACTTTTAGCGAAGAAGGAC
Organism: Rhynchonycteris naso; assembly: GCA_037038555.1. Taxonomy (NCBI): domain Eukaryota; kingdom Metazoa; phylum Chordata; class Mammalia; order Chiroptera; family Emballonuridae; genus Rhynchonycteris; species Rhynchonycteris naso. The sequence continues at coordinate 169,332,249 of CM072999.1, read as the reverse complement.
ATTGTTCACTATGTGGGCTGGAAAGAGATGCTAATGTCATCCTATTGGCAAGATCACTAGCAAAGATATACACAGTATTTCTGTATCTTTCAAAGTGTGGCTACCCCTGACATTAAAGGAAAGCATAAATTACTTCAATGTAACCCCAAAAGTACAATTTTCATGTGTAATATAATAACATTTCTCTTCTTTGACCAAAATTGAACACCTAGTTGATTACTCAATCAAAAAAGTCAGTTAAAGAAGGGAATCATAAAAAATAGTTTACACACATCTTATAGGTTTTATTTAAACTTGAAACTCATAGTTATGCACTCATTCACCAGCCTCGTGAAGTAGATCAAGACCTTGTCCTTGACTTTGGACCTGTTGATTAACGTTGTTCTCTGGCTCTTAGGCACAAGTGATACCTATACAGCATCATTTACATGTTCCGCTTCAGTTTCTTAAATGATAGAAACTGACAAGGCCACTCTGTGTCTCCTCTCTAAAATGAATAAAATAAAATAAAAATTAAAAAAAAAAAAGAAACTGACAAGGCAATCTGAGATCAGTACTCTTCTAGATTCTTATTATATCCCTCTCAATGTTTTATAGTTGTCTTGCTCACACTGAATAAGAAAGCATGTTTTTATTGTCTCTTTTGAACACATTTAATGTAGTTTTCATAGAAACAGATATTTTGTATTCATATTAATTCCTTTTAATAATACTTAATTGAATTGAGTAATTAAAGTAACAAGTACATGTAGCATCATTGGATTAGAAACAGGAGCTTTACCCTCTTACTAAGCATCAGCTCAGGGGCCCTGGCTGATTGGGGGCACTAGTTGTGAGATTTGGCAATCCCTGGGCACCAAATAGTACATGCACAAAGGGCAATGAGAGAAAGCCCCAGTTACTCTTTCCTGGGTGGCTGGAGGCTAATTAAGAAAGGATTTTTGAATCATTATCATCAAGTCTGTAGGTCCTTGTGGATGAATGAGTAACTCTTACATGTTTTATTACATCAACATGTAGAATGGTGGCAGTCCTTAGGTAAGGCCTCTTGCCTTTAAACAATTGCAACATAAAGACTTTTGAAATCTGGTCTTGTCTTAAGATATCAGTGAATCTTTATTCAGGTAATAGAAATTTATAAAGTAATAAAATCTATGTACTAAAATATTTTTTAGTGCAAGTTTTCTCAAACAGGGTATATAAAATTTTTTCTAGTTCTTTTTTCCCTCTTTTCCTAAAAGACATACACATTATAAGCAATGGGGAATATCTGAATTCAACAATAAAAGTAAAAAAACCCTCTGTGTAATTTAATGTTGGAAATCAATACTGCATGTCTCTGATTGAATTGAGTGGTGGAGATGAAGACTTTTATTGCCGCAGGTAGACTGGGAAAGGTTGGTGCCTGCAAGCCGGCAGTCAGTCACAGAATACCCAGTCACTACGGATTTTCATTGCTCCTAATATTTCACAGCTCCAGGCTACTGCCTGTTCTGCCTAATGATAGGGCTGACCTTGACTGGGAGCCCTCTGAACCTTCCCCAGGGGCCCCCTGGTGCTCGTTCACCCCTTGACATCAGCCTTCAGAGTATACGAAATAGAAATCTTAATGAGAGAAGGGAGGTCTGAGAGGCTGCCGTGTGCTCATCTGGCTAAACTGTGAACGTCGGATGATTGTATTTGATTTTTAAGTCATTCTGAACTCTGTCTGCAACTCAGCTCCCTTTTATCTTTTTCTGGCATCATAACTTTTACTACAAAGCTTATTTTGAGGGAAAACCGCATAGAATTCAAATCACTCCTGCTTCACGCTTGTCTGTTTGTTTTGGGATACCAGCTTAGAAGATGTCCTTTGAATGACTGCCTTTAATGAAATCAAAGTGACATGAGGAGTAAAAACTTTGATAGCCGAATATGTGTTTTATAATACTTTAGGGGTTCCTCTTGCAGCTTGGGATAAATGTGAAAACAGAGTAATTACAGATGAGGTGGGCTGAGGCCAGTTTTCTAGATTGTTTGCAGAATTCGAAATTAACACCAGGAAGGCACTCAGAGGACATGGTGGTTTTGTGAGATTTCTGAAGCAACCTGGAGACAGTCCTGTGATGTAAGAATACTTTTAAATTGCACTTATCATGGGCAAGTCATGGTGCATTTATGTTTCCATTAATTGTCACAATATCTTCAGTGATTTTATTATTCCTGTTCCATGAAGGACAAAAATGACGTTTAGAAAGGTAAAGGTCCCATAGCTGGTAAGGGGCAAACCTCCGACTTGAGTACAGTTCTATCTGGCTTCAAGAAGGATGGAGTTAGCTAGGAGATGTTTATGGCTATTTCTGAGTATCACTGTGAAAATTTTAGGGAAATATAAGAACATAACATTCACCTAACCTCTTCAATTTCTGGAAAGGAGAGCAAAATGAAAAGGTGAACATTTTCTTTATTTTTTTGAATTGAATTTATTGGGCTGACATTGGTTAATAAAATTATATAGCTTTCAGGAGTGCAATTCTATAATACATTATCTGTATATTGTATTGTGTGTTCACCACCCCGAGTCAGGTCTCCTTCCATCACCATTTATCCCCTCTTTACCCTTTCTTCCTTCCTCCACCCCCTTTCCCTCTGGTAATCACTGTACTATTGTCTATGAGGACTTTATTTTTTTTGCTTTATCCCTAAAATATTTTAAATTATTATATTCTTACCAGATCAATGTTCCTTGCTGCTGAATAGATATCCTACCTCTATTATTACAATATGTTTATTCAACATAAGAAAAAGGCAGAGAAATTAGGAGCTATTGTCTCACAGATAAGAAAAAGAATGGAAAATATTCGATAATAATATAAAGTATAAACTCATGAGAGGGGAAGACTGTCTTTACATGTGAAATAACTGCCCACCCATTGGTCACTGCAGCTCTCTAGCCCTGGGTGCTCATAATAGGCCGTGCTTGGTGAGCCCACCATATTCAGTGAGGTCCTCTTGCGAGTGGGCTCCATGAATGGCAGGGGTGACCTTCATTCTTTTTGTATCCTAACTTCTCCAACGTGTTGCTTTCTGAAGTGGTCTCACAACTCACATTTGCACAGACTGGCTATCCCCAAAAATAAGGGCAATTTTCTCTGCAACTGTTTGCCAGGGTGTGGTCTAACATGAGGGATGATTTCATATACAATTATATTACATTGTGATAAATGTTTTTGGACATAAAAAACATACCCGAAGTTAGAACTGCCAACCTCAAAAGTGATCCAGATGGGTTTTCTGACCTTTTTCTACAACAACGTTTCCTTTATGTTCTTGGAAATAGCTGTGGAGATTTTTATATCTTTTCACATTTCAGTCCTGCAACTAAGAAAGTTTCTCTCTTGTGCCTTAAAGAGCAACGTGTACCACTATTAAACTTGTCTGAATGGCGGTGAAGATGAAAAGAAATGCCATGCTTGGAATGTTCTCATTGTGTTGTGTATCTATAGTCTTATTGTGCAGCTGGTCTGCATTCTCTCCAATAAGATGCTATGCAGCTGTCTCTCTGAGGCAGTACCTGAGGGCAAACATTTCAACCCCCTCACCCCAGCACATCCTTCTCAATCTTGGTGAGTCATTTTGTTTTCAACTTTGTTGTATACAATCACAAAAGATTGCTATTTATCTGAATCTTCCTTGGGATACAATACATAAACTCATTCTCAGAAGTTGCAGGAACATGGCATTCCATTGTAAAAGATTTTCTATACCCCACCTCTATTTTCATAGTTTCCATGGCAACATTTTGCTCTGATGGCATCTCCAGGATTATTATGATCATCACAGTTATTTCTTCTGATTACTATTGTGGCTTATTGTCATCAACATCATTTTGACTACTGGTAGTCACATCCTGATCCTTAACACCTGGCCTCTGGGGAATATCTTCTCAAAACAGTTGAAAAGTGAAAAAAATTAGAATGTAAATTCCAAGAGATTACCAGTGGTACAATGATCCTACACCAGGTTTATTTTTTTCTTTCTTTTTTTATTTCCCCACCAAGTCATTGTAATCCTTCTAGAATATATGTGTATATCACAATACCAAGATATATGCGATTGTTGCTACTGCTGATGTTTTATTTATAGAGAAGGAATGTGTGTGTGCATATGCACATGTGGGTGAAGGAGCAAGTATACATCAAAAGCTTTTTAATATTACTAAAAAATTTTTATTGAATGTTGGAAAGTAGTTGTTTAGAGAGCAGGTTTCAATAGAAAATTATCTACTGATTTTATCATATCGTCCTTGAAGTTGAGGGATAATAATAGGTTTCCTTGAGTGTGACCCCAATGTTGGCTGAGATACCTATACCTTTGAGGTCTCCTTAAACTTGCTTTGAACTCCCTACCTTCTGGATCATGAGAATTCAGAACCTTCATTTTAATTTCTATAAGTCCCCATAGCTGTCTTTTTGTGCCTTCCTATTTCTGAGTTCCTGAAATGATGCTGAATGTTCCTGTTGGTAAAACCCAGGATGCAGAATTCTGTGCCCTTACCAGTGTTTAGAGGAAACTCATATCAAGTTAGCTTGCATTCTTGCCCTCCTGTCTTCTCTCTCTTTTCCTCCCTCCTTTCCACCATAATTCATTCTTCTTCTGTCTTCTCCCCTCCTTCACTCCCCATTTCCTTTCTCTTTTGTGGGGGGACTTGGAGGATTTGGTGAGTCACCAGGAGTCATTATCTTAGGCTAACAAACTTCTACCATCCAGCTCTCAGCTCCACTCCTTTCTTCTTCTCTGACTGTTATCTCCCCTCCTGGCAAATTTAAGAATGTCTTCTCCTTGTCTCCCTTAGGGAAGCCACCCCTGAAAGGAATTCCATTTTCTCCACTTGGCTTTATTTTGCCCTTAGATGTATTTGCAGCACCTGCAAATCAATTACAGAGACTCTCTCCCACATGGGGGTAAAGACAAAACCCAACACGAGTTAAATTAGGTTTGTGGTTAGCTTGCTCTCACTCACTGCCCATAGTCTTGTTTCACTGCCTCTAGTCATGAGGGAGGCAATCTCTGATTGTATATCTGGGAGGTGATATACGTGAGTTGAGGGTATCTGGCTAAAGACAGTATGGAGTGGGGAGAGAGAGACTCCCTGTTCAGAGCCACAGTTCATCCAAAGGGAGCATATACTACTTAGCTCCTATCCATGGTTGCTTGTGAGGATGGGGGCTCAGTGTTGCCTTATGTTCAATTTTTAAGAAGAAATTTATAAAAATTTCCCCAAATTTCAATGTTGACAGCTAATAAAAAATAAACTGTGCAAGACTATTTTATTGGTCAACATACCACGTGGAAGGAAAAGAACTAACTAGCCTGTAGATCTCTGGCTATTTCTTCTATCCTGGATGTTGGGTAAGGAGTCCCGCTGTGCCAGCTGAGTCTTCCCCTCCCCTCTGTGATGCCACTCCCACTGTAGTCAGCCACAAGGGGAATTCTCTGCATCAGGATAAATTTCAAAGCATCTGTGCTTCAAGGATTATCAGCTCTTTGATTCTAACTCAGCAGCTTCAGCATTTGAGGTTAAGTTGAAAGCAAACCACTCCCAGCCAAGATTTTCTGAAACACTTTCTGCACCTTTAGTATCCAGCCCTCACCATCTGGTCTTCCAACTGCTAAGAATGATTAACCTCTTCCCTCTGTAAGGTGACCAGACGTCCCGCTTTTGGCAGGACAGTCCCGATTTTTAACTATTTGTCCCACGTCCCCCAGCTTTTTAAAAAAGTCCTGATTTAAAAAAATATATTACAATACTATTTTTGCATTCTATGAAAAAATTTTTTGCTCCATATAGACCAAATTTTTAATCAAGAACCCCCCCTCCCCCCGTCAATGGTGTTCTGCTTTACCAATTTTAAAATCTGGTCACCTTTCTAAGGCTTGGCCAATAGTGAGGGGAAGGAATTAATGTGCTTATTAAGGTTACTCTTTTTTTGTTCTCTGTGTTGGCAACCAAATGAATTTTGTATGCCACTTCCACAAGGAAGCGCTCCCAGATTATGTTCAATATCCTTGTACAAGATGAGATGTTGTATATAACATGATGTATTTTTTCTTCACCACATTTATTTGTAATTATGTGCTTATTTCTGATGATTTAATTCATATACATCTCTAGCACTATACTCTTTTGTTCACCACTGTGACCCATTATTTAGCGTATTATCTGTCACATAAGGTCAACATTTTTGAGTGAATAGGTAAATAAAAGAATTCTTTTGTAAGACCGATTGAGGACTACATTATGTAATAATACATCTAAGCTATTTGGCACAATGACTGGTGTATAATTAGCATTTATTAAATGTGAGTAATAATAATTATTCTTATAGGTTTGCTGTTCTCTATTTTTGTAATGTACCGAGTAATGAATAACACTGGGGAACAAAATTTTTGTTGCACCCACAAAAACACTTGTTCTTACCTAATTCGAGTGATCTCAAATCTGACATTAGTTTTTCTCTGTAAGCTATAGTTTTTTTACAATTCAAGATTTTAGGTTTTTATCTTATTGTAAAATTTTCAACATTTAGTTTAACATAATGAAGTAAAATGTCTTCTTGGGCATCATCTTTGTGAAAATATAATAATTTATATAATGTAGTAAACACACTAATACACTAAATGCAGTAAATACACTAATACACTAAAAGATATGATTGCATCAGAATTTGTCTACAATTTCAAAATAGAATATATTAAAACACATTTTTTTAATTAATTTTTTTATTTTATTCATTTTAGAGTGGATACACAGAGTGAGAGAGAGAGAGAGAGAAAGAGAGAAAGGGGGGAGGAGCCGGAAGCATCAACTCCCATATGTGCCTTGACCAGACCAGTGCAGGGTTTTGAACTGGCGACCTCAGTGTTCCCAGGTCGACGCTTTATCCACTGTGCCACCTTAGGTCAGGCTAAAACACATTTTAATCATAAAATTTGCACAAAACTTATTTAAATTCTATTCAGGCAAAAATTTGCATTTTTGGTTCTTGCATTTGTGTACTTGTTGAGGACAATCTCGTTTGATGCTCCAGCAATAGTCTGCTCATCACTAACAGCTCCAAAATTTTTGGGAAACTTATCAAGGTGATTGTTCAGGAAATGAATTTTAATGCTTATGTTACATTCAATGTCGCATAGTTTTCTGCTTTTTTGTTGCCAAGGAAGTTCTTTGTAACTGCCACAAAAGACTGCCATGCTGCTTTCTTCTCCTTATTCATCTTCCTGGCAAATTCTTCATCATGTATGAGGGTTTGAATTTGAGGTCCATCAAACACACCTGCTTTTATCTTCTCGAAAGACAAGGCAGGAAAAGCAGAAATAATATGTAGAAAGCATACACTTTCTCTATTCAAAGCCTGAACAAACTGTTCATTAAGCCAAGTTTGATGTGAAGTGGGGGGAAAATGATCCTGTCTCGATTAACTACAGGTTCATTCACAATATTTTGCATCCCTACTTCTAGAGTTTCACGTTTTGGCCACTCCTTCTGTGTCCAGTGTTTCTCCCGAGCTCGGCTGTCCCACAAACACAGAAAGCAAGGATACTTCATGAAACCTCTCTGTTGTCCTAGCAGGAAATTGACCATTTTAAGATCCACACAAATGATCCAGTTATGCTCTTCATACTTCAGAAAGTCAAGGACAATTTTTATGTCATTTTAATCTTTTCGCAGGTGAGTTGAATAACCAATTGGAACTGCTGCATAAACATTACCATTGTGTAGGAGAACACATTTCAGACTCCGTTTAGAGCTGTCAAGAAATAGCTGCCATTCTGTTGGATTGTAAGTGATAACACCTAGCTGGCTGAGAAGGCTACTGATATCATGACAGTAAACAAAGTGTTTGTCTTTGGAAAAAAAGTCCACAAAAATTTGTTCATGCAAAAAAAAAAAAATTTGTTTACGCTTCCTGAAATGGGATACTTTAGCTGACCGGTGAAGTACATTCTTTTCTTGAAGCCTGGAGGCTAAAAACTCAGGTGCTTTCTTTGATAGGCACAAATCTCTTCCTAAGTCATTCAATTTGGGTTGGCTAAACTGCTGAGGGGTTAATGACTGCTTGGCATCAGAAGAAGACCCTTTAGATCCTACAGCCATTTTCTCATGCATCTTATCAAAATACACTTGATCACCTTGTTCACTTTCTTCGTCCTTAGAAGAAATAAAACCATTGAAAACTGGAATCAGGAGTGTCTCAGAGTGTGGGATAGGTCATATTGCTGAAGGAATATTAGGATATGCGATCATATGCCATTTTTATCTTGCTGATGCCCTTTGTATGGATCAGACAGAAATCACAGTCACTGCTGTGGTCCTTAGGTTCACGCCAAACCATGGGAATACCAAAAGGCATTCCTTTATGGTTTGCTTTTGTCCACTCACAAAGCATTTTCTCACAATTATGACACACAATATGAGGAGCCCAATTCTTATCTTGATCGTCAAGAGGAACTTGAAAATAAGCAATATATGCACGTGTCACAAATGATGAAATATTGCACCACTGACGTTGAAGTTATAATAGCCACATATATAACAGAGGGTGTCAGGACTATTATATTTACGCCTACTCGGAGAAGCCATGATTCAACCTTAAAACAAAATAAGAGGGTGTTTTTATCAGATAATAATATTTTACATTTAAAAACAACTACAATTATGTAAAAGTGATGTTTGTAAAACATTCATTGCCTTGTGGTTATGTTCAATCCAAGAGTCGTTGCCCTTTAACTTCAATTTAAAAACCAATGCATGTCATTAACTATAACAAAAAAATTAAAATTGTATAAAATATGGAGCATTCCCTGAAAAACGGATTCCAAATTTGGAATCAGTGATGCATAATTATATGGAAACAGTTCTAAAACCTCATGCATCAGAAAATAAAAAAAAATTGTTCCCCAGTGAATTTGTGTCTTTAGCTAAGTTCCAATAGTTCTATTAGGTAAGTTTTTATAGTAAAAATGCTTTCACTAAGTTCAATATTATGCCCCTAGCCTCTACTGAGTGTTGATTTAAGAAATGGAGACATTTCTGCCCTGCCAGATAGCTTGGTTGGTTAGAGCATTGTCCTGATATACCAAGATGGTGGGTTTGATCCAAGGTCAAGGCATATACAGAAACAGATTGACGTTTCTGTCTGTCTAACTCTCTGTTTCTCCCTTCCTCTCTCTCCCTCCAAAGTCAATAAATTTAAAAAATTAAAAAAATATGGAGACCTTTGAGGTGGTCTGTGGAGTCATTGATGAAGATTTTATGCAGTGTGGCTGTCAAGAACAGGAGCTCTGGGTTTCTGGATTGGGACTGCTTCTTTCTAACTATAAGTCTGGACAACTTCTCACTCTGCACCTTTATTTTCATACCTGGAAAGCAAAGACAATAATCTATCTTGCAGTGTTATTATGATGATTAAATTACTGCTGCATATAAAGAGTTTAGAATAATGCTTGGCCCATTATAGATATTCAATATATACTAGCTATTATTTCATAAGGACTCATAGAATAAATTATTCCTAGAATTTAATACAAAAACTAAAACAGTAACAATTGAGAGTGGTAATTTTCCTTTTAAGCCATGGCAAATTTAATATAGGTCATTGCATTTCCTCTTTTGACTTGATATCATAAATTTTAGAGCTAAATTTAGTGCTTAAGTGCAGCAAATACCTCATCTGTAACTTGATATTTATAAGCATCATTCTGTTTAAAACCTTTGTTATTTTTTATGGTTACCTGTGTACCTGAACATCTTCTCTAAAAAACTGAATTTATTGTGTGCTCATCACCAAAAGTCTAGTTTCCATTAGTTACCATATATTTGACCCCTTCCCCCATTATTGAATATAATGTTCTACACCTGAAATTTATATAATGTTTTTAACCAATGTTAGTACCTCCGTTAAAAAATTGAAATCTACCTCAAATCATTTTGGAAAGCATATGGGGTTACACAAGATAAACTCATATGAATTCTATAATAATAGGTTAGAAAGAATACATTTTAGGTGATATTCATGTTCAATAAATTTTATGTGATCTAAATTTTTTCTATAATGCTGTATAAACTTGTTTTTTTAAAATAAATAACTAAAATGAAATTCAGTATTAGTGTAGAAATGCTTTATTTCAAAAATTGTAATATAATATGTTCCAAATGCTTAAAGCTAGAAATTGCAAAATTTTTGCTGGAAGTAGTTGAAAGTGCAAATTATTTTTCACTGGTCATATCATAGATTCATACAGCTTTAGAATAGGATATGATTTGTTTGCTTTTCATGTTTTTCTTGGCTTGAACAATAAGAAAAGTCTTGACCAACTTAATTTTCTGTTATTCTAGTTTCAATTTCTTCATAGAAATAAGAAAAAGCTATTGTATTTTAAAAGAATTATAGTGTTATGTAGCATCTCTCCAAATGGGTATTTCATTTGACTCCTTATCAAAGACAATCCCTGAACCACTTGAAATAACAAGATATTGATCCCACATTAACATCTTTTGAAAAAGAAATGTTAAAGATCTTTACTGGTAACTTATTTTAAGACTTTACATTTCTGTTCTTTTTGTTTAATATACACTTGCAAATTGAAGCCAAACTTGTACCTCTATTGGTAGAGAAAGAAGAAATAATTGAAGGCCATTTGCTGTGTAAGAGCCATTGTAGAAAACTAGTAGTGGCAATTTATTCATTCAGTCAGTCAGTCATAAACCAATAAGTACCGGTATTTATAGACTAATGTCTATGTGCTACATGTGTCCCAGGTTCTGAAGATGCTCCAATGACCCCTTAACCCCAACAAGCTCTATGAATTAGTGAGTGGAAACAATCAAGTGAAAAAGAATTTTAAAAATGACTCTTCTGCCTCTGTTTCAACTAAGATGTAGATATAATACACAGGATCAAAGTCAAAGTCATTGTGGAACAGGTTCTCCCTTACTCACAATTATAAAGTAATATACTAGAACTTACCTTTTGGAATCCTCTTCCAGATGAAGGCTGTATGAGTCCACAGAGAAGAAAGAAGGATTGGAGACACATTTCCTTGGAGGAAATGGTGTTATAAGCCCCCAATTTTTACCATGAGGAGTAAGATGGGGAGGGAATACCACACTCCATCTCAAGCCTTTAATATGATCACTTGGAGAGTTGCTGTGTGTCTTGGGAACGGGAGGTGGGGGTCACTGTGGACTGGGGTCTAAGTCTTACTTGGCAAATTTAGAGGGCAACAGCAAGAGTGACAAGCTGCTCTGCTGCTGCATAGGGATCAGCCTCCAGGTTCTGAGTTTGTCAGAACAGCTGTGTGAGTGTTCCCAGGGGGAATAAGGGCCAGGCTGGACCCATTTATTCCTGCTGTGAGCCAGGGCAGAGGGCTGACTGCAGGCCTAGTAGTACAGGCCTTTCAGCTCATCTTGAGTCTTGCAAATGAGGATGAGAATCCCAGAGGATTAAAAAACAAAAGAAAACAAATACAACTCAGCAATATCATTTGCCAGACCAGTGAACTCCAAGCTACTCAACCAGTATTTTTATTTGTTAAATCTGGTAACTCTGCTTGTTTACTTTCCCCTCTGACCACAGCTGAATGAACCACTGCATAAAAGAGAAAGCAGGAGGGAGGGAGCAGGAGCGGTCGCATCTCCTTCCTGGAAGTCAAGCAGCTGCCAACTGTAGGCCTTAGGAGGGGAAAAGGGAGCGTTCTTAACTTTGAAGACTGAGAAATTGCTTAATGTTTTGGTCAGGAAACATTCTAGTTAGTGAATCTGGCTTTGTGAATTAAAGTGATTAGAGGACTTTTTTTTTTTTTTTTTTTATACAAGTAAGCAGAAAATCATGGGGATCTGCCAACTTTCCTTCCAGGGACTGGGGAAAATTATTGACACTGAATAAAAGTATAAAGGGACTGAGAAATAAACTTGTGTCTTGGTCCCATCTACACCCACAGCCACATATCCAGTGGGAGGAGCACAGGGTGTTAAGGGGGGGAGAGGTAGCAGAATCACCTAATGTAGGCTCAGGGGGGTTCTGAGGAAGTACCACTGAAAAGAGAGAAGAAGAAATTGGAGAATTTCTGTGCAAAGATGACAGATCAAGTACTTTACCTCCTTCCCAAGGTCCCCATGAAACAATTCTAAAATGATCTTATTTTCCAATAATAGAGATCTTTATTGTCAAAGGTAAGTGTTTGAGACTGGGGCTGGGAAACTGGGGCCCAGCACCAGGATAAAATGATTAAAAAAATAGTCTTAAGCTCCAAAGAATAGAAAAAACTGAAAAGAAGCCAATAGCTATGACATTTTGTAATCGGAAAAACAGATGGATGAGTGTTAAAACAATGAAGGTTAAGTTAAAGCAGAGAAAGATGAAATCCAACTCAATTGACTTGGAATCCACAGCTCAGTAATAGGTACCACTTGGAACTCCTAGAAGTTAGCTAGGCTGAAATGAGGAAAAGTGATTGAAAGTTAGTTTTGAAGTAGTCAGATATCCATATTGCCAACTCAACAACCAACAATGAAGGCAAGAGAAGCAGGACTTTTTTTTTTTTCTAGAGAGAGAACCTGGGCTCAGTTGAGGATGGGGAAGATTCATTTTCATATTGAAAGCAGGGGATTCAGGAAGTGTATACAATACTGGGTGTTGAGACCATTCTCTCAGCTTTCTTCTCACATTCAGCTTCCAGACACTGAACAGCCAGACCTTGACCTTCCGAGCAGGGAACTGAAGAGCTTTCTTGGGGGAATCCGACCAGTCTAAGAACAAAGGCCTGGAGATTGTAATATCAAGGTTTCCTCACCTAAACTGTCCAGTTAGATCATCCTGCAGTTGAGAAGTCCCATGCTCGTGTTTGGAAAATTTGTTTTGCACACTTAAATGTGAGGAGACAGTCAAGGAGAACCAGACATCTGAGGAAATCTGCGACAATGCAGGAGGTGCAATGTCTGAATAATAGGAGCTCTAGGGGTGAGACCAGAGCACATGGGGAGAATGTATTCAAGTCTGAAGCTAGAATTGAAGGAGCCGAGCTCCTGATTGGAGGAATTTATAAACACCCTGTGAACAACATCTTCTATTTTCAGACTATAATCAATTGTCAGAACAAAGAAACTAAAGAAGAAAACAGAGAATATGAGAAACACATCCCGCTCTGACCCATGTATTTGTCAGACTTCTTAGGTCTCTTAAGTATATCATTTCCCCCTTTTTGATTCTGACAGTAATACATGCTTTTTGTGGAAAATACAAAAAGTACAACACACATACTACCCCCAATCCCACAGTCCTCTTGGATTTTGTTGCTAGCTTTTCATATCCCCTCAAAAGTAGTGCTTAGGAGTCACTTGCCATCCCCTGGAAGGATCCCCACCTCCTCTGTCTCATTTGGGGTAAACACTCCCACTTCCCAGGCCAGATCCCAGGATGCTTCATGACTAAGGTAGAATTATTTTTCCAAAATGTAAATGAAAGGGAATTAAACAAGCTTGTATTTACCCCTCTGCTTTTGTGCTTGTGAAGCCCATCAATCTGGGGGGAGCTAAGAAAAATGTTTTGAAAACAATCAAGGATTCAGGCAATTAGGTGGTTTTCCAACATCAAACAATTCCGTAGTCAGAATTTATTATCCCTGGTGTCTCTCTTTGTGTTTCAAGGAAACATCTTCAATTCATGTTAATTAGTGATCTCAAATGCTTTTCAAAATGAGCCTTAAGTGTACTATTTGTAAGTAGGCAACAAAGTTCTTTTAAACTGGCTTGAGTAATAGAAAAAAAAGGACATGCCTCTTAGTGAACAAAATGGGCATAATAATGTGAGACAGAACATGTAAGAAGGGATGTAATGGTTAGAGTTAAAATGACATCTGACAATTACTTTCAATTTGAACTGAGGTGAAGAAAATCAGAATTACAATACTCTTGTGATTAAACTTTGATGAAATGAAAATGTCATCATTGTTTGATGAGAATTTTTTATTAGAGTTCAAAGAATATGAATGATTTAACCACAATGAACCAACACCACAGGGCTGAATTCTTTTTCAGCTGAGAGAGGCTGAGTTTTTCTCAACCCCTCCTTACTGTTGGTCACTAGAGAAATCTCAGCCTCTGTCATTCTTCAGTTCTGCGGTTGTTTCCATAAGATGGGATTTTGAAACAAGATAAAACATACGTCTTTTGTGATAAGTTTTGACACTGAAATCCTAGAGTATCTTAATAAGGCAAATCATTTCCAAGAGCCATGTGCTGAAAATAAAGGCTCATGATTTTTCTTTTTTAAGGCAATAAATTTGAGAGGCTAGATTTCTTGAGAGAAATGGGAAGATCCTTCTTTCATCCTGTATTTGTTGCTGAAAATCAAGATTTAGTGTCTTTTTAGTCCATGAAAGGAGCATATTTTCCATTAGCCTGACAATTTTTATTTGTTCATAGTCTTTTTAAATTAATTTTAATGGGGTGACATTGATAAATCAGGGCACATATGTTCGAGAAAATATTTCCAGGTTATTTTGACATTTGTTTATATTGCATACCCATCACCCAAAGTAAAATTGTCGTCCATCAACTTCTATCTGGTTTTATTTGTGCCCCTCCCCTCTCCCTCCCCCCTCCCTCCCCTCCCCCTCCCCTTGGGTAGCCAGTACACTTTTGTTCGTGTCTCTGAGTGTCATTTTTATGTCCCATCTATGTATGGACTCATATAGTCCTTAGTTTTTTCTGATTTACTTACTTCACTCAGTATAATGGTATCAAGGTCCATCCATGTTGTTACAAATGATCTGATGTCATCAATTCCTTATAGCTGAGTAGTATTCCATAGTATATATGTACCAAAGCTTTTTAATCCACTCGTCCTCTGATGGACACTTGGGCTGTTTCCAGATCTTTGCTATTGTGAACAATGCTGCCACGAACATGGGGGCGCATTTCTTCTTTTCGAACAGTGCTATGGTGTTCTTAGGGTATATTCCTATAAGTGGGATAGCTGGGTCAAAAGGCAGTTCGATTTTTAATTTTTTGAGGAATCTCCATACTGTTTTCCACAGTGACTGCACCAGTCTGCATTCCCACCAGCAGTGCAGAAGGGTTCCCTTTTCTCCACATCCTCGCCAGCACTTGTTCTGTGTTGTTTTGCTGATGAGCGCCATTCTGACTGGTGTGAGGTGATATCTCATTGTGGTTTTAATTTGCATTTCTCTAATGATTAGTGATGTTGAGAAGTTTTTCATATGCCTATTGGCCATTGGTATGTCCTCTTTGGAGAAATTTCTATTCATTTCATTTGCCCATTTTTTGATAGGATTGTTTGTCTTCCTGGTGTTAAGTTTTATAAGTTCTTTATAAATTTTGGTTATTAACCCCTTATCAGATGTGCTGTCGAATATGTTCTCCCATTGTGAGGTTTGCCTTTTTATTCTGTTCTTATTGTCTTTAGCTGTGCAAAAACTTTTTAGTTTGATATAGTCCCATTTGTTTATTCTGCCTTTTATTTCATTTCCCCGTGGAGATAAATTGGCAAATATATTGCTGCGACAGATGTCGAAGAGCTTACTGCCTATATTTTCTTCTATGATGCTTATGGTTTCATGGCTTACATTTAAGTCTTTTATCCATTTTGAGTTTGTTTTCGTGAATGGTGTAAGTTGATGGTCTAGTTTAATTTTTTGCAGGTAGATGTCCAATTTTCCCTACATCATTTGTTAAAGAGGCTGTCTTTACTCCATTGTATGCTCTTTTCTCCTTTGTCAAATATCAGTTGTCCATTAAGGTGTGGGTTTATTTCTGGGTTCTCTGTTCTGTTCCATTGATCTATGAGCCTGTTCTTATGCCAGTACCAGACTGTCTTGAGTACAATGGCCTTGTAGTATACCTTGATAACCGGAAGAGTGATACCTCCTGCTTTATTTTTTCTTTTTAAGATTGCTGAGGCTATTCGTGTTCTTTTTTGGTTCCATATAAATTTTTGGAATATGTGTTCTATATCTTTGAAGTATGTCATTGGTATTTTAATTGGTATTGCATTGAATTTATAAATTGCTTTGGGTAATATAGACATTATAGTGATGTTTATTCTTCCTAACCATGAGCACGGCATATGCTTCCACTTGTTTGTATCTTCCTTGATTTCTTTTATCAATGTTTTATAATTTTCTGAGTACAAGTCCTTAACCTCCTTGGTTAAATTTACTCCTAGGTACTTTATTTTTTTGGTTGCAATAGTGAAGGGGATTGTTTCCTTAATTTCTTTTCCTGACAGTTTATTGTTGGTATATAAAAATGCCTCTGATTTCTGCGTATTAATTTTATATCCTGCCACCTTGCTGAATTCATTTATCAGGTCCAGTAATTTTCTGACTGAGACTTTAGGGTTTTCTATATACAATATCATGTCATCTGCAAATAGTGACAGTTTTACTTCTTCTTTTCCAATTTGGATGCCTTTTATTTCTTCTTCTTGTCTGATTGCTGTAGCTAAGACTTCCAGAACTATGTTGAATAAGAGTGGTGAAAGGGGCACCCCTGCCTCGTTCCTGATCTTAAGGGAATTGCTTTTAATTTTTGTCCATTTAGTATGATGCTGGCTGTGGGTTTGTCATAGATGGCTTTTATCATGTTAAGGTATGTTTCCTGTATTCCCACTTTACTGAGAGTTTTGAGCATGATTGGGTGCTGGATTTTATCAAATGCTTTTTCTGCATCTATTGAACTTGTCATGTGATTTTTGTCCTTCCTTTTGTTTATGTGATGAATTACATTGATTGATTTGCGAATATTGAACCAGCCTTGCCTCTCCAGAATAAATCCCACTTGATCATGGTGTATAATTTTTTTCATATATTGCTGGATCCGGTTGGCTAATACTTTGTTGAGAATTTTAGTGTCTAAATTCATCAGGGATATTGGCCTATAATTTTCTTTCTTTGTGTTTTCTTTGCCCGGTTTTGGGATCAGAATTATGCTTGCCTCATAAGAGGAGTTTGGAAGTCTTCCTTCCTCTTTAATTTTTTTGAAATAGCTTGAGAAAGATAGGAGTTAGTTCTTCTTTGAATTTTTTTTTCTTCTTTGAATTTTTGATAGAATTTACCTGTGAAGCCATCAGGCCCAGGACTTTTCTTTTTTGGGAGTTTTTTGATAACTGTTTTGATCTCATTTGTTGTAATTGGTCTGTCTAGGTGTTCTGATTCTTCCAGATTGATTTTTGGAAGATTATATGGGTCAAGAAATTTGTCCATTTTACCTAGGTTGTCTAATTTTTTGGCATAGAGTTCTTCATAGTATTTTCTTACAATACTTTGTCTTTCTGTTGTGTCAGTTGTTATTTCTCCACTCTCATTTCTAATTTTATTTATTTGAGTCCTCTCTTTTTTTTTCTTGGTGAGTCTAGTTAAAGGTTCATCGATCTTGTTTATCTTTTCAAAGAGCCAGCTCCTGATTTTGTTGATCCTCTGTATTGTTTCCTTAGCCTCTATGTCATTTATTTCCACTCAGATCTTTATTGTTTCCTTCCTTCTACTACTCCTGGGCTTTATTTGCTGTTTTGTTTTTCTAGTTCTTTTAGGTGCTGGGTTTAATTCCTTACTTGAGCTTTTTCTAGCTTCTTATGGTATGCCTGTAGTACTATGACTTTCCCTCTCAATACTGCTTTTGCTGTGTCCCATAAATTTTGAGTTGATGTATGCTTATTATCATTCGTTTCTAGAAATATTTTTATTTCTTCTTTGATCTCATTGTTAATCCATTTGTTATTTAATAACATGCTATTTAGTTTTCAAGTGTTTTAGTATTTTTTAGTTTTTCTTTTGTGGTTAATTTCTAGTTTCATGCCATTGTGATCAGAGAAAATGCTTGATATAATTTCAATCTTTTTAAATTTGTTGAGACCACTTTTGTGTCCCAACATGTGGTCTATCCTAGAGAATGTACCATGAGTGCTTGAAAAGAATGTATATTCTACTGCTTTAGGGTGAAAAGTTCTGAAGATATCTATTAAATCAAGTTGATCTAGTGTATCCTTTAAGTCTGCTGTATCTTTGTTAATTTTCTTTCTTGAGGATCTATCTAGTGATGTTCGTGGGCTATTGAAATCTCCTACTATTATAGTATTGCTGTTAATCTCGCCCTTTATATCTATCAAAGTCTGCTTTATGTATGTCGGGCCTGACATTTTGACAATTAAAATTGAGTTGAGGACTAAATTTTTTTTAAGACAATGTATAGTCCAGTTTTATTTTCTGCACTGACTGTAATATAGAATGATAAGAAAATGTGGACTTAGCACAGGGACCTTTTTCTCTATCAAGGCAGCTGCTATTTTAATAGAGGCTGATTTAACGATGGGTGCATGGGGCGTGCCCTGGGCCCCACTTCTGAAAGGTCCTGCAGAACCCCAACTTTACATTTTTTTTTTAATGACACCAAGTTTGGTTTCATATATGCAATTTTAACATTAATAGTACATAATATTTTTTATTTATTTAAAAATATGGTTAACATATATTTTTATTTTCCTTGTCTCTCTCCTTTTTTAAGGGACCCAATATTTTCTTCTGTGCCCAGGGCCTCAACCAACCTTAATCTGCCTCTCTGTCTTAGCAACTCCTGCACTGCATGGGAGCTGGGGTGTGTGGGGGCCTCTCCACTCCCTTCACTGCTCCTGAGGGATTCTGCCTACCTGCCCATCTTCTCTCCCTCCTTCTCTCTTGCCCTCCTTTCTACTTTAGTGGCCCAAAATTCAAACAAATGTTTTTTCACAGTCATTGGTTGTATATCTGTATATTTTAAAAGATATTTTATCTTCTAGAGTCTGAGTCAAAACAATTGGGGACTTAGTCTACAGTTCTATTGTTTGGAAACAGGGAAATGCTAGATTTGTTCAGTTCTTTTTTATAAATAAAAATTTCTCTCTATCATTGAAGAAAAGGGAAAATACTGGTAATGATCATTCTATCAATTATTTCCCAAATCTGTTGCTATTTTAATAATATTATAACTTTGCCCACTCAAAAATACCTTTGATTTTTAAAAAAATACAATCTGTAAACTTTATAGACTCATCTAGGGTAAGTTATTATAGACTAGCTTGATTATTATCAAACACCATTTTATTGATTCTCTTATTAAAATATTATTTTATTTAGCCTGACCAGGTGGTGGCACAGTGGATAGAGAATTGGACTGGGATGCGGAAGACCCAGATTCGAGACCACAAGCTCGCCGGCTTGAGCGCGGGCCCATCTGGCTTGAGCAAAAGCTCATCAGCTTGGACCCAAGGTCGCTGGCTCCAGTAAGGGGTTGCTCAGTCTGCCGAAGGCCCGCGGTCAAGGCACATGTGAGAAAGCAATCAATGAACAACTAAGGTGTTGCGACGGCAACAAAAAACTAATGATTGATGCATCTCACCTCTCTCTGTTCCTGTCTGTCTGTCCCTGTCTATCCCTCTCTGTGACTCTCTCTCTGTCCCTGTAATATATATATATATATACATATATATAATTTTATTTAAATAAAGTAATATTTAATAAATAAATGCAATTAAATTTTTATAGAGCCTTGAACAAAATAGTTATTTAAGCGTATGTATTGATTAAGTGATTAGTGGGTAGAGAAGAATTAAAGTACATATTATTTATCTCAATAAAGGGTAAAGAGAAATTGTCAAATTTGACAAATTAAAGACCAACCAGAAAATCTGAGTTAAAAAGTAAGAGGTATACTGTATAAGAGGTTTCTGTCATACCCTGGCTTACTAAAGAAAAAGTTTTCCTGGTCATTCAAAGTTCCTTTCAAAAATACTTTGTAAATTCAGCTGGTTTATCTTTATGGCATTTGTACTTGAATATTTAAATATTCTTTTAGAGTTGGTCAAAATGATAATCAGAGATTAAGTCGGCAGAACTGAGAAGTTCAAACACACTGCAATCTCTATTGGCTATGAAAAGTCAAAGGTTTGGAAAAGACATATTTAAATGCTAGAAGAATTGGAAGCCTAGAGCACCACAGGTAAAAAAAAATAGAAGGCTGTGGCTAAGAGTAGAGTCTGGGGTCAAATCCCACCTTACCACTTAGCTCTTTTACTTTGAACAAGTTACTTATCCTTCTAGAGCTCAATTTCTTCACCTATAAAGTGGGAGTAATAGCAGTAGCCTTCTCATAGAGTTTCTCTGACAAACAAGTACACAGTGTAAAGTATACATTTAGTGCAGAGTAAATGTTCAATAACTGAATGTTGTTATTATTGTTATCATTGAAATGTAGAAGATCTTATCAGTAACTTTGCAATTAATTCTTGACTTCCTTTTCTTGACCAAATGAAACATATCTTAAATAGTGATCTTTAAAATATTTTCTTAAACAAATCAAAATTTCTTAAATTATCCAAAAATATCTTAAAGCAAAGCCATGTGGCAGTCAACCCTGTTCTCCTATCTGTAACCTTGCCTAATGTCTATAATACTTCAGGTCTGTGGTATTTAATTTATTACTTCTTATTGTTTTAATCAGGATTTCCCTTAGTATGGCTAGACTATATTTTTTGCTACTTAAGGAGACATGTCTAATGGCAAATTAAGCTGATGGATGAATGAAAGAACTTTGTGTGATTTAGGGGAATAACAGTGATGATTGGGATTAACTGGAATGTAGGTTCTAGTTTTTGCTTTACTACCAGGTATAATTTTGAGTAATTTACTTAATCTCTTTGACACTTGATTTTCTCATGTTTGGAAATTAGAATGATAATAATGCTTATTTCACAATGAGCCTTTAAGATCAAATGATTGGGAACAATATTTATATAAAGTCCCATGTGTATACTTATAATTGATAACTATTCTAATCCATGCATTCCTCCTTTACCATTCTGATTCTTGGCCAATGCTCTTATAAAGGAAGAAATAATACAAACTATGATTTTCATATGTTCACAGATAAACTTAAAATCTCCAGATTGGAGTACTTCTTCCATCCATCTATCCATCCATCCATCCATTCATCCATCCATCCATCCATCCATCCATCCATCCATCCATCCATCCATCCATCCTTCTATTCATTTTGCATATCTATTCAGCATTAGCCATGTACCATCACTGTGCTATGCATAGTGTTTGCAAACATCAATGTCATAGTTTCTCAGCATCTTCTCTACATGTGGAAGTAGCATAACTTAACTCAGCTTTTTAGGGTCCTTAATGTCTCCTTAAGCTTGAGGAGTGAAGAGATAGAGAAACTAAAAAATAGTAAGAATTAATTCAGAAAGCATATTATTTTGGACATTT
Source organism: Rhynchonycteris naso (assembly GCA_037038555.1). Lineage (NCBI taxonomy): Eukaryota > Metazoa > Chordata > Mammalia > Chiroptera > Emballonuridae > Rhynchonycteris > Rhynchonycteris naso. The sequence goes on along the minus strand of CM072999.1, from coordinate 169,310,940 downwards.
TCCAAGTAGGATAATTATCTATAATCAAGCTGACAAATTTAATCTCTAGCTTCCCATTCTTGTTAAAATACTTTTCTTGCTGAAATACTCATTGAGCTAAATTTCATCTAACATCTGGCCATTGTATAAAGTTAGCAATGAAAACATGTCTTGTTGCCTACATATTAAGTATAAATTTTAGAAATCCAATTAGTGCTTTATTCTTTCTGTGCATTTTCTTTCTATTTTTCTTTAGTGTTTGAGCTAATTTTAGTTTCCTAAACAGAATTATAAGAATTCAAATACATAGCACACACCTACATAACAGCAAAACCAATGTGGTTGACATATAATGCTTTGTGTTATTTCTTACTGATTGTGAGACATTTCTTAAATTCTTTATTCATTTATGAAACAAGCATTTATTGAGTGAAATGCCAAGTCTAGTGCTCCATACTGAGGTTGCGGGATACAGAATTAATAATACAAAATCTTATTCCTTAATGAGTTTAGAACTTAGTAAGGAAGACTGATCTATACAAGTAATTTTACTACCATGTGATAAATGATATAAGAGAGCTTCATATTCACCTGAATCCTAAGGCATAATTTACTACTCATTTGTTGAGTTATACACTACATGAATTATTGTACTCAATCCTTCCCTGAGGATCTATAATCTCTCAAAATTGAAGAGCCCCTCAAACGAAGAACCCAAGGGAATAAACCAGTACTCATTGTACCTATATTACCCATCTGCATAGGCAGAATCTGCCAAATGCCCTAAGGATAGATAATTTATTTGGCAATACCACCCTCATTTGAGTCACAGTTGTTTTTCTTTACTTTTAGACTCACTATAATGACAGCTGATATTCAATGGCCTATTTTGCAGATGTGAACATTTAGAATTAAACCCATTAAAACCTAATTTTTCTGTCTACATCAGGGCTTATCACAGTGTATATTTTCTCTGCAGCTCTCAAAAAGTACATTTGATTATCTGGGTTCCACCTATGTTTCATTTAGTGTTGATTATACTCTAATATCTAAACCTTATTGGTCATTCTAAAGGATAATTCTAAAATCTAACTTGCAAAAACTAGGAATGCATTTTTTTTTTAAACAGGGATAGAGAGAGAGTCAGAGAGAGGGATAGATAGGGACAGACAGACAGGAACAGAGAGAGGTGAGAAGCATCAATCATTAGTTTTTAGTTGCCATCGCAACACCTTAGTTGTTCATTGACTGCTTTCTCACATGTGCCTTGACCGTGGGCCTTCAGCAGACCGAGCAACCCCTTACTGGAGCCAGCAACCTTGGGTCCAAGCTGGCGAGCTTTTGCTCAAGCTGGATGGGCCTGCGCTCAAGCTGGCAAGCTCGGGGTCTCGAACCTGGGTCTTCCGCATCCCAGTCTGACGCTCTATCCACTGCACCACCGCCTGGTCAGTCAAGGAATGCATTTTCAAACATCATTAAGTACAATACTAACTTTTTAAAACATTAAAAACTTTATTTGCACAAGCTTAGTATTATGAGATACAACATAGTTCATGGAAATCAACCACAATGCTAATATTCTAATAGATTATTCCAAATATTAAACATTATAGTTTGAATCTCCTTAACATTAGCTTTAACATTAGAATAACACCAGTTAATAAATGATTGTGAATATAACCATATGTTCAGTTTATTCTTACTAGTTTATCATGAATTATAATTTCATTGTGATTTGGATCATATAAATGGTAAACAATTGTTTATATATTTTCATAAATTGCCTGTTTATTTAATTAATCCTGAAGAGAATCTAGAAATATATTACACTAGATTGTATAAATTAAGTATGCTTCTCAGCTCTTGGATTTCAACATGCATGGATTAACACTGTTCCTCATTGTTCATCGGACATGTTGTATAACATTGACTTGATAATGTATTTTATAATCTACAGTTATTTATGAAAGTGAGCAGCCACAAGTTTTGAGCTTTGAATTAAATGCCTCCCATGTATTTCAGAAAATGTATGGGCTTCAAAGTTACTGCTGTTTTGGGTGATCTATAAAGTACTACAATACCAATGCAAAGAGATAAAATTTGTGGTGAAGAATGTGCGGTTTTTTTATAGTTTTCAGTTAGTAACTACATCTTCTTAATAATTTTGATGCCATAAACATATCATCAAAGACAGAATTACTATTACTTTCAAGTATAAAATATTCTGAATTTGCATATTTAAAAGAGCTTATGATGACAATTTATATCGGCTTTGTATTACTTGATAAAGTGATCTATTGAGCTCCCAATGTAATTTTCAGTTGTCACAAAGGCAATTTCTTTATCAAATGTTTATAACAAGTGTGGATAATGTCGACATGTTGCACCAAAGGGTTCATGAGAATTAATTTTAATATTTGAATTTGCTACTAAATTTTCCTGTCCATTTTGGAGTTTAAAATGAAAAAGTGAGTTGTCTGGTTTCACTGCCTAACAAGAATATTTTGTGGTATGTGGAATCAGACCTCTAATAATTAATCAGACAACTTAATTCCATCATCTATGTTATTCAAATATTTTCAATCTTTTCATAAAATCTTCAAGACTGAGTGGCAGCTCTAGATAGCATCTATAAACTACACTGAGAAAATGATAAAACAATAGAAAGTATAAGAATTTATGAAAAGCATCAAATGGCAGAAACAAAAGGGTAAAAATCTTAAATTTAGGCAACTCCTTAGGTACCAGAAAACACTTTCTTCCAGGGCAAAAACTTAGAACTTTCTGAAGAAAATGCTGTCTTCAACAATGAAAACATTCATTCAAATTCTGTGCCCCAAATTATTAAGAAATCCCTGAAAACTTTAAAAAATAACTCTTACTCTTGGAAGTCTTTGATAAACTATATACATTTTCAGGGCAGGGACCACCTTGCAATTTGGGGACGCTTGTTGTACTTTTCCTCAGGGAAGAGACGGTTGGCATCGTTTCCTGGCTAGGTATAATTCATTTATGTCCTTCCAGTTTTTTTCTCTCTGATCTCTTTTCTGTATCTCTGTCAGTGGCAGTCTTCTGGGAGCAGCACAAGGCACTTCATTAATAAGAAGGGATTAGAGGAAAAAGCCCTAGTCTTCTAATACACTTGGATAATTTGGTGCCATCCACAAGGCAATAGACCCCTGCTGCATAGATGTCATTAGAAAGGTACAATTTCATTACTTTTTACTGGCAGAGCCTTGAGTGAAATACAAAATATGTTGTCTCATATGCAAGAAAAAAAGTACTAAAGCTTTCATGCTTCTAAAATAGTAGAATGCAAAAATATATTTTGTGGATTTTACATTTATTTTACCTTCCCTTAGTAGTCCTTGAAATCATGCTTTTTATTAAATATCAAGTAAAATAAAGATGAAGAGAAATTTATTCATATTCTTAAGTCCCAATAAAATGCATACATTGTTATTAACTAATACTTGTTTTCAATACCTGCTATGTGCTGGGCACTCTGTTAGCTGCTTAAAAACAAAGTACAAAAACATCATTTATGCTTTTTTTAAAGCACTAACTTATTGAAGTGAGTGAGAAAGTGATTTATAGGAGATAAAACATATGGCTGAATAAAAATGAATTTGAGCCAATATATTGTAAGTGTACTGGGAAAATCTGCTTAACTTTTCCGTGTTAACTTATTTTTGAACTGACAGTTTGCAAATGATTTTTTAAGCAGAACTGATTTTAAGTCTTTAGTGATATATTATGCAAACATTTAAAAAGATTGGCATAAACCATCCATGGGGTTGCTTCAAGTTCCTAAAGATGCTTCCCTGAACAGGAAGCAATGTGCATCACTGGCAGAGGGTGTGGTTGGCCACATCCCTGAGAAAGGGGCCTGGGATTTTGGCACCTGCTATAAAAAAAAATGCCAGTGGCCCTCCCAAACACAATGCAGCTGTGGTGACTCTGGGAACCTCTCACATCACTTTTCTAGCACCGAAGAGAATCAGGTTTAATAGTGGTCCATTTTCTCACTGCTACAGACACACAACTGCCATTAACACTAAAAAGTGGTGCACAGTTGGAACTGTGCGTGAGAGAGGAAAGTTCTTGATTATCAGCTATTTACAAGCCATTCTTTGCAGTGATAGGATTTCGCTTTACTACTAGCTTTTGTTCAGTGAAATTGAGGTTTACAGCTCTTTGTCTAAGATAAAGCCTAGGCCACACAGTTAAGATGATAGAGACTGGGGCTTCCAGAGACCATTCTATTGTCATAAGGCAAAGCAGTACAGGAAGAAGAAACGATTTTGACAAACGAGTCAGTAATAAAAATACTTTAAAAAATGTGTTGGTTACGTACAATACCCCTACAAATAAAAGATTGGTCATCTAGTCAGCTTTGAGTACAGGATGTTCTGATGTCCTCACTTTTTTTTGTTTCACAACCATGTTATTCTTTGTCTCTCATGCACTTTAATGCATTAAAATGCCATTACACACACAGTGAAGATAACCAACTAATTTCATGAGACGTGAGAGAGCATCAGAGATAGGGACTGGGCAGGACAAGTTTACACTTTCTAAAGCACACAGAGCTAAATAATCAACAAAAAAGTCTAGACACACATAGTTATGTTCTTGTTATCAAAAATATGTCTCAGCTAAAGTTTAAATATAGATAACTGAAGTTACAAACAAACAAAACCCCCAGTTTTTCCAATAAATTAAAAAAAATAAGCGAAGCAGTTAAGTGGTTAAAAGTATAGATTGTTAACCTCATGTGATGGGTTTGAGGATGTGCACTGAAAACAGAACAGCTGTTTCTTTTTTTGTTTTTTACCAGAATTCAGATTTCCTTTTTTCTTATGATTTTTGTGTGGTGATAACTTTCTCCCCACCCTTGTAAGAACTTATGAATCTGTTTGTCGAGAACCTCAATAGGTGTCTTTTATGATTTGGATGTTTTATTAGGTGGAATTAATAAGTATGCAGGGTTTCTGAACATTCTTCCAGTTTCTGGATTTTAGTTTCACATTACCTTGGGCATTAAGGAGGAGGAGAGAATATTATAAATTGGAGTTTGGGTTTAAAGTTTGGTATTTGAAATATTAGTGGAAATAATTCATTAGCAATGACCCTTCTTGATACATTCCTTTTCTGAGGTAGTTTGTAAATAAGGGATTGCCCATAAAAAAGCTTATTATATTTCCTTTCTTAAATGTGCATGACTCTATGACATACTGTATTTTGCCATTGACAAACTTGACAGAATGGAATAAATACTCAATTTATAGGATTGACAATACCAATTTCTTGGTAGAGGAAGAATGCGCTGATAGCTTTGTCTATATTTTCTTTCAGGCAAGACTTAATCAAACCTTGATACACATTTTAAATTGACTGTTAATGAGTGGCAACTAGATACACTAGGTACATAAATGCTTTGAGGATACTTAAAAATATTTCTTTTATATTTGGAATTCACAATAGGTGTCTTTCATTCCTCCTTGGTAAATAATGGGATATTTATTATCTAGGCTGAGTAATAGGACATGAAACACCAAACCTGCAAATGTCTAATTTATAACAAATCTGTTTCCTTAATGGGTGGAAGGAAATCTGAGGATAGTTCTAAGTGTTCTTGTCTGCTTTCAGTGCTTTGTTCTAGTCATACCGAAGACAACACTTCTCCTGATGGGTCTTTCCCCTTCTTCTCCTCACCCCGGTCAATGTCAATTACGTGCACCACTCCAGGTTTTAGGATCAAGTCCTCCGTCTCTACCTGACTCCTGTTGTCCTCAACCTCCATATAGCTCCCTTTTGTTTGCTGAGTAGCTTTGCTGAAGGCTTCTTTAAAGCGACGTTTGAGTTCAATATCCGGACAGAAGACATATTCATAAAGGCCACCAGCAAGGACAGCTCCTATTATTGGTCCAACCCAATATACCTGAAGGAAAAATGGGAGAGATATGTAGTTTAAGTAGTGAAAAACTATTCTTTTGAATATCTCATGAATATAGAATTTAGCTTGCTTAAATTAAGAGAAAGGCATACAAGGGTCATGTAAAATGACCATTTTCTGATAATGCTTAAAGTAAAGATAGCTCCTCTTTGGTGGTACTGCATATTAAGGAGACATAAGAATTCTTCAACTAAAATAGAAAAAGAATTTCTGGAAAGTACTTATCATTTTCTTAAAATTGCCATCTTACATTCATATTCTGTATAATCACAATCATAGTACAGATTATATCATTTGGAGTTTAGTTATTCAGTACATGGAATCCCAGCTCCACCGCTTAGCTTTAGTGAATGCTTGCATTAGTTTCTTAACTTCCTAAACCTTAATTTCTCTATCTGCAAAGTGAGGATAATAATAATACATACCTCACAGGTTGTCAGGGTTAAATGGAAATTTAATTAAATGCTTGTAAGGTACTGAATGGTTCCAATTGCATAGTAACCTGCTCCATTTCATGTTTTCTAGGAAATTTAAAGATGCACCTGACTAGGCTGGCTGTAAGTCCTCTTCGTTTGTGTTACATGTTTACCTCTAAAATTTGGTGATTTAATTGAAAACCTCATGGTTTGTTCATTACTTTTCTTGCAGAATGCTCCCCCCCCCCATGGTTCTTACAATGGTGAGTTGGTGAAAAATCCTGAACTAGTTTATGGATAATGGTTAGCTGAGGGTGAACAAGCAATTTCGTAGAATTTTAAATTCAATATGCGGAAGCTTTTACCATGCTACTTATGTGTCTAGAATGAATTAAGTTTTGAGTTTGGGATAAACTTCAACATTTTCTTTAGACCACATGTATGTTGTAAAATATTAGAAATTCATTCAACAGATTCACTTGGGCAACAGAAACCCAGTTTACTGAGCAATGCCTTTGAGCCAGCTCTCCTTAGTACTTTTCTCATATCAACTCATTTAATTCTAATAATATCCTTTGAGCTAGATATTGTTATTATTTCCTCTTTATTAGTGAAAAATTAGCACTCTGACAGGGTAAGAAGCTTATTGAAGATTTCATGCTTAGCAATGGTCACTTTTTAAAACTATTATACTGCTTTCTACTTCAGTGTACTTCTCTCATTAGAAAAAAAAATGTGATGAATGATTCTGGCTTAAAATACTCTCTGGAAATGGATATCAGCGTCCTCATTGTAAAATCTAAAGAAAGTTTAAACTTTAAGTTAAAGCTGAATATATATATCCTCAACAGGGAAACTATTGGTAGAATGCTTATAAGAACCAAGTTTCTTATCTTGAACATGAAAGAAACCATGTGAGAGTTTACCTTTTCCTTGCTCTTTCAAAGGAGCCCTCCTTTGAATGTCTTTACTGTTTGTTCCCTTGGTGAGATCTTCTTAAATATGTTCTATCCCACAGGGGAGACTAGTGACTGCTAAATTGTCATGACAATTCCCCAAAGCACTTCTGAACGAAACAGCTAGTTGCATGTTCTCAAAAATAAATATGAATTTCAAGTTGCTATTTCAAACTAAAGTCATAATGTACTGTAAAATAACTTTTAAAAATTATAAAGGTAAATAATTTTTAGCCTTAAAAATACAGAAAAGTATAAAAAAGAAAACTAAAATTATGTCATTAATATTTTGGTGTTATTTCTAGTCTGTCTCTCTGTCTATCTATCTATCTATCTATCTATCTATCTATCTATCTATCTATCTATCATCTATCTACCTATATATCTGTAGATACTTTAACTTAGTTCTAACTTTCACACACCATTGCTACAAAATGGACATTCACTTTCAGTCAGAGTAAGTTTGTTATAAAATAACAAAAAGGAGAAACTTTGAGCCAATCAACAAGCTAGTAATTTTTATGCTCTAAATTATCACTATTTTACCATAACTAACAAGTAATTAACAAGAACACATTTTTACCCACATTTTAAAGTCCTTTTAAATTAAATTAGAAGTTTTCTTTTTCTAAATTTTAATTATAAAATAGTTTAAATTTAATAAGTTGAATTAAAGTTGTATGTTTGCCATAAGAGCTATATATTGCCCATAAAAAAAGTTCCCATTTCTGTTAATGTGGCAACTTTTTTGAGACATAAATCTGGAAATATCAGTGGCAAAATGACCAATCCTATGGATAATATTGTTGACTGGGTCTTTACCTTTCTGGGTCCTACATTCTGACTTTGAACACTTACTCAAAGGCTATTATTATTTAGTAGAGTAGATTGCTTGTAAAAACTCAGCACACTTTCCTTAGAACTGAATGCACATCAAAGTGATGTAGTTTCTTCTCATTTGCAATGTATACTATGGCCAAGTGGGTGAATAACCACTGTATACATGAGATTAAAACACAAATGACATTATATTTAAAAATTAAAAGTTATAAAATAGCATTCATAACACATAAATGACAATACAAGTTAGCCCCATTTGAGGCTGGCTTACATGTCTTATATTTTTATTGTTTATTGTTAGTGTATGAGTGGCCTTCAAAGATGCTATATTATTCATTTAAAAAATTTGTTTTTGTAAAAAACAATTGAAATAAAATTGGTTGTAATATTTAAAAATGGGCACCATTTCTCTCTGGAAGCATTGCCACCACCTTAATAAGTAGGTTAGGCATGAGACTGAAGAGTATGCCTTTTCTCAAAGTCATTTGTTTTTCCGGCTATGATTATGGTGATAATAGCATAAACATTTGCATCCTTTACTTCTCACCATCTGCAGTTCAAATGCTTCCAACTTGCATACTATTGTATGGGTTTAAGCTTTTGTAAACTAAAAAGGTAACTATTTTTACTATGGGCAGTACTTTTAAGCATTTATGTTCTTCTTCATCTTCTTTTTTTTCAAGTATGTTTTAAGTTACTGCCAGGAAGGCTTTGCTTTCAATTATTTAGAAACCCATATTCACTATACTGTCCTGATTTTAACTTGTTCCATATAGGCAGCCTCCTTGTGCAATGTATTCTGTTGTAGCCTGTCAGATACAATGCACAGAGCAGTGGTTAAAAATGACAATCCTGAAGGCTCAGAATAGGTATGAGATGTTTTGAAGCAGATCTGTGCTAGTCTCCCCCTAGTCTTCACAAAAGATGTAATAAGGTAGGGGGTCAAGGTTGGGAGGAAGTAAGAGAAACTAGTGAGCAAAACAATGAAAAAGAAAAGAGCTCCATGGGTAATTGTCCTCAACATGATAATTACCCAATGGTTTTCCCAATTTCCCATGATAACTGCAGGTCCAAAGGAGCGGGCAGGGTTCATGCTGGCACCAGTATAATTAATCTACAAGGAAAAAGAAAACAACTTCAGACTTTGCTGAAACAGGTTTACTGACTGGTATCATTCATTGCAATTTGCTACCATTTGCAATGGTAACTAACCAAAAAAACTGAGAACTGTCAAAATGCTAGCTGCCATATCAACATTCTCATTGAAAAGTGAGTAAAATAACCATTTAAAATGGACAGACATGGCTGGATTCTAAAAAATTACAGCTGTAAAACACATTTTCAGGCCAACTCTAGGGTGAGAATAAATGAAATGGATCAATTATTTAAACAGGCTTGGAAACTTACTGCAAATAAATGTCCAATGGCAACAGAAAACCCAATTGCTAAAGCTATTGAACCAGTGACATCAGTTCGTTTGGAATCACAGCTGGCAAAAATAGTAAACACCAACTGAAATGTAATTATCAACTCCACCAGGAGACCGTGACCAGCAGTGAGATTTCCATGAACCTAGAAAGAGAAAAATACTCCATCTGAGTTGAAGCAAGTATACATTTTTATATGGTTACATATCATTGTGAAAGGCATACTTTATCTGCGTAAAAACTGATGGTTGACATGATTTTATTAATATGTGGAATCTAAAGAACAGAATAAACAAAATAGAACAGATTCATATAGACAGAGAACAAACAGATGGATGGTTGACAGAGGGGAGGGGTTTGGGGGGGGCTGGGAGAAAATGTTGCAAGGATTAAGAAGTATAAATTGATAGTTACAGAATAATTTCAGAGATGTAAATTGCAGCATAGGAACTATAGTCAGTAATATCATAATAACTAAGTGTGGTGTCAGGTGGGTTCTTGAAATACCAGGGCATCATCACTCTGTAAACTACATGATTGTCTAATCACTATGCTATACACTTGAAATGAATACAAAATAATATTAAATGTAAACTGTAATTGAAAAAAAACTGATGGTTGCCTTGTCTATCCCACTCCCAATTAAGACACTGCCACCCCTACCCCTCAAAAAAAGAAGGAATAAAGTTCTACTCATTTTGGGCCCCACAGATTATTAAACTGTATTTTTTGCTCCATAAGACGCACCTGACCATAAGACACACCTAGGGGTTTAAGGAGGAAAATAAGAAAAAAAAAATTCTGAACTAAATGTATATTAAAATATTTAATAAAATACCTTATCTTTTGCTCCATAAGATGCACGGGCATTTCCCCCTCCACTTTTGGGGGAAAAAGTGCATCTTATGGAACAAAAACAAACAGTAATTACTCTTACAATGACCAAGCAAGAGTTTGTGTTGAATGTTATTTTTTATAAAGAAAGCAGTATGTGCTACTGCTATACTTAACTTATAAAAGAGTTTCTTGAGAGTCTTGTAATTTTATAAGGCAATAATTAAATCCATTAATTAGATTTAAATTAATTAATATATATTTCAATTAAAATTTAAACTGTGTGTGGCTTTTTTTTCTTTTTTAAATCAACCCTGATATTAAGCTAACAAATGATAGTTCTAATCAACTAAGAACCAAGCTAGAATCAAATGCCAATTTACTTTTTTAAGCATGATCCTTGACATAGATCATTTAAAATTTCACGAACATGACAAGAAACAGTTTCTTCTGCTAGTGAACCAATAAAAAAATGTAATAAAAATGTCTATGCTAAATATATAGTTCACTGGGATGGGAGAGAGAGAGAGAGGTGGGAAAAACAACACAATTTTTGTGCCACTGAGACTTAGTAATATTCAAGTCAATAGCAAACAATGACTTCATATGGATACATGCAATGTTGCCGGAATCAGTTTATTCACCCTTATCAAGAATCATCAGAAATTTCCTGGGAATAAACTAGCAATTTTAGGAAGGTCTCTCAGGCCACCAGGGTATCATTGAGTAGAGTCTGCAAGAAGCTTGAAGTTCTAGTTTGAAAATAAAAGCTAAAGGGCTACCGTGGTGACTCCCAAACCTCCCACCACGCTGGGGGGTGTGACGAGGTAGAGAATTCCGGCTCCAATGATGGCGCCCAAGCACTGGGCTGCGATGTAGAAGACAGACTTGGCGATGCTGATCTTCCTCGTGCACACCATGGCCACCGTCACGGCAGGGTTGATGTGGCCACCACTGATGTGGCCAAAGCACTGCACCATTGTCGCAATACTGAGTCCAAAGCAGAGGGAGATGAGGACCATGTCGACAGGCAAGGGCTTTTCTGTCCCACCCCAGTTGATGGTGGATCCCAGGCTGAGGAGAACAAAAATGAGCATAGCCAGAAATTCTGCGGTGACTGCCTTCCAAAACGCTTGAGTCCAGACCCCTTTGAAGGCCACCATGATGGTCTCTTTTTTATACAAAGGTCCACACTTACTGAAAAGAAAACAAAGTCAGCATCAGAAGCTACTAAACTGGGTTTTATGAATTCAGGTGAAGACCCCAAGCCTGCAGTCTTGTTCTATTGTGGAGAGGACCCCCCCAAAAGTTATTTGCTACCAATAAAGAATGCTTCTGGAAAATCTCTGTAATTAGTTAAGTATCTCCTTAGCCAATAGTCAATAGATTGTTCTAGTCTCCTTTGATTTAATTTTAAAAGCTAATTCAATTTCACTGGAAAATTATCTGAATTGTCACTAGAGAGGAAAATCAAGTTCCATAAAGAATTAAGAATAAAATATATTTACTTCCTAGCAATTCCCTCAGAGCAAGTTATGTTTCAATGTGCTTTTATATGCCATTCATATTTTGAACACAAAGTAATAAAACGGAAGTCTTCTTCAGTTTTGTCGTTTACTGCTCAAAATGGTATTCTGCGGAAGGATTTATAGAGCACGGATTGGCCCTCCACTTTCCCCAGGAGGGATTCTGGATTCAGGGAAGGCCTGCTAGGAAGCCTGGAATGCTGAAAGTCATCTCTCCAGAAGGTAAATTCGTTGGGGGAAGGGGATCTAATGGTAACAGGCAAGGGCGGTAAGCTCACACTGGGTCTTAGCAGAGACAGGGACACCTCTCCCTCTCCCCAGCCAGAGGGAGGAGCCCCAGGGACGCTGTGCACTCCTGCGGAGACGTGCGGCAGTCAAGCTCAGGAACCCAGGAGTGCCTCTCAAAGGGCTGGGGAGGGGACGGGGGGGGGCAGAAAGACCATTCCCGGGTGATTGCCAGGCTCAGCGGCAGTGGCGGGGTGGACATATAGAGAGGCCGATCTGCTGAGGCCCTCCGCCCAGAGACCCAGGCGGCCCTGCAGCCTCTCCAGGGAAGGCTACATCCTGGCTTCCGCGGTGCTTTTGCAGTGTCAGGGGACAGTCCCTCCTTGTGCTGAACCCTGTCTCAGCCACTGATATTACCCCTCAGATAAACTCCCAAAGGGATCCTGGAGGCTGGTGTATGCAAGCAGCGCTCAGGCTCCCTGCCCGCCCTTCAGGAGCAGCCAGCAAGGCTGACAGCAAGTGTCAAAGAGGGTGGGGCAAGGGACACTGAGGTCCTGGAAGCGAAGCCTCCGAGGAGAGCGGCTTTTCTCTAGTGCCTCCTTGGTGGCCTTCTCTAACTGCTGCTTGGCCCCAGAAGACAGCGTGGAGTGGAGTGCCTCCACCCGGGGAAGCTTGTGTGCGTGTCGGTGGGGGAAGGGGTGAGGAAGGATGCCAGCAGAACGACAGCATCGAGAGCGATCTATCTACCTTTTACTGTCTGCAGATCTTTGCAGCTGGGAAGGGCTGGGGTCTGAGGATATGAATGCCAGCTGCTCATACTGGAAATGAGTAGGATTCCCCTCATGAGTAGGCAATTACCCCTTTTGTCCATTATTCAAGACTTTGTGCCCTTATCCTTTGCCTGTGATAGCAGCAACAATAAAGGAGTATGGAGAGCATTTAGCAGAGACTCTAACGACAGGGAACTATAAAATGAGTTAGGCAAGAAAGCCAAGTATTTGAACAGATTAGAGTTGTTGCAGCCTACCTCTTGGTCCATTACTGAGAATGAGACCGATCTACCCCCCGCCCACCTATAGCCCCGAGTCCCCAGGAGCTTTGGTTCCGCATGGGCAGTGCGGGAATGCTGTGTCAAAAGAGGCTAGGGGGACTCTCTCTTGACCTTTAGGAGCTCAGCTCAGCCTCTGGTTTGATACCGGCTTTCCTTCAGCGTTGGAAAGAGAACCCCACTTTCTGCCCAAGCTCAAGTGGTCCCAGAAGGGGAGAGAACAGTTAGCTAGCCCTGTCCCAAGTTTCCGCTGCCCAAACGAACTCTTCCAAGTGACTCATGTAATTACAAAAATCCCCAGCCGGGAGGGTAATGACATCACACTCCCTAGAGGAAGAGAAAATGAATAGACAAAACAGCACTTGGAGTGGTGCAGGGAAGGTGCCCTGGGAGAGGCATTAAAAATATTCCCAAGGGGGAGAAACTCAAAGAACTCACAAATGGAGAAAGGAGTTATGAGGGCGGCTTCTGCACTCACCAGCAGCCCGCGGCTGTAGCTGGGATGGCAAGGGGCAAGGTGCTGTCACAGGTGCTGGTCGTCTGTGGCCGGATTTAGTGGGGGAAAGGAAATGGACAATCAGAAAGCTAAGGACGGGTGGGAGGAAGCGCACGTTCCTTTTCAGCACGGGATCTCCCAGGGAGAGGCGGGCCCCGCGGAAAGGCCGCCTCCCTGCGACACCCCTTCTTCCCTCACTTTCCCCGGTTCCCTGGATTTTCTCTCCCTGCCCATTCTCTCACCTATCTGCCATCTGTTTACCTCTAGGGACCTAATTTCAGAAACCCTTGCTCTTTCAGCTTTAAATTTTCATCAGGACCACCCCCCCAAATCAAACAGATCAATAACTCCTTAAAAATGCATTTAGATTTTTATTTTTTTAGGAAATCCATACAATCTTTTCTCCTTCCAGGGCAGAGTGACCAGCCTCAGTGGGCTGTGAGCCCCTAAGTTTTCTGGCACCACATACATACCCATGGTCTTAGAAGTGCTCAGGGCAGTAGCTCTCATAGCCCCCTGCTGTTATTGTCTATGTTCCCTTACATGTTCACACTCACTGGAAATGGATCAACACCATTTGTTTTGCTTCTTTTGCCTCAGAACAAAGGGGGCTTGTTGATGTGCCCTGATTGTACTGAAAGGGATGCATTTCTTTCTAGCTGAACACCCAGCCTGATTCTCTCCTGGATGGCTGAGCCCCTGAGTGAGTAATTTTTCTGATGAAAAAGACTGCAGATAGATTTACCTCCATAGGGCCATGTTCTGTGCTTTCACAGATCTGGAATATATGGAGGATTTTGCAACAAAGCATCTCTTTTCCTTGACCTTCTCTGTGCCTCTCTTTTGAATATGCTCACTATCCAACTCTAAAGAACTACCCACCTGCCTGCTCTCTAGTTTTCTTCTAGATTCTGCGGGAGAAGGCACAAATCTCTGTAATAAAAGAGTCATAGTTTCATCTTTTGGCCCTGAGCGTTGTTCCCTTAAGGCAAAGAAGGACTTACCCCCACCGCCTTGCTGCGAGTCTGTCACTCATACCGTCCGGGCCAGAGTGCAGCTCTCATTGCCTGCCCGCAGCTCCCAGTGCACTGGGAGTCAGATTACGGCCACTTGTCTGATTGGGTTTTTGGAGTCTAGGGGTGGAAAGATTCTGCCCCATGTGGCAATCGCTAAGTTATATTTGAACTTGAAATAACTTTTCTCTACCTGATTGCCGTGGTCACAGGGCATTTCAGGAATACAAAATGCTTACATGATGTTTCTTTAGCTGGCCAGCTTTCAAAACAGGGGTTTCCCCAAATCTTTATCTGAGTTCTCCCTACCAAAGAGAATTGCTGAGGATTTGTCTTGTTTGGTTGTGTGTTATTGTTGAAATTGGGCAACTATGAGAACACAAATTAGCATTATCCAGCAGTTGAGATGAATCAAGAGGCCACAGTGCATTGATTTTTGAGTGGCAAAATACCCAATGGCTTTTATTTGAAGTTTTTGATTTAAGAAGTGGCATTTTTAAGCACAATAGATAAGTGCAGGTCTATTTGTAGCCTGGGCAGCGCTGATTTTGATAATAGAAAATAAGAAAAAAATAGGAAGTAAAACATCTCCACTATGCTTACCTGGTTATTATATTAATGATAATTGTTGGGTAAGAAGTAGCAAATTAAAAAATATAGAGGTTGGACAGGGCCAAAATTACTGGGAAGTATAGATAAATTTAATATCTGGAAACCTAAGGACAGGACTGACTACATCATTTGTGGGGACCCAGAGCAATATGAATGCAGAATTTCTTTTATATATATATATATATATATTATTAATTCTAATGGGGTGACACCAATAAATCAGGGTACATATGTACAATGAAAACATCTCCAGGTTATCTTATCATCAGAATTTCTTGTTCAAAAATGATTAAGAGTTTCAAGATTGCAATAACAGGGCATTAAGCACAGTGTAGGGCCCCGTGCACTTGCACAGGTGTGTGCCCAGGAAGGCATCTCCAACTAAAGAATTTGGCAAACTCTGGCAGGTCTGAGAATCATTACCATCTAACTGTTTTTTTTTTTTTAAATGAACCTCAGGTGCCTAGAATTGGAATAATGACAACCCTTGGTTTATGATAGTCTGCCATCACTGACATGTATATGGCTGTCTAATTTTATAATAGTTAATTACTTACTTTTTAATAATACAATAAACCTTTATTAACTTACTGCTCAACCCAACAATTAGATGATAGCTCACATCTTTTTATGGGATTGTCCCCATCCCTGTCCTGCCTCTTTGTCTGATTTCAGGTCAGAGTATTTTTTTGAATGAAGTGTGGTAAGGAAGACATAAGGAAGAGAGAAAAAAAGCTGTTAGACTTTCACATCACAGTTACAATTTTTTGTTTTCTTACCTCATTTAGGCAGTTGAGACTTGGAAATGGTGGAAAGCTCTCATTAGAAAGAATAATTAGAGTTTTGAGTGTGAACTTCATAGGAGGACTTTATTACTGTCTACAGCATTGTCAGATTGCAAAGATTAAATTCACATCCTTAAGAATGTGGTTGCACACTGAGGATGGTCCATCAGGGTTTTCAACCTTCTTAAAATATGCTCCCTGAAAGGCAGAGTAACTTCTGGTGATAGGAGAGGGGTGCATTTATGTGAAATGTTTATATTGATTCTTAAAGCTGTTTACCATTCAGATTTTAGAATGAGACTATTTAAAAAGTGCAAAATGTGTGTGTGTGTGTGTGTGTGTGTGTTTAATTTGAAAACTTTTACCTTCTAAGCAGATATGCTAGATACAATTGCTCTGACTCTAATAAGAACATTGAGGAGGAAGTGTTTGTGAGGCTGCTGAACACAATGCAAGGAGCAAGGCTGCGGTGTTTAGGTCCTCCCTTTGTGAATGAAGGCTGTGGTCATACCCACAGGGGATCCATGAAGCATGGCACTCCCTAAGGCTGCTAGTTGTTGGGGGAATCTTTTTCACTTCCACTCTTTGCAAGCTGACTTAGGTTCATTAGCATTCACTCCATGGCCATAGCAGTTCCCTTCACTATTATATAAAGTGCCAGCAAAACTTGGTTGCCACAGTTTCTCAGAACGTTTCCCTTTCTTCTGGCTGGCTGATTGTTGCCCTGGTAGAATCTGTTGACAGTCTAGTTCCTAAGGAATGGCAGTTCCCATCAAGGAAAGGGCCACCCTCTTTGGCACCTACTCATATACTTATTAGCACTCTCAGCAGAGTGGTTTAAAATTGACCAAGATTAACCATTCACTTGCTGGAGGTAGTTTTTCTTATTAGGTATTACTTATTGTCTTTTATAGATTTCAGATGGTATAATTGATCCTTCCGCTACATCTTCAGCCCTGTGCAATAACCCACTCCTTGCCTGGTGTTTCTTTGGACTAGAGACACACATTTCTAATAGAATTATCTGTGGTGATGCACACAGGTTATGATGATGGAAGAAAGCAGCTGTAATGTATGCATAGTGATTGTGGGTAGCAAGATGAGGTGGGCGGACCCCTGGTGAATATAAACAACAGCTTCTGAGCTGATCTGTTTTGAACTATATTGGGCTGAGAGCCGAATAATATTTTGAATCTAGAAATTGTTTCCCATTGGTAAATTTGGAAGGATCTAGTTCACTTAAAAACAGACTAACAATTTACTGATTAAATCTTCTTGACATTCTCACGGAGTGGTCCTGTGATCTTTGCGGGAGAAGATAGTAACACAGCATGCTGTTTTGAAACCAGCCATTTCCGTTAAGCAACCTTGTGAGTTTTTAGTTGAGTAGTCTTGTGAAGCTGTAGATCAGGAATGTAGGAGGAAAATGAAAGGGGGTAAGTAAAAATTATAAGAGTACTCAGCAAAATCTAGCTGATTGACACACTTCACTTCTCAATTTTTAAACCACTTATATCATACTATTTTCCTTGGTGCTGATGTGTATCTTTGGAATTTGTGGACTGTCTTTCACCCTTGCCCTCAGAACTTTTAATATTGCTTCATGTGTTCTGAGATTAAAAACTAAAACAAAAAGCACTAAAAGTGCCAGCAGTGCCCCAGTTCCAGACGGGAAGTGTCTCCAGGCGGGTAGGGGCAGATTCAATTGCAACTCATAAATCTTATTTTGCTTTTCATGAATTGCAGCATCATGAATTCCCCCCAGAGCACTTACATATCAGTATGTTCATTAAAAACAAACAAACAAACAGAACAACAACAGCAGGGGCACCACCACCACCACCACCTCCTCCACCTTCACCACCATAACAAAGGGTTTTAAGGGTGCCTTGGTGACTTTGCTCCCTTTTCAAAGAGGTGTTGCAATCAACAGTTCAAATGATATAGCGATGGTTACTGGGAACCTATGTGCTCTTATTGATCAGTGTCACTTCATTAACTTTAGTTTTCTAAGTAAAAAAAAAAAAGAAAAGAAGTGTTTCTTTATTGTTATAGTTTGGAGTGGTTTCCAGAAGTATAGTTCACCAGCAAAAGAATAAAATAAAAATAACAATAAAAAGAAAAACAGCAAGGAAACAAAATACTTGACTTAGCTTGCCATTCTTCAGTGAGGTGAATCTGATACCTTTCCAAGGGCTCACTGAGTCCTTTCCCTAATCCTGCCACTGCCCCATGCCCGGCTGCTCCAGGTTTCCCGTTTGTAGTGCACGTACATTTTCCTTGACTCAGACCCAGGAGGACTCTGCTTTGGCTAGGGAGTTGTACTCTGCTGACATTTAAGGTAGGAATTCCCTGGGAAAATAGTCAAGAGATTCTTTTGGTGCTGTTGGAAGGGCTCCAAAGGGTTTAGGTTCCCCTCTCTAGGCGAATGGGGAGAGAGAAGGGGAGGGAGGGAAAGAGAAACAGAAGGACTTTATTGAGTGACTGTATTTCATCTGAAGCTCATACAAAAAAAAAAAGCAGAAATGTGGTTGGATGACTGGATACTTTTCTTACCTCTTATCTCTTACTCAGCTACTATGACAGTTCAGACTTTGGTTGGGTGTTTTAAAGGTTGCTTAGACATCTACAGTCAAAAATCAGTTCTCTGGGAAACAAAGAGCTTTGGGATGGATCAGGCCAAAATGTTTAAAATGGTCAATAACCTAAGTATAATCTTTAGTAGTCACTGTTCTAAAATTTAAATTGAATCTGAACATATGGAGAGCAAAACTAGTATTTTTGATCATTGTTATCACCTATTATCAGAGAGGTTCAGGATTCTCATGTTTTTAATAGACTAAAAAAGATATTCCCAATTTCAAGGAAAGAGTAAGATATTTATAATTCTGTTCATAAGAATGACAAGAGAAACAGATAAAAAATACTAGGTGGTTAAAAATGCTTTTTAATATAAAAATAGTCACAGGGATATAAAGAGTAAGGCATAGGGAATATAGTCAATAATAGTGTAATAACAGTGCGTATAGTGTTGGATAGGTACTAGACCAGTGGTTCTTAACCTGGATTCTATCGAACCCAAGGGGTTTGATGAGTCGGTCTCAGGGGTTTGGAGAAGCCTCTGCCACGGAGGCCAGAATAAAGTAATACCGTAATTTGTTGTGAGTTCATGCACTTTGTTGGCTTTGTTCTTTGAGCAAGGTGATGTTCATGCACATCTCATTTTGTGCACCAGTAAAAAAACATATACCTATGTCTTGAATTTGGAAAAAATATCATATTTTATTTATCACTAAAGAAGGGTTCGGTGAATGCGCATATGAAACTGGTGGGTTCGGTACCTTAAAAAAGGTTAAGAACCACTGTACTAGACATATTGGGGTGATCATTTTATAAGGTATATAATTAAAAAATAAATTAATTAAATGCTTTTAGAAGTATGCTAGAATTATATCATTTTCTAAGAAAAGAGCAGAAATAGTCATAATCTATGACCACCAAAAAATGTGACTGATTCTCAATAGTCCAAGTTATTTAGACAAATTCTTCTTGCTTCTTTCCTAAATCATCATGCATAGTTCTCTAAACTGTACTTCTACATCTGAAACAATTCTCAGGGCCTCTTAAAGGTGTCAGGTCCCATAGATGGTTTTACCTGGCCTGACTGACCTTATCTCTAGCTACCCCTGGGCCCAATGCCTGTTATAGGAACGACATCGCTGTGGCCATATCTTGACAGCTTCTCCTCTAAGGAGTCAACTAAGATGATCCTTCCATTTCTAATTTTTTTCCCTTACTTACTTGCCACAACATCTCTGATGTTTTTTTAAACATCCCTCAACATTTATCTCCTCCATGAAACCCACCTATTGCAAACTTGCTGGGCTCTAATCACTTAAAAATCCCACAGCAACCTGTGTTCCTATGTGACATTCTACAGTTTTAACTAGGTAACTTATCTGTACCATTCACTGATATTTAGATTCTAATATGCTCTCTTTTTAGATATAAACTAAAGTTGTGGGTTGCATATGTCCTATTAAATTTCTTATAGTAGTCCTGATGATGATGATGATGATGATGATGATAAAGTGACAGTAATGATTTTGGTGGCACAATATCATTGTGCAGTACAAAGAGAAAAGGTAAGAAATTGCAGTCTTTACTTTATCACTTACAGGCTGTAGGCCACTTGACCTCCCTGAGCCCAGTGCCTTCATTTGTGAAATGATATGGAATGTTATCTTTGTTCTCTCTTTTTCAAAGTTATGGTAAATCCCAATGTCCTCTACACTCCATTTTTATGTGATTCTATAATACTTCAGTTCCCCAGAGCTCCTTATAGAATTGTTCCCTGCATGCTGGAATCACTGCTTACTTGTCTAACTCTGTCAATAGTCTGTAATTGCAATAAGGGCAATCATCTTAGTAATTAATTAGCCTCAGTCATGGTAATTAATTAGTCTTAGTAATTAATTGCTGTATTCTCAGTACCTAGCATAGATCCAAGACACATATCAAAGACAAAAAAACAAAACCAAAACATTATAGAGTAAATAAGTAAGTCAGTGAGGCTCAGATGGAGTCATATTAGCAGAAGTGTTTTGCAATCAGAATTAATAAATGTAAATAATGATGATGCTGATGATTATGATAAACAAGACATTTGATTATATGCCAAGAAACTTATCCATGACAAACCTCAAAAAAGTCACATACACTTCTTCTTAGTTCCCACTTACAGAATGAAATGGCATCTTTTCTAGCTCAGGTAAGAACTTTGAAACAATAAATTGTTAATGTATGTATAAGTGTTTGGAAATGAAATACTAGGTAGGTGGAAAGTATTAACATTATTGTTAAATTTTTATATATTTCAAAGGCATAACTCCAAGGCCACATTTCAGAAGTTAAGGCAGATGTAGTATTTTACAAAATGTTGTCTTAAGGATTAATCCAAAATGTCTCAGCAAATTTTATTAAAAAATAAGAACTGAACTCATATGTCAAATTCTCATTGGCTCAGTAACTCTTTCTTTTTTGTGACAGAGACAGAGAGAGAGACAGAGAGAGGGACAGATAGGGACAGATAGGCAGGAAGGGAGAGAGATGAGAAGCATCAATTCTTTGTTGCAGCTCCTTAGCTGTTCATTGATTGCTTCCTCATATGTGCCTTTACTGGGGGACTACAGCAGAGTGGGTGATCATGTGCTCAAGCCAGCAACCTTGGGCTCAAACCAGTGACCTTGGGCTTCCAGCCAGCGATTTTTGGGCTCATGTCAGCAGCCATGGGGTCATGTCTATGATTCTATGCTCAAGTCAGTGACCCTGTGCTCAAGCCGGATGAGCTCGTGCTCAAGCTGGTGACCTCAGAGTTTTGAACCTGGGTCCTCTACATCCCAGTCTGATGCTCTATCCACTGTGCCACTGCCTGGTCAGGCTGACTCAGTAACTTTTGGGGGATGATAATAAATGACATTTATGACTCTCAGATTTCTACTCAGACAACCTAGTATTGCTGGCAAAAATAATACCAAATGAAGAGTGATAATTTTACTGAGGAGCAAGTTTACCTCACTCCTGAGGTAAACTTGCTCCTCAGTATCACCCAGCAGTCCTATAGGTGCAAAGTCATCTGTCTCTCTCATTTTCCTGGCAAGAAAGAGCTGAATTTGTTTGCAAGCTGGACTTTTGCTGAAACAGAAACTGACTCTGGGTCTTCTAAACAAAGCAGACTTGACTGAGAGTACATTGTCGCTCAAAGAATGGAAGGGAGGCTGGAGGACCAGCTTGCAATACCTCAAATAGCTCCAGAAGCTGGGGCAGGTCCTGATTCTTGAAACTGGGATGGATGATCTTTAAGTGACCCTCTTCTTCTCGTATCTCTGCCTCAAGATGTAAAATCCCAGGAGTGAGCATCCAATATGACGTCAGGGAAAGAGAGGACTTCCAAGAGAGGGAGGGAGTCACCAAGAATTATCCTGCTACCAGGGCCACACTCTGTGGGTGGGCAGTGATAATGATGGTGGCTAACTCTCTTCTATGAACTCTTTTTGTCCTCACTTCTCACCATTTCTGACATCCCTCTCTAGTCTTTCTAGTTATATGGACCAACTGTATTAGTCTGCTGGGGCTGAAATAACAAAATGCCATAGACTGGATGGTTTAAATAACAGAATTAATTTTCTCACAGGCTGGAAGTCCCTGCCTAAATAACTCATACTTTGTTGTTTAAAATTCAGTTTGTTTCAGCCCTAGAGAGATAGCTTGGCTGATTAGAGCATCATCCTGATACACAAAGGTTGTGGGTTCGATCCCTGGTCAGGGCACATGCAGAACAGATAGATGTTTTTGTTTCTCTGTCTCTCTCCCCACTTCTCTCTCTAAAATAAATAAATAAATAAGAAGTGACCAGTGACTGCACAACTAAGTGCAGCAGCAGGTTGATGTTCTTCTCTCTCTCTTCCTCTTTCCCCCCTCTGTCTAAAATCAATCAATAAAAAGAAATCAGTGTGTCTCACTTTCTCTGGTAAAACCTTCCCTGTTCTTCTAATTATATGTAGGTGCATTTCTCTTTCTTTCACAGCACCTGCTAAAACAGCTTTGTACCACTCCTATTTCCAACCATGTGAATGCCAAATTCCCTTTCCCTCCCGAAAAGACATGGGTTTCCCCAATAAGGAAGTACACAGAACCAAATGCTTTCTAACCAGCATTTGATGATTAATACTACATATTGTACTTGGGGGTTCCAAATAGACTTGCATTAGTCATAATTATATGGCTTGATTGTGAATGGTTTCCGTCTTTTACTCAAGAAATACATTCCTTAAGGCAGAGATTGTGTTACTTGTTTATTTGACCCTGGAAAATAGAAGGTGATCTATACATTTTGTTTGGTTGAATGAATACATAAATGAACATGGATTTTACAAAAGTGGCTTCAGACATTTTTAAATATGTTTATGATATAAACAGAGTTTTGCTTCCCTGGTTTAGATAGATCTGAGTTAATGAAGAATTTAAGATCAGAGTTTAATCAAACCGGACTCATCATATCATATTATATTATATATATTGCATGAATACATTATCTATCTACTATGGCACTATTACTGCTTTTTTCAGTACATTAATCTTTTATTTTGTGCAAGTGTATATTTTTATGTATTTTCCACTTATCTAAGAGACTTAAAGAGAAGTTTGTGCTTTGATTTTCTTTTGTAAATAGAATACTTTGTAGAAAAATTGGTTAATTTTGGAATCATTTGATAAAGTTTTTAAAAAATATGTATAATCCTGCTTTTTCTTTTAAATAAAAGAAAGGGAGATAAAGAGACAGACTACTGCATATGCCTGGACCAGGATACGCCCAGCAGTCCCCAGCTGGGGCCAATGCTTGAATCAACCAAGCTATCCTCAGTACCTTAGGCTGATGCTTGGACCGACGGAGCTATCCTCAGTACCTGGGACCGACACTCGGACCAACTTAGCCATTGGCTTTGGGAGGGGAAGAGAGGGAGAAGGGAGAGAGAAAGAGGAAGAGAAGCAGATGGTTACTTCTCATATGTGCCCTGACTAGGGATCAAACCCATGATGTCATATGCCGTGCCAATGCTCTATCCACTGAGCAAACTGGCCAGGGCCTCAGAATCCTGTTCTTGTTAACAGATTAGATTACTTTGAAAAAGTAACATCATTATTTCAAACGGGAGAAACTTAAAACAGTTTGGTAAACCAGTAATATACTGACTTTATAAACTATTATTCCTATTGAAATCTGAGAGCGGTTGGTACAACAACGCTATTACAAGGTGTGAAAAGTATTATAGATGTACTCAGTATACTATATAATTTTGCTGTAATAGTTTTCTTTCAATAAGTAGATGTTGAGGGTGAAGCCATTAGATGTAGATCAGTGGTTCTCAACCAGACGTCGGATTCACTTGTATAGATATAAATATTAAGCTCCATGGTCAATGTCCTCAAATTTTTCTGGTTCAGTAGATCTGAAATGGGGCTTGGGATTCTGTGATTTAAAAGAGAACTATGGGTGATTCAAGTTCTGGGTGATAGTCATTAGCTTATATCCATCACTTCGTTAGTTTGGCTTGTAGAGGAAGAAAAAATAGTAAGTGTTAAGAGGAGAATTGCATCCTTCCAAATTTATATGTTGAAGCCCTAACTTCTAACATATTAGTATTTGGAGATAAGGCCTTTAAAGAGGCAATTATAGTTAATTGAGATCATAAGAGTGGGACCCTAATTTGATAGAGAAGGGCTCTAATTCAATAAGACTGGTATCTTATAGAACTGGTTGCCATCTTCAAGCCAGAAAGAGAGTTATCACCAGGAAACAACCCTGCTAACACCTTGATCTTGGCCTTCCATTAACACTGAGAAAGTAAATATCTACTGGTTAAGCCACCTAGTTGTGGTAGTTTGTTATGGCAGCCCTAGCTGACTAACAAGGTAGAGGAATTAATTTCTAGGACACTTGCAATCTACCAAGTAATGAAGAGAATAAATCAATAGCAATAAGTAAGAAAAAACAGAAATTACTGAGAAGGAAGGCACAGTTGAGGAGCCAGAATTTGGAAAACGTGAGGACTGGGATTATGGAGAAAAGGCCAGCATCAAAGAGAACCACATCATACGTTTTTCATGTACTTCTCCACTTGGACTTCCTAAAACTTCTGTCAATAGGCAGATGAGGAAACCAGGCTTAGGTCTGGACAGATGAGAAGTAGAAGACCCATGACAAAGAATGTGTATCTTTTTCTAGTGAACTCTCTTAGAACCAGCCTTTACCAAATTTCTATCATTTCTGTTCCACCACTGTCATCCCACCTAAGCCCACTGCTTATTATTATTTTATAAATATGTCTATATGTAAAATGAATTTATATTTTTTCATAGCAGCAATCTATGAAGCAACATCACTAGCTTGATATGCTAGTTATATTTTTATTTTTAATATGCAATTTATTAGTTATGTTGTAAGAGGGACTATTCTGAAAAATTTTAAAAAAAGGAGTGGGATAGGGATATGCTGTGGTTTAATTTCAGTTTAGTTTTGGAAAATTTTTTATCACTTAAAGCACATATGTGTGGGCTATGATTCAGACTTCCACCAAGTGTAATGAAAAAAATATTTTTTATCTCTGACCAGGCAGTGTGACAGTGGATAGTGTTGGACTGGGATGCAGAGAACCCAGGTTCAAAATCCCAAGGTCGCTGGCTTGAGCTCAGGCCCATCTGGCTTGATTGCGGGTTCACCAGTTTGAGCGCAGGGTCGCTGACCTGAGCGTAGGATCATAGACATGATATGACACCATGGCCTCTGGCTTGAGCCCAAAGGTTGCTGGCTTGAGCAAGGGGTCACTTGTTCTTCTGTAGCCCCCTCTGATCAAGGCACACACGAGGAAGCAATTAGTGAACAACTAAGGTGCCACATGAAGAATTAATGCTTCTCATTTACTCCCTTTCTGTCTGTCTGTTCCAGTGATTGCCAAACCGCAGCCCGTGAGCCACATGCGACTCTTTGGCCACTTGAGTGTGGCTCTTCCACAAAATACCACGTGTGGGCGTGAAGGCCAGCTTAGGAGTACCCTAATTAAGTTAATAACAATTTACTTACCTATATAGTTTATTGGAAATTTCTTTTTTTTTTTAATTTTTATTTTTTTATTTTATTCATTTAGAGAGGAGACACAGAGTGAGAGAGAGAGAGAGAGAGAAAGAGGGGAGAAGCTGGAAGCATCAACCCCATATGTGCCTTGACTAGACCAGTGCAGGGTTTTGAACTGGCGACCTCAGTGTTCCCAGGTCGACCCTTTATCCACTGCGCCACCACAGGTCAGGCTTACCTATATAGTTTAAATTCAAAAAGTTTGGCTCTCTAAGGAAATTTCAATCATTGTACTGTTGGTATTTGACTCTGTGGTCTAATAAATTTGCCAACCCCTGGCTATCCCTATCTGTCCTTCTCTCTGACTCTCTCCCTATCTCTGTCAAAAAATATATTTTTATTATTTTATTTATCATTCTTATTAATTTATTATCATCTTATTTACTTATCTTTTTTTGCCTAAGATTTTTATAATGCATATTAAATTCAGTGTGTGATTTTCAGAAAAGACCATTCTGGGTACCACCTGAACACCCGAAGCTACCTTGCATACTATCTGTGTGTATGTGCTGCCTCCGTGGTGAGGAATGACAGTCTTTGGAAATGGAAGGAAGGACGAGAGGGATTCTGAAGGAAATGCCTTAAGTCAAGAAAGAATGAAAATGGGAGGAAAATAAAGATTTGTGTGCATCTCATTTGAATTTGGTAAAAAATGGTTAGCCCTTTAGGCTATAAAGATCAAGGAATGTTTGATAGAGCAGCACAGAAATCATTACAGAATTAATTACTTTGGAATAAAGGATTTGCCTTTTTCAAGTGAAAGGCTCAAGCTCTGATGTCCATTGGTAAGTATTATGCAATCAGAAAATGATTTAAGGAGCAGCGGTACTGTCTTTGGACTTGGCAATGGGCCCTGCCCTGGGTCCCTTCTTTATAAGGCTCTGTCTTTCCTCTGCGAGCTCTGCCCTTCTTGGACACACATGACTCCCTCTAGACCACACCCCTGCCATAACTGGTTCTCTCAGATGGCCTCTTATTCTGTATTTCACTCCCCACATGCACTACTGCTGATGTGTGCAAACTGAGGTCCCAGTGGTGACAGACAAAGAGCTGTTAGTAGATGTGTGTGTTTACGGAGCTTGGGCTGGGGTGTCCATACTCATGCATGTGAGGCTCCTCATGGCAGAGCATGGGCTGAGATTGGGAAGAAAAGGAGGACCCAGTCATGCAAATATTAAGAGTGGATGTGAATACCTCAGAGTCAGAGAACTGAGCCAAAGAGAGAAAAAGTGATTCCCAGGTACCAGGAGAGACAGTTCAAAGGGGACATGAACTGCCAGTTTCATCACTTTGCTCATATTTTTCAGTTCTTGGTAGGAACTGATTTAGCCAGAGCCGTATATTGTGAAGAAAACTCAATTTAATTTTTTTAAATTTATTCATTTTTAGATAGGAGAGAGAGAGAGAGAGAGAGAGAGAGAGAGAGAGAGAGAGAGAGAGAGAGAAAGGGGAGAAGGAGCAGGAAGCATCAACTCCCACATGTGCCTTGTTCAGACAACTGCAGGGTTTTGAACTGGTGACCTCAGCATTCCAGGTCAATGCTTTATCCACTGCGCTACCACAGGTCAGGCCAAGAAGACTTGATTTAAAATGGAAACCCTGAACCTCTTGCAGACCCGAGATGGAGCTCTGTGTGTGACTAGACTGTGACTAGGACCAAAGACCAGAAACATGAACTTACACTCTGACCATTTTGATACAGACCCAGTTGGAATCAGAAGAGCAAACAGTCAAAGTAGTGGAAACAGGACAGCAAAAAGGGGCCTGAATGGAATGAATAAAGAATATGTTCTCCTACCTACATTGGGCTATAATTTCCCCCAATTCTTTGGAAAGAAGAAAATGGTAGTCTGTGTAGAAAGTCCAGTAAATGTTTATTTTTTTCATTTGTTTCAATCAGATACATGTGTACTGAACTAACTCTTTCAGATGTTATAAAAGGCACTGATGGACATAAAATATCTTGACAAACAGTTCATGAGAGGATCAGGAGGGAGAAGGGTCTTAGGTGGAGAAATTTTAAGGTAGAGATTTGGAATAAGTAATTTGTGTAAGGAGTGTGCTATGAAACAAAGGCCAATAAAATAGATAATAGGGTTTTGGTCAATGAGGAGTACATTTGAAGTTAGCATGATTTTGTAGGGAGAGCAGCAAAATCTATAATTTTCTTTAACAATGCTCTGTAGTCTGGAGAAGGAACAGGAAAAATGAATGGAGGAGGTTAGGTCAGCTTGGCACCGTGTCCACTTAAAGAAAACTCCTGTGAGAGCAGCTTTGAAGTGACTGACCATGCCACCTGGGCTAATTGTCATCATCATAATTACTAGCTTTAAATTTTTAAAGAATTTTTATACTATATTAAAAATATATTAATGTTAGATGTACAACACTTAGGAAGTGACTACTCTGATAAATCTAGTACCCATCTGACATCATACGTATAATCCCTAACTTTTTAAATGAGCTCTTACTATATGCCAGTTTCCATTTTTAAGTCCTTAAATGCATCCTCTCTTGGCTAGGCAGGAGTCATATAACTACAAGAGGCTTAGCAGGCTGGGGAAGATGGAAAGACTGAGTGATTCCAGAGATTGGTGAGGGTTCCAGAGATTTCTGTTCAAGTGCTTCTACTTACTAGTGACAAACGGAATTTCAGTATGAAGAATCTAAAGATATGACAATTCCTGAATGAATGTCTGAGATAGAGTATAGTATCTTTTCTGAAGGTCATTGAGAAATTTGATGGATTTTGGAGGGCTGTTTCAAATATTTTTAGATGTAGCCTTTTTTGGAAGCAGGGTTATAAACATGTGAAGTAAAACATGTGTTTGTTTGTTTTTTGAGAGAGAGAGACAGGAATACTGAGCTGTTCCTGTATGCAACCAGGGAATCAAACTGGCAACCTCTGTGCTCTTGGACGATGTTCCAACTGACTGAGCTATCTGGCCAGGGCTTAATTTCTTTTGATTTATTGTTTCAGAAGGACAGAGAGAGGGAAAGAAGGGAAAGGAAAAGGGAAGAATTCATTTGCCATTCGACTCCATTGTGCATTCGTTGGTTGCTTCCCCTGTGTGCCCTGACCAGGGATCGCACCCCTTATCTTGTTTCAGGATGACGCTCTTAACCAACTGAGCTAACTGGCTAGGGCCAAGCATGCTATTTTTTATTTTTCTTGCATTTAGACTTCTATGGAAAAAAAACGAGGGTTTAATCTTACATTTAATTTAGAATTGAGAAGACAGATTTAAAACAAAATAATTTGGCTATTTGTGCTGCGGTTGAGAATTGTGGCTGTTTGTGGGAATGTTTCCTTTACGAGGTGAAAAACATTCAATCCAGAGTGGGTTAGTCTTCCATTTGGTTAAGATTTGGTAACATGACCATAGGAGAAAAAAAATCTATCATAATATAGAGAAGATCTTAATTAGCCAATGTAATAACTAACTAAGACTTATTCATGTTAAGAGGCATCTGGAAAAAGAGATGCAGATTTTAGCCCACCTGACTTGTTTGCTTGTTTGTGGGTATAGACCAATTATGTTTCAAATTTTGCAAAAGTTAGAGGGCCATGAAGGCAGACTCTTTTGGGAAGCTGATTGTACATGCACAGCAAAACTTGCTTTCAATTACTGAAATCAATTTTTCCAATGCCTCAAAGCAGAGACCATTCTGAGGCCTTTGAAAGCAATCTTTCATTTTATTTCTTTGGGAAACATACACATTCCCCTGTTTGCTTTGTAACAGAAGAGCTGATTCAAAGCAGTTTGCTGCTCTGACTAGATCTCTCTACCTCTTCAACCCATGATCCCATGATCCTCTGTTCTGTGCCATATGATAGAATCCCAAGATAGCTTTCTAAATAGGTGATGTGTGGCAGTGACAAAAATTGAATGAATCTGTGATGTAACTGGGGAGATTCTTTCCCTGATACTGGCGCTAACTTGATTGTACTGATTCATTTGTCAGTCTGGTTGCTTGGCAGATTGTAAGACTGGGAAAATGGCTTTTAAAGAATTTTCATTTTCCACATATGTAAGTCACTTACTTAAAATTTTATTTCCCACTTTAAATCATTTTCTTTTGTTTTGGGGATTTTTTTTTAAATTGAGAGGCAAGAGGCAGGAAGGCAGAGAGACAGACTTCTGCATGCACCCCGACTTGGATCAGCCTACAGGGTGATGTTCTGCCTGTTTGCCCATCTGGCGCCATTGTTCTGTTGCTCGGCAACACCTGAGGTGCAGCCATAAAGCCATCCTCAGTGCCCAGGACCAACTTGCTTAAACCATTTGAGCCATGGGTGTGGGAGGGAGGCAGGAAGAGGGAGAGACAGAAAGAGAAAGAGAGAGAGAGAGAGAGAGAGAGAAAGAGAGAGAGAGAGAGAGAGAAGGTTGAAGGAGAAGGGGGGAAGGGTGGAGAAGCAGATGGTCACTTCTCCTGTGTGCCCTGACCGGGAATCAAACCCAGGACTTCCACAGGCCGGGATGATGCTCTACCGCTGAGCCAATCAGCCAGGGCATCTTTTTGAAAATTAAATTTAATGGGTGATATTGATAAATAGGAGTACATAGGTTTCAGGTGAACATCTTTATAGCATTTGAACTGTTGATTGTGTTGTGTGTCCATCACCCAAAGTTAAACCATTTTCTGTCATCGTATAGTCATTTTCTAACTAATATGTTATACTTCTATCAGTAATCTCTTAACTGTAGGAAATGTGTTTTTTTTCTCTAGTGATCAATAACTAAGCGCATCACATTTCCCAGAACACAGCACTGATTATTGATAGCCTCTGCTCATCTCCTCAGTCCCCACATTTGGAATATTAGCTTAATAGGAAAATATTCTGTGTGTGTGTGTGTGTGTGTATCTGTGTGTGCATGCCCGCGTGAGTGTGAAATAGAAGAGAAATCCATTGTGCAGCATGGCTAGTTTCCAAACCAGTTTGCCTTGCAAATGATAGCTTTAAAGTATGTTAGATCCTTAAATTGATTGTCATTTACAATAAATAGTTTGGAACTTTACTGTCAATACTAGAACTTCTATTACAGCCTCAAGTTTGAACCCGAATCAAACCTCATCCCAGAGCCTACAAAAGTGTATGAAAGATGTTCTGAAAAATATTTCTTGACCAGGCATGGAGTAGAATGGGTAGTTGGAGGGGCTGGGGTAGGTGGGTGGAGAGGGCTAGGAGTTGTGTCTTCTCTGACCACAGGGCAAAGTCAATGGGGCTCCTGTAGGTGATGCCACTTTCTCTTTGCTCACATAATATCTAGAAGATGTGCTGATTGGCCAGCTGTTCTCCAGAATCCCTCCCTACCTTGGCTGTCAAAGAGTGCTCTAATATTCACGCCACCCTTGAGAAAAATGTCTTGAACATATCCAATGTGCTTGGCACTGTGTCTGAGCCCTCACAATATCTGAGTGTGAACTATAGTACTAGATTAATGACTAAAAGTTGTTTTGCATTTCGAGCCTTTCTGATATTTGGTTTTTTAAAAGTTTGCATTTTCAAGAAAATCACTATTACAGTATTTATATTTGTTAATTTTGTTATTAAAAATTAGTACTGATTTTTAAATTTTATTTTGGGCCACAGGCTTGCAAACCATTATTTCATATGGCAGTTTAAGTAAAAGTCCATGCCTCAGGTTGATGGGATCACTAGAACTTGGATACTGAATCCTTACTTTTCAGAAGATGAAACAGAGTTTCAGAGAGGGTTACAAATAAATTTAGAAAGTTGAGTTTTCAACTATATATTACACTAAAAATTTTAATTAAAATTTAACTTGGCTTTTATTATGAAATTTTATTGTCTGATACTTGGTGAGTAGGGAGATAGATGATGATTACTGGACTGAAAGGTTGCACAGCATCTAATAGTAAAAAGCTTATTCCTTCTTAGTTTTTCTTGTTCTGTTTCCACACACATTAGCTACTTTTAGCTCTATCCCAGATGAGATTTACTTTTAATCGTCTACCTGAGCATGATTTTCTCCTGTTTGCTCCAACATGTCAGGAGCTGTTAGGTAAGTTATTTCTTAAGTCACATTCATTAAGCAGATATTCACCAAGCTTAATCTACAAGCACAAAAGAAAAACAAGACACAATTCCTTCTCAGGAAATGAGAGAAATATATGTGAAAAGTGAATAATGCATCATCTTTCAAATTATTATTATTATATGATGGCATAGTAGAAACCAGGTTTATATTATAGATAATAAATAAGGAGGAGGTATCTGAGTTGATTCTTATCAAAGATCAGAATCTGGTGATGTGTTAATAGAATGCTTGGCCATTGCTTTGTTGGTTTAACCATTCAGATTTCTTATCTGATTCAGGAAATAAAGATAGAAAAGAGGGGTGGCTTCATATTATGCTGATACTTTGGAATAGAGAGCATGTCTGTGAGACTTAATAAAAATTGTGAATGGACACTTTTTATAGCAGTTAGGGTGGCTGCATTAGAGAATCCAAAGACAATGCCTGTCATCGTCTTTACAACATACAAGTTATGTTTGCTCGGTGTTGCCTACTCAATGCAAATGCTGCCTACAGGCCTATGGTAGTTTATGGATGGGGTTAAGAAGAAGGGTGTATGTTAGCAAGCAATGTTGCATTTGGAGAGGAGATGTGACAAGGTAGGGTTCTCAGATTTACTGGGCACCATGCCAGATTTGGGAGGAAAAAGTTACTCTTTTGTTTGGTGTTCAAGTTGGGAGTTTGCCCGGCAGGAGACAGTCAACTGCTGACTTTACTTGAATGTACTTGGAAAGAGAAAAACTTAAACCAGCCATGAGCAGAAGAAGAATGCCAGATTTTCTGGAAACATCGCCAAAGCCCAACAATTTCTCAGAATTTTCAGAGGCGCCAGAGGAGTGTTTGCATTTCAATGGAAAAAGTTCTGAGAGCTCTGGAAACTATTCCCAGTTTTACTTTTTCATTGAAAGGCTAAAGCAATTGCTGTGAATAAGGGACAGAAGCAGTTGCTAGGGCTTTGTTAAAAGTTAACAGAAGGGACCTCTGGGAAATTTTAATTGTTCATTCCTTTGCCACAAAGCCAAAACAAAGGGGATCGAGTCATAATGGCAAATAGAAAATAAAAGTACTGTTAGTTTTCATACAACAGTATCCAATGTCTGGAATCATTTTCCCCAAGTGTTTCTGCAAGAAAGACAGACCTTTCTAGTTTTAAAGAGACAACAACAACATTGCAATAACATCACAATACCTCTCATAAGCATATACTCACAAGTATTTATTCCTCTCACACACTACAAATACCAGGCTAGATGGCATTGAGTTTATAGTACTTTTGAGAGATAATCTTCCAGAAAAATATGATACTACTTTTAGTTGAGATTCAAAAAGATTTTAAATAGACCTATAATAACAGTCAAAAGTAGAAAAAAACTTTGAGCCCTGGCCAGCTGGCTCAGTTGTAGAGTGTTGGTCTGGGGATGTGGGTGTCCCGGTTTCAATTCCCAGTCAGAGCACACAGGAGAAGCATCCATCTGCTTCTCCTTTCCTCTCTCTCTTGCTTCACTTTCTCTTCCCCTCTTTCAGCCGTGGCTCCATTGGAGCAAGTTGGCTCTGGGTGCTGAGATGGCTCCATGGCCTCCATCTTAGGCGCTAAGAAGAACTGGGTTACTGAGCAATGGAGCAACGTCCCACATAGCAGAGCATCACCCTCTAGTAGGCTTGCTGGGTGGATCCTGGTCGGAGTGCAAGCAGGAGTCTGTTTCTGCCTCCCCTCCTCTCACTGCTTAAAAAAAAAAATTCTGACTTGACCAGGCAGTGGTTCAGTGGATAGAGTGAAGGACTGGGACATGAAGAACCCAGATTCAAAATCCCGAGGACGTCCACTTGAGTGTGGACTCACCAACTTGACCTCAAATCAAGGGGGCAAGATCAAGAGGCCTTGATCTTGGCTAGATCAAGGGGTCACTTTGTCTGCTGTAACCCTCTGGTAAAGGCACATATGAGAAAGTAATCAATGAACAACTAAGGCGCCGCAACAAAGAATTGATGCTTCTCATCTCTCTCCCTTCCTGTCTGTCTGTCCCTATCTGTCCCTCTTTCTGTCTCTCTCTCTCTTTCTGTCACACACACACACACAAAATTTGTAATAACTATGTATGGTACCAGATGGGTACTTGAAATATCGGGGGACTACTTGTAAACTATATGATTGTCTAACCATTCTGCTGTACCCCTAAAACTAATGTAAAATAGTACTGAATATAAACTGTAATTGAAAAATAAAATTTAAAAATAAGGAGGAACTGAGTATGAAACCTTAAATTATTTTAGGTCTCATTCTTCCACAGTAAGCTTGAAGGTAGCACTGTTCAATAAAAATATAATGCAAGTCATATATATAATTAAAATTTTCTACTAACTACATTAAAACAGTAAAAAAAGTAAACTTCATTATAATACTCTATTTTATTTAATCTAATATATGAAAAATATTGTCACTGTACTAGGAAACGTATAAAAATTAGTAATGAAACACTACAATTTTTTTTTACTAAGTGTTTGCATTTTGTAACTTATAGTCTTCTCTATTTGGATTACATTTTCATTGAAAATTCTTGATTGGTGTTTAAATGTTATAAAACTTATATTTGAAAGAGTATATTCACAAACACATAATAGATGACATTTCATTTTAGAATTTAAAAATTTGCCTTTCTTTTATTTTGCTTATATTAAATCATCCTTAGCAGTAAACAAACAAACAAACAAGAAAGAAAGAAAAGAAAACAGGTGTTGAGAGGGGAAAGAAGAGTAAGTGGAAACAAGAGGCTTCTAAAATGAAAGGAGAAAATATCACTTAGAAACTTTAAAAAGAGGTAAAATAAATGGAGACAGGCCAACGACATCAAGATGGTTTTTTTCTCTTTCACATTTAAGCCATGTAAAAAGCCAGAATCTCCATAATGTTCAATGTTTTTTAAGAATGAGACCTTTGCTTCCCTGAATAAGAGACGACAACTGTATGGATCCACAGTAGATCTGAAACTCGACATTGTGCAGTGCACAGTGCAGTGGTGCTAGGACTGTGCCTTTGAATCTGATTATGTGCAACTCTATTGGCTGAAAAGAAACAAAATATAAAATAAGATAAAGATGTTCAATCACTGAATTGGGTACCAGGTTTTTCTTTTTGTTGTTGTTCTTTTTTTTACAGGGACAGAGAGAGAGTCAGAGAGAGGGATAGACAGACAGGAACAGAGAGAGATTAGAAGCATCAGTCATTAGTTTTTCATTGCCGTTGCTACACCTTAGTTGTTCATTGATTGCTTTCTCACATGTGCCCTGACTGTGGGCCTTCAGCAGACCGAGCCACCCCTTGCTGGATCCAGAGACCTTGGGTTCAAGCTGGCGAGCTTTTGCTCAAGCCAGATGGGCCCGTGCTCAAGCTGGCAAGCTCGAGGTCTCGAACCTGGGTCCTCCGCATCCCAGTCCGACGCTCTATCCACTGTGCAACCGCCTGGTCAGGTGGTACCAGTTTTTAATTAAAAATTTTTTTTCCCTTCTTTTTCCAAGTGATAGGAGGGGAGATAGATAGACTGGCTCCTGTATGCACCTCCTCCAGAATCCACCTGGCAATCCCCATCTCGGGCTGATGATCTGCCCAACTGAGCTATTTTTAGTGCCTAAGGTGGAGGCTCCACGGAGCTACCCTCAGTACCCAGGCTTATGCACTTGAACCAACTGAGCAATGACTGCAGGAGGGGGATACAGAGAGAGAGAGAGAGAGAGAGGCAGAGGGTGAAACAGCAGATCATCACTTCTCCTGTGTGCCCTGACTGGGAATCAAACCCGGGACATCCACATGCTGGGCTGATGCTCTACTACTGAGCCAAATGGCCAGGGTCCAGTTTTTAATTTTAAACTAATTATAATTAAGTAAAATTGAAAATTTAATTTCTTAGTATTACTAGCCCATTTCAGGTACTCAATAGCCAACATATAGCTAAGTGCAGCTCTAAGAAATTGCTAACCATTTATTTTTATTATGTGTAATTTTATTGTTCCAAATATTAGCTAATCAAGTGAGCTTTAGAAAGTGACTGATTTTACCCTTTTTATGTAGAGATATTTTGGGGGTGATACCAATGTTGTGTGAGCTTTGACCTGTCCTTTGCTATAGGAACATTTAAGATTATGTCTATCAATTTAAGATTAAGTGTGCATACCTCACTAGAACTTTTCAATACCCTGAGCAAGCTTGGCTTGTGGGGCCCAAGGAGGCACTTGGTGGTGGGGTTCAGGGGTGAGAGAAAAAGATGAAGACGTAAAGCAGGATCAGAAGGAAAGACAGTTTTCTTCTAGACTCAGAAATGTGCACATTATCGTTCAGGTAATATGACATCACCACATATTTTCTGATTATTGAAATAAAGATTCTTTATAATAAAATATTAAAGACATTCAGTAAGCCTGAAGAGATAACAGAAACCATTCATTATTCCATGACCCAGAGATAACTTGTGGTAACACTGAACATCCTTCTTTTCAGTCTTATAAATTTATTCATGTAATGACTGCTTTCAATGTGGCTTCTATAGTCCTTAGGAGATCCTATTCTGCTGGCTAGTAGGGAAATGTTGCTCAACAATAAACAATGTTTCTTTCTTAATAAAACTTGCTTTCTGTTTCAACTGTCAAGCTTTTCTGAGTTAAAGTCCCTGTCAAGGCTAGTTTAAATAGTGTCTGTTGCCTGAGCTGGATTCCCGTTAAGTGCTCAGTCTTTCAGAACTGCCTTTCTCCCACCACTGCCCAGCTCACTAAGAGAGTGAGAGTGAGCATCTTAACCTCTTCCAGTTCTTTAGAGAAAAGCATTTGATACATTATCATTATCCACTTTTGATACTTCTCTTTCTTTTCCAGTTGTCTTTGAGTTTTGAATAAAGCATGCAGGAATGTTGAATTTTATCAACTTCTCTTTCCACATCTCTTGAAGTGATCATATGATTTATCTCCTTTATTTCATTACTAGTATGAATTACATTGATTAATTTTGGAATGTCAAATCAACATTACATTCCTTGTTACAGCTTGCTTCTTTATGCGTGTTTTCCATTTTATCTAATGTGCATTTGGACTTGCTAGTCTTGTAAAAGAAAATGAAATGGGTTCCTCCTTTATTTTCTGAAAAATTTTATGTAAAATTGGAAATATTTTTCCCTTAAACGGTGAATGACTCTAACAGTAAAATCACTTGGACTTCAAATTTTCTTCATGGTGGCATTTTTATTTTTAATAATAATTTTAATTGTGTTAACAAATAAAGGGTTATTTAGATTTTCTTCTTCATCTTATATCTATTTTGATAAGTTGTATTTTTCAAGGAATTTGTCTATTTTATCTAAGTGATCAATTTTGGGGACATAAAGTTTTTCATAATATTCTCCTATCATCCTTTTAGAATCTATAGGATCTTTCATTCCTGATAACGGTAATTTGAGCTTCCTCTCTTTTTATTGATCAGTCTAACAAAAGATTTATTAATTCTGTTGATCCTTTCAAAGAACAAAGTTTAGACTTCATTTTCTTTATTGTTTATCTTCTACTTTATTGACTTTTGCTTTTGTATTTTCTTTCCTTCACCTTTTTAATAATTTACTTTGCTTTTCCATTCCTAACTTAAGTTAAATTTCATATAATTGATTTTTGACCTTTTATATGTTCTGATAAAATAATTTAAGGAAAAATCTAAGCATTGCCTTAACTGTCTCTAGCAAATTTGGATATATTGTACTTTTTAAAAATCATTCAGTATGCAACATTTTCACATTTCTCCTGCTAATTTTTTCCTTGTCCATGGATTATTCAGAAATATGTTGATAAATTTCCAAATAAATGGAGTTTTTTTAGCTATCTACTTATTGAATTCTAAGTTATTTTCATTTTAGTTAGGGAACATACTCTGGTTTTAATCTTTTAAAATTTATTAAATTTTGTTTTATAAGCTTAGCATATGGTCATTTAAAAAAAATATTTTGTTTATTGATTTTACAGAGAGAGGTGAGAAAGAGGGACTGGTGACCTCTAGGTCAACGTTCTATCTAATTCATATAAACTCAATCAATCATGGTTTTCTTAATATCTCATAGGTAATCTGTGTCAATTTGAGGATTCACCTACCACCTTCCTTTTCAAAGACTTGAACTTCTAAGGCAGCAGAAATGGCATCACAGCCTTGGGAGGGAAGTGCCCGCTCCAGAGTCTCCCTCTGGCTGGTGTTACCACCTTTGAGCACCCTACAGCTTCCCCATGATTTCTGGTTACTGATACCTGTCCTAATGAGATGACTGTTATCATGTTATAGTGTCTGATGATGGGTCCACACGCTGGATGTCATCCTCACGCTTGTGGGCTCCTTTAAGTCTGCTGCCTGATCTCTGTCTTTCCACTTGGCTCTGGGGGACACAGGGCACAGGAACTCACAGCTTTCGTTCTGTTACCCCAGAGCGGGAGCTGTCTTGTGTTCTCTTTCCCAGATCTGGTTGCTCACCTACCATTCTGGCTCTTTTGTAACTTCAGAAAGTACTTAATAATTGTTTAGGAATGTATATAGATAAAAGGAGGTATTGTTACTATTAAAGCTGCTTGCCAATTTCTTTATGGAGCTAGCATGAGATTAAGTCATTTGGACTATTCTTTGATGACAGGTATCCCTTGTGATTATAGAATATCAGAAAGGAATGTTTTCTTTTAATCACATCTTTTATTTCTCTATAATAAAGCAAATCACATGTAAGAGTCACTTATTTTATTTTTTATTATAAGAGTAATTTATTTTAATGTTTCATTTTTGTAAAACCTTTAACTATTGACCATTCCTCTTTAGAGCTAAAAGGGAACTTTGCTCTTGACTGCTCATCGAAGAACACTGAGGCCCTGTGGAAGAAATGACTCGCTCAAAATTAGACACAGGTTAGATTTGGCCAGGTCCCCAATTCCCAGTCTGGAGCTCTTTCTGATACATTGTGGTCCTCCCTCTCTTTATACATCTGCTAAAGAAATCTTTCTGGAACACTGCTTAAGACATGTCACTGTCCCAATGCCTTTCTATGGATCGCAACCTGTATTTCTTCTCCCTTAAATTCTATTCACACTCCAGCCAATCTGGAACACTCTCTATCATCAGAACTACTATGTGCTTTCTTTTAAACACAACATTGCTTGTACTGTTTGCTCTCTGCCTTGAAAGATCTTTTCTTTTTATTCCTCAACTTTAGTAGGAACCCAATCCAAGCCTCAGAATGCAGCTAGAAGGCCATTTCTTTAATACATTATTCCTGAATCTACTAATTTATGTAATTTCTTATTCCTGAAGTTATCATAAAACTTTTTTTAATGTTACTGTATAAAATTTATCACACTTTGTTTTTTAAAATTTTGCATTTTCTCTTCTAAATTATGTGAGTTTTGATACAGAATCTTATTCATATTCCTGTCTTTTACAGAATATTCCTGTCTCTATACAAAGGAGGATGAATAAATAAATCTTTTAAAATTATATTAAACGTAATAGGAAAATATAAAACATTCAGTACAAACAAAGCTAGTATAGTATGAATTATAGTAAGAGAGTTCAGTAGCTTAATTTTTTCTCACTTTGTACTACTAATTATTCAGAAAAAATAAATAATTCACTTTTGGAAAGTGTATATTAGATTCAATTTCAACTTACAACATAAAGGAATATTAAAAGGCTTTCAAATACCCCTGTGAAAGGTAAAAGTAGATGATTGCCTTTTATAGGATGATTTTAGTTCAGTCTGAGTTATAGGTAAGAGGGCAAAGTAGACATCTAGGATGGCCTCTGCCAGTGTCTCCGACCCCTGGGCCAACTGTAGATTTAGCTCTATGATCTGACAAACCCCTAAAATCTTCACTGATGTGTCCGACTCTTAATTTTCCTGGGTTTATCTCCCAGTCTGTTGCCTACATATATCCTCTTAGGACATCAGCGGAACATGCTGTTTCTTGTTCTACAGAGGAAATTAACCCGATGTTATCAATTTAGTGAGCCAATGTGATGACCTGCAGGATGTGAAGATAGTCAAGGTCCCTCTGGACCATACCACAACAGAAGGCCAGAAAAATTAACATAGCCCTGGAGCCAGACAGTGAATATTCTATCACTTCTGGGTGAAGGTGGCCTGTATTTGATCTTTTCTAGTGAAGGAAAAGAATGCTCTCATTATATCACAATCCACAAACCAGATGTCAGAGACTATATTGATTTGTCGCAGCAAAGACATCACATCTGGCTAGCTATCACTTGGTTAGGATTACAGTTGCCCTTGAATAGGGATATAATAAAGAGCATCCCCTCGCATCCTTTAAGTCTTTGAGGACTAATCTAACAGTCCTCCTGGGATGTGGTATTTCTTCTGATTTAGCATCTGGGCCAGGGCTGGAAGCAGTATCAGGGCATTCCATTTGTCTTTTCCTATCATAATTGCTCTGACTCCACAACTAAGTGGATCAATGTGAGAATTATGCCATATCTAAATATATCTTTCCCAGTTACAAATGCAGAGACAGAAGAAATAAATACTGAGTGAGTCTATGAATACATTGGACTGACTGAAAAACAGACACAGTTGGAATTTCACTTATTACCAGGTCTCCATATGCCTCAATCTAGCTGGAGGTTCATGATGTTGTTTTAGTTCCCAGGTATCAGTGAAAGACCCCTATATCTTACAGACCTGGGAAAGTCTGGGCATTTTCCCAATGCAGTTACCTTACCAAATGGTGGCAGATTCTATGAAAATGTTGGGGTAATATTTATCATGTATTCTTGCAGTAGTTTCTCAAGGTCCTTCCTCAAGGGGATGTAATCTCATCAACCAAGGGGCTCTCTTTGTAAACCAACATGAGTCTGGAAACTTCGTGAACTTTCATGATTTTCCACTGAGGCAGTGGATTTTACCATCTGCTCTTTGGTGCTCCAATTTTTAGATTACACAAACTGAGTAACATCTTGATCAGCTGGCCAGCTGTCTCATTCTTAGATACAAATGATCTGTTAACCGCTGCCTAGATCTATGCAGATCAAACCCCTGATGGCCACTCCAACCTTTTTACCCATTATGGTAGTCATATCTACTTTAACTTGGGAAGCTAAGTGAACACCTGCCTTCCACCCACCATCCCTGGGGATATTATAGAGCCTAGTTCTTTCCAAGCATCTTCAACTGTCAGTTCTGCCCAGAAAAATTTGCTGAGCTCCTCAAAAATTTTGGTTTTCACTCACTAGTGCTTTCTACATTGCCTTAGAAAAGGGAATATTCTGTGGTCTGTTATGGTTATCATGGTCCAGTACTGTGTTACTGGGCTTACCATATGAAGTCCAATCTAACATTCACACATCTTGAAATTTTTGATAACTTCTTCAGCACTGTGCCAAAAAGTTCTGGCATCTCCATTTCATTTTCTACAGGCCATCATCATATTCAAGATTCAAGGAGCCATTCCAACCATTATGGTTAGCTTTTGCCAGAATAGCATGAGTAAGTATCACCATGTGGATGAACTGTACCCTATCGAACCTCATAATTCATTCACCTTGTTCCCATTTATCTAACTCCTTCAAGTTTTATTTTCACATGGTTCCCCTGATTCCTTCTAGAATGTATTTGTGAGGTCCTACAATGTTTTAGACATGCAAACTCTTGTATTTCATAATTGTTTTTCTGTTGGGTTGTGCTGACCATAATTATCAACTTGGAAGTTGTAAGTGGTAGTGATGGATGATCTTGAGGAAGATAAGTATCATCTTATACCTGCCTCGGGTATGTTGTGTGATCTTTATGGCAGGTGAGGCTATTTCCTCTTTTTGTTAGTCTGGATGTTCAAGATTCTCATACTCTTTCAACAAAAAGACCTCCCATCTAGTTCTCAGTGTCTTTCTCTCATTCAGGGCATTGACCTTGACATAAAGGAACTACTAAGGCTGTATAATTCATCACTGTTATCATTCGTTTGATCTTAGGCTTGATTTTCAACAAATCTCTCCTGCTGCTTTAAGAATTGAGAGTCTATTTCAAACATGCTGTAAGGTTTATGGCTTTGAAGTTGTATCTTGAGTTGGCAGTAGGCCACCCTGAGGCTATCATTTTCCCTTTTCAGGGTTTCAAATGCTATTTAAAAAAACCCAGCTCACTCCATAACCCTTATAATTATCATTGTCCAGACACTGCATATTCCAGTAACTCACCTTCCACTTGAACCTAATCGAACCACTAACTAACCACAAGCAAAAACCCTTAGTAACTGCGCTGTCACTGCTTGCTGGGGATTACCATTATCTCAGTCTTGGCTCCAAATGGTGTAGCTCATTTGCTGTTTTGAATATAGTGTCTTCTTAAAAAAATTATGTTTCCTTGGAAACCTGGAAGGCAATATTATTTAGAAATAGAGTTTTCGCTCATGTAATTAGTTGTTAAGATGAAGTTTTGTTGCATTAGGGTGGGCTTTAAATCAATTGAGTGGTGCCCTTAGAAGTAGACCATGTAAGGAGACATAGGGGCACACAGGGAAGAAGGTCATGTGATGACAGAGATACTGACTGGAGTGTTGAAGCAATAAGCCAAAAATACCAAGGACTGCTGAGCCACCAGAAGCCAGGAAAGAGGCGTGGGACAAACTCTCTCAGAGCCTCCAGAAGAAACCACCCTACAGCTTTGATTTCAGATTTCAGTCCTTCTGAACTGTGAGAGAATAGAGCTCTGTTTATTTATTTATTTTTATTTATTTATTTTTTGTGACAGAGAGAGAGGGACAGATAGGGATGAACAGACAGGAAGGAAGAGAGATGAAAAGCATCAATTCTTCATTGCAGCTCCTTAGTTGTTCATCGATTGCTTTCTCATATGTGCCTTGACCAGGGGTGGGGGGTAGGGCTACAGCAGAGTGAGTGACCCCTTGCTCAAACCGGCAATCTTGGACTCAAACCATCGACCATGGGGTTATGTCTATGATCCCATGCTCAAGTCAGATACCCTGTGCTCAAGCTGGATGAGCCCGCACTCAAGCCAGCGACCTTGGGGTTTTAAACCTGGGTCCTCCATGTCCCAGTCCAATACTTTATCCACTGCACCACCACCTGGTCAAGCTAGAGTTCTGTTGTTTTAAGTCATTCAGTTACTTGTATGTGGTTACGGCAGTCCTAGGAAATGAATATAGTCAGGTTTCCTAGAAAACAGCATCTGAAGCAGAGGTCTTATAGTGCTAATCCTGTATCAAGCAGTGCAATCTCAGTGAGCAGAGGGAAAGTCATTTGGATGAATCTGGGAAGGGATGATGGCCCATGGATGATGTGATATCTAGCTGGGTGTTATTGGCTGTAGAACTATTAATAAATGCATGAACAGTGTCTCAGTACTGTCTGTTGAGGAGAGAAAGAGGAAATAATACATCTAGATAGTCACATTTTCCATTGATCAAAATGGCATAGGCTATAAACTCTCTTCTACTTACAGGTTGCACAAACACCAGCCGCAGTTTTCTTGGTGCGACATCCGGAACCATGCAAGAGGAGCTGCAAGCTGCTATCAAGCATCAGGCAAAAAAGACAGAGGAAGAAAAATGGG
The DNA here is from genome assembly GCA_037038555.1 of Rhynchonycteris naso. NCBI lineage: Eukaryota > Metazoa > Chordata > Mammalia > Chiroptera > Emballonuridae > Rhynchonycteris > Rhynchonycteris naso. The sequence continues at coordinate 169,267,507 of CM072999.1, read as the reverse complement.
CTAGCTCCTTGCTTTCCTGGACCCCCAGTCTCCTGCTTGTGCCTTTCATTGTGTGAGCCCAGCCAGAGCCAGCTGAATCAGGGGCCCTGGAAATGCAGCAGCCTCCAGTGTCTTTCAGTAGAGTACAAGGAAGGCTGAGAATGAATCTGTGAGCCAGTGGCCCAGCAGGCACGGTGACATTGGGAAAAGACTCAGCAGTGATTTCCAATATGCCCTGGCGGCTGCCAAGACTTCCGGTTGTAGCTAATGTACTGGCTTTCCTCACTGGGCACAGGGGACACTTCATAGTAGATATATCTTGTTGACAGAAGGATCATTTGGAACCATGTTCTTCCCAAAGCTACCCTATGTAGTAACGTAAAGGAAGTTCATTTATGTGACTTGAATGTGCGGTGGGCGTGGCTCTGAAACACCTAGATTAAACAATAATAAATAGTTATGTTTGCTCGTGCATGAATGGGAAATACAAAAGTAAAAGTCTTTTGTATAGCCCTGGCCAGTTGGCTCAGCAGTAGAGTGTCGGCCCAGCATGTGGAAGTCCCGGGATTCGATTCTCAGTCAGGACACACAGGAGAAGTGCCCATCTGCTTTTCCACCCTTCCCCTCTCCTTTCTCTCTATCTCTCTTTTACCCTTCTGCAGCCAAGGCTCCACTGGAGCAAAAGTTGGTCTGCATGCTGAGGATGGCTCCATGGCCTCCACCTCAGGCGCTAGAATAGCTCCGATTGCAGCGGAGTAATGCCCCTGGTGGGCATGCAAGGTGGATCCTGGTCAGGCTCATGCAAGAGTCTGTCTCTCTGCCCCCTCCCCTCCCCCGCCACTTCTCACTTCGGAAAAATAAAATTAAAAGAAGTCTATTTTATAAACTTTATGAGTTCACTTGCATTAGTGAAGAGTTTTGTGTGTTTGTCTATTGCCAAGAGTATGAAGTCTTGGTCACGTGCAGCCTTACTGAATACTGCAGGGAGGGGTGCCCTGAGGCTTGAGAGATTGTACAGGTGAAGAAACATCCAATGTTACTGCAGGCGAGAATGCCTGGAAGGCGACAGACGTGTGAATGATACCTGTTCTATAAACTCCATACCAGAAATGAATACAGCTTGTCAGGAGTTTTGCAAGATGGAATTTGGCAACTGGAGGGTCCTTGAGTATTGATGTAAGTTAAACATCACTTCTTCAAGCTCTTCTCCTGCTCATTTCAATTTTTGGAAGAGTTACACCACCACATTACTCCCAAGTTAAGTTAGACCAGTTAACGCATTTGGACAAAAGAGAGGTCATCTGTTAATTTTCCCCAGTCTTTCCTGATCTAGATTGAATCCATCATATGACTTTGCCTTCTATCACCTGTAACTCAGTTTTTAAGGTATAGTTATAAAGTAATGACTGTGTAGTCAGTCCTTTTCAGTCCGGCGTTTGCCAATGCCTTAAGAGAGAGAAAGACTGAAATCTAGAGCTCCATTCTTCGGTTGCAAAGCACAAGTTTGTTGAGAGTTGACTACATGCTCAGTGCTAAGGAAAAAATCAGAGAGATGACAGAGACTTTCCCTGGTGCAGGGAATCTTCTCATTTCCCAGTGGGAACATGTAACTTTGAAAAAGAAATTACGAATAACTGAACCTGGTCTGGGGTCAAGAAAAGGTTTTCTGAAGACTGACAAGGTATTAGATTAGCTCATAGAAAGGTTCCGAGGCAGGAAAAAGTGTGGCTTAGCTGAGAAGATAGAAGCTCAGCTTGGTCAGAGAGTATCACTAATGGAAAGAAAGGGTCGGAAGGTCATCCAGTAATGGGCTTTTATTATTTGTTTTTATGTTGTGGGTAAGAAGCCTGATATTTTAAACCATTATCTTATTAAAAAGAATTAATTCTTGAAAGTCCAAAATTCAATTAGATGTACATTTATTGAGCAAAACATGGGTTTTACCTGCAGGTAACATAGAATCAAACAGAAAAGTTAAGACACATTTTCACGTTGTTATGATACAAGTCAGCATGTGCCTTGGAGGACACAGAGCTATGTGACCATTAGCAAAGGTGTGTGGAATTTGCGCTGCATTTATTTCTTCAACAAACACAGTGTGTCTGTAAAGTCATGGTGTACTTTTGACCAGTCACAGGAAAGCAACAAAAGATGATATAAATGTGAAATCTTCACCAAATAAAAGGAAAACTCTTTCAGTTTCATACCTATTCAGTGCAGTTCGCTGTGGGCTTCATTTGTAGGCCTACACACATCCAAACGATAGTGAAGTTCTTGCCACACATGGGTAAGGATGTCTGGTGTAACAGAGTGAATAATGTATGTGATTCTCTGTCTTAAGTGATTAATGTCATTGATACATTCAATGTAAACATGTTGCTTCATATAACCCCAAAAGGATAAGTCTAAGGGCGTCAGATCTGAATTTAGCGAGCCAGAGAACACACTGAACTTTCCTCTGTACCGTCCACATATCGACTGGCATGGCCATGGGCTGCTCTGTTGTATACACGCTGTTACGTCATCATCTGCACATGTGCACATGCTGCCACATCATCCTACAGAAACTGGGAGGGGTTTCCTTTTATTTGGTGCAGATTTCACATTTCTATCGTCTTTTGTTGCTTTCCTGTGACCGGTCAAAAGTGCACCATCACTTTACGGACACACTGTATTTAACAAGCGCCTTCTCAGGGCTTATAAAGATGAACAAGAATTCAGTCTTCTGGGGGAGCCAGAGGTAGACATAAATAATTAGAATATATAAATGTAAATATAGAACTATACATATGATCTGATAATAACAATAATTATAATTTAGTGATCATGTATTAAACGCTTTACAAGCATTTTCCCTTTTGTTTCTTATGTTAACCATACAAGGTAGGCATTGCTATTCTTATTTTTGAAACAAGAAAACCAGCACTCAAAGAAGTTAAATAAATTGGAGAGGTTCCAAAGTGTAAAAGTTGAAAATATGGAATTCAAATCCAGTTCTTACTGACTCTTAACCACCATAGAATACTGCTTCTCAGTATCACGCAGCTGCTCAGAGCAGGGAGTCTCACGCGGGACATGCCAGAGGCGAGGAACGCCTCCCTGAGCTGTGTTTAGGGATTAGGAGACGTTGTTGAGACAAATGAGGGGATAGGTGGGTGTTTCAGCAAAAGGAACAACACGAGTAAAGACCCAGGCGGTAGGAAACTATGTAATGTGAGGGAATCGTGACCTCTATGTTGTTCTAGCAAGAAGGCGGGAATTGGCAGAGCACGTGACTGGAGAAGGGTTGGGACAATGGAGGACCTTGTGTGCAAGTTAGAAAGCAGAACTGGATGATGGAAGTCACTAAGGAGTTTTAATAGAGAAAGGCCAGGCCTGGATTTGCATTTTAGAGTGATTACAATGGCAGCGGTGTGCAGGACGGTGTTGAGGAACGAAAGTGGGAGCACTGTTAGAAATGACTGCATTGTTCCAGGTAAGAGAGGGTGAGGGTTTGAATTAGGTTTGTAGTAGAGTTGATAGGAGATGAGAAGCTTGAAAAAATGTAGGTGGTAAAGTTAGCAGGCTTTCCTATGGCTGTGGGCAGTCAGCATAGGGACTAGTCTGGCTTGACTCTTTGGTTCTCAATGTGGGGGACAGAACAGATGGATCGTGATGCCATCAAACCAGGAGAAAGTGGGTTTGGGGTGAGATGCTGAGTTCAACTTTAGTCATACGGCTTGAAAGTGCTAATGGCACCTCCAGCTGAAGAGGTCCATCAGGAAGCTGGAAGTCTGAGTCAAAGTCCGTGACAGCTATGTGGGAACCATCAGCCTATTGGTGAAGTTAAAGCAAAGACAGTAGAAGAGATTCCCCAGCCAGAGTGGATGAAGTGAACCGAATGAGAGATGGCCACAGGGGGGCATGAAGAGGAGGGGCAAAGGGTAGGGGGATGGTGTTATGTTGTGTTCCCCCCACCCTATGTGATGAGCTCATTAAAAAGAGAAGAGAAATAGACACATCCAGTAGTGCAAATAATAGAAACAAAAAAAGGGGAGGGGGAAGCAAGAATGCTTTCGAAGAATGTAGTAGTTCAATGTGGATAATAATGGGTTTGATGCAGTAATCTGGTGACAGAGGGTAAGGGTTGTATTGCTGAGGGCCTTGACGCCAGGCAAGAGGAAGCTGGGAGCAGAATGATGCTCTAGATGTTTATTTTCAAAACGTATGGACTGGATTAAAGGGAGGAGTTACATGTACAATGGATATCATTCAGCCATAGAAAGGAGGGAAATCCTGACATACCTACAACATGGATGAACCTTGAGGACATTATGCTAAGTCTCAAAAGGGCAAATACTGTATAATCTACTCCCATGAGGTATTTAGAGGAGTCAAATTCTGGGAGACAGAAAGTAGAATGGTGGTTTTTAGGACGGAGGGAAAGGTGAGGGAGTTATTATTTAATGAGTATGAAGTTTTGGTTTTGCATAATGAGAAAAGTTCTGGAGATGGATGCTGGTGATGGCTGCATGCAAGAATGCATTTAAACCCCTTAAAATGGTTAAGATGGTACATTTGATGTTATGTGTGCTTTACCATAATTAATTTTTTTAGAAAGAAAAGAAAGATGAAAAAAGAAAGAGTGAGAAGAAGCAGGCTTCTTTAGAGGCTAATTCTAATAGTCTGGGTCAGTGCTACTGTGGCTAATATGGGTGAGGAAGCAGTGGGGCTATTAGTGGAACCGGGTGAAAGGGCTGTGTTTGTACAGCAGAGACGAACAAATGCTGGCAGTTGACTCAAGCTAATAGAATGGCAGAAGAGACAAACTCTTTAAGGAAGTCCAAGAAACTGTACTTTCTTACCGCTTAAGTTAAATTGCACAATATTTCTTGGGGCACTTGCTTTCAAACTAATTACCCAAATAGCAAATAGTTTCCATTTTCCATCATCTCAGGTCACTTTGAGAAATGGCTTTTTAATTTTCTTTTTATTGGCCTTTCCTTCATCCAGTGTGAAGCTGAGATGCCAAAGTCGCCTTCAGTCTTTTGTGTTTCAAAAAGTAAAAGTTTCCATTTCCCTGGTTCATCCTGAAAACTTTCAGAAAGTTTGGGCAATGCCCAGGGCTGTCCCCATTCCTCACTTCATCATTTCAGCTCTAGTTCTTCCATTGTGTGGACCTCAGATGACAAGTTTCTGCTTCAGCCCTGGTCAGAATCCCAGAGGACTTTGGGACGAATATGCAGTGACCCGTCTCTGAGCTGAGAGTCTTTAACTTTTCAACAAAGTAACAGAATGAAGGCATCAGGCTTCATTATCACTTATAATCAACTAGGATTTCAAAAAATCACACACACGTAAGTGGTGTTAAATGTTACTGTGTCTAAGACTTGTTCCAGGAAATGGTTGAAAAAGAAAATTCCCACTGGGTTTCAGAGATTCTGTTCAGCACATCTTGCGTGGGGTACAGAAATTTGTGTTTTAGTAAATCACCCCAATAAATGTAAACAAACAAACAAAAACCTAAAAATTTTGGATAACTGTCACACAGGTGGCCCATGCACTATTTCTTGAGGAACTGAGAAGCTAAATCAGGATTGACTTTTTTCCCACTAAGGAAAAAAATTACAATCATCCTAACAAGACTGTCATTTTAAGCTATTTCTTCTGGTGTTCTGAGTACATTTCAGTTCATACTATTTCTGAAGAACATTTTTTTCTGGAAAGTTTGGAAATGTTTTGCGAAAATGAATGGATAAAATAAAGTCCTATAAAGTTTGCCACAGGTTTTCTGTTCTCAGGGAGGGGGGCAAGAGTCATTGTTGTTGTTTCCCACGGCAGGGTTCCTGTTTTCTCCGGCTCCCTAAGTGTGGAAGTGGGAGGAGGAAGAGAATAGAGCACTAAGGAGCAAAGACAGTGGGTGTCACTGAGGATGCTAAAGTCACCCAGGGAGTAGCAGAAACAGTGTGGAGAGGACTGGGATGAGCTGGATAGGGATATTCTCAGAGAAAGCTGGGAGCTAGGCAATCTTCAGAGCTGGGGAAGAGTGGAGACACCTTCCCAACAGGAGTCACTGTTGAAGGTAAATTATGGAGCAGCAGTCTGGGTGCATCAGTGGGAGCTAGTTTTTATCCCTAGCCACTGAGGTTCTGAGGGCCTGGGAGAATGACTCATCTCTGCTGACGGAGATGGAGAGAAATGTAGTTACCAAGGGACCCAGTGGCTACGACAGAAAGATTCCAAAGAAAGGTACTGGATTTCTCCCAACATCTTTGTTGTGGTCAAAAGCGATTTCCTCAAACAGTGAAATATTGCTTGGTGATTCCACTGGGTAGAAGACCAAAGACAAGCAGTATTCTGAGTGAGGATAAGTAAACCCAAGATGTGATGAACTCACAGATTGCACAATGCAAATATATTTAAAGAAAATGTTCAGCAATCGATTTTCCTTGGGGAGCTTGGTGGATAAAAGAACACCCCCCCCCCCAGAGCAGGAGTTGAAAGGTGGGACACTTAGAAGCCATCCAGATAAGGTCAATGAGTGGTGACGGCTGAGTGAGGGCATGAGCAATGAGAGGTCTCTGACTTCTCTAAACCAGCAGACCTCAAATCTGCCTATTTTTAGGTGGGCATGGAACACGCAAGGTCTCAGAAATTCCCTATCATTGCTCAGAGTTCCAATTTTAAAATATTGCCAACTAATTCAAATATTAAATCAAATGCATTGTAGGCCAAATTCAAACATATCTGCCTCCAGATCTGACCTGTAGCTGCCATGTGTAGTGTAGTCTCAGTTTTGGAGCCAGAGAGCCCTTGCCAGGAAGTAGGCTGTGGGGCTTGTCATTAAACCTATCTTGACCCTAGTTTTTCTTTCATAAACTAATGGGTAGAATTATAGCTAACTTCCATTTTTTAAATAAGGATTAGACATACTCTTCCTATCACTAAATTAATGTATATATTTTGCCAGTGTCTGATACTTAGTAAGTGCTCAGTAAATGGCCTTCACATTAACCAGATCATGCATTTTACATTACCTCCCAAATCTTAATAAACAAATACATCATCTTAGAAATGTAAAAGATTACTGTATCCACAGCTATGCTTTAGGTTAAGGTATGACTAGCACTTTAGAAAAAGCACATAGTAGATCATTTCCTTCACTTGCCTTGCCCTAGAGCTTTCTCTTTAGATCCAATGATCCTGTAGATGCCCGAAAGTCATAAGGCAGAAATACATACATCATACACCAAAAGACGCTGTAGAGGGACCTTTAAACAAGGTCAGCAACATTTATCAAAGTAACTTTTCATGCAGTTGCTTTGCTAGAAACAGTGCAAAATAGGTGAGACAAACACAGTTCCTTTCTTCTTGGAAGACCTAAAACACATTCCAATGACAATAGAGGTTTATAGCCATATAAAGAAGGATATAATAAGTGAAAAAATTAATGAAGCAAAGATAAATAGTAAGGGAAAGAACGTCTGCTTCTATTGGTAAGAGAAGAATCTGACACATGTCACATCAAGGAAAATCATTTTGCCTTTTTCTATTGATCGGAGAGCTCGTGAAGTGTACAATTTCAAACTTGAATAATTTAAAGAGATTCCCTGGTGAATTAACATGAAATAGATGTCCAGGTAGAGAGAGGAGAGTATTTCAAATGGAAGGTAAGACTTGAGCGGAAGGTTTAAAGATGGGGGAAAATGATCGCTTACATGGATTTGTTTGGAAAGATATGGTCTTAGTAAAGAATTAAGATATGAGTGAGTAGGAAATTTTGAGAAGTAAATTATGTGAGGCAACACCCTTCTGTTGAGTTCAGACTGGCCTTCCTCAGGTAGGGTATCCCCCAGGATTAGGAAAAGTATGGCCTCTCCTAGCTGAGCACTTATTTATCATGACTTTTTTAGTGGTTTAAGTTGATCTGCTCCTTTGTTCTTTTCTATAATCCTCCCTAGTCAGTTTCAGGTAATCTAACAAGTAAACCAATCCTGGGAGTAGGAACTCAGGAAAAAGACCATGCACAACAGCCTGGTTTCTATCAGAGGTTGTGGGGCATTCACTTGAACTGACTTGCTAAGCCATGCCCACCTTTAGTGACCACCAAATGCTCACACTGGGAAAATTGGCCAGATTCTCTCCCTTTTGGACTGTATTACCCTGACCTTACCCACTCCTGTAGCTGTCTGGACTTTCTTATCAAAATAATATTTGTTTTCATTGGGCTGAATTTGTTCCAGGGACTTTCTCTTTTTTTTAAAAACATTGTGTCTCATGATCAATGGGGGATAAAAAGAAAGCAACAAAAAACAGAAAAGATGGGGCAAGGGGAAGGCTAATTTCTTATAAAATCTTTGAATCTGACAGTTTAACTTATCATGAATTAAGGGGTAAGCTGATTTGAATGAAGGTAACTGACTAGCTAAACACAGGCACTTGTTTATATAGCCATATTTTTATTTAAAAAGTTTCAAAAGGCCAAATGTATTGCTTGCCTTTCCCTTTTCTGAATATAAGTAAAAGACAGCCAAAGGAAATATATGAGCTGATAGTATTCTGAGAGTTGGTGACGGTGTTTGCTGCTTATGTCCATCCCGCCTCCTTACGTACTTTGAGCAAGTTACTCAACCAGACTCTGCTTTAGTGTCCTTTATTATACACTGGTGATGGTGGGGGGTGCATGTAAGACACTGAAGTAATGAATGTTTTGTTATGACTATGATAATGAATATTATAATGGTTATGATGGATATTGAGGAAGTATAACCCTAAGGGTAGGATTAAACTGAGTTAGCCCTGGTTTAAGGTTATTAGGCAGTGGCACTACTATTCAAGGCCCCTGGTCAACCATTCTTCAATATTAGAACCTGTGGGGGATGTTAATCATAGGCAAGGTATTTGCTTCACCATATTCCATGAAGGCCTTGAAACGAAGATGCCTCAAGAGGCCAAAGGAGAACTTCCCTTGGGAAGATGTTTACTGTAGCTCCAGCTTACTGATTCCGAGTTCTACTAAGGCAGCAAGTCATCTTTCAAATGGAACTCTGGTATTAAAAAATTTTTGCATCTGTGTATATATTTCCCTCAGCTAAACACTATATATTTTAGAAGACAACATCTTTTGAAGAATAATGATGACTCATAAACAAAGTGTGTCTTTTCCCCCTCTTTCTAATTATAGCTGGTGTCCAAGTAGGTCTTGAATGGCGAGATCATATTTTATAGACCATGAATAGAGAATTTAGCAAGTGGCCTGATACTACCATTGACATAATGCATCATTTCAAACACACGTGAGAAAATTAGAAAGCTGGGTGTTCTGTACATACATTTTCATTGATATTTATGGCCATCTCTGGGCACAATCACATCAATAATACATATCTATAGGTAGTTTACCAGGTTAAATAACTGTGGTTTTAAATTTAATTGTCAACTTGTTACTTTAACAGTAGTTCCAGATGGAGCTAACAGAGCAAAGGGCCCACTCAGGGTGTTGCTGTTGCCTCTACAAACAAAACAGATTCTTAGGGTTTAATTAGACTTACAGCATGCTAATATTAAAATGGGAATGTGGGAAGATGAGTCTGGATTTGGTAACCTGACTTTAGGAATCTAAATCCACAAAATTCTGTCCAAAGAAGCAGAGATGCTCACATCTGGGGTCGGACGGGCAGAAATGGCAAAGGTGATCGCGAGCTGGTCTGCAAACCAGAATGATTCAGCAGAGATAAACGAAGTAGGTATTTAAAACCATAAGGAATCCAGGATAATGACTAAGTTTTTTGGCCTTAATATGACTGAGGCATCACCTATGATTACATAGGCTTGGTGGAAAGTGTCTGGAAAGGAGTTCATATAGCAAAAGGTATAGAATAGTGTTGATAGCATTGTGCGCCATTTTTTTCTTCTCACCCTTCTTCTCTACCATCAAAAAATATCCACACACACATACACACACGCACGTACACACACAGTCCATCCTCTCAAGAGCATGAGAATTATTAATAAGAGAGATAGGATCCTTGTTTCCATTTATTCTTTCCCCAGTTATGAAAATAAAGGTTTTTTTATTTGTTTGCACCATATATGATGTAGGAATAACTTTGAGAAAAGCGCCTCTATCCTTTACAGCAGATCCCATCTGGAACTATTTTGTGTAGTATATGAATAAAATTTTAGGCTTCTCAACCTATTTTCTATTTTCTCTGTCTCTATAAAAACATAATTTTAATGTCCTCAGTTACTAGGAATTCACTCCACATGGTAGAGCAAAATGTAAAAATTACATGACTTAGATTACTCTACAGTATAACTCCTTAAACACTTAAGAGTATGGTCTAGAGGCAAGAATGAATGGAGTGAAAAGTGGTAAAAGGTTGGTTTAGAAGGTTTAATACTTGTAGTCTGGCAGCCCATTGTCTTTATCCACTGGATGGAGACACAGATAGGACAGCTGTGTGTAAAGAATGAATACTCAGGCATGATATGAAAAATGAAAATGAAATAAGTATGACTATGACTACCTTGGCCTATTAATATTCAAATATTAATACCTACTTATTTTTGAGAGGCATTATTGAATATTTAGTGATAAAAATGATAGTTTGGGATAAGGAACATGATTAAGAAGTGCATTTAAACAAGATTTGAATGATGTGGCTTGCTTAACTCAGGGTAACAGTTGGCCCAGGGGTCCCCAAACTTTTTACACAGGGGGCCAGTTCACTGTCCCTCAGACCATTGGAGGGCCGCCACATACAGTATTCCATACACTGACCACCAATGAAAGAGGTGCCCCTTCCGGAAGTGCGAAGGGAGCTGGATAAATGGTCTCAGGTGGGCGCAATTTGGCCTGCGGGACGTAGGTTTGGGGACTTCTGAATTGGCCAATTTAAATGAATTTCCCATCCAAATGTGTCCTCTACTTTAGGGTGCATTAGAAAAAGTTTCCAAAATGAATTACAACTATTCACAGGGGTGACAAACACATAATCTTATTTTCCAAAGATTTTGATTTAATATTTGAATGCAATGCTATTTGACTTTGTTAGTACAGAATATTTAAACTTAAAATAAAAATACCTTAATTTGTTTATGCATAAGCTTATTAAAAATGTTTCTAGGGGCTCTTGGTATGTTTATTCTCTAGAATATAACCTATCTTTGAAGTGGTATATTAGTTTTCAAGCAGTCATTCCCAAGCTGAATAATTAAACTGAAAACAAAAGCTATTCTTAGAGTACATTACACATACAAAGCTATGCACATGATGCTTTGATTCAAATAATATTCTTATAAAACTTTGTTATTGTTTGAGGTTTGTATTTAGAGTGGCAATTTTTGTTTTTGATGATTATTCCATCCTGAAACAATTCCTCCCACCCCTCCCCCACCAATTAAACCAGAATTAGGAGCACATTTATATCTGATGAGTCTTAAACTTCTTAACCTCCCTCTTCAGAAGCAAAGAACTTCAGTGGTTGTGTTCATTTTGTTTCTGCATGGAGGCCTCAAAAGAAATCAGAATCAATTCCCTAAAGTTTTTCTGGAAGAGGAAGGTTGTTTTTGTTGCTTTGATTTTAGCATGTTGTACATTTTTTATTGGCTGTGGAATATACAAAGCCATAGCTTCATCTGGTTTTTCTGCTATAGTTTCATATTGTAAATCACATAATACCTTCCAACCTAAAGTAAAATGCCAAGGTCCAAAATATCATTTTAGAATTGATTACTCATTGAAATTTATAGAAATATTTCCAGGGTGTAAGAAAACTATCCAATGTTTGATTAATATGCCACAGACAGCTAAAAATACATCCATGCACTTTACACAACAAATTCCAGGATGGAGACATTCACCTCATGCTATTTTAGACCCCTTTCCTATCATTATGAGAGGTTGTTGTAGCGAATGTAGCAGCTGGCTAGGTTATTGCTTCTGTAATATAATCCATAATGCAAAAGCAGCTCTTTTCCAAACATTTTAGAGTAACTCAGATTGTTTACATGTCTCTGTTAGGTAATTTTCCTATAACTTTGTGCCAATCGGTGTCATACTATTTGGTAAAAGTCTTCATTAAATCAAGACAACTGCATTTAGTTAAATTTCTCCTATACATAGAATTATAGGAAAATTACAGTGGGCTGATTCAAGGCCATCACCATGAAGTAAATACAGTGTTTTAGAAAATGAATGCAGGCTACAAAAATGGAGTTGTATAATTAAACATCAAATAGTCCAAGTAATAGAAGTCATAGATTAATTGTCTCTCAGTTTTAGTCAGATCCTTTAAATACTGTCTCACAACCTGAGCGTTGGTTCTTTCATCAGAAGAGTGCCTATCTTTAAAGTTTGGAAATTTTAGCTCTTTTGGAGCACCAATAAGCTGTAAAAAGTAATTGGCATCTTCTTCCAAAGTTTCAAATTTCCCAACAAAATCATAGTTAATCAAACATGGGTAGCAGAGTTTGCTGACCTTTTCCCAATGAATGTCCATTCCTACTGGACGGTGGGAATCCAGCAAATAGTGAATGAACTCTTTGAATTTGACTCCAGATCCATTATTTAATGCTTTTTCACAGACATTTGGCCGATATTTCTTTATAATTGCTTTCCCAAATACTGGATGGTAATAACTATTGGGGTGTTCAAATTTGTCCCTAAATGCTGACACTAACCTTTCCATAGGATCACGAACAAACACAGCTTTGGTGTAGGTATTCAAACGGGTGTATACCCCTTGTAAGTCAAAGCTGTCTAGCTTTTTCAAATGCTTCCCATAGTGAACTGCATCATGGGAGATGTTGTATGCTGAAGGAGCCAATCCATTTAGTACCATCAGAATTCTTTTCCAGTTAGAACAGCCAGCCTTTGGTACTTCACAATATAAAATTTTGTGTTTATCTTCTACATAGATCCTGGATACCATGTGAAAAAGATGTGAGTGAGGATAACTTACTCCACCATATTTCTTGCAAAACTCCTGAAGGAAAGACCTGCGTTTCTCTTGGGTTGCATCAATTCTTCTCCATTTGTTGTCTTTGACTAAACTTTTGTTTAAAGGGTGAATGTCCAATGGCCAACTCATTTCTCTGAACTTCTTGAAAAAGGTCTTAGTTCCTTGATGTTTTTCAGTCAACTTAATGGTTGGTGACTCTAAGGTCTTATCCAAAGGTTGATCCTCTCCTTGTGAGTGACTGGTCTCCGTTAAGACCCTAGCAGACCTCTCAGAGTTATGTAGAAGATTTTCCTTTTTTTCCTTGGGATACTCAGCCATGTGAAACTTGGGGTGCTGTTAAAATAGAGGAGAAATGTTGAAAGCACATTCATAAATGTGTTTATATTGATAAGAAAGTTAACATATTTGTTTTAAAATACTACCAGAAAAAGCACATTTCATATAACATAATAGAACAATTTAGAAAAACCTGCTAAATGTACATTTTGTAGTAAGCTTCTTCATAAAAAAATAATAAAAAACAGTATCCATGCATCACTTTGAATCAAAACTTCACATTGCACTTTATATATACTTGGGTTACTTATATGTCAATATTTTTTTAATGCTAATGTGGCTGCCTTACATTAATCAATTTTCTCATGCTAAATTACCTGAACATTATGAGGATAAAAGTTAGTTATTGATTTGAATCTATGTTCATAAGTTCATTATTGTTTTTGTACTATCTTTGCATCTATAGTTATTAATTACATAGCCTTACAAAATATCCCTCCCCCTAAAAAAGAAAATAAATAAAAAGGTATCTACAAGATGGAAATGAAAGGACCCTGAATATTTATCTTAGCTTTGCTGTAAGACAATAGTAGTTCAATCATTATATAGGTCAATGATTCTTGAGCTAGTAAGGAATATGTGACTTTCCAGCAATGATTTAATTAGTTTACCTGTATGTAGATACAAATGTAGCTATAATTGGATGGAAATTTCTGTTGTTGTTTTGGGACATTTTGTAATACCAGTTCAAAGTCATATATTAAAACTTAAAATTATAGTAAGGCTAATTATAAAATCTTAACAACTTTAGTTTTCCAAGTACTTGAACAAAGTATTTTTACCCTTGGACAATGTTTTATTTTTATAAATTCATTTATCACAATAATTTAAGACATATAGTCACACTATCATATTTCATTCATGTGTGAGATCTTTTTTCCTTCCCAAATGAAGAATGCCTAGGGAAATCCAGAAAAGTCGACTTGCTGTCCTACACTGCTCACAAAAATTAGGGGCTCAGGGAACTTGTTGATACTTGAGTACTTTCAGCCTTTTGTATAGTGTATTTTCACCAATGAAATAAAAGTTGGTTTTGCATCTCTTTTGCATAATTGAAAAACGTTCTTTGACTAGTCATTTACTTTTCTGATGTTCTTGTTTAATAAAAATAAAATCAAATGCTTTTTTTTTTATCATTTCACATTTATTTTGAAATATTCCCTAGTTTTTGTGAGCAGTATAAATACAATTGTATCAAAAATAGAATTAAAAATTAGTTCTCTTTTCAATGGGACGAGTCAGCCCTTCTATCAGCTCCTCCCCATTTAACTACATTCTTCCTACAACTTTCACATTGATTGGGTAAAGAAAGACATGGAAGAAAGGATTTACAAGGTGGTATCCTCTAATAGGGCCTGAAATTGTAAGAATTTTGGCTTCTACTCTGGGTAGACTAGGTAGCCTTTGGAGAGCAGAGTTGTAACATGATTTCATTTAGATTTGAAAAGAATGATTGAGGAGAAGACTGGATTGAAGATACAGATATTGGGTTGTCAGCATGTTACTGGAAAAATTAATGAATAAATGATGTGCACGGGGCCACCAGCCTAAAGGTGGGGGAAGTGGAGGGAAAATTTTCTAGGGTAGATGTATGTTTACTGTTGCATTCCCAAGTGTCCAGAATGGTCTATAACCTATAGCAATTGCTCTAGAATATTTGTTCAATGAACAAATGGAAGAATGAATGGACTCAGGTGTTTAAAGCTGATTATATATTTTCTAGCAAATTGAGCAAAAGAGCAGAGGAACAAAGCATGTTGGATGGGAGCCACATCCAGGCATCAGAGTTCTTCCACTAGCTGAGCTCTTAGGGAGAGGGTTCTTTTTTCTAGGGCAAGATCCTGTGAGTAACCCCTGATCACCATACACCGTCTTGTGTAACCCCATAAAACAGCTGCCATGATTTTTAACTGTAAACTATTTGTCTGCTGTCTTCCTAGTGGCTGCCAGGATGACTTCAAAACTCTGAATTCCTCTTTACACTGATCAATGACTTGTCGCCCATATATTTTCATGGATAATATAAAATTTGACTTGAGATTTGAAAGATCAGGGGGTTAATGGTAGACTGCATGAGAAATAGTCCAAGCCCGAGATAAAAATGCCACTGTGTTTCTGTTATTTCTTTGACTACTATAAATAATAACTGCTATTATTATTGTTTTAATAGTGTTTTCCATTATTACCTAGACTGTAATTTATGTGTCCCTGTTTATGCCCTAATTAGTTATTTCCTTTCCGTGTGAACAAAAAGATCAGACTTCCCCTGTGTTTTTTGCACCTACTGCTTGTGGTCATCAAAATCCCCTTTAATCTCCAGGGACTTCTGGAATGCTTGTTTCCTATGACTTTCTCTCAGTGAGACCTGGCTGGCCCCCAACACTCTGGTTCCCTTGCGCTTTCTCAAAGGACGAAGCTTCGCCTACTCGAACCACCTGTTCCTCAAGCCAGAAGGTGGGAGGCTATTTCCTTCTATCCCAACTGCTCCTCCCAGAACAGCTCCTCTGGCAAAAACCTCCTGCTTATCTGAAGTACAATACCTGTGCTCTGCTGAACCTCTCCTGGCTCCTCTTCATACTGTCCTCTGCCTTTACCCTTGACTTTTCCACTGTGCGCTCTGAGGACTTAAGACTCCACACGCCTAGCGCAGGTTTGGCTTCTTCATCCCCACTCTTGTCAGTATGTGTAGTGACTCTGGCACCCAATGAACTCCCTGTTCCTTGACAACCTCACCTTTAATAGGAGTGTTCTCTATTTCACATAGACCTTGCCGTCGCTGGAGCTGCACCACCTCCGTTATCTCTCTGATCACCATCGTCTGACCATCCAGGTCATTATTACTTCCAGTTTTGCAATTCTCTGACCATTTTTCCTTTGTTATCCATGCTCTTAGCAGCCAGCATGCCTGGCCTTTTCTTTTAGCTCTCAGAAAGTCACCTCTATAGGGAGGTGTTTCCTGTTCACCTTGTTGAAATTACGTTCCTGTCTGAGATTTGCTCTCACAGAACCCAGCTTCTAGCCTCACAGCACTTATCAAAATGTGAAATAATTTTATTTACTTTTATGCTGTCTTTTCCCACTTCATCTCCCCTTTCTTGCACTGGAATATGACTGTAGAGGTCTTATCTTTCTTGTTCTTTGTCGGATCTGGGTACCTCACACAGTGCCTGGTACTTAGAAGATGATCAATAAATAATTGGCGAATGAGTAAACGTTATTATAATGTTACAATAGGTTTCCACACAATCATCTTATGACCTTGTCAAAGACAAACAGTGTTAATCAAAAGGTCAAGATTAACTTAGATAAATAATTTACCAATTCTTGTTAAGGTGCTGAAAATCTTTATTCAAACAAGTCTTTGGCAGAATAGTAAACGAATAAAATAGGCACACATAGAGCTAGCTGCTTGTGCTAAAGTAGGTGTGGCAGGCTTGGAACCTTACCTGAGGGCCAAATCAGATTGGTTCAGTCACTTAGTGCTGTTTAGAAACCCCTCGAGGTTTGCCAGAAATCTGGCCTCCTAGGCCTCCCAGTGGGCACCCCGGGGCAGAATCTCTGGGTCTAGGGCACCTGACTCTAATTTAAACAAGCTCCCCAGCTGTTCCTCATCCAGTAATGGCATTTGGGGACCTCTGAATTAAGGTATACAGAGGAAAATTAAAAAAACCCCACAAAATTTCATTTCATAGCATCTAAATGAGAAAGACACTGAACCTGGTGGGTGTGACTATTTCAGTAAATGGACACTAACTAATGTTCTGCTATAGCAGTGATGTCCCACCAGCCTTCACATGAACCAGATAAAATAAGTACCCTTCACATTCATCCATTCCCTTTGCCATGTTCCCCAAACCACTTTCTGATGACTAATTGGGCTAGAGAGAGAACTGTATGAGAGAAAGGTCCATTGCTTGTAAATTAGACTTCAATTTCCTGTTAGTTTATTTAGTATGAATTTGTTTCCTCAGCTCTAACCAAAGCGAAGTATGGGCAAAGTAATGACACCCAACGAGGCTTCTTATTGGACGTCTGGTAGACATTCTCATAGCAACTCCTTATCTCAGCAGCACTCATAGCATAAAAACCATTTTCAGGATGTGGTGACATGTCTCCCAACAACAACGTCCTTCCAAGCCTAGCAAAGGCTTTCCATGACTGAGGGGTTTGGATGACTAAAAGGTTAAGGAAATTTTAAATTTGAAGATTATATCAGCGAGTTTCCAGCATCATGGTCATAATAAGACCAATAACAGGAGCAATCATAAAAAGAGTAAACTCTGATTGTCCCTAAAGGAAATATATATATAAAGCAAACTTATCTTGTTCCTTCCAAAAGTGGTTCTTGCTGTACTCTTTTCTATTCTTGAAAAAGTTTATTACTTTCTGGTAACCCCCTTACAAAATCTGAGAGATACTTTAATAGTAAGAAAGCAAATTGGTTAATTTGCATCTCATCATGTCTTTTTTAAAAATCTTATTTATGTACTTCTTAATTGGATATTCTTTAGTAGCATCCTCCTAATTAGTCTCCCTGAAAATTATCACCAAATTAGTCTCCCCCAAACATTTTATAGTTCATCCCTTAAAAATTTGGAATTCGCTTGACTATGTATAAACTAAAGTCCTAATTCCATAGATGGCACTAGCCACCTGTCACCGCGGGGGTCTTGTCACTTCGTGTTCTGCTCCTGTGCTGACATGTCCTCAGTCCCCTGCTTGCTCCTATCAGGCTTTCAGCTTTTGCACCTATGTTCTCCTCCTTGCTGGGGGCTTTCCAAGTCTCCGAGGCTGATATAAAATCCCGCTTTCTCGGCCTGACCTGTGGTGGTGCAGTGGATAAAGCGTCGACCTGGGAACACTGAGGTCGCCAGTTCAAAACCCTGCACTGGTCTGGTCAAGGCACATATGGGAGTTGATGCTTCCAGCTCCTCCCCCCTTTCTCTCCTTCGTTCTCTCTCTCTCTCTCACTCTGTGTCTCCTCTCTAAAATGTATAAATAAAAAGAATTAAAAAAAAAAAATCCCGCTTTCTCCATGAAAACCACCCAAACTCCAGCAAGGCATCCTGCCCACTTTGAAACAACTTTAGCACTTTGTCTGAACTACCTGTTTGGAAAGTAATTTTATTCCAGCTTACATTGTTATTTGGTTTTATCATTGGAGAAACCTTTCAGCCACAGTAAAGTTTTAAATTATGGCAGAAAGCTATTGTTTTCCATAAATTATTCTAAAGAGTAGACACTATGGTCAAGTTAGTTGAAAGATATATAGCTGCAGATCAAAAAAAATAAGTAGTTGAAGAAGGCTAATGAAAAAAAGTAGGGAATATTCATTAACTTGGTAGTAAATTTGAGAGCCTCATTTTTAGTTTTTAAGATCTCTGTGTCAATATAACTTCTCTGTGAAATCTTCTCAGATTTTCAAAAATAAAATTAACTGCTATTCCTTTCTCCCCCTCAAAGTCAGGGAGCTGTCCTAGATGCCATAGAAGGCATGGTGGATAAAACAAATGTGGTCCTTGCCCACATAGAGCTGATATTCTTTCAGGGAAAAATATATTAATTAAATAATTACACAATTATATAATCTATTAGCATAATGGCAAAGGTTCCAGTAGCATGCACAGAGGGCTGGGGGAACAGAAAGGAGAACACAGGGAAAAAAGGCAAGTCCTTTAAAAAAAACTTTATTGGATTTATGAGGGTGACATTGGTTAATAAAATTATACAGGTTTCAGGTGCAGAATTCTACTATGCATCATCTGTATATTGCATTGTGTGTTCATCACCCCATGTCAAGTCCCCCTCCATCACCATCGATCCCCCCGCTACGCTTCTCCATTTCCGCCCACCCCCTTTCTCTCCTGCCATCCTCACACTGTGTATACATAAATTTTTTTCTTTGCTTAATCTCGCCACCTTTCTCACCCAGCCCCCTAACACAAGTCTAACCCAGTTTGAGTGTTAAGTTTCTTATTTTTAGCACTTTTTTGTTTTACTTTAGTTAGTTGTTACAGTTAGTGGTTTAGACGACTCTCTCTCCAATTTTCTTTTTAAGTTTATTAGAAGTTCGTGTGCAGCCTCACAAATCTATATACTCTCTACTAGCATCTGGAATGGTATCTTGTATAAGCATATGTTTTGAATTCAATTGAAGTGAAGAACAATCATTCCTGTACTGCCCCTTATTCAGGCAACTACTCATATTGGTTTTAAGCTGTTGAAAATGTGGTATTTCTATATGACTTCATCTGTTACTAAGGGGCTGATAGAAGTTCTGCAACTCCAGGACTTTGATCATTCATTCATTCAACCCACGTGTGTTGAACCATTACAATGTACTATTTTTGGCATTGTATATATAAGGATGGAATAGATAAAATTTTTGGCCCCTTAAGAAGGCCAAAGTTTAACTGGGTTGATAAAAATAGACAGTCTATAAAAAAATCTGATAATTTGCATAAAGAAAGAATATTTTGGGAAAGAGAAGAGTACTTAATTTTTCTAAAGAGCTATTCTGGGGCAAATTTCACAGAGAAAGTGATGGCTGAGGTGAGTCTAGGGGATGACTAGGCAGTTGACAGGTGGACAGGTCAGGGATGACAAGGACTATATCATGCTGCCATCAGGAGACTACTTGGGGAACCAGAGTCAAAGGAGAGGGAGAGACAGGCAAGGCTGGAGTCACTCTAGGAGGGCCTTGTGCCCATATGAAGAGACTAGATTTTTCCAGGAAAGTGACATGGATTTTCAATAAGGCAGGAACTTAGGAAGAGCATTCTAGCAGCATTGGGTATTGCGGCTGGGGGCAGGGTGATCATTTAAAAAGTGGTCATTACTGTCCATCAGGAGGAATTCTTAGGAGGAGTAAAACAATGGGGTCAAAGTGAGAACAGAATTATTTGAGGAAGTTTAGGAAATTGATTAGACTGGAAGAGTGGTAGTAAAAATAAAAGTGCATAAAATGGTTTCCCATTTCCTAGAGAGAGGAAAAAGAGTAGCAGTAGGAGGTTATGGGGTAGGGGTGTGTATGCATTATCTTCAATTTCAGACCTTTAGAATTTGAGGAACCACTGGAAATCTGGATGTTGATATCTGGACTCCAAAGCTGAACATTCAGGTTCAGAAGTTGTTGGCTCATGGAGGGGCTGGCTAGATTTAGGGCCCTGAAGGCATGGCAGCAGACATCCACCATTTTCTGAGTGCTTGCTGTGTGCCAGACGACAGGTACAACCATTGTTGCCATGGCAATCTTTCAGCACCATTTTCCAGGTGAGGAAATGTAGCCTCAGAAACATTAGTTTGTTTAAGGCACACAGCTTCGGGAAAATGAATAATCAATGATCCCCATTATTTTCTGGGCTCAAAGATTTTTCCTGTTCTTATGATACCTGGCAGAGGAAAGGGGGGATTTAGGATGAGATCTGTGAGATCTGGAGCATTCCACCACTTGGAGAATGATGAGGGGGAAAAAGCCTGTGAATGAGATTTTAGAGCCTGGCCTTTGTTACAAAAAATGTTTCCTTCTTCTGCTCTGAATTCTTTGAGGGGCCAGGACTCTGTATTCTTGTGCAAGAGAAGTGAGGCACCTCCACAATCCAGTCTGAATCAGGGAAACGTCGGAAGAAGTGAGGAACCCCTTACAGCCCTTTTGTGAGATGCAGAACCCAAAAGGGTGAAACCATAACACTGGCAGCTGCTGGGCTTGCTCCGGACCCAACCATGAATTGTAGGAACAAGTGTGGTTTACAGTTTCTCCTGAAAAGGACAGGGACCCCACGAAAGGCAGGACCGTGGAGTGAGTGGGTAAAAGCACAAGCCGCCTGGGGTTGAGAGCTGACTATGCATAGGTTCTTTGCATTGCTGGAACTCTGTTACTTTATCTGAAAAGTGGAGACAACAGTTGTAACTATTTCAAAGGTGGTAAAGATTAAATGAGTTACTATAAGCAAAATGCTTATAAAACCTCCTGGCAAATAGCAAGTGATATTATGTCCATCATTTAAGAACAATTTATTTGTGTTCATTTAAGAAGTATTGCTTGCTTTTATAAAACTGAAATATAGCACTTATGGTAAATATGTTGTTGCCCATATATCTTTTGTGCTGACTGCAAATTTGTGCTGATGGTGCCATTTCTGAGAATGTCCTAAACAGTTTAGAGTCCCCAAACTACGGCTGGGGCTGCATGGGGTCCCCTGAGGCCATTTATCCGACCCCCGCTGCACTTCTGGAAGGGGCACCTCTTTCATTGGTGGTCAGTGAGAGGAGCACAGGATGCATCCTCACTCATTGAAATACTGGTCAGTTTGTTGATTTAAATTTACTTGTTCTTTATTTTAAATATTGTATTTGTTCCCGTTTTGTTTTTTTTACTTTAAAATAAGATATGTGCAGTGTGCATAGGGATTTGTTCATATGTTTTTTTATAGTCCAGCCCTGCAATGGCCTGAGGGACAGTGAGCTGGCCCCCTGTGTAAAAAGTTTGGGGACCCCTGGTTTAGACTGTGTCTGTTGTTGGGCACTTTGCTGGGCCATTAACAGACAAGTTGACAATGATAACACTGATTAGATAATGATTTTTCCCCCATCCTATCATTTAGCTTTGACATTTTCCTGACTTAATTGTATAATATTGCTTTTATATTGAATCTTTGGTAATTCATCTTGAATCTAGATATGAATGCAGTTACATTTCTTCATACCATCATGAAGACTTAGTTATTTCTAGTCATTAATAAGAATAAGAATGGAAGTGGGTGAGATGTTTGAAAGCCAGTCCTTTCTAGGGATAGAAATCCGTGCATCTTTTCCTGTTCCTCTTTCTCACAGCTACTCCTCTTAAAGCTTATTAGGTCAAGGGCTTCAGAGGCTGATTGCTTAGTTAGGAGAGGGCTGAAGTGTGAGTATGCAGTCCTCCTAGCCAGTGCCATCTTCCCATTTTTCCTTTTCCAGCCTCACCTTCCACCCCCATCTTCAGTTATTCATGGAGCAAGTGTTTGCTGAGCACTTACTGTGTGCCAGGTGTTGGGCTGCATGTTGGAGGTAGAGCTAGCAAGCCCTATGGGGCAGCTTTGAGATCAGGGTAGTAGGGGTGGTGGACTACAGAAAAAAAAGCAAGAATTATTGTATTTACTAATAAGATGCATAAAAACATGATGTTAGGAGAGCAGAACAAAGGGGTATTTAATCATGGCTTGGAGGTTGGGGAGCATTTCTTGGAAAATGTGTGTGCCATGCAAAATCATTCTGGTTCCCATCTCTGTGACTTGTGTCCTCTATCTTGAACATTCTTTTCCATTTTGTTTGCCTAGTTAAAAGGCAAGGCCATGGAGAAAGCTGATTTAATCACCACATCCACTCAAAGATGAAATATGGATATGTTCATTTTTTAAAAGAGTTTATTTGTTGATTTTACAGAGAGGAAGGAGGGAGAGGGAGAGGGAGAGAGACACACAAAGAGAGCGAGAGAGAGAGAAAAAGAGAGAGAGAGAGAAGGGAGGCTTGGAAGAGCAGGAAGAATCAACTCATAGTAGCTGCTTCTTGTATGAGCCTTGATTGGGCAAGCCTGGGGTTTCGAATTGGTGACCTCAGCATTCCAGGTCCACTGCGTCACCACAGGTCAGGCCACATATGTTCATTTGACAGAGAAAGGGCATGAAGCTCTGAGCATTTACTTAAAGTGCCCAAGTTAACAGACGGTGCTAATGCTGTGCTTCAGACCTCAGTCTTAGTCATTTATGGCTTTTCTCAGCTGCATCATATATCAAGCAATCTGTTTCTGATTTAGTGGCCACTAAATGAACTGATGTGAGCAAAGCACCAAGCGTATGTCTGTTACAAATAGGTTAGTTGAAAACCTGGGTTTTTGAGTCAGAGGGACCTGGATTTTGTCCCTATTCTATCATTTTCTCTGAATAAACCTGGATAACCTATGTTAATTTTCTAAGCTTCAGATCCCTAGTCTGTAAAATGGGAATAATAATAACATCTGTCTTGCAGGGTGGTTGAATTGCAGGGAGTGTGTGTAAAGAGTACTTAAGACAAAGTATGTTTGCTATACATATTATTTTTTATTAGTTTATAGACTAAATATTCATTCATTGAGTGACTCTATGTCACAAGTACTTCCTAAGTGAATAATAGTGTTTTCTTCTGCTTTTTTCATCTCTTCCTTCTCTTCTCTCTCAAAACACTTAGCAAAGAGTATATGATACATGCTCAATAAAGAGGAAGATGAATGAAAGAATGGAGGATGAAGGGAACTGAGAGAAAGAGGAAAGAAAATGTCAATGAAGTGGAGGCAAAGGCAAAAAGAGAAAACAGAGAGAAAGAAAGCACATTGATAGGTAACAGGAAAGAATAATGAACACTTGGGGCTAGAGGGTAAAGAGAGATGAGTGAGTTTTAGCCCTCTCCAAACTGCAATCTTCAATTCATATGAACTATTTAAACACAAAATAATAGTTTTGGTAGTGAGGTAATTCAAGCTGATCCAACGAGCTAATTTCTATGGTCATCTTGATGAGGGGTTGAAATTCCGATTTAATTTGTCAATTCTTTCAGTTTTGGATTTACTTCCTCTCTATTATTACCCCTTAAAGACAAAGAAACTTAAAATATGAGGGCTGAGGATCTAAAACAACGTGAACATCAAGGGAAAATGTCTATTAAGAAAGGTGTTGTTCTTTGGTTTGGCAGGGCCATCAGAAGCTGAAAACAGACATAACCTTATATAAGTAGATAAGCATTTTCCCCAAGGGGTTCAATATGCTTCTATAGATTTATCATTTTGTCTTCCTTTTGACTTTTGCTGAAATAAAACAAGGTATTTTTTTGTTCTCAAATTTACAGATAAATTAAGATAGACTTATGTAATAACTTGCCCAAGGTCATTCCATAAAGTTAATGGAGAAGTTAAGAACATAGTTATCTATTTCCAATTCAAGAACTTTTAACTAACAGAAGACCTTACTTTGAAAGGAAACTCAAAACTTGATGAGGACAAGCAATTTGGTAAAGTAAAATCCATTCAAAATGTTTGCGCCTTACTGTTCCATCTCATAGGTTGTGTCCACACCTGTCAAATGTGGATGAGAATGACAAACCACAGTCAATTACAGTTGGCATGAAATAAGCACAATAAATAGATGTTCAATTCTTAGAATGTTGACATTTCACTGGAATTTTAAATATCTAGTAGATTTGGAATAAGGTTATTGAATATATTCAAGTTGGTGTTATTTTTCAAAAACTGTGTCAGCTAGTTTGTTTCCCTTGCTACAAAGAGAAATAACAACAATGTATACATCTGAGAAGGTTCTGGAAGAGAAATAGAGGAGGGCACCCTGACTCTAACACCCACTTCTTTGCCTTCGTTCAGTGGTCCTTGTTCTTTTTTTACAGAAGTATGGTTGAGGAGGAGGAACCAGCTACCATGGGTTAGAATGCCTAACTATAGGAAAAACATTTTTGGAGGGGGGCAGGTATTGTAATGGGTATGAACTAATAAGCAAAAGGATTTCCCCAGGCAAGGAGAATGAGTCCCTGAGGTGACACTGGAATTGGGAACTGACTGAGTGGACTATGGGCCCAAGGAAGGTCAGAGACATGGGTCAGAGGCAGAGCAGGAGTTGGGGTACCCCCACAGGCTGGAAATGGAAGTGCAAGAGAGAAGAAAGCCATTGTGAGGCCAGGAGCAGGGTGGCTGGATAGATCAACAAAGTATAAAAACTTTGAAGTTTGACTCAGATCAACCAACTCCTCCTCTTTGGACCCATTTACCCAAGGCCATGCTAGAATCTCAGCCTTCTGATGGGAAGGGCAGATGCTAGTATTTTTGAGAGTTAATTAGCTGTAGTTATAAAGTGCCTACCCTAGTACAATGTCTATCCCTCCAAAATGTTAATGCATCCTCTCTTTGTGCTTTTCTTCTCCGACTTTCCCTCTACCCTGGGTATGTCTTTCAGAATGCCTGCCTTCCCAACATCAGATTGAAATGACTGTGTAACAGATGCTTCCCAGATAAGCAGTGATGGGGTGGATGCTAATTCACTTAGGAGTAGGCACCTGTCTTAAGAGAAGCTTATCCTCAGGCCAGCTGGAAACCAACAGAGAACCTGGAAGAATGGCCTCTGCCCAGATGTGTGGATGGTAACTAGCTAAATTCATTAGTCTATCTCCTTTCTGGTCTCTAAACTGGAAAACTGGATAGGTTTGGCCAGTTACTGGTAAAGAGAGAGAGAGAGAAAAAAAGAGCAGCCATAAAGTAAAGCAGAGCCCAAGAGCATAGCTGGTTCAAGACAATGGTGGGGTTGAGGGCTTTAGCCCCAGTGAGTGCCCAGTTCAGGAAGCAGCCTGTTTCTTCCCCATCCATTGCTACTAGACCAGAGCTACTTGAGCCCTGGAGACAGCAATGCCAATTGTGAGAGCAGCAGTGACACTGGTAGGGACACATTCCATTTGTCTTATACGGTTAAGCATCTGCAAGCCCCAGATCAGATTTGCCTGTGTCAGCACCTTTGAGTGACACACATACCTCTCTGGCATATGTCGCCTGAATATTTGACAACTCAGCTTTACTCAAGGCTGCCTTCTCAAAGTCTAGCCCAGCCCTCTCAGTCCGGGCAGGTGACTCACTCTGGTGTTACCATGGGTTACCTGGGTGGTGTGCTAGGAAGAGAGCATAGCCTATGGCACCAGATTGTGCCAGGGGGATCCTGAGGTCATGCTGAGAAGAGTTTCCTTTGGGGATTTTAGTTGAAGAAAGAATGTAAAGGGAAAATGTAAGACAGAAACTTGCAGCAAAGCAGAGGACAGAGAGGCAAGAGGGAGCAGAGAGGGTTACTATATGAAGGACCAGAGAGAACAGATCTCTAACAGAACAAACGATGATCAAATGGATATTTGCAATGTCTCATTTCTTCATGCATTAATATAAAAATCTGTCAAATTTTAAAAAAAGTATCATTTTACCAATCTAAAATTTGAAGCTTTTTGGGGGTTTCCAAAATGGGTGCTTCTTTTGAAGATAATTATACTTGACTCAAAATGTCAATGAAAGGGCTGCTAAGAAGTATCTGTGTTCATGACCATGATCTCTTCTTTTGGTTCCCTTTCTTTGTAAGGGCAGGTAGGAGTGTCACTGGTCTTGATCCTTTAGCTTGGTAGCATCTGTACCATCTCATTCCTGAGGGCTGCTATAGAATAAGCTCCTACGGGACATGGGAGGATCACAGAGGGTCACCTGCCACCTGCATCCCAGCCTTGGTAAGAGCAACTGTGCGACTGGTGAGAGGCAGAGAAGCTGGAGGCAGTCCAACCCTTTCTATTCCTTTCTTTAGGCAGAGTCCAAGTCCTGGGAAGCAGCATATGCATGGGAAACTGTTTCTTCAACACCCGCAGTACAAAGCTACTGAACCCTGGGAACAGCAATGCCAACTGGGAGAGCAGCAAGCAGTGCCACTGGCAGGCTGGTGTTGACATCCAGCCACAATTCTCTTATACCAAGACACTGATAGATAGGAGTCGACACAGACACGGCTATCTTCAAGCAAGCAAGTGTAATTTTCTAAAGATCCTTCAAACAGGGCATTGTCACCCCCCTCTACCTTTCCGTACCACAATTATGTAATCTGCTCTTTGGAAGAAACAAACGCATCTTGGTGTGCCTTGTTCGGAAATAATATCATAGCATATTAATTCTATCTATTCCCCACACAGGGAAAACTGTGCACAACAGGAGAAAGGAAGTCTCAGTTTCCATACAGGGGATTTTCTTAGGAACTCTCTTAATGGGGGCCACTGTTAACAGGTCTATAACCAATACTGTAAGGAGATGTAAGGATATGGATTTGTATACCATTCATCTGTAAAAACCAAAAAATCCCCCAAAACTTGCAGTTCTAGACCATTTCTTAGACCAAAGGGACAACCCTCTTGCTTCAACTGCAACTCATGATCTATTGAGATTCCAAGGTCCAGAGCATGCTCCCTGAACAAGGAGGGATGTATTTATACCCATTGGCAAGGAAGGTGAGTTTGCCTGTCTTGACCCCTGCTAGGGCTGCAGTCCCATGTAAAGGACAGCTCCTGGACTAAGGCCATAGGGAGACGATGATTGGTGAGCATGGGTTTTGGATGAATATTGATGGAGCCCTTTCTGTGTGCCAGGTGCTGCCCAAGCAAGTTAATCCTCACCCCAGCTGTGTCAGGTGGTTATGATCGTGTTTCTGTTAAACTTGCTACATGTCTTACAACTGGCAACTGCTACATCTGGGATTAAAATCTGGGATTTTATAGTTCCAAGACCTTGGGTTTCTTTCATATAACATATGTTTAACTCATAGGGCTCTCAATGCCATCATATCTGTGATTAGAAGAGTGTTTCCTTTTTGTTAGATCCAAGTGAATACCATTCTTCCTACTGAGCTACCTTGAGGTGGCCAAGTGTGCCTGAGTCAATTCTAATTAGAGTAGACAGTGGGCATCACCCAACTTTTGGTTGCTTCTGTTCTCTAATTTGAGTTATACAGGTTGGTACCAAGAACTGATGATACTCAATAACCACCAACACTCTAGCATGGACAAGTGGGTACTGAGCTCTTACTCTTAGAAAACCATGATGTAAGCTAGCGCTGCATGGACTTTGGGTCTCTCACATTGTACAGAAACCACATAAAGATTGTGATCATTTGCTCAGCTTTTATGCCAGTCTCGGAGCAAAGCTTTTTATCTTCAAGGCAGCTTTATTTCTCTTCTGCTCCTAGAAACACATATATCCAGACATGGTGGCTATGGAGAGCTGATACCTTAACTTTCTCCACCTTGGCCTTTTCAAGATATCTTATTTTATATCTTGGCATTTCTGTGGCTGACAAACTGGAAAAACATAGTATGTGGGTACTTTTGAGTTGTATGCCTGGATCAGGGATTAATGGAGGAAAGTGAAGGCATGGTTTGACCTTGGTAAACTCCCAGTGTTTGGAGAACCTGGCCCCATGTCTTTTTACTACTGAGACACTAGCTCTAAGATGCCATCTTCATGAGGATTTATACACTGAGGAAAAACATCTGTTTCCTGTCATGAGTAAGAAGACAGCTGAGCTCTGAGTGGCAGCATCTTCTAACTTCCCAGATTTATCAGCAGGACTGTTTCTCCTCTAGAACCCTAGTATAGAACTCATTTTTAGCAAAGTCTGGTTTCCATGTCCTAGGTAGTAACTTATCAGATGGCTGCTCAGAGAGATGGAAGCAGAAAATTTTTGTGTGCTGCATTTTGGTTAGTTTCTAGGGGGCTATATTACTCTTCAGGTGGTCATCTCCAAGGTAACTGGTATCATTCTGCTCTACTAATCTCATCTTCTACCTTCATTCTATCACTTTTCTGTTGAGTTCTTTCCTTAAGGTATTTCCAGCCCACAGCCAGACCTGCATGATTTCAGAATGAGGACAACATTGGCAATCTACAGGGGCCCAGATCAATTTGCAAAAGAACCTCTATGTACCAAGGTAGGCACATATTCTACACTTTGGCCCAACAACTTGTGAAATGGGAGGGAGGTAACTTTAAAGACCGGACTTGGTAGATTATTACTACTCATGCTTTACTTGCAACTGTCGATTGACCTTAAATCTGTATTTTCCTGCAAAATCAACATTTCCCACTGAAATAGAAGACCTACCTAAACAACTTGGAAATAGTTGACTCACTTTCCATACATAAAATAAAGATAATGATGCCTAACTAATGGAGTCATGAAAAATAAATGAAATAAATACATAATGCCTGATGTGTATGGTATCCTCATTAAATGAGGCTTTAATCACAACTTTTATATGCCTGCCAAGAGTATGACCTTTCTGCAACCATCCTGAGGATCTTGTGTTAATCCTTGTCTTGGGTTGTTCATTCATTTTCCATATCCAGACACCAGTCTCTATTCATCTTTCATCTATTCACATCAAACGGTTCATTCCCACCATGAATATATCACTAGACACTTCCATTTTGGGCCAAGTCTATTGTCATAGCCTTCTTGCAGAATTAATTAAACAATGCATTCATTTGAGAAATATTTACTAAGCATCTAATAACGCACTGTTTAGGGGCGCTGGGGCTAGAGGGGCAAGGCACTCTGACAAGTGTCCTGCTTTCATAGTACTTATGTTCTTGTGGATAAGGGAGATAAGGACCAAGTACACAAATGAATGAACAGTAAAAATTTGGATGGTGATAAGTGTGATGCAAAAACTAAAGCAGAGTGATGTGATAGAGCAAGAGTAGCAGGGGGAAAGTGGGAAAGACTACATTAAATAGATGTCCAGGGAAGATCTATCAGTGGAGAAGCTGCCTGAGCTGAGATCTGAATGACAAGAAGGAACCAAGGATCTGAGAGCAGAGCATTTCAGGCAGGGCAATGCTTGCCACGGGCTCTTTCATGGGAATAAGCCCAGTCCAGTGAAAGGACAGAGGGAAGGCCAGTATGTTGCATGAGTCAGAATGGTCCAGTGAAACAGGATGAATTCAGAGAGAAAGGAAGGATCATATTTGTAGGAACATCAGATCATGGAGATCATGGAAAGGACTTTGGGTGTTATCAGAAGTACTGTATGTACAAGCCACTGGATGTTTTCAACAGGGGGATAACATGTAGTGATTGATATTTTATAAAGCTCACCCTGATGGCCAATGGGAGAATGGAGTGGGGGCTGGTAAGAGTCAAAGCAAGAGTTAGAGTACCCTAGGGAAAGATTGGTGGCTGGTACCAGTGGAGATGGCACAAAATGAAAAATAAAAGATATGGTATTAGAAAATCCCACACTGAATTTCCTGAGGTTGTTTCTCAACTCCAAAATTTTTGGTGCCACCACATTATATTTCTTGCAGAATCAAATCTGAATAACTGGTTTCCAAAGTCCTCCATGGTCCTTCCATGGCCACAATTCATTGATTGTTGACTTTTCCAAACTCTTGTACTATCTATTCTGTGTGGTTCATAAGCAAGTAAGTAATAAGACACTCTGTGAGTTTGCACAGTACTTAAAGTGTAAGGTATGCTAGTCTTCTCTTTCAAGACAAAAAATCCCTCTGTGCTAGCATTTTCTTCCACAACCTCCCTAGCACTTAGCACAGCTTTAAACACAAGGCATGTGTTGAAATTGCTTAATGATTGATTAAAAACATACATCACTAGCATTCGTCTCTGGTATTTCTCTCGTATGAAGAAGGGTGATTATCTGTCAATATTCACTGCGCCATTGAACCGATATGCAATGCATTAATCATCTCTGAAATAACCAGATGAGGCTTTCTTGTAATCTTCCTATTTTGCTGAGATAATTTCACTTGCTTTGGAGTTTATGAGGCCATAAGTGGCTCCCATCTGTTGATGAACATATTTTTAAGAGTCATTTAGTCTCAAGAACAGAATACTTGAGGGGAAGTTAAATTGTAACTTTTATATTAAGTGTCATCTTAGTAACAGAACCAAAATTGGAAGCATGTGTTCAATTTTGGTCTTTCAATTTTGAAGCTTTAGGTCAGGCAAAGAATTAATTTCATTTGTTTACAAAGTAGATTATGCCTAATAAAATCTATTTTGTTTATGGTCACATTTTAGTCAATCCATTGCCTTAGAAAATGAGAGAAATATGATTGGCTAATCATTCAACATAGTAAATTACATTGTTTTTACATCCACAGAACATTGGCCTAATTAAATTATCCAATAATCGTATGATGAAAATATTCCCTTTTAATACATTTTGAGCAAGGCACATACCAGTGATGAAACATTGAAGAATCTTGTTTATTCCATTCTTGTTTGATGATCCACCACAGAAGTAATATAACATTTTGGGGAATAATAACTTTTTCCACATTAACTGCTACTTTACAAAATAAAGTTCATATAAAAACATTTTAATTTATGCATAATAAAAGAGATGTGTGATCACTTTTCTCTCTAGTGAGAGGTAGAATGACTGTCTAGAGCACTTTCTTTCACTCCTGAGAATCTGATGACAACCAAGTAGCATTTTCTCAGTGAAATGCAGATATGCAAAGTCTACAGGTATAATCAGGAAATCAGGGATGTGTCCTAAGATGTCTGAACCATGTATATAGCATGGATTCCACATAATTGTCCTAGTATTAATGACCACTACTTGTCGTTTTTTCTTTTTGGGCTTTTAGAAATATGTTGTGAATAGTAAAATTCAAACGGATGATATTTTAAATAAAAAGTGTTTTGATTTGTAAGTACAAAGAAAATAGCCATTTTAGCATTATTATACCAAAATTAGTTTAACTTAAGCAATGATGGGTATATACTGTAAAATATTTTCAATCCCTTGGTCACTACTTCTTAAAACACAATTTTTTTAAATGTCACCAATGACTTTTATTCAAAATGATGATGATTCATGTGCCTATTTCACACAATTTCAGAAAATATCAAGTTCTTACTTGAACCTTTTATTCAGTTTGTTATCATGAGGTAGAAGAATAACATGGGTAAAAGAATGACAAACTACTGTATTTTACAATGTATATTCAAATGCGATGACATCAGCTTTTTGTCCCATTTTGATCATAAATTTTACCCAAGATGTAAGAAAAGAATACTTCCTATACAGAGGTGGTATTTGAGTTAATGAATGTTGAGGGGTCTACTAAATCATGCTCCTGGCCAGTACAACTTAGTTATTGAGGTTCGTTGTTATGTGTTGAAAAAAACCCATATGAGGGTGCTAACATTTTACTAGTAAAATCTAATAGGCTGAAAAATATCCATTCCCAAATTACTCATCTTTAGGTGCAGATGCTACCACATAGGGAGGAATATGATTAGAAAAACTCAGAGAAGGAAGAAAAAGAGAAACAGATTTACTAGAAATCATTCCTGAAACAGACTTCACTGGCCTATTGGGTGCTAGCATCTTAGGTGGTGAGATCCACTTACCCTGTGGTAAGTTAACTATTTTTATTTTTTTAATAGATGCTGCATTTTCAGCACAGAGTTTTAGTATCTCATATTTTCTCACATGAGTACACATATAAAGACACTGTAGTGAAAAACTTATAAAAGAGTTTTTAGAAGTAAGGTATTTTTTCCGGAAAATAAAAGAACAAGAGGACACTTTATAGTTGGTGAAAATAAAGGTTTCTATTCAATTCTCATTTTATGTCCATGTTAGCTCTGTCTGGGCTCTGCTGGGAAAAATTGCCAAGGGGCAACAGATAATCCCAATGTATGGTGTTTTTTTTCCTCCAGTTTTTAATCTCTTTTCAGGTGACAAGTGGTTTTTCTCTTAGATGGAATTCACTTGATTTTTCAGTTAATTAAAAAAGTAATTTAATGCTCAACGGGAACCCAGAGTGAGTATATGCTATCTTGATTGCTAAAATGCTTGGAAAAAAAAAGAAAGCAAGCCAACACCAACCACCATAAATATCTGTATTCTACAGTCTCATAACCAATTGCTTCAGTGTTGGTATAAAAACTGGA
The DNA here is from genome assembly GCA_037038555.1 of Rhynchonycteris naso. NCBI lineage: Eukaryota > Metazoa > Chordata > Mammalia > Chiroptera > Emballonuridae > Rhynchonycteris > Rhynchonycteris naso. The sequence goes on along the minus strand of CM072999.1, from coordinate 169,234,737 downwards.
GTGCTGATTTGGGTGGTCAGAAAGGGGATTATTTATTTAGTGGAACTTCCAGGACAAGTACTAGCATTGCATAAGAGTGAAGGAAAGTATTTCAGAATGAGACACACCTGGATTCACATTCCAGCTCTGCTACTCATCAATTGTGTGCCTATAGATAAAGATATTTAAAGCAGCAGAGAATAGTGGCCAGTGCTTACACTGTGGAGTTGGATGGCCAGCTATCATTCTGGTGTGTGATCTTAAGCAAGCTACTTAAACTCACTAACTTTGACTCCCTTGATTTGTACCTACCTCACAGTGTTGCTGTTGTGAGGTTTAACTGATTTAATTTTATGTAAAATTTAGCCTAGTACCCCCACACAGAAAGCTCATTAAATAATAATAATGCTAAATATTATTATTATTAATTTAGTATTAAGCACAGCAGGATTGAAAAATTACCAAACCTCTCAAGCCTGAGTTTCCATCTGTATCAAAAAGAGAGATTAAAATATGCATCCTCAGCAGGTTGTTGTAAAAAGTAAATGAGATAGCACAATGAGTGACTAGCACAATTACTGGTTGTAATTGTTCAGAAGCATTCTGAGTGCTTGAGTGAGAATTATCTGCATATTTGATTGCTAATAGATCTTGCAGTGTTGCTAATAAACAATATTCTATATTCCAACCATTATTTCCTTTTTGGTGTTTATGCATTTAAAACACCTGAGTGTTATTTTTTCCTCCTCCTTTTGTCATGACAATGTATTTCCACAGATTATAGTCTACATTTAATTCCACAGATACCCTTACACAGTATTATAATTGTCTTGGCTCCCAATTAAAGAGGTGAGTCTGACATTTACACCTAAGTATTTTCTAGATATGAAGCCATCTGACCTTTAGTAATGACCATCTTTGCTAACCACCAATAGTGCCACCTCCTCTGATTCTTTCAGTCTTGTTTTCAAGCATTAAAGACAAAGATCCAAGTTGGATCACTTTTTCAAAGCACACCTTCCAATTCTAGAAGGTAATCTTAAAAGAATTAGGGAGATGAGATCTTTACTAGTCCTAGTGCTCAACTTGCAAAGAGATACTCAACTTTAAGTCTAAGTTGTCTCCTTGAGTGCATGGCCATTTTGATAAGAATAGTGCAAGGTAATGTAATCCCACTTTAAATTTAGAAGTTGTAAAGTTCATGCTACACCGAAAAGGCAGCAGTGAATGGCATTGCCACACTTACATTCAAGAAAAAGATCAGGTGCCCAACTCTTGAATGAAGCCAACAGTTTAACGTTCTACAGGCAATTATAGAATGGAATGTAGACGTAAAGATGAGATAAAGGTGTGGGATTCTTAAATTCTTTCATATCCTGACTCTGTGACCATTATTCATATAGAACATGAGCACCCCTGGCTTTTCCCTACTGATTTTGGTTTAAATTCCTCACCTGAAAGGCAAAGGATAACACCTGGTTCCTGCCTTCTATAAACCAATGACATACTAGGTTTGAACAGCCCAGGGTACAGGGAGTAAATGGCCTACCTCTCCCAGTCCCTCTGGCTACTAGGGTTATAAATTAGTGAGCTGAAGAATTTACATTTGACCAGCAATTGATTGAGTGCTTATAATATGTAAGTTCTAATAGTGGACACACAAATGAACGAAACATGATTTCTTCCCTTTAGGATGATACTATCTAGTTAAAAATCATAGGAGGGTATATGCAAGTCTATAGCAAAGAGGCAGAAGAAATATAGAAGCATAGAATAAAGAAAGCTTATTTTTAATTATTGGAAGAGAAAAACTTCATGGAAAAGGTGGCACTTGAGTTATATCTTGGAATATGACTAAATTTTGTACCTGCAGAGAAAGGGGTGAATATGTTGGTAGAGCAGTGTTAAATGGGACTCAATAATTGTACATAAAAGAGCAGAATGAGAAATAAGTCTAGGAGGATGGGGAGCCTACTCTCCAAAGGATTATAAAATCATAGGGTTTTGGATTTCATATTTAACTGTTATAATTTTATCCTAAAGATGATAGACAAGTGGGTTCAACCTTGGCATTTTATTAGAATCACATATTGAGTTTTAAAGTTGCAGATGTCCATGTAGGATCATCCTCTACATGTGTGAGCCTAGAGTATCAATAGTGGCCCACATACTGTATGTCTAAATAGGTAAAAGTTTTAAAATAAGAGATACTCAAGACCTGGCCTTTGTTGCCACCCAGGGTCTGCAGCCTTTCCCAAGAGACTGCTCTTGCCAGGAAGGTACAGAAGCCCCATTCTCCTTGAGGCTCACCTGCCACTAGAGGCCTGAGTAATCACATGGACCTTCAGGAGGAAAACAGAGCAGAAGCTGGACTCAGCAGGAGACTCCATGGCTGTGGCTAGATGTGCCCCCATCAAGGATAGGATGCCTCAGTGAAGCTCTTTAGGGCTGTGGGAGAGCAGGTTCTCTTGCCTCAAGCCTCACTTGTCTGACTTGGGATTGCCAGGCAGTTCTAAGCATCACTCGAAGCTACAGTTACCCTTTCAACACACCTCCAGAGCAGAGGAGAGGGCTGAAGTACTCTTCCCTGAGGAACATTGTCTGCCTATACTTTGTCCCAATTTCTTGAAACTACAGCAGCCCTTCTTTCTCTGGTGTCAAAGAGAAAATGGAAAAGGCTGATATTTTTTATACCCTAGCCTGATCCCACACTACTTGACAAGACAGCTACTCTATCTCTCTCCATTCTTTGTGTGTATTCAAATGGTTATGGGACTTTAAAACATGAGGCTGAAAAAGAAAAGAAATGTTTGTATTTCTGTGTTTGTGATGTTTGGGTTCTTCTAAAAACACATGACCATCCTTGGCCTGGTCTGAGAGTTGTGCTATGTCTGAACCCAACTGCTGACTCAGAATTTCTTGAGATTTGATAGGTGTGAGAGATCTCAGTACCTATGCCAGCAAAGCTCCACGGGTGATTATAATGCACAGGTAGGGTTAATAATCACAGTTAAAAATGGGGAAGGGGTTTCTGTCTAATTATAGGTAGGTGATTGGTATTTTAGAAAGTGAAGTGAAGCAGAATGAAAGATGAATAGAAAGGTAGTAAGACAGCAGAAGGGGAGTTGTGAGAAGCCACCAAATAAGCAAACTGAGGGCCTGAGGGAAGCAAGGGCCATGGGCTGGCCATAGGAGGAGTAGCTGGATTGGACAGGGTTTCAAGAGGTCACATCAAAAATGTTTGGGGAGCATGCTGGATCCTAACCACTAGACTAGCAGGTCATGAAGAGAAACTTGACTTTGGGTGGTGAGCACACGATGCAATATACAGATGATATATTGTAGAATTGTGCACTCAAAACATATATAATATTACTAATTTTACCCCAATAAACTTAATTTTAGAAATGGTCAGTAGTTATTGGGAGAGATGAAGTGGAGATCTCAGGTTTCCAGCTTGTCGTGGATTACATGGTGTCACCAAACAGAGGTGTTGAAGCCCTCACTCCTGGTACCTTTAAATGTGGCCTTATTTTAAAATAGAATCTTTGCCGATGTAATCAGATGTAGATGATGTTATAAAGGTGGGCCAATATGGCTAGTGTTCTTATAATAAGAGACACACATGTGACAGTGGAGGCAGACACAGAAGTGATGCAAGCACATGCCAAAGAACATCAACATTTGCCAACTGTTGTCAAAAGGTAGGAGAGAGGCAGGAAAGGACCCTCCCCTGTAGGTTTCAGAGAGAGCATGGTCTTGCTGACACCTTGATTTTGAACTTGTAGCCTTCACAGCTGTGAGACAATACATCTGTGTTGTTTGAAAGCACCCAGTTGATTATAGTTGGTCATAGCAGCCCCAGGAAGCAAACACATATGTAACAGCATCCATAGTGTTGGCTCTCTCTGACCTGGGCAATCAGTGAAGGGAAACTTTCACCAAAACCAGCGCCTAAACTATCAATGTGCCTTTAACATCCTCATCTTCTCCACAAGCAACAGGACCCCATAGTCAGTGTCCCTCTCTCTTACCTAGCTGTATTAATTCACTATGGATTTCAATGATCTACTACACAGGAAGGCATAAACAGAACATGTTAATTTCCTACAGCTTTTAGTTGTCTACTGTCTCATAAGGCAGTTTGCAAAAGTTAAGTCAAAAGGTTTTTACATTCAGTTTTCCCATATTCTAATTTGCTTTGGAAGGTATTTCAGGTAGTATTTTAAGCTACTGTCTTTAATCTACCATTCTTAAAATTATTCAGGAAAACTACAGGGATTTCACCGCTACAAAGAACATTTTTCAGATAGGAAAATTGTTGCAGGATTGAATTGCCAAAGAGACAGCTGAAAAAAATGGGTCATGCATTCATCCCATTCTGGGACATAAGTTGCCAAGAGGTTCACTGCTCATTTTTGTCCTCTTCTCATAAACAACCTGCTTTAACAAGTTCCTTTAAAAAAGCATACTGATTTCCCCAGTGAATTACACAGGAAAGAATCCAGCTTTTCCTCTAGAGAACTCAAAACAGTTGTTTGTTCGCAGAGCTCAGGTGTGGTAAAATAGCCGTGGGCTAAAAACGAATACTGGATATGGGCCAGTAGGCTAGAGCTCTCTTTCCACTTCAGCTGGGATTTCTCACACTGGTGTACAACTCATGGCTTGGCTAATAGGGATGTGATGAGAAGGAGAACTCAATTTTCAATTTCAATTTAATTATACAGTCTATACTGCCTAGTGGGAAGAATTTAGGGGCAAGATTAACACTCAGCAATGCTCTATTTTATATTCCTTTTTGATAAAGAACACTGTATTGATTATCCAAAATGAGTTCTCATAATTTTTTTTTTTTTTTTACAGGGACAGAGAGAGAGAGTCAGAGAGAAGGATAGATAGGAACAGACAGACAGGAACGAGAGATGTGAGAAACATCAATCATTAGTTTTTCATTTCCATCGCAACACCTTAGTTGTTCATTGATTGTTTCTCACATGCGCCTTGACTGCGGACCTTCAGCAGGCTGAGCAACCCCTTGCTGGAGCCAGCGACCTTGGGTCCAAGCTGACGAGCTTTTGCTCAAGCCAGATGGGCCCGCGCTCAAGCTGGCGAGCTCGGGTCTCAAACCTGGGTCTTCTGCATCCCACCTGATGCTCTATCCACTGCGCCACCGCCTGGTCAGGCCATAAATGTTTTTTTAAGAGCCAAATTCTTTTGGTGGCAGAGTGACTCAGAGAAGGGGAGGGGTGACTTCATTTCTTGGATTTTGCCAAAATTGAGATAAATTGAAGGTATGACTATTAGAATTGCATTGTGAATCCTGACCAGGTGATGGCACAGTGGATAGAGCATTGGACTGGGACACAGAGAATTGCATTGTGAGAGTATTCTTGAGAGTAAAGAGTACCTCCCTACTTGGGAGAACAATTAATAGAAATTTCATTATAGAATTAGAAATACTAGCTGGCAGACACTGATTGCATAATTCAAATGTTCTGAAAGTGACTGTATAACTATTACACTGAAAAACCCTTCCCTCTTATATTGAAGTCTAAAGAATTGGGGAATGAAACAATTACAATTTTATCTGGCATCAAATCAATGTTTAAGATTATGAGTAAATACTTGGTGTTCTATTTTGGTGTCTACATATTTATTCTACTAGTTTAGCCCAAAGTAAAAAGAAGACAATGCAAATATGCCCATAAGAAGTAATGTTAATATATTTCTTGACCAACTGCTTTAATTTGCTAAGAAAACAGGTTCACCAAAAATGCTATCTTTCTTGGGTGGAACACTCTCATCCATACGGCATCAGCCTAGGGGCATGCAATAACCCCAATCTCAGACTCCTTGTAGCCCCACCCTGCAGAGCTTGTACCCTGCTGGGAAGTCAGCTGCCTGGGCCAGGGTTTAGAGATCTGGGCAGACTCAGGGAGTGTCAGTAACTAAACTGTGTGACTTTGGGGTGGGGCTATTTCCTCCACTTTTCCATGAACCTGAATGGCATCTTCCTGTTATGGGAGATATGCTAGCCCTCTCTCCAGGATCTAAGTAGCCCCACCCTCTTGACTACTAGTGGCTTTTCCCTGCTGAAGTCTGGAAAGAATCTGGGACAGAGAGTCCCAAACAAGAGGAATCCAAAGAGGCCCACACCATGACACATCATAATTAAAATGGCTAAGGTTAAAGACAAAGAGAGAATCTTAAAAGCAGTAAGAGAAAGACAGTTACCTACAAGATAACTCAGAAAAGACTGACAGCTGACCTTGGCTTGCTAGCTCAGAGGTAGAGCATCAGCCTGGAGTGTGGAAGTCCTAGGTTCAATTCCCATCCAGGACACACAAGAGAAGCACCCATTTGCTTCTCTACCCTTCTCCCTCTATTTTCTCTCTGTCTTTCTCTTCCTCTCCCACAGTCAAGACTCCATTGGAGCAAAGTTGGCCTGGGAGCTGAGGAAGGCTCCATGGCCTCTGCCTCAGGCACTAGAATGACTTTGGTTGCAACGGAACAATGCTCCAAATGGGCAGAGCATTGTTCCCTGGTAGGCATGCTGGGTGGATCCTGGTCGGGTGCATGCGGGAGTCTGTTTCTCTGCCTTCTCACTTCTAACTTCAGAAAAATAAAAAAAAAAAAGACTGATTTCTCAACAAAAACATTTCAGGCCAAAAGGGACAGGTATAAAATTTTCAAAGTGATGAAAAGCAAGGACTTACAACCCAGACTACTTTATCCAGCAAAGTTATTATTTAAAACCAAAGGAGAAATAAAGAGCTTCCCAGACAAGAAAAAGCTAAAGGACTTCATTACCATCAGGCTAGTATTACAGAAAATATTAAAGGATTTAAAATAAGAAGATGAAGGAGGAGAAAGAACAGGAGGAGGAGGAGAAGAAGAAGGAGAAAGAGAAGGAGGATGAAGAGAAGGAAGAAGAAGAGGAGGAGGAGGAGAAGTGTGAGAGGAAGGAGAGGGAGGAGAAAAAGAAGAGGAAGAGGAGGAAGAAGAAACAGAGGAATAGTTAAAAGAATGAAATGGCAATGAATATATACCTATCAATAATCACTTTAAATGTATTTGCCTTAAATGCCCCAATAAAAAGACACAAGGTAGCTGAATGGATAAGAAAACAAGAAACAAATATATGCTGTCTACAAGAGATAAACCTCAGAACAAAAGATACACACAGACTAAAAGTAAAAGGATGGAAAAATATATTTCATGCAAATAAAAGTAAAAAAGAAAAGCTGGGTAGCAATACCTGTTTCTGACAAAATAGACTTTAAAACAAAGGTTATAGTAAATTAGAGACAAAGAAGGATACTACATAATGATAGCAATCCAATAAGAGGATATAACCCTTGTAAATATTTATGCACTCAACATAGGAGCATAAATATGTAAAACAAATCTTGATGTACATAAAAGGAGAGATCAACAGTAATACAGATATAGTAGGACATTTAAAAACCCCATTGAAGTCAATGGATATATCTTCCAGACAGAACAACAAAACAAAAAAACCAGAGGCCTTAAATGACACACTAGATCAGATGGATTTAATGGATATCCTCAGAGCATTTCAACTCAAAGCAGCAGAATATATATTCTTTGCAAGTGTGCGTGGAATATTTTCAAGAATAAGCCATGTTTGGACATAAAACAAGTCTTAATAAGTTTAAAAGAATTGAAATCATATTTAGACATCATCTCTGACCATAATGGTATAAAACTAGAAATAAATTATAAGAAAAATAAAAACTGAAAAACATACAAAGACACGGAGGCTAAATAACATGTTACTAACCAATGAATGGGTTAACAATGAGATCTAGAAAGAAATAAAAAGATATCTTGAAACAAATGAAATGAGAACACAACAACCCAAAATCTATGGGACATAGCTAAAGGAATCCTAAGAGGAAAATTCATAGTGTTACAGACCTACTTCAAGAAATAAGAAAAATATTAAATAAACAATTTAACTTTACACTTAAAAGAACTAGAAGAAGATCAACTGTTGGGCAGATAAAATATATTATGCTCACTTTGTTAAAGATGGCACTGCCCACTTTGAAGCCTGTCTCCCAGGTGATGATATTAGTTGCCCTGCTCTTTCTGCTTGGGATGGGCGTGATTGTATTAATATGTGTTGGGGAAGGGCTTTCACTCCAAAAGATTTTAAAAGAGAAGAGTGATTGTGTTTTAGGAAGAGTTCATGCTGTAAGAGAGCAGAGTAAGGCCACGTGGAGGCCAGGAGAAGCAGCCAAGATGGTGGAGTGCTGAGGAAGAAGCCAGTTTGTGCAGAGTTTGTGTAGAGAGAAGGAGATGGGGAACAGAGGTAAATAAGACCGGTGAGCTAGAAACCTTTGATTCTAGGAAACTCGGATAAGTCAGTGGCTTTGTGAGCACTGAATGAGTGGGTTTTGGAGCCCAGTGTATGTTTTTCTTGCCCACTGGGTGCTAGCTAGGATTAAAGATGATGGCCCACCAGTTCTTGGCTGCATTGTTTTATTACTGTCTGTCCAAATCTAATGGGAACCTGCATGGGCCAGGCAGCTGTGATGGTGGCCATGGCTACTGGCTTTACATCAACAAATCTCAAAGTGAGTAAAAGAAAGGAAATAATAATAATCAAAGAAGAAATAAAATAGTGGCTAAAACCCCCACAAAAGATCAGTAAAACCAAGAGCTGGTTATTTGAAAAGATAAGATTGACAAACCTCTAAGCAGACTCATCAAGAAAAATAGAGAGGACCCAAATAAACAAAATCAGAAATGAAAGAGAAGTAACAACTGATACCAAAAAAGTACAAGGGATTGAAAAAAATATTTACAAACAACTATATGCTAACAATCTGAATGAAAAGGGTAAATTCCTAAAATCATACAATCTTCCAAAACTAAATCAGAAAGAATAAAAAATTTGAATAGATGGATTACAACTAATAAAATTATAGCAGTAATAAAATAAACTCATGGCAAACAAAAATACTGGACTGGATGGCTTCACCAGTGAATTTTACAAAACATCAAAGAACTAACATTTATTCTTCTCAAATTATTCTAAAAAACTCAAGAAGAGGGATGACTGCCAAGCTCATTTTATCAGGCCAGCATTATCACAATTCCAAAACCTGATAAAGACACTTCAAAGAAAGAAATTATAGGCCAATATCCCTGCTGAACTTAGATGTTGAAATGCTCAACAAAATATTAGAAAACTACATCCAGTAATACATAAAATCATCATACACCATGATCAAGGGGGATTTATTCTAAGGATACAAGGTTTATACAATATCCACAAATCAGTAAACGTGATACACCACATAAAGATAATGAAGGATAAAAGTAACATGATCATATCAATAGATGCACAAAAAGCATTTGATAAAATTCAGCACCTATTTATGATAACAACTCTCAGCAAAGTGGGAATGGAGGGAACATACCTGAATGTAATAAAGGCCATATATATCACAAACCCACTGCCAACTTTATATTCAATGGGCAAAACTAAAAGTGTTTCCCTTAATATTGTGAGCAAGACAGATATGTCTGTTTTCACCACTCTTATTCAACATAGTACTGGAGGTCCTAACCACAGAAATCAGAGAAGAATAAGAAGAAATAAAAGGTATCCAATTTGAAAAGAAAGAAGTAAAACCATCATTATTTGCAGATGACATGATACTATCTATAGAGAACCCTAAGGATTCCTCCAAAAAACTACTGGAATTAATAAATGAATTCAGTAAAGTAGCAGGATACAAAATAAATATCCAGTAATCAGTTGTATTTTTATATACCAATAATGAACTCTCAGAAAGTAAAACTAAGAAAATAATCCCATTTACAATTACATAAAAAATACATAGAAATAAATTTAAGCAAGGATTTAGAAGTCCTATACTTGGAAAATTTTAAGACTGAAGAAAGAAATTGAAGAAGATACAAACAAGAGGAAGCACATACACCATGTTCATGGATAGAAAGAAAAATTTAACATCATGACAATGTCCATACTACCCAAAGCAATCTATAGGGTCAAAGCAATTTCTACTGAGGTATCAATGGTGAATTTCACAGAACTAGAAAAAATATCCCCAAAATTTATATGGAATCACAAAAGACCCCAAATAATTGCAGCAATCTTAAGAAAGAACAAAGTTGGAGGAATCATGCTACCTGATATAAAACTATATTACAAGGCCATAGTAATCAAAGCAGCAAGGTATTGGCATAAAAACTTTTAGCACAGCAAAGGAGACCATCAACAAAATGAAAAGACAAGTCACTGAATGGGAGAACATATTTGCCAATGATACATCTGATAATGGGTTAATATCCAAAATTTATAAAAAACTTAGAAATCTCAACACCAAAAAAGCCATCAATCCAATTAAAAAAATGGAAAAGACCTAACTAGACACTTCTCCAGAGAGGACCTACAGCTGGCTGATAGGCATATGAAAAGATGCTCACGTTCACTAATCGTCAGAGAAATGCAAATTAAAACCACAACAGGATATCTCCTTGTACTTGTCAGAATGGCTATCACCAATAAATCAACAAACAACAAGTACTGGCGAGAATGTAGAGAAAAAAGAACACTCATGCACTGTTGGGAATGCAGACTGGTTCAGCCACTGTGGAAAGTAGTATATGGAGCTGTCTTATGACCCAGAAATTCCACTTCTGACACTATATTTGAAGAAACTTAAAACAGTAATTTAAAAGAATATATGTACCCCTATATTCATTGCAGTGTTATTTACAAAAATGAAGATTTAGAAGCAGCCCTACTGTCCATCAATAGATGTTTAAAAAGCTGTGGTATGTTTACACAGTGGAATATCACTAAACTGTTAAAAAGAAGGAAACCTTACCTTTTGTGACAAGGTGGATAGACCTGGAGAGCATTATGTTAAGTGATAGAAGCCAGTCAGAGAAAGACAAATACCATATGATTTCACTCAGATGTGGAATCTAATGAACAAATAAACTAACAAATAGAAACAGACTCATAGATACAGAGAACAGACTGACAGCTGTTAAAAGCAATGGGGTATGGGAACTGGGTAAAAAAGGTGAAGGGATTAAGCAAAACCTTCAAAATTTAGAGACAGGCAACTGTATGGTGATTACCAGAAAGAAAAGGGTATGTGTGGGGGGAGGTAGAATATACGGGGAATAAATAATGATGCAATTGGATTTGATTTGGGGTGGTGAACACACAATACTATACAGATGATGTATTTAGAGCTGTACACCTGAAACCTACCATATTTCCCCATGTCTAAGACAATCCCATGTATAAGACGCACCTAAATCTTGTGGCCCGAAATTTGAAAAAAATGTCTTACATAATGTTATTGAACTCAAGTTTTATTCATCACAAAATTCATACAACTCCTCATCACTGTCAAAACTCCCATCTTTGTCTGATGATGAATCATTGTCTTCAATAATGAGCGCAAAAACAAGAGCAAAGGAGCAGGAAATGCAAGTAAAAAAAAACCTACAACCACTGTATACACGCACCCAAATTTTAGATCATAAAGTTTTCCAAAAACAGTGGGTCTTATACATGAGGAAATACAGTATATAATTGTATTAATCAGTGTCACACCAAAAAATTCAATTAAAGAAAGCAAACAGGTCTTTTTATAAGAAAAAATATCCCCTATGACTTAAATAAATAAAAATCATAGCAATAAACTTCACTGGTTTACTGTTGTTCAGCCTTACCAAACTCAAACCTTACCACTTGAGTATATACAAATAATTGAAAATACGACAAAGAAACTAAGCTCAAAGACAGATAAACTATTTGAAATGGTTGACTTTGTCATCACACAATGACTGTAGTTTCAAGTATAGTGTGTCCGTAAAGTCATGGTGCACTTTTGTCCTGTGACGGATCAAAAGTGCACCATGACTTTACAGACACACTGTATTAAGATGGCTGTTACTTTAAATCAACATTTACATTTATATTCAAAAGCAAAATGGTACCTGATAAGCATTCAATTATGCCTACTACATTTGCAGGATAGTATATTAAACAAATGAATTCACAAATTTTAAAGCTTGATGAGTTACAGGACATCTGGCACAGATTAGTTAACTCTGGAACTTAATTTGGGTGGAAAGATAGCAGGGACTACACCGGGAACTTGTTTTAAAGCCCATTAGAAGAAGACTGAAAAAATGTACCCTTCACTGGTATTATCACTCTTCTCTTTGATAGGGAGAGTTATTTACGCTAGGGAAGAACAACAACAAAAGACATGGAGATTTGTGTCTGTGAGTGAAGCCTAAGCATATGTTGCCACAGGCCAATGTCTGCATTCCCCGAGTGGAGTGGCGAGTGGAGCGGCAAGGGCAGCGTTGGGAGAACTGTAGCTGGACTGGTCTACTGGGCGGGGGAGCAGAGGGCTGGGGGGGAGGGACAAGGCAGCGTTTGGTTTGTATGTGAGGCTGCGTGTTTCAGGGGCTTTAAATGGTTATACAGAGTGACTCCATCTTCCAGTAAATATAACAAATAAATTAGTAATAAGACTGGACAAAAAAAGTGAAGCAGACAGAAAGACATTGGCTAATCGCTGGTAGAAATCAAAGACCAGAATATAAATCAACTGGTACATTTCCATTGCGAGGGGTTCAGCTCTTAACTGTCAGGGAGGCAGTGACTGGGCAGATTAAAACTTGGGAAAATAACAGAGGAGAGTAACCTTAGTTAAGGGAGAAGTAGATAAAAGTATCTATTTGCAGCCACGATGGCATCAGTGCAGAGGTCAGGATATGCTCGGAGAGTGTGCACACATCAGCAGTGGGGGAGTCCCAGTCTCCACTGTGACCCATCCTGGGGGAGGATGGTGTGGAGAGAAGCAAGGAGTCAGAGAGCAAGTGCATGTTGTACTCACATGACCAATTTATATATTTTCAGAACCAATAATACATATATACTATACACATACTGAGCACCCAATAGCCACCAATGTCTTTTGTATTTTAAAAAATATTTCCACGTGCTTAATTATTAATATTGAATAGTTTAGGAAAAGTAAGGTAATACCTGGTCAGTGATATGGTCCCGGATTTTTTCTCTAGTCACTGAAAGAGAAAGAAAAAAAAATAACATTAAAGTATACAAATGAATCCAATACAGTATGTACTTGTTTTGCTCTGTTCTCACCCAAAACTCCACCAGCAATCATGAGCTCTCTAAGCAAGGATTTGTATCATAATATGAACGTTTTCAATCACTCCAATAATTTGAATGAGAAAAAAAAGGTCAAAACCTAAATGAACCGTCCTAGACAAAGATAACAGAAAATGAAATGAAAATCTGGGAAAGGTGCTCCCAGAAGAACGTATTAAATTCTGGCAGAGAAATGGGGAAGAGAAGAAAAGAAGCAAAGAAAAATTTGAACAGTATCTAGTCATAGGTTCCCAAACAATGACAACCTGTTCAGGTATAATACTAGCACCAAGCTCGTGCAACCTTGAGCCCTGGACAAGGCGATTTAAAGGGGAAGATGCAGCAGTGTTACTGTTAAAAAACTGCTCTCTTACCTGTGAAGATGATAAAGATGATGTTAGGCTTTGTTGTTACAGTACTGTTGGTGATTAATTAAAGGACAAACCAACAGTTTTCAAAACGGTATCTTGATAAGGACAAAAACAAATCAGAGTAACGTATAAAGGCAACATAGGAGTATAAATAATAAAAACTCTAAAATAATAAACCTCAGTCATTGCGAAAATAGCTTGAAAGTGATTGATGTCATGTACATCTTGAATAGAAGGAGAAGAATCCTTAGTAATAATAAATTACCAAAAAACCATCAGGAAGGAGAGGAAAGAAGTAATTTTGTGGCACTGCAGTTATTACATGCTCATGAACATCTTGGTGTAAAATATATACTTTATTAAACATGTCCTTTTTACAAGTTCTCCTGAATTAAGATAATTGTGCAGTTGCATGCATGTGTAAAAAATAATAAAGACAGGTCCTGTCTGTGTGCACCTTACTCAGTTTCCCTCAATAGTAACATCTGGATGATTGACAGCCCAGTATTGCTGCTAGGATGTGACATCGATATAGGCAAGACACAGAGCGTTTCCATCACCACAGGGATCCCTCAGATTGTCCTTTTATGGCCGCATCCACTTCCCTGCCACCCTCACATTTTAAGCCAGCTGCTCCTGGCTCTGGCTCCTTGGCGAAAGGAAAGGTTTATAGGTTAAATATTCTGAGATGAACCACATTAGGGCCTGAAATCGGCTACTGATTAGTTCTGAATCATACCAAATACTTTGCTTTGTGCTAGCCGCCCTTTTTGTATTAGTCCCCAATTGGTTTTCCAAGAATGTTAAAGTATCCTAGTAATAGTGATTTTGTCAAAATTTTTTTTATCCCTCCTGTTTATCAATAGGAGTATCCTGGTTCTGTATTAGGAACACAGTTAAGTGCTCAAAATTGTGGGAATTGAAACAAAGGATAAGAGAGTTATTTCTGGATAACTTATAACATCATGTTTTACACTTTTCCTGAACATCAGTAATATTTTCGCTGTCTTTTTAGTCAATTTACTCAAATTCCTACCATTTTCCTCCTTTAAACTACTATTTACTAAAATAAAGTTTCTTAGCACAGCTCTGGTGAAGATACAGGCTTCTTTTTTATTACTGTGCAGTGTGTGTAATTAAGGGTCAAGGGTTGTGGCAGGCCTAATCTGAGAGTACCATTACAAACAGGAGCCCAAGACACAAACGTGGTTGTGTCCTGAGTGGACAAGACAAGCTGGATACAAGTTTTCTTGGCAAAGGGTCGGAGGGAGTCCAGGGTTCATGGCATCCTTTCAAATGAAGAAGAGGTGCTGACTCTTTGTGATATAAGTGGAAAGGAATACATTCATATTTTGGAGGAACTTAGGTACTAAGTTGTATACAACTCAGGGAACAAGGTAAGAGCTATTCTGGGGACTGAGGGGTAAGGCAAGGGGTGACTGAGAAGGTAACAGGGCAGTCCTTCAGTTACTAACAGCAGATAATTGGTTGAGGATCACAGGGACTTGGGAGTCAGACCATTTCTGTGAGTTACAGCTATTTAAATATGAGGAAAATGATCTCCTCCCTTGAGCTCTGAAAGCACTCATAAATTAAAACACATCATTATATAATTATTTTGTGGCCCTAGTGGTTATGATAATTTTTTTCCTTTTGCTTATGGACAGGCGTCGCCCAGTGCAGATGTAATGTTCCCTGGCCGATGCAAGAAAATAGGAGGGAATCCCACTTAAAACCTAAGTCATCCCCAAATTTATTCAAATTGTATGTGAAAAAGAGGAATAGAATTCAGGGGATAAATTTTAACTGCATAAACCATTGCTAATAAAAGATTAAGAAGTATGTGGTTTAGCATCTTTTTAATTATTTTTTCTAACATCTTGAATACGCAATGTTTGAAAT
The DNA here is from genome assembly GCA_037038555.1 of Rhynchonycteris naso. Taxonomy (NCBI): domain Eukaryota; kingdom Metazoa; phylum Chordata; class Mammalia; order Chiroptera; family Emballonuridae; genus Rhynchonycteris; species Rhynchonycteris naso. The sequence continues at coordinate 169,219,278 of CM072999.1, read as the reverse complement.
CTCTGGTTGGATCAACATTATTTAGCTCAGAGGTTTGTGGACTTTGCATACTGATTCTTTCCTGTTTCCAAGTACATTTGCTTTTAGGCTATTTTTATTCACTTTAAAGGAATTTTAATAACTTTCTGTTGACAGCATGGACAGCTGGTCTTGAGAATTAAAGAAAATTCACTTGCTGACTGAGGAAGGAAGTGACATCAATGAGCTTCTAAAGTCAGCCCAGAGGGGAAAGCTGGCTTGTGAGAGAGTAGCCTTTCATTGCACTGTATTTATCGAGAGATGCCTTGAGATGCAAATTGCTGTATCAATCAAACCTATGGTGCCTACCTCCAGCCAACTTAGTGCAAACTGGAGGAACAATGCCCGGAAACAGTGAGAAGAAAAAGGATGAGGAGTGCAGGAACCTGGGGGCTAGGTGAATTACGGGAGCTCAGGATCCCCCCTCTCTGTGCTGATACTTCATTCTCTGTCAAGCCTCAATTTCTTTGCCTAGAAAATGAGTCTGATGTCAACTGTTGGCTGAAGCCAGTCATTTTCCATGACAGACAGCTAATAAGAACATGTACCAATATATATAATGTAGAAATGTTATCTTGCCACTTTAACCCAAAGAGTGCTATCAATTGCTTTTTATCTCCCACAGAGAGCTATCTAGAAACAGAGATCTTTAGGTGTCACACAGAGCTGTTCCTTTGATATCTTGATATTTTTAAAATTGGTATTCCTTGTGTATAACTCTACTGCAGAAAAAAGTCAGGTGCCAAATCTGGACTTTAAATAATAATGACAATAGTGGTAACAATTATCATTGTCATCATAATAATGACTGAACTGTTTACCACCATTAGTAAATTCTCCTCTGGAGCTGCAGTTATTCATTTTTCAAAGAAAACTGTGGTTCAAGCACACTGTGCATGAGTGTGAGTTGTATATTGTAAGCATGCCTGTATGTGTGTAGATACACACACCTGTGCAAAAGACAGGAAGAAAAGTACCTACATAAATTTTATAATTATGAGCTAAAAAATTAAACTGATGATTATTTATTTCTTAGTTCACTCTAGAAAGTGTCCGAGGTGGCTACAGTGATGGTTCAAATACAGTCAAATAATCTGAATTTGAGTTAACAATCTGGAGTCAAACAAAATTTAATTCAGTTAATTCACCTCAAGAGATAGGTGTATTAATGCTGGCTTCTTTTTCTTACCTATAAAAATATTTGGGGTATTCAATTAAATTTTCAAATTTAATGAGCTTAAATATGTAATTTCAACCAATTAATAATACCGTATTCCCCATGTATAAGATGCACCTTTTCTGAAAAATTTGGGGTCTAAAAACTGGGTGAGTCTTATACAGTGGTTGTACATTTTTTATACTTGCATTTTCTGCTTTTTTCCGTAGATGAGGAGTTGTATGAGTTTTATGATGAATAAAACTTGAGTTCAATAACTATGTAATACATTTTTTTTTTCAAATTCCAGGCCCCAAAATTAAGATGCGTCTTATACATAAGAGCGTCTTATACATGGGGAAATACAGAATTGCTTATAGAGGGTTCTAAATACTTCAGGAGAGATTTTGACATTTATTTGGTTGGGTGCTTTAGAGGATTTTGAGCCAGAGAGTGATTAAAACTGTTGTAAAATTAATCTAACAATGGTATGGCTGGAAGATGAGGAATACCGGTTAAGGTGAGGGGAGAATACAGGTAGGTGAATGTGAGACAAACTGTGTGGAATTGAAAGGACTTAATTCAGGTGAGGGGTTGGGGAAGTAGAAGAGTGAAAAAAGATGAATTAAAGATGAGAAGGATTTTAAGGTTAGTTACTTGGGAAAAGCTGCTTTTAATGCAAAGGTGGAAACAAGGAAATAGGATGGGTTTAAAGAAGTAAATATGGAGAGTAATGGTAGAGGTGGGACAATTAGCTCAGTTTAGCATTTGTTAAGTTTCAAATACCAATTAGTAAAACTTCCTGGAGGAGCTGGGGAAAGAGGCAATCTTTTGCAGAGAGAGGTTAGGGAAATCTATAGGAGCAAGACTCCTTTTAAAGTATATAAAGAGAAATAAATACCAAATTAGAATTTGAGAAACAGTTGTATTTTGTTTGAATGACTTGATGCTTTGTTATATAATAGAATCAAAGTTTACATATTCTGCAGTGAATAAGGCTGTTTTTAATCTAACTGAGGATTTATTATCAGGAAGTAGGAAGTTAGAAGATTGATTTCAGAACTTAAGTTCTTACTGGTCCTGCATTTAAATCAAAGGCTATAATTCTGAGACAAATTCCAATTTGTCATTTCTCTCACACATCAATTAACTCAGTTCTCTGTGGATACTGACTTTCAACAATTGTAACTCCATACTGACACTGTGTACTCAGACTTAGCATCAGATCCCAAAGGTTAAGGGCTCAGTCTCATACATAACTCTGCCCCACCCCCGTGACAGTCACAAGTCTAGGTTGTCACCTGTGCTCCTGGCACAGAAGCTATAGGCTTTAGATGGGAGGTCCTCATGACCAATGGCTTGAAGAGCTCAGAGAGACATTTTACTAACTAGATTACTCATTTCTTTTAAAAGGATATAACTCAGGAACAACTAAATGAAAGAGATGCACAGGATAAGGTATGGGGAAAGGCCATGGGGCTCCCATGATGTCCCTGGGCATGCCACTCTACCACCTGGCACTTCCACATGGTCACCAACCTGGAAGCTCCTCTGAACCTTGTCCTTTGGGTTTTTATGAAGGTTTGATTACATAGGCTTTTTAAAAAAATCATTGCTTATTGGCTATGAATTTAAACTCTAGCCCTGCTTCCCTCCCCAAAGGTCAGAGGGTAGGACTGAAAGTTGCATCTCTCTAACCACATGTTTGGTTCCCTTGGCAGCCAGCCCCTGTCCTTAAGTGAGGTACAAAAGTCACCTCATTAACATAACAAAAGACAACTTACTGTTTTCATCACTTGAGCAATTCAAGGTTTTCAGGAACTCTGTGCCAGGAACAGGGACAAAGGTCAAATCTATAATTTTATTATACATCACAACACCACAGAGGCAATCACAAGTTCTAGCAGGAGAAACTTAGGCCAGTTTCCTCATTTAAGAACTGGGGCTTATGAAATTTTAGGGTTTATCTAAGGAGACCAACTGAGTTAATGACAGAGCTGAGTATAGAATACAGATTTCAGTAATGGCCAAAGGTGAGGACAAGTATGGTAGTCCTGCCTCCCCTTATCCTCAGGGGACATGTTGCAAGTCCCCCAGTAGATGCCTGAACCCATGGAGAGCACCAAACCCTATACATACTATGGTTTTCCCATGCATTCATATCAATAATAAAGCTTAATTTGTAATTTTGGCACAGTAAGATATTAATAATAATAGCTAATAAAATAAAATGGAAAAGTTGTAGCAATATACTGTAACAAAAGTTATATGAATGGTTTTGGGTCATTATTAGTAAAAAGTCAGAGTTACTTAAACACAAGCACTGTGATACCAGGTTAGTCAAGAAGACTACTAAGTGACAAACAGGTGAAGACTCTGGACAAAGCGATAATTCATTTCCCAGGTGGCACAGAGTGGGACAGCGCTAATTTGTTTATGGTACTCAGAACAGTGTGTGATTTAAAACTTATGAACTGTTTATTTCTAGAATTTTCCAGTTAATATTTTTGGATCATGGTTGACCATGGGTAACTGAAAAGGTAGAAGGTGCAACCACGAAGAAGGGAGGACTACTGTAGTTAGAATATCTGAGTGTTAATCTCAGTCTTTTTACTCTCCATCTGGGTGACTTTGGGCAAGCAGCAACCTCTCTGAGCTTCCTCATCTGTAAAATAAGGATAGCAAACATTTATGATGTATGAATCACTTTTGGTGACTCAATGAGTAGAACTCATTGAGAATGAGTGTAGAACTTAGCACTATACGTGGCAATGAGTAGAACTCATTGAGAATGCATGTAGAACTTAGCACTATACGTGGCATTCCCTTTTATCACACATAGGCTGCCTGAGCTAAAGGTAATAAAACCAGACAGCTTAAAATTCAGATAGAAGCTGTTTCTGAGTGTGGTTAAGGAGAATAACAACACATTTCAAGATAATAAAGTATTCTCTTCTGGAATCACTAAAGAATATCAAAGAGAATTAGGAATAAATATTTTTAATGTCAAGAAATGAAAAATATTAGTCATATCCAAATGATTAACATATCAGCTAGAACTTTTGCTTAGACAATTAATAAAAATAAAAGCACTTGGATTCCTGTTTTTACCGTAAGTTGTAAATGCACAGGCAGATATCTAAACCCAGCCCTTGACCTCCACCCCGTGGACTGTCACACTGCATGGGAGACAAAATCCTGCTGCTCTGTTCCAGTGAAATGGGGGTGCAGAGGCCTGCTGAGCAAAGGGGCAGGACTTCCCATGAAAACTGAAGGGTCAGTGTCTCTCCAGAGAACCAATTCTGGTTCTCACGCAAAAGATGCTTTGAGAAGAAAGGTGTGCTCAATTTCCTGCTTATCTTTTGATACTTCTTAGGGTGAATTACGATATGGCACTTGTGAAAGACTCTCTCCTTGATCAAACTTTAGTCAGGCTTCTCTGACCCCCTCTCCATTAGGCCTTGACATTGACCCCTCCCTGTCTTCTGCCTACCCAGCCCAGTCTTTTCTTTTTTTAATTTATTTTTTAATTCATTTTAGAGAGGAGAAACACACACACACACACAGAGGGAGAGAGAGAGAGAGAGAGAGAAAGGGGGGAGGAGCCAGAAGCATCAACTCCCATATATGCCTTGACCAGACCAGTGCAGGGTTTTGAACTGGCGACCTCAGTGTTCCCAGGTCGACGCTCCATCCACTGTGCCACCACAGGTCAGGCCCAGCCCAGTCTTAACAGAAATCCTGCGAAGTAAGTTTAACAAGAGTCCTCCCTCACTTGATAATGACCACCCTTGATATCTGATCAAGTTTCTCATCTCCCACCTTTGAAGTCTAAATCATGGGCCCGCCTTTAGCAAGACTCCTGTTAGGGCAGTTCAGTAAGAATCCCCCTACCCTTGATGTCTCCCTTATTAATTTTCCATCCACCGACCCCCACACTCTGTTCCTAGGTTATAGATCCCCATTTGTCCCTATCGTATTTTAAGTCGAGTACAATCTCTCTCCTCTATTATGATATGCTGATTGTAACAGTCCTAAATAAAGTCTTTACCACTTTAAGGGTAAGAATAATTTTTTTCTTCAACATACCTAACATTTTAGTATTAAATTTATTTTTCTTGTTTTATATGCATTATCTTTCCAGACACTACAGATTTTTATTAATTCCTTATTCAATTTGTAGATTCCATGCCCTCTAGCTTCCAATTATCCTGAATGATGGCTCAACTCCTCAGTATACAGTCAAGGAAACTGTAGAAAACACAGTCGATCAATGGTGGACACTGGACCTCACAGTGTCACTTATAGTAGGATCCACATTCTTATTAAAAGTAAGCTTCCTTTCATCCCCCTAAACTTGGAAGTAGTGAGAAATATTAGCTTTTTTTAAAATCATATGCAGATTTTTGAAATGGGATGTTGTCTTTTCTTTCAATTTCAAGCAAGATTATTATTTTTTTTTAATGCAACACTTGGGACAGCTGGTTATTCTCAGGAAACTTTTAGAGTACCAGAGACTCTACAGACAGTATGTATGGATGGCTTTATCAATTACTTCTTTCCCATACATCAACACTCACCCTCTTAAGGCTAGAAGTAGCTGAAAGGATTGTTAATAGGCTGTAATTGTTAGTCAGTCTCCCAGCTCTTTGTACATGACGTAAACAAACCTCCAGAGGATTTGTTTGGAAAGTGTAGATTACAGTTCCGTGAAGAGAAAAAGTGAAGGGCTGTGCCTGCTTCAGTGGTTCCTGGGTGTGATCAGTGGATCTCGCTGTGCCATGTGGCAGGCCTGTGGTCCCAGCATCAGAGACCAAATGTAAGCAGGCAGCATTGGTCCATATAGTGCCTTTTCTCGGCATCGATATACCAGATGTTTTCCTGTACAATACCATAGGATAGACTCATGGTTTCAATGCTTTTATTTCATATCCCTTACTTTTATGTATATATTTTGGCATTTTGAGGAATTTTGCCCTTTGTTTGTTTGTTTTACATCTCAGAGGTCTTAAGTATCCCTCCCTCCCTGCCAGGATTGGGGCTGGGGAGGATGGCAGGACAGCGTAAGGAGGTGTCATAAGATCAATTCTGTAGTGGGAATTGTTTTTTAACAGCCAGGACAGGGTAGAATTCACAAAGCTGAACATAATCTATGGATGTACCATAGCAAACTCTTTTTTAAATCAGCTATTTATTTCACATCATTAAAATTAAGAGAAAAATCATTCAATACTCATTTGAGTCAAAACTGGCTTCTAGCTTCTTGCTTTTGTTAAAAAGAGTTTTGGATTTTGAAATGCAGTGTTGTTCTACTTAGCAAGAGAATGTGTTGATTCTAGTTTTGTAATAGTGACAGAATAACTTTCTTTTCTTTACCCCCCATTCATTTGGAAAGTGTATAACTCTGCTCAAATCTGGTTGTTGCTAAGGAAAATAATAACTTAAACCCAGAAAGCCTTAAACTATTTTATAAATAAATTGCTATGTGATTTTCTATTTTAAAATCTTCCATCCTTCTTCTTTTTTTCCCTTGAAAGAATAGAGAGCATTAAATCTTAGAATTTTGTGGTATAGGCAAATAACATTAATTCTACTAAAGTGCTACAATGAGTGCTTACATCAATATAATTCTCCTTGCATTTAAACATACCCAAGTGTTATCTAAAAATAAGAATTTAAGATGCTAATTTATCTCCTCTCACTGTCTTGTCCATTCTTGCATTTTTTCTTAAATCACGTTATGGTCATATCCAAAGTATGAAGAAAATATACAAATTTATAAAATACTGATGAAAATAAGTAAGCTATAATAACCAACAATCCTACTACCTGTAAATAAGATCTGTTAACATTTGTGGTACATCGTTCCAGATATTTAATTTATATTTTTCAAAAATACTATCATTTAAAACAAGTTTTAAAAGCTTTTTATTCACTTGCCTGACCAGGCAGTGTTGCAGTGTATAGAGCATCTGACTGGGATGAAGAGGGCTTAGGTTTGAAACCATGAGGTGGCCGGCTTGAGCATGGGCTCACCAGCTTGAGTGCAAGGTCACTGGCTTGAGTGTGGGATCATAGACATGATCCCAGGGTCGCTGGCTTGAGCCCAAAGGTTGCTGGCTTGAGCCCAAGGTTGTTGGCTTGAGCAAGGGGTCACTTGCTCTACTAGAGCCCCCTGGTAAAGGCACATATGAGAAAGCAATCAATGAACAACTAAGGTGCCGCAACAAAAAATTGATGCTTCTCATCTCTCTCCCTTCCTGTTTGTCCCTATGTGTCTCTCTCTCTGTCTCTGTCACAAAAAAACCTTTTTATTCACTTAAACAATATATTATAGCCTGACCAGGCAGTGGCGCAGTGGATACAGCATTGGACTAAAATGCAGAAGACCCAGGTTCGAGACCCTGAGCTCGCCAGCTTGAGTGTGAGCCCATCTGGCTTGAGCAAAAGCTCGCCAGCTTGGACCCAAGGTCGCTGGCTCCAGCAAGGGGTTGCTCGGTCTGCTGAAGGCCCATAGTCAAGGCACATGTGAGAAAGCAATCAATGAACAACTATGGTGTCGCAACGGCAATGAAAAACTAATGATTGACGCTTCTCACCTCTCTCCGTTCCTGTCTGTCTGTCCCTATCTATCCATCTCTCAGACTCTTTGTTAAAAAAAACCCCACAAAAACCCCCACAAAAAATCAACATATTATAAATAATCTTTGCATACCATTAAATATTCTTAATGTACATTATTTTTAATGGCTACATAGTATTTTTTAAAATATGCCAAAGCTCCCTTAGCCCCTCTTTAGAGATGTTTAAGTTAGTTTACTGTTTTGGGAGGGGAGAGGAGATCTTACCATAAGCAACACTGTGAGGAGTGTTCATGTGAATATAATTTTGAGCATATCCATGATCCTTCCTTAGTACAAATTCCTGGAAGTGGAATTGATGGATTAAAATTTTATTAGGTCTAATACTACTACTTATGAATATTCCTCTGAGTATTTCCCGCAACTTCTGCTAACTCTAAATTAAAAATAATTGGTGGCAAGTTTTTAGGAAACATGCTGTTTATGCAATCTTATTGTTTTGTCTTTTTTTTTTAATTAGAGAGGATGAACATTTCCCTGTATTCACTGAGTATGGACATTTACGTTTTGGTTCATCTCCCTGGCTCCCTTTCTAACAGAGCATTTTCTTTTCTCTTATTAACATTAATTTTTGCCTGCCATTAATTTTGTGCATATTTTTCCTACTTTGTCATTTGCACTTAGTTATTCATAATTTTAAGCAATAAAAGGACGAGCTAATGATTATAACGACAAGGAACATACCAGGTCTATGCCAGGAACGTTATGTGCATTGTTCACTTAGTCTGGCCTGCACTCTACAAAGATAAGGCTGTTGGTATCTCCAGTTGTGCAGATGATGAAGGCTGGGACTTAAGGAGGTTAAGTGGCTAAGACTGTAGATCTGGGAAGTGGGGAGCCCAATCTCCTGACTTCTGATTCTGCCGTCATTCCCTCTCCTGGTTTCTGGTTTCACTGTCATGCTTGGGGAGGCGTAACTCAGTATAGCAATTAAAATAACAAGGTCAATCTGTATATAACCATATAAAACAGTATCTTCATTGTATTCTCAAAACAGTATGTATAACTAATCTGCTTTGAAAAATACATATGTTAACATATAAATAATGAAGTCAGAGGTGATATACTTGAACAGTTGTGAAGAAGTGATATACACTTTTAATCTAGACACATCTTATTTATTTATTTTAAAATTTTCCATTTATTTGAGAGAGAGAGAGAGAGAGAGAGAGAGAAATAGAAAGGAGCAGCAACTCGTTGTTCCACTTAGTTGTTCCATTTAGTTGTGCACTCATTGCTTGCTTCTCCTATGTGCCCTGACTGGGGATCCAACCCATGCCGGGGTGACACTTTATCCACGGAGTCATCTGACTAGGGCCTAGACGGATCTGTTTTTTAAAAACCTTTTTTATTGGAAACATCTACTGCATTGATTGAAAGAGAATGATATTTCTGTTTTGAATGAAAAGGAATGGCTGAGGTTTCGAATAAGACTTCTTCTTTGCACATTAGGTCAGGCATTCATTCGCTTGTCCACCTGTTCAACCATTTAAAATACATGTTTGAAAGTCTGCTTTATGTTGGTCTTGAGACGGATATAATGACAAAAGGCTATAATCATAGCCTACCAGGTAGACTAAGAACAATTCCACATCCAGGAACAGCAGATTGCAGAGTGACTTCAGCATCTTGTCCTCCAGATCATACTTTCGGGTAAGGCTGGCAGTCTCTCCAGTTTTTAGAACTCTGCAGCTTGCTAAGTCATTACCAGGACTAGTCATAAAGGCTAATGCTGGTGCTTATTACTGAACCATTGGGTCTATTTTCAAGAACACAGAGAATGAAAAGATTAGCTGCCTACAAGCTCCCCCAGCTGTTCAAATGGAAAAACTTCACAGAGCCTTAGGGTGCTGGGCAGCACAGATTTACCCTTAAATTTTTTAAAAAGCATTAAAAAAAAGTAAGTGAAACAACTCTTCATGTGTCTCTTCAAATGTAAATACCTATTGTGGCTTAAAGGCTACCCTGTAACACTAGAGTGTAGTGATCAAGAGCCAGACTAGGGCGTCAGACAGGCATGGCTTCCTGAACTAACTCTTCTATTTACCAGCTGTGTGACCTCAGACACTTACTTGACATCTCTAAACCTTGATTATTTTCCCTGAAAATGGGGACTTTCATTTTATGACTCCGTGGATAAAGTGTCACCCTGGCATGGGTTGGATCCCCAGTCAGGGCACATAGGATAATATCTACCTCCTGAGAAATTTTAGGAGGCCTGACTGACATAAGGCATGTTTAATGACATAATGAAACCAGTGCCTGGCACATATTATGTGCTTAATAAATGGAGCTGCTTTTTTTTCACTTATTCATAGGACATTTTTATATCTTTAATTAAAACAAATTTCAATCACAGTAGACATAAATATTAGTTTCAGGTATACAACATAGTGATTAGGCATTATATAACTTACAAAGTATAAATGTAGGTACTCTTATTACACATTTTATTTTATTTATCAACAAATGTAGGCAGCTATAGGGAACTGACTGTACAACCTGAGCATATGTAGCCAAAATAAGTCTCACAGCCTCATCTATGTCCAACTAGTTATGAAAATAGACTCCTATACTAGACCAGAGAAAAGACAGACACAAATGTCAGTGGATGACTCTCAAAGTTACCTACCCACAGATAGACTTTTGCCTTCTGGAGTTTACTTGAGACTCCGGAGGGCGACACAGACAATAACTTATAGATACAATATGTAAGTGAGCTGTTGAATATTTTAGAAGATGATAAGTGTGACAAGACAAGGAAGAGTGGGGCAATGGAGCTGGGAGGGTTGGTGGTGGTGACGACCCGGGGTACAGTATAAACTCAGGTGTTTGTTAAGGCAATGGCATTGAACAAGGACTTGATCCAGGTGAAGGAGTTAGTTGGGACTATGTAGGAAAGGGAGTTCTAGGAGAGGAAGCAGCAGGGACCCCTGAAGTGACAGCACCTGTCTTCATGTGTTTGAGGAACAGCAGGAAAATCAGTGTTGCAGGGGCAGGAAGAAATGGGCAGAGACTTGGTGCTGAGGACAGACCATATGGGGACTTGGAGGCCACTATAAGGATTCTGGCTTTTACTCTAAATGATACAGGGGGCCATGGCAGGATTTTGGGTAGAAAAATAAGATGATGTCGCTGAACTCTGAGACGAATATGCATTAAGAATGAACTCTTGAAAGGTGAGCGGGCTGCTGCAGTAGCCCAGGTGAGAGCTGACGGTGGCTCACACAGGCTGATGGCATTTTCCCTGCCATGGGCTCTGATTTCAGATATCTTTTCAGGTGCGTCTGTTATAAAATGTGGTTTTAGTTTCAAACGCTGCATGGCACTGAGAATGAAGCCCAGTTTCTTCCCATGGCCCCCACGATGACCTCTGCCTTCCTCCAGCTTCATCCTTTCACACCCTGCTCCTTGTTCACAAATTCCAGCCACACTGGCCTTGTTTTGGTCATTTGGGGTCAAGTTCTTCTCAGCCTTGCTGAATATTCCTTTCATCCAGAACACCCCTTCTTCCTGTCTCAGTTCAAATGTCTCACATTAGAGGCCTTTTCTAACCAGGTTGCTCTCTTGGTCACTCTGGGTCCTTATTCCTCTATGTATTTCCTTCTGGGCTCTTATTTACAATCTGCAATTCTATCACTTTTAAACCTTTGATAATTGTCTGTTCCAGTCCCTTAGAATGTATGCACCACAACTGGTCAGCTGGGACGGGGTCTGTCTTGTTCTAAGGGAAATTCTCAGTGTCTAAAATAGTACCTGGCAGAATTAGGTACTATTCTGCCAGGTACTATTTGCATGAACACATGACTGCATGAACACATGCATGAAAGATGAATCCCACAGGACAAGCTGGCACTAATGAGGCAGAGATGCAGGTCAGAGGATAAAAGGTCCCAGGAGAAAATAAAGAGAATTTCAAGTATCTCAGAAAAACTCTGAGGTGGTGACACTTCAGATGTGACGTGTTTTTGAACGCCAGACTGGATATCATCACTTTGAGTATGCCAGGCACTTATTATATTCTGTTTTAGTGATCTATTTTTGTATCTGCTTCCTCCACCAGGGACCATATACTATTCTTTCTTTTATTCCTGGTGCCTAACTGCTTGACAGATACTTTTTGTACCCAACTGCACTGACTCTTCATGTCTTCTAACACTCTCATGCTGAGCTCTCTAATTAGATCCTCATTAAAAATAAAAACTTATCGTGAATCTTGTCCAGCCTTTGTGGAAAAAAACTTTGCCCATATGCCGTGATCTTTTATATATGTTGAGATGTTTCTAATCAAGCCACCACCTGGGCCATATGTTTTGTTAGCTCTATTTTGCGTTGTTCCATCAACTCATGACCACATTACAAAATCCAAAGCATGGGATTTGAACTACAATCTGTAACAACATAGGGAGATGTCTACTTCCTTTTTGAAGTTTTAAAACCCAATACACTTTGCAATGAAAGAAATAAGGAACTGATAAAATTAAAGTCAGGTTTTAGAACTAGGTGTGGACACTGGTAGGCATTAGTAGGCAAGGCAAAATTCTCTAATCAGATGAGGCACCATTATTACCTAAGACACAGGTAAATGCCACACTTCCCACTTTTTCTGGTGACTTTCTGGGGCAACGATGGGCTACTGAAAAGAACAAGAAACATTTAGATGAAAGAAGCATGAAAAACATGGGGAAGGAAGAGGACGCCAAGCTGTGGAGTGTGTTTTCTGAATCTTAAAACTGCTATTCAGTTGATTTCTGCTGAAAACATATCAATGATTTTTGTATTAGGTTAAAATTGTTTGATTGTTTTAGGTAAAAGAATTAGTTGATTTTTAACTGTTTTAAATGTTTGTATGGTACCTGGCAGCTTTCTTACAATCCAGGACTTCATCTGGTCTTCTCAACAACTCTTCGGCAGGCAAAGTGGGTATAATTATCTTCATTTTACATTTGAGAAGAGAGAGGTTCTGAGCTTTGGGCAACTTGCTTCAGACCACACAACTGTTAAGTGACATAGATGCTACCATGGGACTTTTGATAGTACACCTACTGTGTGTCCTGCCAACCTTACTTTGTCTCTTAAATCTATGGTTTTATTAGATCAGGTTTTTCTGAGCCAGGATTTCAGTATGGATGTGCTTCCAGGAGAAGACAGTAAGGGGCTGTGAAAACAGGTCTCCTAATGCCCAGACCAGCTTTTTCTAGGAAGCAGGACAGGGAAATGGGAGGAGCCAAATAATGGTGACTCCAGGACTGCCAGGTGCTGCAAAGCATGAATTACATCTCAAAATTTATTCCAACTTCTGGTAAAGGAGTTGGCCTTTTGTATTCCCACACACTTCTATGTTGACCAGTCAGCGGGAGGTTCCCCCCCACACCTTAGATGAGCACCCAGTGTTTGGGAGCAATCCTCTGAAGGGTGCCTATTAGCAGCCGAGAATACCTGAAGGCTTTCCAACAGTGTACCCCAAATCTATGCTAATCAGGAGGGTAAAATGAAATACTGTAAGTAGGATAAATGAAAGTAACTATGAATATAAGAAATTGTTTTATTCTGGTACATTCCTAGGGCAGACTGAATCAGCCTATCCGGCACCTTCTTTGAAATCAGAATCAGGTAGAAGTGCAGTAATCAGACTCTTCCCCTGAGAAAGTTGATACAAAGATACTCATTTAGAGAAAGGGGGTGTGGCCAAAGCTGGACACTGTTTCACTGAAGTTACAGAAATTAATTCTATTAACACATTGTGTTCAGACAAAGGATTCAGCATAAAGAACAGTGATTTATCTCCCAATCACGTAACTCGTAAATGGCAGACCGTGAATGTGAACCTAGGTCTCTAATGCCCAGACCAGTCCTTTCCAGGTCCCTCTGTGCCAAGCAGCAGGAAGAAGCTTAGCTTTGTAGGTGGGCAGTGCTGAGTGAGGATCCAGGAGGGCAGAGGTTAGGGGAGTGTCCCCTCCCTGAGTCCCATAGCTAGCAGTCCTAGAGCCTGCTCAGACATGGAGAAGAGATGGAGTCTCCTGCACGTTTCTAAAGTCCTTCCCAACCTTGGATGGACATGTGTAGGACAAGAAGAAAAGCATCCTTGTGACTCATTTGCAGAGACTGCATAGAGTGACAGTCACAGGTACAGAATCTGCATGGAGCTCGAATGGGAGCCACTGGGGCTGGTGAAGGGAGCAGGATGGGGACAGGAGAAGAGGGTATTGCTGTTAAGTGAGAAGAGGAAAACAATCCCTTCTCCTAGCATTCGGCATCTTGCAACCCTAAGAACTCTTCATGCTTAGTAGCCTGAATCAGAGGCTTTATTACGTGTGCCCCTTTTAAGGAATGGTCTTCTTTGAAGGGAAGAATGGGAGGGAGAAGAGGGGTCTGGGAACTCTGGTGCCTCGAGCATGCTCTCCATGTCCTTTCCCCGTGTGCAGGTCTGGCATGGACCCAAAGCATCCCATGTCCGTCAAGAAACAGAATCCCCTTATGAGAAGTCCAACATGCATAGTCTATCCTATTTTCTTAAATTTCTAAAGAAAATGTGTATCTCTACAGAAATATGTTACTTGAGAATATATAAAGCCTTTAATTTGTATTGAATTAAAAGGAAGTTTAAACCCAGATGGAAGCTGTCTAAATGCTTGGGTTAGAAAGAAGATTGGGTCAAATACAATAGCAGGTCTTAAAGCAATAGCCTGCCTCAGGGAGTCCAAATCTACCCACATTTAGTCTAAATGTACAGTGACCTTTCATTACCATGCCTTAAGCTTAAAGTCAGCTGCAGTTATTGGCAATCATTTTCAAAGGTCATTTGTAAAAAAAAAAAATAGTAATATGGATTTAAAGATGTTTCCCATATAGGTAGAAAGCATAGTCTGCAATGCTGGTCAAAAGTAATATAGGGGAAATCATTATTTCAGTGATGAGTTTTGACAATCTAAAGGGTCTAGGACCACACAGATATCAATTAATTTTATTTCCTTATCCATCAGTAGAATTGTCCCTGTGTGTACTGCTGAGCTCTTTACTAACACCACATGTATAGCAGAAAAAAGATATGCAATGTTATTTAGGAGGAAGTTGTTGAGAACTATTCGCTTTCATTAGATCAGGGATAACTTAACACTGAAGCCAGCAGAGAACATTCCAATGAGCAAAAGTCTGATTCTATTCCAAGTGTGGTGATATTTATATGCCGGGTGTCCAACATGTCATTAGAAAATTTTCAAAGGGCATATATATAGCTGAAGTCACTAGGGCATGATTACATGTACCACATTAATAAGTAAAAAAAAAAAAAAACTTCAATAGCTCAGCAGGAGTGTAGAAATACTTTCAGCTTCATCAGTGAATGCTAAATGAGCCCCCTTTTTAGATGAGGAGAGCAGGTGTGAGCATGTGTAAGAAAGATGTACCCTGAGGTTTCTCAAAGACATTCTCTTTCCACATTCTTTTCTTTTCCAATGTAAATTATGATTAATATAGAATATCGATTTTTCTCAGAGTAAAACAGGAATTCATAGTAAATTATTCTACTTTAATTAGGAATCTCTTTGTCTCAAAGATCTCTTTTTCATAATTCTTAACTAATTTCCCATTTTCTCCCATTTTCTGATGCTTATATTAATATCTGTTTTCTTTTTTTGCTTTTTTGCACTTCAGAGTAGATTCTTTAAGGACAATGACAGTATCTACTTAGATAATTTACTAAAGGCTTGTATGTTATTAAGTATTAAATCAGAGTATTAATAATCCTTTTGTCCATTGTTCCTAACAAAAATGTATGGGACATCTATCATGTACTAGAACTCTCCCAAATACTAGAACCCACGCAGATTAAAAATAAGCCACCAGACTTACAAGAAACTTCATCTAAAATATAAAAATAAAAACTTAATGAAAATGACTCATAACTTTCAAAGTGTAATGCAATTTGAAAGCACTAATATATTTAGTAAGTGACAGATTCAGGGCCTAGATCAGTGCTAAGTAGAGTGAGTTCTCTACAAAGGGGTGAATCCAGGCGAGAGCCGGCACCTTAGCAGCCAGTAAGAATTTTCTAGGTGATGTATGTACGTGACATACCAGCTATCAAGTCCTTCAGTGTTTTGTTTTGTTTAAGGCTTAGGCCAGTATGCCAGGGAGCAAGATGGGCTTTTATCCTTGAGAATGTTATCCTTTGTGCTACTGTGTCCTGGAACTGTGCCCTCCAATTTTTCAGTGAGAGCTTGACCATATATACGTGTATTTGTGTTCATTATATGCCCTATAAAATGTGAATACTTTGTGCCTTTTGTGCTCCTGCTGACAACCTCTGGTATCTGTTTCTTTCATTATAAAAACAATACATGTTCAAATAGAATATATGGGAAAGGTTGAAATGGAGAAGTCAGAAAAAAGACCACCCATAGTATCACTATCCTCAAGCAAGCCCTATTCATACTTAATTTCTTCACTATTTTCTTATGCGTGTTTTTTTTTTTTTTTTTTTTTGGTTGATTGGTATAATGTAGTTGTGGTCAAAGTACATACCAAAATGTTTTAGTGTGCTTCTCATTCCTATATAAATTATACAATAAGAAATTTCCTCTTTCCCTTTCTATTTTCCCTCTCATTATTCAAAACTCAAGTCCTATCCCATCACTTTTGCTAGCTCAACTGGTCCTGCTAATTTGATTTATGTGGACCTCATATGCATTCCAATAACACAGTGATGCCACCACTGGGGTCTCCTTTCTGGAAATTAATTGAATCATCTGAAGTTCTCATTTTACCTTGAGCTCCTTTAAGTAGGAACCTTATCTATTTGAATTGGTGCACACAAAGCCTAGATCAGTACCTGGCATAGTTTGTTCAATATATTTTTGTAGAATAAACTACCAAATGGTATAATAAATTCTTCACAAAAATCATGAGTAACTGCTCTATAGCTTTGAGTAAATAGACTGTAATTTTTGTTAAAAATACCTTTCTTTCTTTCTTTTTTTTTTTCTTAACCAGTGAAAGGAGGGGAGGCAGAGAGAGACAAACTTCTATATGCGTCCTGACTGGGATCCACCCAGCAAGCCCACTACAGGGAGATGCTTTGCCCATCTGGGGTGTTGCTCCATTGCTCAGCAACCTAGCTCTTCTTAGTGCCTGAGTCAGAGGCCATGGAGCCATACTCAGTGCCAGGGGCTAATTCACTGCAATTGAGCCAGGGCTTCAGAGAAGGGGTGAAGAGAGACAGGGAGAGAAGGGAAAGGGGGAGGGGTGGAGAAGCAGATGGGCAGTTCTCCTGTATGTCCTGACTGGAAATTGAACCCGGGACAGCCACATGCCAGGCCAACCCTCTACCACTGAGCCAACCTGCCAGAGCTATTTCTGGTTTCAATATTGTTTCTACAGATAACTATGTAATTAACATTTTTAAATTTTTATTTTTATTTTATAACATTCTTAAATATAACCTAAAACTAAAGATTCAAAGAGAGAAAATCTAGGTCTAAACATTTTTTTGACTCAACATCAATTCCCCAATTAAAGATGTTGCATCTACGTATTTTCACCATTTCCAGATTATATCCCAGCATTCATCAAAACTTCATGAAGAGAGCAGAAATGTTTCTTTCTCCAGGAAGCCTTCTACCCTTACCACTTCTGACCTGTCAAGTTTAGATATACCTCTGTGTTTCAATATACCTTTTACCATAGACTTATAATGCTTCATTACAGTTATGTATTTACTCATTTTTCTCCCAGACAAGACTATAAGCTCTTTTAAGGAAGATACAATTCTTACTAACATTTATAATCACTGGTGCGTAGAAGTAGAGCAGATTCTACATTCGTGTTCACTTCAAGTAGCTGGTGTTTAATCCATATATAATAAAATGATCCATAAATAAGAATAATAATGGCAATTATAATAATAATTATTATTATTTTATTTTTTTTACAGGGACAGAAGGAGAATCAGAGAGAGGAAAAGATAGGAACAGACAGACAGGAACAAAGAGAGATGAGAAGCATCAATCATCAGTATTTGCTGCGACACCTTAGTTGTTCATTGATTGCTTTCTCATATGTGCCTTGACTGCAGGTCTTCAGCAGACCAAGTAACCCCTTGCTTAAGCCAACGACCTTGGGTCCAAGCTGGTGAACTTATTTTTTGCTCAAGCCAGATGAGCCCACGCTCAAGCTAGCGACCTCAGGGTCTCGAACCTGGGTCCTCCATATCCCAGTCCAATGCTCTACTCACTGCGCCACCACTTGGTCAGGCAATGGCAATAATTATTATGCACCAAACATAAGGTGGAGGCCTGAGAGATACAGCAAACTATAGAATTAATGGAATTCTTTACTCTGAAATCTTGACAGAATTAATGTTCATTACATACCTGTTGTGCAAACAAGTGTGTAACAAGTGTGTTAGGCTTGCTCCCATGTATTTTGCCTGATTGGTGCATGAACACGGGGCAATGCCATGTGTGTATAGTCTATGAAAGGCTGCAGGTGCTTGCTCTCAGGGTGGCAGATTGCAAAATGCGGATTTCCTGCCTGCTTAGGAGGGACCATTGTTTGCTATTGTTTGCCAGGGAAGGTGTACCCCCCTCCTGTTTCTGGCTTGGGAGTGGGGAGAGAGAGAGAGAGGGAAGCAGTTTGCTCTGCCTGCTTGCTTGTCTGCCATTATGGAAAGGCCCACCATCCTCTGGCTCCACAGTTCCTTTTCCGTCTGTTCAAATCCAAGGGGAACCTGCATGGCCATGACCACCAGTTTATAATACTATAACATTCAGTTATTCAACGATTCACATGCTGAAGTCAGAGAGCTTCACAAGAATAAATATTCCCTTCTTCATCAACCTGCTTTACTCTACTTTACACACCAGGTTTCCTGCCTCCGACAATCCCCAGCGTTCACTATATACTTCAGCATGCAGATTCAATTACTGGTTGTGCGGCCTAAGGCAAGCAGCCCAGTCAGCTCCCAATATGTTAAAAAAGAGTGCTCCACACTTTTCTGGAGGAGAAAAAGAAGATTTTATAATTTATAACAGTTAATAATGAATATTTTACCAAGGGCTGAAAATGAGCCAAGTGAAAGAGGCTGTGGTATTATTTTGTAGCGACCCATTGGCCAGAACAGAGACCTGAATGCTTCATGTCCTAAGTCCCAGTGCAGAAAGAATATGCAACAGTGACGTGATCTTAGGTACAGCTACCGACTTTCGCTTCTTTAGCCTTTCGTCAAAATGGTGAGGAACAGTCATCCACACATAAACAATCCTTAAATACATAAGGAGAATTCTGTGACGCTGATGGAAATAGATTACAGCCACAAGATGCTTTTTCCCCTTAGTCTTATACATATTCTCATACCAGAGTTGAAACATTGTTTTTGCCTCCTAGTTTCCCAAATTAAGAGGAAGTTGGAAGACTAGAATTAGTTGCAGGATTAATTTTACTTGTTAAATAAGGGCTTTTGATTTTGAAAAACAACAACAACATAAACTAAAGTATTGAAAAGGAGCTATATGTTTCTTTTTATAAAACCAAACATAAATATGCACAACCAGGCCCAATTCTTCACACCTAAATGTCAATTTATAAACAGAACCTCACTCATGATCTATGCAGATATGTCGTGTGTTCTTCACAGAGAGGTTATGATCTTTATTCCATTCACAAAAAAGCAGCCACTCACGTCTGGCATCATTCAGCACGTGACTTCCTGATGCACTCAGCGGCGGCAAGTATTTTGCAAAGTGGCACATTCAGAATAGAACAGCATCAATCATTCCAGTGTTCCTAATTTCCATTGTAATGAGCACTTGGGAATGAACAGTAAGTTCATTGTTGAGGAATACGTGCTCAATCCTGCTGTTGATCACCAATAAACATGAAGTCATTTTCAAAGTCGCAGTGCTTGCCTCTGGCACATGAACGTTGGAGGTATGATTTCTGCGGTAATTATCCCACTTCGGATGTCTCCAGCGCTTTGTAGTGAACAGAGGCTCCCATTACATAACCTCGCAGATTCAGTAGAAGCAGAGGCTTGGCAATTTAATTATTGCTATTAAATTTAGAGTCTAATTAAATTTCTGATAAGCTCCTATCTTTGTCAGCAAATTCAGTGGGTTGAGTCAACTTACTAAACGTCTTGTTGAATCCAGTCCCTTTATTCTTCCATCCTGTCATAGCCCAAGTTCAAGTTCTCATCAACTGTTGTGATCAGTTTCCACATTCTTTTTTTTTTTTTTTTTACAGGGACAGAGAGAGAGTCAGATAGGGACAGACAGATAGGAACGGAGAGAGGTGAGAAGCATCAATCATTAGTTTTTCGTTGCCATCACAACACCTTAGTTGTTCATTGATTGCTTTCTCACATTTGCCTTGACCGCGGGCCTTCAGCAGACCAAGCAACCCCTTGCTGGAGCCAGCGACCTTGGGTCCAAGCCGGCGAGCTTTTGCTCAAGCCAGATGGGCCCGCGCTCAAGCTGGCGAGCTCGGGGTCTCGAACCCGAGTCTTCCGCATCCCAGTCCGACGCTCTATCCCCTGCGCCACCGCCTGGTCAGGCTCCACCTTTCTTTTAATGGTCTTCTGTACTTCAGTCTGTTTCCTCCCCTCCCTACTTCCCAATCAATCCTCCACCAGCAGTCAGAGTGACCTTTAGAAAAGCAAATCTATTATGTTCTTTTCCCTGCTTAACATCATTCAATGGCTTTCAGCTGCCTTCAAGATAAAGTACAAACTCCTACACAGAGTAAACTAGGCCCACAAGGGCTCTTCTAGGTCTGGCCTCTGCCCAAGGGCTGAGTTCAGAGCCTCTAAACATTGAAAAGATGATGGTACCCTACTCCTAGTCTCCTCACCCATGCATAATGAAGGACCCATGAAACACAAAACACATGTGGATGCTGTTGTTAAAATTGTTCCTTAAAACATTTCTGATTATGCAACTCTGGATAGTTTATCAAAGCTAAACCTCTCTTACTTTTTCTCCTCCCTCTGTTTTACTGGTGGTGTTCCTAGAAGTTTGCATACTTAGCCAAATGTGTGATCTGGAACTGTCTCTTTAGGAAAAAAACACTCATGCAAACAAAACGTTAGCAACAACAAAACTCCACATATGCCGTAAAGTAAGTCACTCATTCATTCATTCACATATGAGTTCACTGTCGGCCAGGCGCTGTACCAGCCCCTGCTTGGTCTGAGGAAACACACTGAACGGGATGCCATCTCTAGCCTCCGGAGCTCACAATACAGAAGAAACAGTAGGAAGGGGCTGCAGAATCCTTGGACAGGGATCTCAGTGCTTCTTGCCTTCTCGAAGTCTCTACTCACCATACCTTATTCTATGATTCTTTTTCCATAAGAGAATCCCTCTTATTATTAAGATATTTATTTACTCAAGAGTTATGTATTTTCTTTCCACATGATAGTTTTTCAAATGTAAAGTTTTATACAATTTATTTAATCAAAAAAATGTTTAAAATACCTACTATATGCCATACTCTAAAGCTTCCTGCCTGAAACTCCTCATTGTCTAGTAGCACATACAAACAAGCAGACCATTATAAAGCAGTGTGACAATAAGAATGACTGGAGGACTGAATCTGGGCCTCTGTGTGTGTGTATGCATATATGTAAGAAGGGGAGGAGCTAACCCAAGATGAGAGTAGCCAGATTAAGAATGGTGCTGGGAGTCCAGGCTGAGGCACTCACTGCCAATATGCACCCACCTGGAGGTATGACCCAGCATGGCAAGTCAGCCCTTTGAGTAGTGAGCTTTTTCATGCTCACTGTTTCTTGGGAATGAGGTTTTTTTTTTCAAAAAAATGAAATTAGTTCCAGTTCCAGTTTTATTAAGTTAAAATCATGTTTGTTTGATAACCAATTTATGGAAACAAGAAGAACATACATTTGCCTTTTTTTAATGTTGCCTTACACATTTTTAAAATAAATTTGATCTTACCCTGGATTGTCAGGAGGTACGAAGAAGAACATGAACATCCGTACTACTCAAAGGGTTGAAGATGGAGTTACTGTGGGCCCTAGGTCAGTGTGTTTCAAATTTATTGTATACAAATTTACAAACTGTTAAAACACAGTTATCCAGGTTCCATGTTCAGAATTTCTCATTTAGTAGATTTTGGCTAAGGTCCAATAATCTGTACTTCTAAGTAGTTCCCAGGGATGCTGATATTATTGGACTGGGGGATTACATTTTGAAAACCACAGTCATATACAATTAGATAAGAAACAGATCACACAATGTTTCGTACATAAAAATTACCTTTGCCCCGTGACTATCAATGATAACCTTCTCAGGTGTTCCACACATGATTTTAGCCAAAGTGATGCCTTTTGCAAGTCAGTAAATCATTACCATGTCCCCCCACATGCAAGGGACTATGCCAGGCTCTGTCCTTTTCTATGGCCAATCCTTCTTCACCTTCACATTCCCAGTGGTTTACAATCCCTTCATTACTTGGGTTTTTACTAACAAAATGTAATTATCAGTTTTGGTGACACTGGCTTATGATTACTTTAAGCAAGTCTTTGAATCAAAGAACCTGAACTCAAAACCCAGATTCACACCTTACTAGCCATGAACACTTGGGAAATTAATTTAACTCATCTAATTGTAACCTCCCTCATTTATAAGATGAATAAACATCACAATTTTGTGAGAATAAAATGAATGCTTAACCTGCACAGCACCTATAGCAGTGATGGGCAATCTTTTAAGCTTGGTGTGTCAAAATTTGCCAAAAAACCGAGCATAACTCAGGTGGTGTGTCACTTCGAGAAAAATGTCCTAACCGGAAGTCCCAGAACAAAACAATAGAACTCCGGCACAGAGCGTCTACACTACAGCAAATGTTTTATCCTCGGCTACTACACCTGGCTGTGCAGGAGCCGAGGACGAAACGTTCTTCTCTGCATGCATGCGGCTCCATACTTCTCTGGTATGCGGCTGCATGCAGCCATGTGTCATCGAAAATGGCTACGTGTGTCAGTGCTGACACGCGTGTCATAGGTCCGCCATCACGGCCTATAGCATAAGCGATACTCAGACAATACTAGCCAGAAAGGATGGACTTCTCAATTAATTATGCTATAGCAGTTGGGTACTTCTATCTTAACCCCTACTTCACACACAAAAAATAATTTCAGATGGATTGTAGAACTACATGAGAATGGTAAAAATTAAAGCTTTTGGAACAAAACATTGGGCAGTATCTTCAAGAAGTTAGAGTAGCAACAAGCTTTTTTTAAAAATTATTTGTTGATTTTAGAGAGAAAGACTGGAGAGAGAGAAAAATATTAATTTGCTGTTCTACTTATTTATGCACCCATTGGTTGTTTCTTGTATGTGCCCTGGTCAGTGATCAAACCTGCAATCTCGGTGTATCAGGGCAATGTTCTAATCAACTGAGCTATTGGGACAGGGTATGCTACAACTTCTTAAGGCATAAAATAACTAAACAGAAAAGAAAAATCTGACAAACTTGGCTACATTAGAATAAAAATTCTGATTATCCAAAGGCACCATTAATAAAGTAAAAAAAAAAAAAAGCACTAATAAGGAAGGCTATTTGCAATGTGTGTACCTGAAAAAAGAATATATAAAAAACTCTGATCTGCAGATGGCTGCTAATTGTCCTGGGCTTGGAGGTGCCCAGGAGAGGCAAAGTTGTGACTCAAGGCCTGCTATTGCATGGGGTGTGCCTTAGCCAGATGCTAATGGTTTAAGAGATTTTAGGAAAGTCTAAAGAATAAACCAAGACAGGCCATTTGTATGGAAAAGTCACTGGAAACAGCTTGGGTAGGTCCCCTAGTTGGTCAGGCTGGGTCTCAGACAATCACCATGGTAAGGCAAACAGTGATGGCCAAGCTGATGGAGACTCAAATATGGTACCTGCCTGCTGACGCTGAGGGGAGGGCTCATAAATGGAACAAAGATCTCTGCCACCACTTCTATCTGGGAGAAAGCTGTCCCCCTTGTTCTCTGATGCCAGGCAGTTCGGTTCCTCCCTGTATGTCTCTGTTGACTTTCGAGCTGCTGCCCCTGTGCTGGAGCTCAGAGCAAGTGAGTCCAAGTAAAACTCTGCACAGGTCTTTAAGAACTACCCGGCTGAGTAGTATTCCACTGACAGACACTTGGGCTGTTTCCAGATCTTCGCTATTGTGAACAATGCTGCCATGAACATGGGGGCGTATTTCTTCTTTTTGAACAGTGCTATGGTGTTCTTAGGGTATATTCCTATAAGTGGGATAGCTGGGTCAAAAGGCAATTCAATTTTTAATTTTTTGAGGAATCTCCATACTGTTTTTTCGCAGTGGCTGCACCAGTCTGCATTCCCATCAGCAGTGCAGGAGGGTTCCCTTTTCTCCACATCCTCGCCAGCACTTATTCTGTGTTGTTTTGTTGGTGAACGCCATGCTGACTGCTGTGAGGTGGTATCTCATTGTGGTTTTAATTTGCATTTCTCTAATGATTAGTGATGTTGAGCATTTTTGGCAATCTGTATGTCCCCTTTGGAGAAGTGTCTATTCGTTTCTTTTGCCCATATTTTGATTGGATTGTTTTATCTTCCTGGTGTTGAGTTTTACAAGTTCTTTATAAATTTTGGTTATTAACCCCTTATCAGATGTATTGTCGAATGTTTTCCCATTGTGTATTTTGTTTTTTTATTCTGAGCTTTGGTACATATATACTATGGAATACTACTCAGCCATAAGAAATGATGACATCGGATCATTTACAACAACATTATACTGAGTGAAATAAGTAAATCAGAAAAAACTAAGAAGTATATGATTCCATACATAGATGAGACTCAGAGACATGGACAAGAGTGTGCTGGTTACCAGGAGGGAAGGGGAGGAAAAGAGGAAGGGAGTAGGGGTAGGGGAGGGGCACAAATGAAACCAGATAGAAGGTGACAGAAGACAATTTGACTTTGGGTGATGGGTATGCAACATAATCAAATGTCAAAATAATCCTGATTTATCAATGTCACCCCATTAAAATTAATAAAAACAATTTTAAAAAATGTACCTGGGACTCCAGCGGCCTCTTTGTTACTCAGCCACAATCCCTGCTGGTTTTTACAGCTAGAAGTTATGGGAACTTCTGTTCTCAGCATTGGAGCCATGATCTGGAGGTCCCAAGGTGGCACTGGGATACCTCAATTTTCAAAGGGAGACATCCATAGCTGAGATATCCCTCCCAACTTTTACCCACCTCCTGTGGGTGTGGAATCAGCCCATTCTTCATCACTGCCCCTCCTGCCAGTCTTGATGCGGCTCCTTCTTTATAACCTTAATAGTAGGACTTCTATTTAGGTAGATTTCAGGAGGTACTGAAGGATGGCTGTTTTTCAGTTTAGTCGTGTTTTCCATGTGGTTGCGGAAGAATGAGAGTGTCATGTTTACTTATGTTGCCATCTTGATGGGAAGCCCTGAAACCTTTTCATTCTGTCATCACCACCAGCAGCAATAGTCCCAGCCAGTTGTTGCTTAAGGGTACAACCCAAGTCAGAGCTGAAGATCAGCATCTCATCTTTCCGGGGCAGGATTGGGGCGATCTGCATGAAGCCTTCTCCAACGCTCCAAAGTATACCCTCCCTCCACTGCACCCCCATGACACTCTGCACATATCATTACTGTGGCACGTGTCGCCTTGGGTTCACTTACTGGTTTGCACACCTGTCTTTCCTTCCCTTTTCTTTGTTTTGTCAGTGCTTTTTATTTAACATTATTTTTAAATTGAATTTATTGGGGTGGCACTGGTTAACCTGTCTTCCTTTTTGAGATAAAAACTCCTATGTTTCTGCAACCTCAGGATCTGGCACTAGTTTAGACAAAAATGAAAAAAGGACATTTAAAAATATTGGATAACAAGTAAGTAGACAGGGGAACAAAGCACATAAAAGATAAAAAGAGGAAATGAAAGTATTAAAAAATCCAGAGAGACTATTATGTCTTACCCTTTTTTATTCGTATCAGATGGAAAAGGATTTCCTGTAAGTCCCTAATTATTATGTGGGAACGTATGGGAAGGAACTTTTAGGTCTGCCTCCTCCCTAAGGGGATGGTGGATGCACGCCCAAGCACCTATGGGTTTTCTCTGGGCTACTGGTCCTATCCCTTCCCCAGCACCCAGCCCCTGCAGAGCTCATTCTGGCTATCATTCCATTGGAAAGAACGAAGCTACTTTTCACTGGGGAGAACACAATAAAAATCAGTTCTTCACTACTAAATTAGGATAGACAGACCTTCTCTTGGGAAGAAAAGCAATAACTGATCATGATAATGAGATTGTGCAACAAACTTTGAATATGCTTATATCACATTTATACAGAACAGTATGTGCTTACACTTCAGATATAGCTGTTGATTTACGGCTCAGAGCCACAGAGCAGGTAATAAATATGGGTATAACAATTTATTGAAACCATTTTATTACTTTATTTAAAAAAAAATAAAACTACTATTTGCCTGTTCAATTCATATTAAACTACAGTATTCAAAATATTTTCACTTTGGAATTTCAAAATCAATTCTGGCAGGATTTAGCCCATAACACAATAATTCATTTTCCAAAGTAATATCACCATGATGCAGTATGCTCTCAAAAATTGTGTTCCAAGCATGATATTAGATTTTTTGTTCATATCATTGAAACTGACTTTACTGGGTCTCATAAAATGCATTTTCAAAAGTAATTAAAAGTTTTATAAGATCAAACTCAATGTTCAACTTTAAATTTAAATGAAACAACATTTTAAAATTTCTATAAATATAAAAGTTAGAGAAGTAAAAGGGTTTTATTATAGTATATAATTTTCTATATTCTAAGAAAATTGCACTTTTCTCCTTAACCAAAAGGATAAAATTATCTACTTTCAGGCATTTCATAAGTATTATAAAATATTACAGAACATAGTATTGTTATCTAAATATTTAGGGAAGTCTTGTGATACAACTTCACCCCAATTCCTATTTCCAGAGCTGTGTATATAGCTATGTTTTCTAGATTCACCCCAAACCTTTAGAGTGTCTAACCACATCTGTTTTGCTTTTAGTTTTCACAGGAGAAACGGTGGATTTGCTGGCATGTTGGCATTCCAACAACTTCAGCAAGAAAAGACTTGAGTCATAGAAGAGTCATTTGAGTAAAACAAGGTAAGTTTGGAGGCAGAGGTATTCACTTTAGAAGGGACTTTTCAATATTTCAGTCCAGGTCTTTGTTACTTACAGAGAATTCAGTTGTCAAAAATCCAAAGTAATATTTTTTTCTTTCAAAATTAATTTATTGACCTGAAGATAGAGAAATGGAGAAGCCCTACCCTAGAAGTATACAGCTAGAAAAGTGTCCTTAAAACTTTCATTGTGGTGCAAAACTAAACTCTCCTTGTAATTTACTTTATCCATCCATCCATCAATTCATCAATCCATCATATACCACTGTGGTAGTATATTTTGATCTCATAAAATGTACTTCAATCCATAAAAGATCATTGGAAAGATAAAAATACACATAAATGGAAGTTTTAATATAGTCTTCCTACTAAATTACCTTGCATATCCCTTGAGGTATGAGCAATCCACTTTGGAGATCATTGCTCCAAAGGACATAAAGACATTTTAGAAGGGTGTATGTAAGGTTTTAGGTAAGACTTCCTAAAAGGCATAATAAAATATTAAACAGTTGAGCCTGCCTACACCTAGAACACAGAATATATCAGAAACAATCCCAGTCTGATACGGATGTGTATAAGTGTTTTAAATGCCCAAATCAGCAGTCACAGACATAATTTTTCAAAGGAATAATTCCTGTTCAAATTCTGTAAATCAGAAAAAAACTGAGAACAGCATGATTTCATACATAGGTGGGACATAAAAATGAGACTATGAGACATGGACAGGAGAGTGGTGGTTACGGGGAGGGGGGAGGGAGGAAAGGGAGGGATAAGGAGGAGGGGAGGGGCACAGGGAAAACCAGACAGAAGGTGACAGAGGACAATTTGACTTTGGGTGATGGGTATGCAACATAATTGAATGATAAGATAACCTGGAGATGTTTTCGTTGTACATATGTACCATGATTTATTGGTGTTACCCCATTAAAATTAATAAAAAAAATTTGGATAACTCAAATTCTGAACAACAACAAAAGAGTTTTTTCTTGTTTTACATGGTAATTACCTTATGGAAAATTTAGTGCCTCATAAGATAAAAACAATTTCTTTGTGTTTATATCTCAAATAGAGTACGGATCTAGGGTCACCTAAATGTAAACACAACAGCAAGAATGTCCTCTAGGATTTTAGAAAGCCATGTGCAGCTAGAGTCTGTTCTTTTCGGGCAGAACTGACCTGCACACTGAAGGATGTCTAGCAGTACTGGGTCCCTTCCACTAAATGGTTGCAACCTCCAATTTCTGTGACAACGACAAACTGTTCTCACAAACTTCCAAAAAATCTTCCTAGAAGGGCACCAGTCCCAGATGAAATGACGGCTCTGTTGAATAAAGTGTGAGCTCCTCCTGTGGTTGCATATACAGTATTGTATGTCAGAGTGTCCTGAATTAAGATATTGTTTATAGTCTGTTTATAGGCTCCTGCTACAAAAAGCAAGCTCTTTGCAATCATGGGCCATCTTGGCATTCCTAGAATCCAGGAAGTGGATGCGATACAGAAATGAGATATATGACATTGTACAGCAAAAGCAAATGTTCTAACTCCTAGGAGAAGTGTTAAGGAATTGCACAAAAGTAATGATTGTGTAACTTAATATGTAAAATGTAAAGTTATTCTAGTGGAATAGTAGCAGGTGGGAGGAGCAGTCAAATAGCAAAAAATGTAGAAAAATAAAAAATGTTTTACTTAGTCAAGAAACAAATTAAAATTAATTTATCAATTTATTATAACTAGATGGATGTCTTATGGTTTGATTTAGCTTTAACTAAGTGGAAAATTAATGTATTCTAAAAATAATTTTGAAATAATGTCTGACCTGTGGTGGCACAGTGGACAAAGCATCAGCCTGGAATATTGAGGTCACCAGTTCAAAACCCTGGGCTTGCCCAGTCAAGGCACATACAAGAAGCAACAACCATGAGTTGATGCTTCCTGCTCTGCCTGCCTTTCTCTCTTTCACTCTTCTCTCTCTAAAATCAATAAACAAAATCTTAAAAAACAAACAAACAGAATAAAACGACATAATGATTTTGTGAAAACTGGCATCTGAAGTAACGTTTGTTGTTTGTGTGAATACAAAGTTTATTTAAAGGTTGAGGGCAGAGTTGGGTGCTAAGAGTGGCTTATTGAAATCAAATCTCTAGAGTAATCAACATAACAATTATACTAATCATTTTCCCACCAGTAAAATAGAGATGTGTTGGCTTTCCCATGACCACATGGTGAGTCAGGGGAACAAGGAACCAAATTCATGATTTCCGGTCCCAGACCATCATTTCATTATCCGGGAAGACCTACATCCACCACTCATGGGAGGTTAGCCCAAAGCTCACAAACTAGGTCAGTGGATGAAGTGCTTCAATTTACAGGATGAAATGATGGGCATGGTCCTCGTAAATTGTACTTGCAATTATTTTCTTAATTATCACTGCAGGGTAATTTCCGCAGATAGGATGTATACTATGGAAAGATTGTTTCCCCTTCACATTAAGGGGTAGGGCAATTGAAGGTCTCCTATATTTACTGTAAGGTGCTATCAGTCTCTAATATCCCTTAAAGACAGCATTTCATGATTTTTTGTAGTTTACAACTTCTTCACACGACAACCAGAAGAAATGGTGAATTTAGAAAAGAAAATCAGTTAAAGGGGGTGTTTGGCCATGTGGAAAGAAACAAGCTTCTTTTTGGCCACACTTTTGACTTTTCAACCTGTGGTTTCAGTATTATATACACAAAATGAAAAAGATTAAAACAAAATATTTTTCTTGTTAGTATCCCGTAAGAGACTATCATGGAAGAATGTGGTTTTCACTCATATTTCTGCCCATGGACCTGATCGGTGAGATAAACTGTTCCCTTCTGGCTTCAGGCACCACCTTGTCTATTACCATCAAATTTAGGTAAAACAGATCCTGAGAACACATTTCATTGATTTCTTAAGAAAATGGGGATATGAATGTCTGAAAATAAGAAAAAAAATCCTACAAAACAGGTACTAAAACTAAACTAGAATTCAATCGCATAGCTCATGAAAACAAAAAAGAACAGTAAAGCAGAAGAACCAAACTGGGCATAATGGGAGGAAAACTGAAATGAAAGGACAGTGTGGTGATCCTGGTGGGAGGGGTGGGGGAGGGCATAGGGATGGTAGATGGCCATGGACGAAGACTTGATTTGGAGGGGTGAACATACAATGTGGAGTACAGAGCTGTGTTGAGAACTGGGCACTTGAAACTTGTATAATTATGTTAACCAGTGTCACCCCAAAAAATTCAACTAAAAAAAAATGAAGACAGAATAACTATGAGCAACAGAAGGAAGGAAAAGTGACCTTAGAGAAAGATTAAAGGAAGGAACGAGGAAAGTGAGAAAGAAACCAAGAGAAAGCAATGAAAGGGGCTGAGGAGTTTCTTTCCTTTTTCCTTCCTTCCTCCCTCTCTCCCTCTCTCCCTCCCTCCCTCCCTCCCTCCTTCCCTCCCTCCCTCCTTCTCTTCCTTCCTTTATTTCTTTCTTCTTTCCTTCTTTCTTTTTTAAAATTTTTTTTCTTAAATCACATTCCTGCTTCCCTAGTGAAAGACAGAGAGGATAAGACTTTTACCTTCAAAACGGTGTCCACTTTAAATGCTCCTTCTCCAACCAACTTAGCACCTAAACATGGCCCCTGAAAAGATGTCCTGAATTTTTTTTGTCTATAATCAGATATATTCTTTTTCCCTTGAAAAGACACGTTAGTAATTGTTCTGTTTCAGATAGTACTTTTGGCAATGTTGATTTTATATCCCTAAGTGCCCCCTAGTGACAAGGTCCAATTTAAAAATCTTTCACAATAATTTTGTTCTGAATGTTTCCTTTTCCCAGTACAAATGTGACCATCTCAAGGACAAGGCTTCTAACCTATTATCAATTTATTTTAATTAGGCAGAGAGAAAAGTTTCTTGAGTGGGTCTAGGACACCATCAGATTGAATTACTCTTCTTATTTATAAATTAATTGTAATAGAAAAATCATAGTTTCCTACTGAACAGGTTTCCTTCAGTTGTACTATTAAAAAACAAACTATTTGGGAGTCATATCCTGCACTTCTTATGTTAAGTTATATTTAGACTCAGATTCCTGACACTTTTTAAACTCATCTTGTGAAAGAATACAACAGCAGCTCACCCATGGAGAAAAACTGTCTTTCTACAACTCTTTTCAGTTATAATTTCTGCTGATCACTTCCAATATTTCTACCAACTCAGCACTGTAGCTAGGAGAAAATGTTGCAATCATTAAAATTTAGGTTTAATTACTAATTTAGTAATGTTTGTGGGATTTGGGGCATGCTATGTCATTTCATTAAGCCCCAGTTTTATATATGTAAAATGGGAATAATAATAAAAGACTTGTGGGCACTAAATAAGATAATCAATGTCAAGTTCTTAGCAGCACATCTGCACAGATGTAAGGCTTAAAAAAAGAAGAGTTATTGTGATGCACAACCCAATAGCTGATACGTAATGCTATGTCTTTTATTCTCTGTTTAAAAATATTTGGTCTAACCTAAAGCATCAGCCTGAGATGCGGAGGACCCAGGTTTGAAACCCTGAGGTTGCCCGCTTGAGCACGGGGTCACTGGCTTGAGCGTGGAATCATAGACATGACAACATGGTCACTGGCTTGAGCCCAAAGGTCCCTGGCTTGAAGCCCAAGGTTGCTGGCTTGTTAAGAGGTCACTCGCTCTGCTGTAGCCTCCCCCCACAAATCACATATGAGAAAGCAACAATGGCAATCTATCTTTCCCTCTCTCTATCTCTCTCTGTCACCAAAAAAAAAAATTGGTAGAAACAATGGCAAGACTGAAACAGAGTCCCAGTGACCTTTAAAGGGACGGTGTACCCTGTTTACTTCTCATCAATGTTATTTTTAGATTCTGTTTAGAACCTGAGTGCTCAAGAGCTTAACTAGAACTTTCAACAAACCCAGTTCTGCTGTACCATGTTGAACAAATTATCTGAAAAAAGAATTATAAGTGATATTTAAACTTTTCCTTGTATAATCCTTTTATACAAGATTCTTGAGCATATTATCCTCATTTTATTGATAAGAAATTAGGGCACGGAGGGGTTACTTCAATTGGTCTTTCTGGGGGAAGAAGGTGTGGCTCTCTAGGAGAGGTATCAAAATCTCCTAGAGGAACTGACTTTCCCATATACATCCCCAGGCTCCTCCAGCAACAAGAGACACTTGAGAAGAGAATAGCTCCGCTTTGCAGCCCTCAAGCGACTATTATTAATGGAAGCATGTTGAATTGTTTAGCCACTTCTGAGACAGAAAAAGGTTAGAGACCACCAGGTTAGTAACTGATCTTGAATAAGAACCTAGGTCAATCATGTGTGTGTGTATATATATATATATTTCTATAGCTGCGTACAATAAATTGTTTCTAATTCTTACATTCAGAATTTTTAGCTTCAAATATTTCTGGTTTTCCCCACTGCCACTCTCAGTATGGTTCTATCCTATTTCCATCACCTATTTACAGACCTACTTAAAAGAAAAACTGATTAGCATAAAGTTAAAAGGATCAGTTTGCAATTGGAATTTTCTCTCTGATGTAATCAGTATAATAGACTTTTGCCAGTGCTCTGAAGAGAAAGAGGTTAGTTGCTCTAGGCGTTATTAATTATTCATATTTATTTTTTTGGCCCAGATCAGAAGCTGAGGATCAGAAAATTGATGAATGTATTTTCAGAGATCTCCGAAACTCACACCCCAGGCACAGGGAGGGTGTATTCCAGTCATAGAAGTAACTTATATCTATGAATTTGGGGCAAGTAAGTACTTTCATTGTCCTGAAAACTGCTAGCAATGCATGGATCATGATCTGAGTTCAAAACAGTATTTCCTGCCAGATAAATTTTTATTATAATTCTGTTTAGGCTGGTTTAGCATTTAATTTTTATTCTCTTGATTTTGTAGCATCCTAGTGTGTCACATATATAGCTGTAACAATTGTTTCTAAAAACTATTTTCCATCTCCAGTTGCAGATATGTTCTTTTGTACTAAAATTTTTCACTCTTTTCTCCTTTCTAGATTCAAATGATTTATGTGACTGCATCTCAGTCTTACTAGGATAGCTGCAATTTTAGAAATTACTTCTGTTTAACCTGTCACATAAAAAAGGTGTCAGAAATGGTCTGATCTCACTGATTAGGACCAAGTCAGACCAGCAAGACCAACCTGTATGAGTAGCTTCCATGCTGGGAAACAGGACACTGAATTAACCAGTGAATGGTCAGGACTCCTGAGTTGGAGAACTTGTCATGGCGTTATCAAACACAGCCTGAAAGTAGGTGGGACAGCATTGTATGTTTTCAAACTCTAGGTCTCAATCTGTGTGTGTGTTGCGTATGTGCACGCATGTGCATTTATTCCATGGAGCTCACCTCAACCTCATAAGATTCCAAGTCCAACACACACAATCCCCATCCTTGCACCAGTCTCCATAGTAGAGAAACTCTAATTTTAGTTCCTTGCACCAAAATGTGAACTGTTGACAATATGTTATCTCTGTGCTTAAGAATTCCCTGTAATTAAGTCAGAAAAGGGTACCTTCTGTGAAAGAGTACTCCAGGCATCAGAGAATAAGTGGGGAAAATACAGAGTGGAATAAAATACAGGTTTACTGCTGTGAGTATGTAAAACAGTTTTTTCTTGCATTATTATTAATTACTGTATTATTTTACCTATAAGCAACTGTAAATCTATTTTTCCCCATCTTGTATATTAGTGAATGTGGGACTCTCTCAAAAAGATGTATAGTATTCCTTCATCTAAGTTTGACCTTGCCTTTGAGAGATGATGGAACCTTGGCAGATTTAAATTATTTTTCTTGGACATTTTTCTTCAATAGCTGACTGCTCCATTCACTTAATCATACAGATACCTCCCTTGATTTGACCAAAAGATGGTATTAATTAAAAAATAAAACCATTTATATAATTTATTTATTAAATACTTAATACCTGCCCTATAGGTGGTATTTCATAAATTATAACTAGATAAATGAATGAAAGAAAGATTTTTTTTTTGGCTACGTGCTTTCAGTTGTGTGTATATTTATCTTGTGTTCAGCTGTTTGATCAAAACACAGTATACTAGAGTCAGGGTTCAGGTTCTAGTTCCACACAGGCCAGTTTGCCTTGCTTTGTTCTATGATCATTGGCTGTACTTTCATCTTGTCTTGTATAGGTATCTTGTTAAATGCAGAAGGGGTAATACAAAAAGATGTGGACATATAAAAAAACTCATTATTATAAAAATCTAAATCAGAATAACACATCATTACATCTATGTATTTGGGGGGTTAATAATCTTATAAGGCCAGGATAATCAGAAGCAGAATATCAAAATTTAACTGGGGATAGAGGCATTTATGTTACTGAGATATACTTCCAGCTATTTATAACAACAACAAATGTTTAAAATAAAAATTAAAAATATAGAAAATGAATGAGGTCAAAGCTCACATTTATAATATTGAACATAAATTTCTCAATCTGTACCACATCTGTGAAAAGAAAAACATGGACCGACAGAAGTCATGAAGGGCACCCACTCTAGGGAGAGGCAACCTGGCATTGAGTATCAAAATAAATGGAAGTGAAACCCTTTTATAATCACTGTGAGGATAATGCAATGTATTAATGATTTTAAATTCCACCTTCATTTATTATTCTTTTTGTCCCTCTTTGTAGTTTAGAAAAACAAACAAAAATAAAAACAGAGCAAACAGCATCAGAGAATGGGTTAGCACTGAGACCAGAAGAGAACCAAAGATGTTTCTACCTTTAATTCAGATTTTCCTTACAAGATAGGAAGGAAACCTATAAGGTAAAGTTGGAAAGAAGATCTTAAAAAGAATACAGAAAAAACAGAAATTTTGTCATTTATCTATTCAACAAAAGTTTTGAGAATGATAAATGTAGTAGGAAATGTGCTAACTGGTGAAGGAGGGGTGAATAGTTTGGTTGGGGAGGTCTGTCAAACAAAACTATGCAAATAAATATATAATTGCAATTGTAGTGACTGGAGTAAAGGATGTTAAGCTAGCAAAGAGCAGGGAGAGCAGCAGATCTAGTCAAGAGGTTCTCAGAAGACAAGAGAATTTCCTGGAAGAAGTGACATTTAATCTGAAATCAAGGGGTGGGGAGGGATGGTATGAAGTGTGGAGAGAATTTCAGGGATAAAGAACAGCACATGGTCAGGAAGGAGCCTTTGTGGCCAAGCTGCCAAGAGAAGCTCAGCACACGGAGGAGTGACTGGGTCAGGAGAGAGAAAAGGAAGTAGGGGAGAAAGGGCAGTAGGGAAAGGACGGATCACATAACGCTGAATTTCACACATTAACTTCTTCCTAGCCTGGCCCTAGATCCACTCTGCTTTTTCATCTACACTCTTTCCCCAGCGATTTCATCCACTCCTACAAACCAACCTCACTTCTCCACTGCCTACCTTCAGAACATCAGAGC
Organism: Rhynchonycteris naso; assembly: GCA_037038555.1. Lineage (NCBI taxonomy): Eukaryota > Metazoa > Chordata > Mammalia > Chiroptera > Emballonuridae > Rhynchonycteris > Rhynchonycteris naso. The sequence continues at coordinate 169,183,764 of CM072999.1, read as the reverse complement.
CGCATTTTATTCTAAGGACAGCAGGCATTTGCATTTTATTCTAAGGACAGCAGGAAGCCTCGAAACATTTCAAGCTATGGAGTGACACATCAGATCTGCATTTGGTAAAGTTTATTCTCTTTGACATGGGCAATGGACTAGAGAGGAGTCCGAGTGGACACAGGGAGAGCAGCTAGAGGCTGTTTCCATAGCCAGTGAGATGGTGGCAGGTGGAGAAGCATGGGAAGAGACAGATAGCACGGTATCTACTTTGGAAGTAAAATTGCTAACACTTGCGAATAGTATATGTGAGCTAAGACAGAGGAAAACTGTCAAGTCCCATGTTTCCAAGAGGACCAGTGAGGTAACATTTACTGAGCTGAGGTCTGCAGAAGGGACAGATTTGAAGGGATACCATAATGGCACCCCAATAGGCAGCTGGTTGTGCGGCTCTGATGTTCTGAAGGTAGGCAGTGGAGAAGTGAGGTTGGTTTGTAGGAGTGGATGAAATCGCTGGGGAAAGAGTGTAGATGAAAAAGCAGAGTGGATCTAGGGCCAGGCTAGGAAGAAGTTAATGTGTGAAATTCAGATGGAAGAAGACAACTCAAAGGATGTGGAAGGAACAGTCAGGGAGAGAGGAGGAAAACCTGTTTGTCAAGGAAAGAGTAATGAGATAAAGACAGGTCAAGCCAGATGGACGGCAGAGGGTCCTTTGAATTGAACAACCCAAAGATAGTTAGCAAAAGTAAGCCAGTGGAGTGGTTGGAGAGAAGCCAGATTGGTGTGGACAGGGACTGAAGGGATGGGTGGTGGGGAAGAATGCAAATACTTCTTTTTTTTTTTTTTTAAGCTCCGGAAAGAGCTGTAGGTCAGAACAGAATACCAGATACAGGGAGGACATATTTTTTTTCTTTAAAGGAGAAAATAGAGCATTGTGAATACTGATAGAAAGCAGCCACAGAGGGGAAGAGGTCAAAGATTCAGGAGAAAAAGTGAATAACCCATTCAGGGAAGTCTAGGAAAGGAAAGGATAGCTCAAGTGGAACTCACCATTGACAGCAGCAGGACGGTCAACTTCCTCCATTGTAACAGCAGGGGGTTGGGGGAGGAGTGGATGGGAACATAAGGGGATTGGCTGACAGATTTGGTGTAGGTATAGGACCTAGTTCTGTGCAGGTGGCTTATGTTAACTTCTCTAAAACATGAAGCAAGGTCCTCCACTGAGGACGACAGATATGGAGGGTGGGGTGTGGGGGATGAAATTCCAACCAGAGGAGATATAAAATGTGTATTACAGTGAATGACCTAACTAGAGAAATAATTTCTAAATGACAAATGGGTCTTTTAAGTACTTGCAACGACAGTCAATTAGTCAGAAACTGAAGTATATCAGATATAAATCCTAAAAGCATTATCCTCCCACTTACACTTGTCCCTCTTCAACACAGTATATTAAAACTGATCACTCTAAGTGTAGTTTTATGCATAATTTGTAATTCCCCACAATTTACATCTTTCAGCTTTGAAACTATGTTTTAAGCAGATGTTTCTTCAAGTGGAAAACACTTAATTGCAATTAAAAAAAAGTGTGAAACAAGTTTCTTCCCAGGCCAAGAGGCATGCCTCCATTCAACACCTCCCAACCTGTTCTGTGCCTGTTTCTTCCCTATCTTCCTCCTCACTCTCTTAGTCCTTTAGCACCCAGTGCAGTGCTGAGCATTCCACAATACTGGTATTTCTAATTGTGTCTTCTGTGTCACCATAAAAAGTGTTGATCTTCAATGGCTCTTCAATCTTGAGATAGAGGGTGTGGTAGGCTTTTGAGGTTTTTGTTTGTTTGTTTGTTTCTGTTTGTTTTTTTCTTCCTTTCCTTTGCAAAAAGACTAAAACTCCAAATTGGAAACCAAGGGAATCTCTTGCAAATGCTCTAGGCCTCTCTTCCTGTGCCCTCTGTCTCACACATACAGGAACATATATTATGTAGGTTTTTGCTCTAGATATCAAGAGAGAAAGGGGGCTCTGCTAGATTCTAATTAACATTTTGCTATAATCTGTGTCTGTAGGTAACTCCAATTCAGTCACAGAATCTTAAGACTTTAATGTTGAAAAGACATTTAATTTGAGACATTTGATCTGCCCCAAGCCTGGACTGCACTCCAATATGTGGACAAATATTTACAATGGTTTAGCACAGTGGTAGTCAACCTGGTCCCTACCGCCCACTAGGGGGTGTTGCAGCCTTCATGGTGAGCAGTAGCAGAGCAACCAAAGTATAAATAAAAAGATAGATTTAACTATAGTAAGTTGTTTTATAAAGATTTATTCTGCCAAACTTAGCGAAAATCCAACATAAAGTACTTGGTAAGTAATTATTATTATATGCTTTAACTTGCTGTAACTCTCTCTGTCTTATAAATTTTATAAAGTAAAGTTACTTCCCTACTTTATAAATCACCATTACTGTGGAACCGGTGGGTGGTTAGAAAATTTTACTACTAACAGAAATACAAAAGTGGGTGGCAGTAGGTATAAAAAGGTTGACTACTCCTGGCACTGTGGCCCAAGTAGTCTATTCTGTGAGTTGATGGCTTCAGTTGTCTATGAATAGGGTATAGAGTTCACTCTTGACTGGGGTTGGGGAGAGGAGCTTGCACATTTATCTTTTTCTTTGCATGGTACTCTGCAGGCATTATTACTTAAAGAAAGCTGGGTAATTTGAACTTGTTCAGAATCCTTCAATAACAGAAGAAGCACAGATCTTTGGACTAATGGAGATTGCCAAGTCATTATCAAACTAAGAGCTAGGTCCTAGTATAAATTCCCATCCTTCAGTTTAGAATTAAAATATTATAGGAAAATTGATGAAATAATGCCAGTGAGTATGGTAATAAATTTCTGACATGTGGCATGCAATCTGTGAGGGTATTCTTTCACTTGATCTGTGCTTTAACGAGTAATGGAGTGGAAAATTAAATTAAATAAGGTTTTATTATTTGGTAGCTCTGTTGAAAGAGTACCATCAAGTACTTAAAAAAAATATCTTCTGAAATACAACCTCTGAGACTCTTTTATATTATTGAATTGTGAAAAAGCATTATCTCATCCTTTAAGATTTTTTTCCCTCTCTTTGTGTCTTTAATAGAATCAAATCCATGCTAATGTATTTTGGGTAGCATCAAAAATACACACTTAGTACTATAAGCCTTGGAGGTGAAACCAGAAAGCATATACTCTAAATTAAACCAGCAAGAGTAACAATGTAATACTTTAATCACTATTATTTATATCACCCTTTAACCTCAAATTTCTGTGCAGGTCTGTATGTCTTAGATACAGATATTTCTATGGCTTCTAGAATTTCTATTTGAATATAATTATATCATACTCAGTCATCGATCTTATTTGTAACAAATCTGGATATACATAATTTTTTTTCATATGAAATAAATTTATCTATAATCACAAAATGACAGTTGACAGCTGAAAGCAGAACCTAGCACCCTTGGTTTTTAGCCCTGGGAGTTAAGTGATGTCACCTTTCAAAGTGTAAAATGTTTTTATCACTTTAACACTCTTCCTTCAAACTATTATCATTTTAGCAACATAGGGAGGAAGAAGTTGTTACTCCTTGTGCACTTGATTAATATAAGTTCTTTGCCATGTATAAATGTTACACGACTTGTAATTGTGAGGGTCAGTCAATATAATTCTCTTTCAATTATCTGGAGTGATTCTATGTTCCAATAGTACAGAGACAAGATATGTAGAATAGTAGGAGGGTGTGGTTTGGGGTCCCACAACCTCAGGTTTGTATGTCAACTCCACACCTACTACCTGTGGGACTGAGAACAAGACATGACATTCCTCTGAACCTCAGATTTCTCATCTACGACATATCTATTCACTGAAATGCCCCTGTTCTCCATGTGGCACACACATAGCACTCTTAAACACACCTTGTAAACGTTAATCTTTAAACACTTCTCTACATGCATTGTAGAATGGTCAACACATTCATAAACCAAAACAAAGCAAAACCAAACCCAACCCAATTCCTAATACATCATTCTGTTATAAAGAAATGGAGACTTGGAGAAGTTAAAAGATTTGCCCAAGGACCTCCAATGGGCCAGGACTTCAGCCCAGTTCTGTCAGATTCCAGAATCCAAAGGAAAGACAGGAAGACAGGATCAAACACAAAGTTGTAAGGGAAATGTTGATGGTGAGGAAATGAATGAAATAGACAAAAGCTGTTCCTCTTTCACCCGTGTGTGCTTATCTGTGGTCAAGCAATGAATCCAGAGCAGGTAGTTATTAAGCATCTGATGTGGAAGGGGCAGGGAGTGGTACAACAGAAGTTCATCGTATATAATACAGTTAAAGGCCATATGATTCAACTGGTAAGGATTTTAATGACAAATGCAATGGCAACAAGGAAAGTGGTGTTCGTAATAACTCACCCCGAGAATTTGTCCAGTGTATAACACTTGTCAAGTCTGTGTGATAGCTAAGTCTCAGAGCATGTTTCATGTGCTGAATCCACTATTCATTTCAAAGGTCTTTGATACACAGCATGAGTATATTCGTGCATTGTTGTTTCCCCTTAGAATGTTGAGTTCGTTTAAATATACTTCTATAACTTGACTACCTACTTGGTATCAAAAAATTCACAAAAGTAATCAAACAAGAAAACCATAGCTTGAGCTTGAAGCCCTGGGTATATGACATGAAATTTAAGTCCCTCTATAAGTTCTGAGCATATTTTACTCTTTGAACACCATAGACAACTCAAAAAAGGACTCCATGGTTTGAAAATATTAGCAAAAAGCCTTACTCAAGGGACTGCACAATTAATATCATTATTCAGAAATTTTCTAGTGCTCCTCTCTTTTGCATATATTAGTAGCATACATTGTTTGATATTTAACTGATATACATTTTATTATGATCACTGAAGACTAAAATTTCACCTCAAAGTTTCAATTATCCAAATGATCTGTTTATTTCTTGAAAATTAATCTCCTGGGATGGTCCTTTTCAAATAATAGGTGTACTAATGTTAGATAAGTTAAATATAATAAATTAGCTATCAACTCTTGCCTTTATGTAAAAATGGGTCAGGCACACCTTGAAAATGTCAATCTCTTTGAAAAGTTGGAAAATAAAAAAATTTAAGTTCAACTATGTTCATAAAATTAAAAAGCTATGATTGCGGTAAAGTATCATAAATAAACTGTGAATGCAGAATATATTATATAGTAAGATTCAAGAGCTGTGCTGTCACGCCGTCATTCACAAGCCTGCAAAAACATGTGCACTTCATTAAAATCAATGGAGTGTACCAGTTTGTCTTGGCATTATATTTATAATAGAAACGTTTCAATTTAACACACACAAACACTGATTTAAAAGTCAAATAAGAAAATTAGCTTTATGTTCCAATCCCACAGTGATATCAACTAGCCAAATTTAGCCTTAGGAGGTATACAAAAATATCTTATACAATGAATGGCAAACCTTTTCAAGAATCACAGATCTGTTAAAACAAATGTTTTTGCAACCAACTCAACAAAAATATATTTTGTGTTGTAAAAGAGCCTCTCTATTACGAAACAATCAAACTCATTGATAAAGATTTACTTTCACATTTCAAAGGCAGTAAATCAAAACTATAGGATTCCTTTTAAGAAATAATTTCTTAAAAAGAATTTTTAAATTAAACAGTGATTAATTGAAAAATATATTTTTTCATACACATTATAAAGACTGGGAGGAAAATTTCCTTTTTTTTTAAAAAAAAGGTAAATTGATAAATTATTTATTTTTTTAAATTGACTTTATTGAGGTGACATTGGTTAATAACATTACACAGGGTTCAGGTGTACCATTCCATAATACATCATCTGTACACTGAACCATGTGTTTACCATCCCAAGTCAAGTCTCATTCCTCATCATTTCCTCCCACCCTCTTTAAGCTCACACCAGATCCCTTTCCCTCTCGTAATCACCACACAACTCTGTTGTCTGTGTCTTTGATCTTTTGCGATTAGACAAATTAAGTTTTTCTTATTTTAAATCTTTGACTTAAGTACGATTAACACATTGTGGGACATTCTCTTGATTTTTACTTTTATGATACTCTTCTTTCCTGCTGTTCTTAATGCCATGACCCTTTAACACCTTTCTTTTTTCCATTTTTCATATTTATTTATCAAATCTCCATTTTGCATGCCACCAAGGACTCTGTCCGTCATGTCTTGTTTATTTATTTAGCTTTTGACTCTCTTCTATGAAGTTAATTACTCATTAATATTTGCTTCCATTTCAGCTTCTTCCCCAAGCTTGGTTTTATTTACTGTTATTTGCAGATATCCAACTTAACTCTAAAGCTAAAAAACAAAAAAAACTATTTAAATTTCTTGGCTTTTTTGCTAAGACATCTTTGTCACCATTGCATTCTGGCTCTTCTGCCAACTCATCATCCTGGCATTTTATGTCCCATATTTAGCCATTTTGACATCTTTCTTTCAAAGGGTTCCAGTTTCCTCAGTCTGAGGGAAACATACTTTTTATTTTCCCAAGTTTAAATGGCCATAAGTGAAGAATTGTGTGGTTGTCTGAATAGGCACCATGCACTATTCACTGAGAAGTGCGGGGAGTGCTTTTCTGAGGAGGAAGGGCTAATGCTGACCGGACAGTGGTAGGGACACAGGGCAGGGAGAGAATGCTGAGTTTGACCATGCACCCAGCTCATTTATCTACTCCTCTTAACTCTGTAGAAAAGGATACATGCTAACATATTTTGTCCATACTTCCTAACGATTGGAAATAACTTTAAGTCATAGAGTAATGTAGAGGTTCCTACACCCCAGGAGACTAGGCTGATCCTAAAAATTAATCAGCAATCTGACCAATGGGTAGAGGTCTCTGCACAAAATTCTTGGTTTCGTGCCTTCTTTTCTTTATCACCTGGTGTAATTTACATTAACTCTTTTAAACTCTTTAGTGGATTATCTGCTATTAGGTTTTCTCCATTCTATCCATATTACTTGTCTGAGAATGATTTGATTGGTGTACGTGAGATTTGTTGTCCCTTACATGGTATCATCCTAAATCCTAAACATAAATAACTTCAAGACTTTGCCTCAACTTGATTATCTGATTGACTCCTGGTCTTCTCCCCACTTCTTCATTACATTCATCAACAGGCATCTTGTGTCATCCCTTAAGTGAGTTCTAAATCCAAATCTACCTGGTCACCGTTCCCCTCTCTGCTTCATATTTCTATGGACCTCTGGGCTTACAAATTCTGTTCAATGAACACTAGTCAGTTACCTGGTCACCCCAGACCGCATGCTATCAGTCAGCACTTGTAAATGTAAGCTACTCTTCTGGGACTCTACAACAGAAATATTGATGAATACCCCTTATTCTAGCCTATAAACACTTCTTATTTTGCGGGGACTGTGGGCTTCACTTTAAGCTCATGGAAGAAGACAGTCATCAACAACTTAACTCCTGCCCATGGCCAATAAGGCTCCACAGACATTTTGCCACTATCTCTCTCTTCTACCTCACCATACCTTGTCTCTTCCCTGTTGTCATTGTACCCTGCCATCCTGGTCTGGATGACACGGACTGTTTCCTGCCTAAGACTTTCCCCTGTGCTGCTCCTCCTGAACAGACTGCTCTTCCCATAGTTGTCTCTGTTAGATGTCTCCATCAGTCTGTGATTAGACGCCACCTGCTCACACAGATATCCCTAAAAGAGGTCTTCCCTGTTACTGTCGTGCACAGTGCCCTGTAATCTTCTGCAGAGCATCTAGCAAAACCTAAAACATATTTTTTTTTACTTAATTAATTCTGCTCATTTAGATAGTAAGCTCTAGAGGTTGGTACTTGGTGTATTGGTTTAACATTGCATGTCCAGAACCTAACATACAGTATGAATCCACAAATATTAAGCAAGGGAATAAAGATTATCAAAACTTTCCTTAGCCCTTAGTGCTGTTAAAGCATCACCTTAGGAAGGTCATGAGAATATTATACACATACATATACTGCATATATTTGATATGTTAAAATTTTAAAATTTTTATATATATTTTTATTTATTTAAAGATTTTATTTATTAATTTTTTAGAGAGAGGATAGAGAGAAAGAAAAGGTGGGGGAGCAAGAAACATCAACTCATAGTAGTTGCTTCCTATATGTGCCTCGACAGGACAAACCTGGGGCTTCAAATCAGCAACCTCACCATTCTAGGTTGATGCTTTATCCATGGCACCACCACAGGTCTGGCAGAATTTTTGTATATTTAAATCAATATATACAGCAAATAATATTATTAGGGTGGTCTGATAATTTGCTATCATCCTTTTGCTTACATAAAGATAAGAATAAAAGGTAGAAATAGCATGATTTGGCTCCCTGGAACTAAGTCACTGCTCCAGGACAGTGAGTAATGCTATAACATCGCTTGCACTATAAAGATCATTATCTAAAGTCATTATCATACATAGGACATTTAAGCTTTCTTAGCACTTCTATCCTGATGATTCTAAAAACATCTAAATTTGCTTTCTAAGGAGACACGTGTAAATTAACAAGTAATCACAAACTTATAAAACTGCAGACACAGCTCTGTTGCAGTCATCAACATGCCTCTTTGCCTGCAAACTGTCCTTGTTATTATTCCCAATTTAAAAAGTTGTGATCACCACTTTTTGAGTAGTAGCAGAATATCTTCACAACCTTGGGGTAAACAAAGATTTCTCAGGACCCTCAAAAGCACGAACCATAAAAGGTAAAAGTAATATGTTGTTTTCAAATCAATATTAAAATGTGTGTGCATCAGAAAGAACTTCAAATGAAATTGATAGGCAAACCACAAACTGAAAAAATGTTAATAATACATATATCTGACAAAAGACTTGTAATGCAAAGTATATGATGAACTCATACCATCAACAACAGACAAGTGACCCAGTAAACATGAGAACAAACTTGAAGTGACATCTCCCCCAAAAAGATTACCAGTTGGGAAATAGCACATAAAAAGGTGACCAATCTCATCAGTTATCAGATACACGCCAAGGAAAGCCACCAGAGATCCCATAACTCATTGCTGGCAAAGACAAGGAGCATCTGAAGGTCCAACATCACTGGTAAACTGTGGTGAAATTTCTTATAAAGTTAAAACATTTCACTTATGATCTAGAATTCTACTCCACGGTCTTTATCCAACAGGGATGAAAACATATACTCACAAAGAGACTTGTTCAAGAATTTTCAGAGCAGCCTTATTTATAATAGACTCAAACTAGAAACAACACATATATCCAAAATAGGATAATGGATAAATCATTTGTAGTTTGGTTATACAATGAAATATTATTCAACAATAAAAAGGAATAAACTATAGACACATGCCACAGTCTCAAATAGATTATGGTGAGGGGATGAAGCATTTACAAAGTATTTCCTAAAGGATTCCATTCAAATGAAGTCCAAGAAAAGACCAAACTAACCTCTGGTGACAGAATTAAGAAAGTGGTTGCCTGGGCAGCAGGGAACTGATGGTGTTGGGAGGGAGGTCGTGGGGTCATGGATTGAAATTGACTGGAAAAGGCCATAAGGGAAATATTTAGGATATGAGATTCAATATCTTGTTTTGGGTGCCATTATCCAGGGTATAAACAATTGTCAAGACTCACTGGATTTAACACAAGATATATGCATCTTTTTGTATATAAATTGTACCTCAGTTTAAAAAGAACTTAGAACCTATTATTTTAAAGGAACTTTAGCACAAAACATTATTCAGAATATCTCCTTGCTTTCTAGGCATAAGAAATGTTTTTTTAAAAATTCTGGTTCTATTGAATTTAACATATCTGGTTTACAATTCATGTGACAACATTAATTTATCCAGTATCATTACATTAAACATCAATTTATTGTGAAGTTCAAAAAACATAAAGAATTATCAAAAAAATCCGAAACAATTTTTTCTCCCTGCTCTGAATCAGGATTTTTTAAAGATGAATGTCATTACCACAGTACGCCAGCAAGGGGAGTAGTTACGCTTTGAGAAGAATTCCATCTTCATCATCACTGAGTTACTCTATAGGGCACTTTAACGAGACCAAAAACGGACTTTTGGGTGTAGCCACAATGGAAACGATGGATCATTTTAATGCAAGAGAAAAAGATTGGAAACCTTGACCCTCTAGATTACAATGCACCTAGGGGTGCATTGTAATCTAGGGGAAAAACACTTGCTGATCAGCTTATTAAAATAATATGTTCATATAATTCAGATACCAGGACACTATTGAAAAGAACAGCTAAATTAACTGCGAGATGCCATTTTCTCTTTGCTAATTATTACCATACAGGAATAATGTATACTTCCTTCCCCCACAAAATGAAAAGATTCTAGGAACCACAAATCATCTTTATGGAGGTGGGAATTATAGCAACCGTTTGTGCAGAATTTGCGAGCTTTTTGGATACTGGAGTCTGTCTGAGAGTAGGTAAGCCTGGCAAAGTACTTTTTTATCCAACAGCATGAGGGCTTTTCAGTTGAGATTGTTAGACCACGAATCTGAAGGTTTATGCTGCATTTTTTATATCACCATGTTCATCAATTCTTATAAGATTTGTAAGGCTTAATTCCCACATAAGCTCAGGAAGGCTGTAGCAAAGTCTCTAACTATCCTTTTCTGCCAGCTTTGGTAATCCTGGATTTACAGAAAAGAATGTTCTGCTTGTCAATTGGGGCGCATGTCCTTAGGCACGAGCAAGGACAGGGCTGCCAGCTAGTGAAACGTAGAGGGACACACTTAGGTCTGACCTCTCCTTTTCCACTCTTACCTGAATAATAACCCTGACCTTGATTCTAACATCCTATCCCCCTCTTTCCAACTCTCCTTCCAGAGAAGCTGAGTGCAGAGGAACCAACACCGAGCCCCAGAAAATGACCTCAGCTATGCCCAGTGGGAGCTGGGGTCCCCACTGGCACAGAAGCCACATTGGTGACATCTGCAGGGCTCATGAATATGAGATGTGCCTTCCTCTTTTGGAGCTGAATGAACAGAGTTCACTGGGTACACTAATGCGAGAGTCTCTTCCAGGAACTGTGCTGAGAAGAACACATCTACAAAATGCCAAACTCCAGGGTATGAGTTCAGGTTGTGTGACTGACTCTACATGAGCACATGGAGTGGTGGCCAGGAGCAACTCTTCCTGTAAATTTACACACCTGCAGCTTTTCCTCAGAGGCGGCCACTCTACCCCAGGAGACAGTATGCTATTAGTATGCACAAAGGTATTACCCTCGAATGTGTGTACCCTTTTGCTGGGACAAAGACCCCACTTAAAGACTTTCCTCATGAAAATCCAGGGAAAATTCCTCAGCTCATTTCCCCTAAGAAATAAAACAGAAGGAGGCATTTTTTTTTTCAGTCTCTAAATGGAGACCCAAGAAAGTATAGGCTCCAGAGTAAGAAGATTACACTTGTAAGATGCTGCCTTAAATGTTTTATCAGGGTCTTCAGGTCTTTGATGTAACAATCTGGACTGTATTCTTGCTGGCAAGTATTCATGGGATTATTTTAAATTGAATAAAGCGGTTTTAAAGAACAATGGGAATAATATGTATGTGAAATGCCTCTGCACACATAATCCTGATTTTGAGTTTGCCATTGGATGAACACGAATCTTGTGTTCTTCTACCTAAGCAGGAAATAAACCAAAAGATTGTCTCCCAAGGGTTACTAAGAGCTGTGAGATATATAAAGGAAAGAGATAAGGTATAAATAACTCAGAAATGAGATGTTAATTAAAGAAACAGAAAGAAAGTACAGTTATCGCTAAAGAAAATCAAATGGGTAGAGGATGTGTGTGTTATTGAGAGGTGATTTACTCTATCTAGAACAGTGTTTCTTAACCTGGGTTCTATCGAACCCTAGGGGTTCGAGGAGTCGGTCTCAGGGGTTGGGAGAAGAAGCCTCTGCCGCAGAGGCCAGAATAAAGTAATACCGTAATTTGTTATGAGTTCGTGCACTTTGTTGGTTTTGTTCTTTGAGCAAGGTGATGTTCATACCCGGCTCATTTTGTGCACCAGTAAAAAAACATATACCTATGTCTTGAATTTGGAAAAAAAAAATCATATTTTATTTATCACTAAAGAAGGGTTCGGTGAATGCACATATGAAACTGGTGGGTTTGGTACCTCAAAAAAGGTTAAGAACCACTGATCTAGAAGGAAGTCTGTGTACATAGCAGGTAGGAATAAAATGGTAGTTGTAGAGGGCACTCTGGCCTGGTGGCAGGACTTCACATGATGAGAGCACATTCAGGAAAGGGTTGCTGTGTGTTTGTGGCAGGGAGAAACAATACCCGGTCTTGGTCTGACACCCATGCTTCAGGAGAAGCATCCTCCCCAGGCAAAGGCAGAAATGGGGAAACCTCAGCATGGCTCCTGCCATGCAGGGAAGGACCGTGTGTGGGGAGCGGAGGCTGTTATGTGGTCTGAAACAATCTGTACATCTGCAGTTACCAGAGCTGACAGAAAGCTATGTGCAGGAAACAAGGTGCTTAGAGGTGAATTCTGTATGATTCCTCTTGGTGTTCAGAGAAGAGTGGGCTTTGGGAGCCAAGACTGATGTGAAAGAAACTGAGCTCTGAGGTTTTTCCAACCCCTGATGAGTTTCTGCAGGTGTATTTTCACAGAAACCTAAAATTTTTGTCTGAATTGAACTGGGTTTTCCCAATATTTTTAATATTATTCATGGAAGATGCTTATATTCAATATTTTCAAAGATCTTGGATAGTAGCTAACACCTTAAATATAGACTATGCCTAATAAGTAATTACTGGGTGAATGTATCAAGCATGTTCCCAAATAAGGAATGTGTCTCACATCAATTAAAATAGGAGTTAATAACATGCAAGATATAGACTTTTAAAATTATTATTATAGCCACTTGGCGAATTGAGGATGTGCTCTAGCAATTCGCAACTCTCTCTGAGGCAGTGGTGGGATTCAGCTTTTAGGTGCAAACTCGGTGGTTTGTACCGGTTCAGCAAAACCAATACCTATTTTTTTGTTGAGGTCGGTGGACCAGTTGTTAAAATGGCACTTGTAATCAGGGTTCTCTCTAAGGTGGGCACCTGGGCAGCCGCCCAATGTGGAAATAACAAATTTATATTTCTTATTCTTTTTTAACATTCATCTGCACAACAGCATATTCTAAGCGCCCGTAGTAATGTTCATTCTGTCCATAGGTGAAAAAAATTGCAAGCAAGAATGCCAATCAAGAAGAAATATAGAAATATCTTAAATAACAGTTTTATTGTTTTTTTGTCAAGTATTATTTAATATTTTTTCAGTAATATTTTAAAACTCTTTTTTATAACAATCTAGTTTTGTGTACCTCTTTTATTGTTCTTATTTAAGTATTAAATACATAAAACAATAAACTACATTTCGGTATATCTTTTTTAATACTTAAAACAGTCATCAGGGCAGAGAATCTGTTGTTAAATTATTTGAATCCCACCCCTGTTCTGAGCTAAGTTTGGTAACGATCAAGATAGATTTTGGCAACTCTCTCCTGGGGTCCACAAGGAACACTAAGCATTTTAAGAGGACACTGGTCATTGTCCTAGTGACCGGTGACATAACCCACTTCCTGGTGTATGAGATGAGGTGTGTCTTGCCAATTGCAACTAGTGGATTCTGTAGTGAGGTCTAGAATTGGTGTTGAGGGCATGGGAAACAAGCCTGGCTTGCAGCTTGGATTCTTTCTACTTTATTCAAATTTCAGTTTTCTATTCCAGGGAAGGAACACTGTTTTAGCTGCCTTTTATGCTAGAAAAAAACCAAAACTCAAGTAGAAAGAAGGCTGGGCATAGGCTGGGGTAGGGATTGTGAGCCAAAGGTGGAAGGGAAAGCAGGGCTCTGGTAGATCTCTGAGCGGTAGCCCAGTGTTGGAACTTAGCTGATGGAAGAGTATATATAACCTTGGAAATATTTGGCAACTCAACTCACTTACTTGATAATGAAAAGAGCCCTAGGACCACAGGACCCTAAACAGAAAAGGCAAGATTCTGCCAACCTAGTGTCCTACAGGTCTTGGAGCACAGGTCTCCAAGCTTCTGGAAGCTGCACTGACCAATCTTTTCAATTGTTTCATCAAAAGTACAGTACTTGCTTAGACCTTCCCAACGCCAGGTCCATCACATTAATCATTTTTGCTGCTTTGGAACTCCTAGGAATGACTGACTGTACATGCTCATAATTTTATAATGGGCTCTTAATTCTGCTTTAAACCATTTTCACATGTCCTTTCTTGTTTTCATTCCCCGTTGAGATGTTTTCTCCCTCCTCAAGACATGCTATTCATGGATGATAATCTAGCAGCTCCCATGTGTAGAGCACCTCATTGTGAATATGTTGGCCATACCTAATCTTTAGTAATCCTAATAACTCATATAAGTTATGTATTGTTCTCTCCATTTTATAGACAAGAGCTCAGTGAAGTCACTCTGCACATGTTCCGGCCACACTTTGGGCTACTTCTCCATATAGAATACTTTACAGTTCAGAACGTGCTTTCACAAACATTATATAGTTCTTCAACTTAAGATTTAAATGTGATTATAGCCCTCATTTTGTAGAAGATAATACTGAAGTGTAGATAGGTTATGGGGCATCATTCACGGCAGCTGAGCTTGGACTCAAACTTGTGTTCTCTTAGTCTACCTCCTGTGCTTATCCAACAGTTTAGTGTAAAGAAATTAAAGCTCTCAGACACAAATGATCTCAAATTTCTTTATATCTCCCTCCAACTTTTTTTTTTTTTTTTACCTCGTCTCTCCTCATCTCAGGGAGCTGATTTTATTTTGTGTTCCTAAAAGTTCTCTCAATCGTCCATAAGAGCATTATTTATTCCTACTTCTTTACATATCAACTGTTTACAGATAACTCTCAAATAAATCATTATTTCCAATCACTAAATAAGGGCATATTTTCATAGTCATATACTTTTATATATACCATATACAGAAGAACCCTCACCTCTCAGCTCTCTATAACTAATTATGTCTGTTTCTCTTGAGCAATCCAAGTACTTTCATATTTCCATGCTTTTGCTCATATTGATTTGAAATGTAGTTCTTTCCTCTACTTGTAGAAACTATAAACTGCTCACTTCATGTAAGTGATTAAATCACTTCATATGTGATAAAATGTCCCCTAATTTTTGTGAGCAATATATTTATTCTTTAAGAATGAGTTCAAATGTTACAAGTTTAATGAATATTTCTCTAATTCTTGCAGTCAGATTTAATGCTATATTCTCTATGTTCTCAAAGCACTTTGCTTATAAGAATAACACATGAAAAAATTATGTCTTCATCTCTATTTCAACATATGGGCTTGAGCATACTAAGGACAAGATGAGAATTTTATTTCCACACACCTTGAAGAAATAAGCATGGCCCTAGAGTGTTTGTTGAATGAATGAATGAATGATGATTTAGTTACTGCTCCAATTTTTTAACATGACCAAGGAGAGTATGATCTGATTTGGGTATTTCTTTTTTCTCATTGTAAATCTTCACTACTATCCTTGGAATTTGTTTTGCCTGCTTTGTGAAAATATTGAGTTTTAAATTAAAAAAATTACCTGCTGTATAAAAATCCTAGAAAAGAAAATGATACATGATTATTCTTGGAAAAATAAATACAGAATGTCATCTAAGGGATCAATGTTACAGAGCAGCATCCAAACATATTAAAATTTATATTTGTAAATTTAAAAAATAAGATAAGAATTGATCTTCTATTAATAAATGCTTATGTTCACATATAACACCACAGTACACTTTATTAGATTGAAATAATGAGTTTGGGGAGGTAGGGAAAAAAGAGGTAAAAGCTAGCCTGAATTATGAAAGTCAGAATTTATTGAAAGCAATGCAGTTTTATTACTTTCAATACTGTTATCTGCTAATAAAGTCTGTCTAAAGAGA
Source organism: Rhynchonycteris naso (assembly GCA_037038555.1). Taxonomy (NCBI): domain Eukaryota; kingdom Metazoa; phylum Chordata; class Mammalia; order Chiroptera; family Emballonuridae; genus Rhynchonycteris; species Rhynchonycteris naso. Next base: position 169,167,739 of record CM072999.1, on the reverse strand, counting down.
CATCTACTTAATGACATGGGTTCTTTTTATTTTTTATTTTTTAGTAGTTGAATCTTTTTGCCTAAAGACCATACGTTAAAACCATGAAAAAAATTATTCTTTTTAAATAAGCTACAGAAATTGCTTCTATTTATCTTATCAAATATACTCCTTACACATAACTGAAAGGTAAAATTTCACAACAGTCTTGGTCAAATGGTCAAAAATTATGCATTAGCAGTATCTGAATAGTATGGTTTTACTGTACTCTTTTTATTTATTTATTTATTTATTTATTTATTTATTATTTTATTCATTTTAGAGAGGAGACACAGAGTGAGAGAGAGAGAGAGAGAGAGAGAGAGAAAGAGAGAAAGGCGGGAGGAGCTGGAAGCTCAACTCCCATATGTGCCTTGACCAGACCAGTGCAGGGTTATGAACTGGCGACCTCAGTGTTCCCAGGTCGACACTTTATCCACTGCGCCACCACAGGTCAGGCCTTACTGTACTCTTAGAGGAAGATTTTTCTGGAAAATAAAATCCAATGTCTCAGGGAAGTGTTAACTACTTTAAAGAAAAACATGAAAAAAATAAGCTTTTTCAAATAAATTATTCATTAAGTTAGCTATAACTATAATCTATCTTTTTGTGTGTGTGACAGGAACAGAGAGAGACAGAGAGAGGAACAAATTGGGATAGACAGACAGGAAGGGAGAGAAATGAGAAGCATCAATTCTTCATTGCAGCACCTTAGTTGTTCATTGATTGCTTTCTAATATGTGTCTTGAAGGGGCTACAGCAGACCCAGTGACCCCTTGCTCAAGCCAGTGACCTTGCACTCAAGTGGTGAGCCTTGCTTAAACCAGATGAACCTGTGCTCAAGCTGGCAACCTCGGAGTTTCAAACTTGGGTACCCCACAACCCAGTTCGACGCTATGTCCACTGCGACACCACCTGGTTAGGCAGTTGTAATCTACCTTAAAAGTCTTTGGTTTCCTCTGTACATTTCATGAGGGCAAGAATCACAGTTTGCTTGCTTCTCTCCTCCACCCTCCAAGACTTTACACTCCAAGGATGCTATTTAAGCTGTGCCTTCTAGGGACAACTATTATCGTAAGAGCAGGTGTTTAAAAGCGACACTGTGAGGATTTTGGATATTTTAGTTGCTGCTCTGCTTATCTGTAAGTATCCAAGACTCAAACATTACAGAGAGTTTACTCACTGATTCTGGATACAGGCTGCAAGTAATTTACTGGCCCCCATCCTAGAAAAGAAGACAAAGGAAATTCACATATTAGCATCACATCCAAAGGCATTTAAAAAACTTTGTATATAAAAATACCTCAGAGCCTCTAATAATTTATTTCTTGCACAGAAAATCCTGGGGAGGTTTTTTAAATAGATAATTTCATCCCCTGTGGGTTAATGAAGGGACGATGGTTTTGTGTCACTTAGCAGGAAACTAGGCATTATCTTCAAACTTTGTCACAGAAAAGACTGAGCCTGTTTCCTTTGCATCAGAGAGGGGAGTTGGGTACTGGTGAGGTGGGTGGAGGTGCACACTGTCTATCACAAGGAAGACAATTTCCTCAGATTCCTTGCAATCTACTCCATACCATATCAGTGTATTAATATACAGTTACAGTTTCCGCTTGGAATCTTTGAGTATACATGGGATAGATCTTTGGATAAAGCTGGTACTCGGGATAGATATGCCATGTGCATCTCTTGGCATTGAGTATCCAGTGGCCCCGCTGTTAGATGTCTTAGTTTGTGAAGCTTGGAAGAGTAAATGAACTGAAATCTAGGATAAAAGAAATAGGCTCTCTGAGGGAATTGAACCCAAGAATGTTTCAATCATCCAGAACTAATGGCAGTTTATTCTGTAGTGAAAAGGTTTAAGGAAGAAATCTTGGGGTTTGGTTTCCTTGAACCAATGATTTTTCATTCTGGTTAATCAAGAAGAACTTCTTTCTATCAGATGAAGTTGCTAAATGTAGCAGAGTGATTTCTTCTTTGTCATCTATGGGGAGAGGACCGGCTGAGTTTCCCAGAACAGTCCTAGGGACCTACAAGATGGCAACTGTATGACTATTTTTCCTTTTGCTTTATACATTACACAGTTGCAGTTCTTCTTGAAAATAAAATATTATAAATGTATAACGTATAATTACATTCTATACTGTATATTATACTGCATATTTCATATTTCATGTATAATTTTAATATAAATATATATTACATGCTAAACTATCAATTAATATATTCTATATTACAAACACATGCATGTAAGTTTAGCTCTTCATATGCTGCCTTGTTTTCCTAAATATCTCTTTTCAAGTACATTCATTAAAAACTTGAACTAATACTCAAGAATGATAAGGCTTAAGTAATGGTAAGATTAATGATCTGTCTTGCTCTCCTGCTTCGTTTAAACAACCTACTATCAGTGAATCTCATTTATAATATTGCTTTTCTAACCCTAAGTGAGATGTTAATCCTGTTAGTACTTTCTTTTTAAATCAATTTTTCACTAAATTTCATTTGTGTCAAAACATGCCAGTTTATACTTATGTCAGTTAAATGTTATTCTACCTATAAAATTATTTAAAAAATACATCCAAGAGTATTTTGAATTGTATTGTCATGAGTTTCCTGGTATAGTGTACTAGCAGCTCCACTTGGTTTAGTAATTTCTGCATTTTGAATGAAGGTATTTATAAGTCATTTGTCTAGATCATCAATAAGTTATGAGTCCTCTGGTGTAACTGATCCGCAGGGGTCAGAACTTGATAGGTAGTCCGCTGCTTTATCTCACTCTGATGTAATTGCCACTCTATATTTACTTGTCCACCCATGTAACAGTAGCATGATTAAGGTCACACTTTCATGGCTTTGTGATAAGAATATTGTTTAGTCTAGAATCCAAAATATTTCTCCATAAAAAACTGATTTTATCTAGTAAGAGTCTCATTGTTTATGTATTCTGACATGTAACCATGGAAGGAAATTAAATTCATGTGGAAAAAATAACTATTCAAAAAGTCAAATGCAGCAGCTTCCATATCTCTTAGGATATTCTGGTAACTTGCTTATTGATTACATGAGGGATTGTTTCCACCGGGTTTGCTTTTAAGCTCTCTAGCTTACATTGATCAAGTTATTTCCTTAAAAAATGTAGACATGACAGATTCATGCCACCAACATTTCCATGATGGCTCAAATAGAAAGGGTGTAAGGTCAATTACTAATTTTATTTATTATGGTAAAAAACACAAACATAAAATTTTCCCTCAACAAATTTTTATATGCATAACACAATACTGTTAATTACAACTACACTGTTGTACAGCAGATCTCTAGGACTTTTTCGTCTTGCATGAGTAAAATTCTGTATCCATTAAATAGCAATTCCGTATTTCCATTTCCCTCTTCCCAGCTTTTGGAAACCACCACCTGCCGGTTTCTTAAGGGCCTCAGGAAACCTGATTTTAGGGCATGATAATAAATGTACACTCAGGGATTGGATACCCCTCCTTGGTCAAGGTTGGCTCTCACACATCACAGACTGCAGTATATTATTTAAATAAATGTGTGTCTTCTACATTACCCAGTAAACTATTCAAACACAGGAATGATCCACTTTTCTCCTCTTTATTATTTCCCCAAACGTAGTTTAGTGTCATGTATAAATATGTATTGAAGTAAATAAAAATTTAAAATTTCTTTTCAAAGGTTAACAATATTAATTTTATAAAAAAGACAAGAAAGTAAATACCATTTATTTTTGAACTTATGAATTGTCACCTAAAAAAAGCATCCTTTCTCACCTCCCAATAATAGTAATAGCATGAATAGATTATTAAAGGTTTTGGCTTTATCTTTTAAATCATTGCTCTTCCTGTGTATTTTTAAATGTAATGGCTACCTAGTATTTGGGCCCAGTCAGTACAATCAATATAGACTGACTTCCTTGCTACATGATCATGCATTTAGTAACTATGAAAGTATGTCCATGGTCCAGCTATGAAAATTATTTTGAATGTTAGAATTTGGGCTTGCTTATAACAGAGATTCATTGGATTGGGCCAGACTGCCTAAAATAAATAAGAATTCAAATCTCATATCCAATGTACATGTTCTTATGTTGTGCCTACAAGATTGATTATAGCATCAAAGGCTTAATTTAGTGGTACAGACAATCGGATGAAATAGGATCTTTCTTCTCCATCACTCTATTTTATCCTGAGTCATTTTTGTTTTTGGTGGTAAAGAACATTTCACCTGTAGAAACTTGGTGGAAGCACCACATTAAGTGAGCAGGTCTAGAGCTTTGATAGGAAATCATTTTTTTTAAAAAAAGTACCACTTCACTGATCCTTTTCTGAGGGTTTGCGACTCCATCAGCAGGAACCTGCACATTAAGCCAGGCAGGGCTCACATTCAAGTGAGAGAACACAAATACAACCATAATGCACTTCTCTCAAAGTATTTCTTCTGGCCACATAATCAATGAAGTTTATCATCATCCTTACCTAATGGAGAATATAACATTAGAAAAAGGTCAGCCTGACCAGGCGGTGACACAGTGGATAGAGCGTCGGACTGGGAAGCAGAAGACCTAGGTTTGAGACCCCGAGCTCGCCAGCTTGAGTGCAGGGGCACATCTGGCTTGAGCAAAAGCTCGCCAGCTTGGGCCCAGGGTCGCTGGCTCCAGCAAGGGGTTGCTGGGTCTGCTGAAGGCCCACGGTCAAGGCACATGTGAGAAAGCAATCAATGAACAACTATGGTGTCTCAACGGCAATGAAAAACTAATGATTGATGCTTCTAATCTCCCTCCGTTCCTGTCTGTCTGTCCCTATCTATCCCTCTCTCTGACTCTCTCTCTGTCCCTGTAAAAAAATTAAAAAGGTCAGACAGTTTCCTATGGCCACGTGACAATATGTTGCCACGTGACAATATGTTGTTAAAATTGAAACTGGGCTACATTTTATGAATGGATCATTTTGTTTTTTTTTCCCCAACTAAACCTTTCAGAAACGTAATTATCAACACCTTGTTAATTTTTATATACAAATATTCTGGTACAAAATAAAATATATCACAGTGAAGTTTAGGTCCTTTATTTTCTAATGTTTGTTGCTGGATTTTAAAGTTTATCCCAATACTTTCTTTTAAAATATTGATTTGGTTTAACCTTACCTTCTTTTCTTGTTTGTTCTGAAATTACTTGGATGCACAACATTAAATCAGCAATAACCACAATAACAGCAAACATGTGCTGAATCCTTATTAAATACCAGACATGCTGCTGAGCACCTCATGTGAACCTTACTTATTTAACACCAGAAGAATTCCATGGGAATATGATGTGTATTTCTGCATATGGAATATAAGTATGTGTTTCTAGTTCTGCAATTTTTTACATAAACCCCACCCATAATCATCATCTATATTTCCTAGTTTCAGTTTCATTTAAGTGGATCAAGAACTTAAAGACACAAATCAGAATTCTTTTAGATTTCTTTTGAGTTTTTTTTCTAATATTTTACTGTTACATATTAACACTAAATTCTGTAGCATTTTATTTTCAGTAACTCAACTTTATTCTTTCCAAAATATCATCATAGCAATAGCAAACCTTTTATGCATCTATATGTTATTAGTTTACATGATTTATATTTGAATCTAATAATTACATAAAAAGTACAATTGGCACACCAGGTTTAGAAACAGGCTCTTGGCCCACATACATCTGCACAGATGGGGTCAAAGAAGTTTACAGGTGGGCTAGAGGGACAGCAGGTGAGCCCTGGTGGTGAGACAGCTGTGTGCATCAGTCAGGAGATTATATCTAGGGACAGGAGAGAGTTAATTAGTTAGGGAAGTCATTTAAGAGAAGGCCAGTTTAAAGAACTTCTGTTGTATTTGGTACTTTCTGTATGATTAGTTTGATAAAATTAAAATAAAACAACTTTTTTAATGAAAGGAAAAGGAGAAAGAAACAGAGCTTAGGTAACAAAAATTGAAAAAAAATTTTTTTTAGGTGGAGGATAAAGGAGAGTGAGACTGAGTTTAGGTATCTTGCCCCTGATTACAAAGCCAGAGGTGAAACTAAGATTTAGCTCTGAAATTCAGTTTCTGAATCTGGCCCGCCAGCAGTCTCTTCCTCCATCCCACCAGCCTCAGGACAGAGATGACTGAGGAGGGCTGGGTGGACTACTGCCACCCAGAAAAGGGGCCAGAGACAGCCTGAGTGGTCAGCAAGAGGACACAGTAATATAAGAGAGAAGAAGCCAGAATGTGATTAAAAATAAAAAAATAGTCTCAAAAACTTGCATATAAAAGAACGCTGCATCTGTTTATTTTTTTATTTTTTTATTTTTTAAGTTATCTTAAGTATATATTTCTGGACTTAGGGCCTCACTTGTTCAAAACAAAAGGGATTTTAGAAAAAAAAGACTCTGGTCAACTGACACTGCCAACTGCAACTCTGAAATTGAAGAAACCCTGCAAGGGTATTATTACTCTATTCCAGCAAATAATACACATAACAGAAGGACTTCTGACACAGTGGTCCCACGGAGGGCCAGGTGAGGAGCAAGCTTAGTGGAAATCTGTGTGATGGCAAAGAGCAATTAAAATGAAGTCATTTAAATCTCACCATCCACTTTCTTCTAATCCTTGGGTTTTACAGGTTCTATTTCTGTCAATACCGTTGAGTAAGACTATTTAAGCACCAGTTTTGAAGAACTTCTTAACCTCCTCAAAGAGATGATTTTTATAGTAGCTGTTTAAAATGCCACAGAATGGATTTTTGTTTTTCCATTAAGTATTAATGATTTTAGCTTATGTTAAATGCTTTCTATGTTTCTGTTCTTGACATTTGCCAAATTATTTTCTTCAAGGAGAAAATTGGAAAGATTTCTATGACTTCATAAGGAATTCATAAAAAAGATATAGCTGTCAAATAGCTATTCCTTCAATAAAATTCTATAGGATAGTGCAAAATGTTGGCACATGGAACCTCACTTTTTATGCTTTCTTTTTTCTTTTGATTTTAGAGAGAGGAGAAAGAGAAGGGAGGTAGTGAGTAGCAGAAAGCATCAACTCGAAGTAGTTGTTTCTCGTACTGGGCAAATCTGGGGTTTTGAACCAAAGACGTCAGCATTCCAGGTCAATGCTTTATCCACTGCACCACCACAGGTCAGGCTTTATACTTTCAAAAATAGCTATTTTGATTTTAATTGATCTGGTTTAAAAGTAATTATTGCAATCATTTGTCTATAAATGTGGTTGATATTTAAAGTCTCTTTATATTTCTTATTTGAATATCTTTTTGGAAGCAATACTATAAGCAATGGATTAATTATTTAACATTCATACAAAGGCAAGGAACGTATGAATAAACTGCATTTTTTCATATTTTAAAGATTGGAAAATTAGTTAAGAAAATAAAAATGAAAAAGAGAGAAAGAGGGTGAGTTCCAGTGTCAGTTTCTGTAGTGAGAGCTCCTTTTCATGAGGCCGAGCTCTAGCTGACATTGTAGTTTCTGTGCTCTGCCATGCTCCCTGTGCAGGGGGATCCAGCACTTTCTAGCACGTCTGTATACAACAGAGTACAAATGGAACCACATCCAGCAAGAGGCTGATAGACAGGATTCGCCAAACTGATAGCCTAAAAGTGAGATCAGCACTGAAAAGGGGCAGGTCTGAGGGCACAGCTCTCAGGGAAAAGCCATGAGCTCAGGTTCATGGGGCCTTAACTCCTACAAAATGTCTTGATGTTTATTTTGGCTTTGAAATTCTCAGAAATGGGGCAAAGATAAATACATAAATAAAGCAGATCTTCATCGCCATGTTTTTCCTGTTTATGTTGTATTTAATCACCCGACCCCCGTCAGTGCTGTCATAGGTGTCACCTCATTTGCTCCTCACTGGCTGCAGTGCTATCCTGTTGCACTCATACCACCATCTCAGAAATTTCACCCTTTCTGACTTCTTTCACCCTGACTGATACTTGACTTAGTCCCCAACATATATACATCCTTAGCTTGGACCTTTCCTTTACTTCACTTCCGTTTCTCCAAATTCTAACTTCCACGTGGGTTGGTTAAAGTGCAACTAGACTTTAATGAGATTTGTGATCCTTTTTTCCAAACTACCTGTCCTTCTGAACTTGCTCATGTGTGTCTATTATATGGATTTCTTCTGCCAGTCAGGCTTGTGACCTTGACATTTCCCCCCTTCTCCTTCCTGTACCTGTTTCTAGACAGTCTCCTTTTGATTTTTTGTCTCATACTCATTCTTCTTCTATTTTAATTCCCCATTTTTCCGCCAAGGCCGTTAGCACACCAAAACCCAGAGTATTACAAAAATAGTCTTCCTGATTTTAGTCTCCATCATGATGTTAATTTACCAAATTAATTATTTTAAATATTGCTTTGCCCATTCTTGCCTTAGCATACCCTCTGCTGCTTCTCGTGATTACAGATTCTGTCTAACTCTGCATTCAGCGCTCACTCGGATATGATCCCTGCTATCCTGGGTAACTCAGAATTTTCCTATACAAATTCTAAAAGTCTCTTAAACAGGCCACATCCATTTTTAGTCCTAAGCCTGAAATAGCCAGCTTTCTTCTTTCTGTTTGAAGAAGTTCCATTCCTTCTTTGAGATCTAACCTTGATGACTTCAGCTCTCCATGCTCAGAGCAGTTGTCTTCTGAACCATAGTAGCTGTTGCTCATCCAGCAGGCAGGCAAAGCCCAGGAGCAAACAGCATGCCAAGCAGAGCCCTTTACATATATTAACTCATTTGTTCCTGTATAGCCTGTGGCCGATGTTATTGTGGCCATGCAGGTTCTCATTGAATTTGGACAGACAGTAAAGAAACAGTGGAGCCAAAAAATGGTGGGCCATTCCTTTATTAAAATCTCGCACCAGCCAACGAGCAAACAGGCAGGGAAAACACTTCCCTTTTATTCAGTGCTCCCAAAGCCCTGACACATTCTCTGGTTCCACAACCAGGAGAATCTTCTCCAGTTTCTCCTAGAATCAAAGACTGCACCAGTCTCAGTGAAGCTCCCAACTCCCCTCAGCTCCGGTTCCCCATCTGCACACCTTCTCTCTCTCTGCAAAACTGGCTTCTTCTTTAGCACTTTGCATTCTTTTTGCTCTCCCTGCAAAACTACCTGGGCCCACAAAGACCCCTCCAGCAAACATTAGCAAAACAGTGCCCCCTCCCAAACAGGAATGCAATCCACAATTTGCAATCAACTGCCCTGCTCTGATTGCAAATCAAGCACACATGTGGCTGCCCAGCACCATTTTTTAACAATAAAAGTGAGCAAACTCAAAAAATACAAATTTTACAAACTCATTTGCCCAACAGTTCCCTAATCTTGTCAGGGAAGTATTACCACTACTCCTGTTTTAAAGGTGAGAGTGTGGCTCAGAGAGGTTACTCACTGGTTTAGGTTACAAAGTTGTCAAGTGCTAGATCCAAACCCAGGTAGTCTGACCATAAAGTCCCTTAGGCCACCATCTATAGCAGCTTCTGTTATATATCTGTTGCATTAACTGTCTTTACCACATGCAATCTCATTATGAGAAACCACGGTGCCACTGTCTTCTCAGTACCTCTGCCTAGGACACAGACACACAGCAGGAACAAGCTAAGATATACAGAAAATGAGTTTATCTCTAGAAACAATGGCAAACCTCTCTTCTTGTCTGCCACACTTAAAGCACACAAAGACACACACACCTTCCATCTTAAAAGTTACATTAAAAGTGCTGGTTGCATATTTTACAGACCAGAAAGAGAGGTAATATTATCCATAAAAATAACTGATATAGTTCCACAATTCAGAATGGGGTACAGACAATGAAGATCTTTTGATGTTGTTCACACTTTTCCTTCTTCTCTTTGATTATTCTCTCAACAAATATTTGTCTTATGCACCCTACATGCCAGAAAAATAAACCTCTGTGTGTATTATTGTTTCCAACCTAGATGCTAAAAGGCAGAGCCAAGTAATATAAAGTAATATAAAAAGCAATAAAAAGATCGCTGAAATTTATTGCAAACATACCATGAGCTAGGCATTAGGCTTGACAGATATTATCTCACTCAACCCTCATAATAACTCTATGAGATAATATTCTTATTATCTTCAATTTCTATATAAGGGAAGTAACTTGTGAGAGGTTAAGGTCATAGAACTCCCAAGGGACAGAGCTGGGATTCTAGCCCTTGGAGTTTGAGACCACAGATGGCACTTTTAACATTTACATTGGACTTCCTCAAGGAATATATCGAGCTACGTGGCACACCGAGGGTATATGTAAAATTGGTTTATTTCCTCTGAAAGCAGTCCCATATATAGCATCAGAGTACAACAAGAAAGCATCCAGCATCAGCACAGACTTCACCCGAAAGCAAGTGTGCGACTTTTAACAAGTTACCCTCTCAGGGCTTTAGTCAATTCACTTGTAAAATGAAAACCTAGCACTGAATAATCTCCATAGTTCTTCCCATACATAGATCTTCTGTTATTCTAAAAGAGGTGCTGTGGGGCAGTGAACATTTGCCAATTTTGAAGCCAAAAGAACTAAGTTTTTCTTAATAGCCAGCACCCTCATTGCAGCCCCTGCCCTAGTGGTCTGCATCTACCACTTCCGGTTTGTCTTCTGCTCACCTCAATTGCTTGGAAGACAATCACCCAACCCAAATAGTGTCTGTGAATGGTTGACTTTCTTACCAAAATGTTAAGTGTACAATTCATTATTGTTGACTATCAGTACAATGTTGGACAGCAGACCTCTAGAGCATATTCATCATGTTTGACTGACACTTTATACCTGTTGATTACCCATTGCTCCCTTTCTCAGTCCCTGGTGACTATCACTCTACTCTTTCTTCTGTGAATGTGACAATTTTAGATACCTCATGTTAGTGGAATCCTGAGGTATTTGTCTTTCTGTCTGGCTTATTCCACTGAGCATCATTTCTTCAAAGTTCATCCAAGTTGTCATGTGTTGCAGAACATTTTTTTAAAGGCTAGTTATTACCTTATAAGTATATCTCACATTTTCTTTCCATTCATCTGTCAATGGATATTTAGGCAATTGTAGTACTATACCGAACATCGGAGTGCAAATATCCCTTAGAGATCCTGATTTCAATGATCTTAGATGAATACCCAGAAGTGGGGTTGCTGGGCCATATGGTAAATTTATTTTTACTTTTTTGAGAAACTTCTGTTTTTTCGTAGTGGCTGCACCACTTTGCATTCCCACCAACAGTATGCCACTCTTCAAGTATTCAAGATCAAAGCTTTCACTTCAAAATTCTTTATTGTCTTGTCCTTTGGCTGTAGGTTTTGCTCTTTGGAAGAGACTTGGATTCACATCCAATATGTCTTGCTGTAAGTTCTGGCTGAGGAGGAGATATGTCAATAGAATAACACACCTGATTTAAAAGGGTATTCACACTATTCTCCCCCACTCTGTGCATTTCTGATGGCTTAGTTCACCAGCCTGCACCAGGTCAAGCTTATTCTTCCCGTCTAAAGTACAGTCTCTTCATGGGTTTGCACTCCAGGCTCTTTCTGAATAATCTCATCCTCTTTGTTGGCTTTGATGAAGGCTATGTTTACACTGGTGACTTCAAAATCTCTTTAAACTGTGTCTCTCGCTTGAATTCCAGGCTCAGATAAGAACATGCTCAGTGCACATGGCTTTAGGTCTTCTCTAAGCACTAGAACTAAGCCCATTTAAATGTGAAGTCCTCTTCGCTTCCAATCGTCTCCTCCTCCAGGGTTACCTACTTGAGGACTGGTAACAGTCACTCATCCACATTAGGGGCCTCGGAATTCCTCTAGCACTCCGTCACAGCTCATTTGTCATCAGCAACCAAGTTCTGTTTACTCTTTCTTTAAGATTTTCCCAAACCCACATCCTGCCCTCAGCCCCAGTACCATATCCCTGGTTCAGGCCACTATTACTTCTCACCTACCTAACTGCAACAGATATCCAAGAAGAATCTTTGCCTGCGTAGGTAATAGTCAATTCAAATTTAACATATCTGAAATAGAAATCTTTTATCCTCAGCTCCCTGGTCCTCTCATGTTCTGCTATATCTCAGTTAATAGCATTATTCACCAACTTGCTCAAGCCATAAACCTAGTCATCTTTTATCCCTCTTTTTTTTATCCACCCACATTCAATCTGTAAGTATTGGCTGTTATTTCTGCATCAACAATACATCATAAATCTGATAGGATCTCATTAATTTTATTGGAACTACTTCATTTTTCTCATGGCTTACATTAACAGCTTTCAAAATGGTCTCCTATCTTCACTATTTTTCTATAATCTCTCCTAAATCAGAGTGCTTAAAATATCATCTCATACCCTTGCTTTAAATTCTCCAGTGATTTGCTATTGTAATTAGCATAAAAGTTAAACTCTTTATCACAGTCTACATGATCCCACATAAGCGAAATGTTGCCTACATACTGACACTTTTTTGTTTTCTTTTTTTTATTTAATTTATTGTGTTTACATAGATTCTAGTGTTGCCTGAAATGCATCCCCCTCCCCCATATTCCCCTCAAGCAAGGGAGATGTTGAGGGGAATACATACTGACTCTTAATCACCATGCTTCAGCCCCACTGAATTTCTTGCTAGTTTCTTCAATCTATCAAGCTGCCTCAGAGCCTTTGCATTTGCCATCCCCTCTTTTCTCAGATCTGTACATCACTGGTTTCTTTGCATCATGCATTATTCAGTTCAAATATTCCCCAACATTTAATTTTATCTCTTCTGACAAAACAATGACTAATTGAAAATAAAAAAATGTGAGCTACTGAACTAAGTTATTTAAAATTAGAAAAACCAGTTAAAAAGTTAAAACTGCTACATATTGTATATCCAGATTTATGTACAGAATTCAAAAGTGCATATACTTCATGGCAGTGTAACAGTGTATATAATAGCTTTGAATGAAGATTGAGTACAGACACTGGATGATTCAGGTTGGTGAAAGGAGGGAATAAGTAGCATCAGCTAGTCTAAAAATACACAGAAGAAGTAGGAATCCTCTTTTGCAGGTAAGTTTCCAAAGCTGAGGATGATCAGACCTTCATCTCTCCTTTCTCTTGAATTTCAGGGAAGGAAGAAAGCAAATGGAAAGTATAAAAACAAACCCATCTCTCTCCTCGCTTGCCTGAACTGTCTGAAAAACACAGTCTGATTATTCAGTGCACCAATACTTTCTGGAAATGTAATATGTCCCAGAGTTACATTACAGGGTTTTTACAGATGGGAAAATAAAGGCACAGCTGCCATGGTTTCTCTCACTCCCTCTCCTACCCCTCCCCTCTCTTGTTCTCTCTCTCTCTTTAGTTTTCCAACATTATATTATGAAAATTTCAATTTCCCTTAGCTGCTTTCCTTTTGCTGGTTTAAGAAGCTCTGAACAGATTTTCAATCTCAGTGCTCTGGAGAAGACATACCTGCTCCCATTTGTTCTCTGTCCTTTGGCTCAGCCCTTTATCAGAGTACTGATTATAGCATCTTAGTACTAAACTATACTGTGTTATATATACTATTTACACAAGTTACTTAGCCATTTGATCCAAAGTTACATTGTGTTAGGCCCAACTGTATTGATACTGGACACAATGTGGAAGTCTTTGGAGAGAAAAGGTAAAATAAGCAAGCTGATCTCAGGCATCTGTTTGCTTTGTTTATTTCTGTTATCAATCACTAAAGATAATGCAAAACAAGTGATAATGATTTCTGGCCAAATAGCTTGGTTGTTTAGAGCACTGTCCTGAAGCATAGAGGTTGTCAGTTCGATCCCTGGTCAGTGCATATATAGGAACAGATTGATGTTTCTGTTTTTCTCTCTCCCCCTTCCCTTCTCTCTAAAAGTAAATAAAATAGTTCTTAAAACAAATGATAATGAAATCCATCTTTCAGAACATTTAGTTTTTGTTTATTTGATTTTTACAATCTCTCAAAGATTTTACTGCCAACTTTAAATGCTTCCTAAAAAAGTTTAGTGAAATGCAAGCATTGCACCCATAACTAGAATACTAAGAATAGGATATTACAGGTATTTTAAATGTGAAATGAGGATCTAATCCAGATGTGTCAGGAAGTTGTTATTTAAAGACTTCTGCTAGCAAGTTGAAAAATATTCAGTCAATAATCTCTTGATTTTCTTCCTCATGCAGAGGAGGAAAATTATTTTTTCTTGTGTCCTCAAAAAGTAAATGCAAAATAAGTAAATTTGACTCTAGGAATGAACTTACATTTTACCTTTAAAAATATTCTGTATATTTGCATCAGGTGAAATAAAAAAGATACTAACTTTCTAATATATTCAACAATGAAAGACATAATAAATTATACAGCCATTACCCTTTATGTGTTAGATATTTTAAACCAAAACCTATTTTAGCTAAATAACTATATTATTTCAATATTGTCATTTAATTAATACTAAGAAATAACAACTAGAATTACATACAAATTAAGTATGAGTTACATATTTTAAATATGAGGCTTTTTATTTTTAACCGCAGTGATTCTGAAACATGTTGATTAAGGATATTTTGAATGCTCTAGCTTGACTTTTCACAAATGCCCTTATGATTCCCAGGAAGCCAACACACAGCTGTCCCTTAGCACACAATGGCCACTACTGTTCATCGATGCAAAGAAGGCTTGGCTTAACAGTAAACACTAGGAAAGCATGCAAACACGTGTTCATTTCTTGACACAAAGAAATCATCCCTCATTTCCCATTATTTTTTTAAAACTCAGAGGTTTCTGTATTAATGGCAAATGAGTTACTGATAAATGTGCTTGATTGCAATTAAAAAGGATGCAGCAAAGAGTTGTGTTAAAGGTGTGAGATAAATGTTAATGATAGCCTGCAATCTCTTTTCTGTCCAAATCCCCCCAATTTTTTCTAAATGTAGACTCCCATTCCCCATAGCACATGGCAGGTAGGAGAGGAATTCCGTATGCAAATAATATATTTTCTTGTATCTACATACAGTAGAAAAAAAAATAATAGCAGAATACTAAAGATCAACAAGTCCAATAAAGACAGAATTACAAAAGAAACAGCAATTTTTTTCTTTGTTTTTAATGTTGCAAGTATGTTAAAAAGGTCATATCTTTATCTCTTTAGACAAATAGACTCATTCTAGGGCAATCAAGATTGAAAGCCAAATTCAGAAACTATTATCCCACTCTCTACTTCCTCTCAACAATCAAATAAAAAAAGTTATTATTTTTTGTATGTTTGAGATCTCTCCCCATTTTAAATATAACTTTGCCTGTTTGCTCTCAAGTAATAGTAAATAATAAATATCATTTCAATAGTTCTTTAACAATTGAATGGATAAATGAATGACTTTGATTCCAAATTAAATTATGATGCAGAATTGGTATGCAGAATTAAAAAAGTCTGGATACTATGGTTTCTTTTCAGATTGCATAAATCCTTCGCCTTTTTAAAAAGTCTGCATTTTAATTTATAAAGAAGGAAATATTCATGCCCGGGGTTGGTTGCAGATAATCTACTGTGCTTTCTCACATGCTGTGTCTAGGGTGTCCCTGCATGTTCCCATTTCTCTGGTTTCCTCTGTGCTGCCTTTGAAATTCCCTCCCATTATTCTAGGGACTTCTTTCCTTAGAAATTCCCCAGGTCCCTTGTCATGTCTGATGATTTAACTAAGTCACTTGTGCCTTTGTTTGTTGAACCAGCATTTACTGAGGGTCGGTTTCTTCCAGACCCTTTGGGAGACAGAGGACCAAACAGAATCACACAAGCAACTTCTGTCTTTGTTTTCACTACCTTTTTTCATTTCTTCCTAGCTCAGAAATCAAGCAAACAACCTGCCAGGACCTGAGTCTCTGAAAGGCATTCCAGAACTAAGCATGTAGCTTGCGTAGGCTCACTCAATCAGTCCCCAGTGCCAGGACAGAGTCTGGCAAATGGTGAGCATTCAACAAATGCTTGCCAACTAAATTTAGTTGATCATCCAATATATACCTATTGAATACATACTACATGCCAGGTAATAAGGCTGTGATGATATGATAAACAGAGACCCACATTCTCTGCCCTCAGGGAGATTACTGCATAGAGCAGTGGTGTCCAATAGAACTTCTGGGGATGACTGGAATGTCCATCTCTGTACTATCCACTGTGGTAGCTCCTGGCCACAAATGATTTTTGAGCACTTGGTGTCTAGCTAGTACAACTTTGGAACTCAATTTTTAATTTTAATTTAAAAACTGAAGCAGGGTAAAATATTTTTCCATTAAAAATAACTTTATTGTTCTGGTAGGACTACATTCTTCTTTAACTACTGCATCCTATACTCTACTCATCTTTATTGTAATATACATGTCTGGTATATGTAGCATTCCTAGAACCTCGTACTTTTTTATATTGATTACATGTTGAAATGATATTTTTAATATATTGGGTTAATAACATATTAATCTCATTGTTGGGCAAATAAGTTTGTAAAATTTGTGTTACTTGATTTTGTTTGCTTTTATTGTTAAAAATGTCCACTGCCCATGTGAATTGTGCTGCCCAGGTGAAACTGCTAATTACCATCCTGCTTGGGAAGGGCGATTGTTATGCTAATGTATGCTGGAGGAGGGTTTTTTGTCCAAAAAGTTTTAAGAAAAAGAAGGAGGAGGAGGAAGGGGGCCATATTTTTGCAGAGTGAGAGCAGGAAGGAAGAGTGCTGGAGAGAAAGAAGCCATGTTGGCAGATGGGAACCAGAGGGGCAAAGGGCTTTGTGAGCTCCACTGAAACTGGTGGGGGCCTTTGATTCTAGGAAAACTCAGGAAAGATTCTCCTGGTTGTGGAACCAAAGAATGTGTGAGTGGCTTTTGGTGCCCTGTGTGTTTTTACTCGCCTGCCAGCTGTGACGCTAGAATAAAGGAATGGCCCACCAGTTTTTGACTCTGCTGTATCTTTACCATCTGTCCAAATCTAATGGAAATCTACATGTGAATGGCCATGATGGTGGTGGCCCCTGGCCTTACACTCATCTATTTCTTTTATTTTTAAAGTGTGGTTACTCAAATATTTAAATTTATACATATGGTTTGTATTATATTTCTATTGGATATAGCTGATCTAGAAGAAAGTAAGGAAGAGAAAAATAAAATAAATAATTATAAAATCTGGAGAATTTTTACAAATTTAATGATTCTTTCTGTCTACATTAAAACCGTGTAGGGTATTTGACTTTGGGTGATGGGTATACAATATAATCAAATGTCAAAATAAGCTGGAGATATTTTCTCTGAACATATGTACCCTGATTTATCAATGTCACCCCATTAAAATTAATAAAACAAACAAAAAAACCTGGTAGGGTACCATACGATCCAGTGATTTTGCTTCCTGGTATATACTCAGAAGAATTGAAAGCAGGGTCTTAAAGAGAAAGTTGTTACCCATATTTATAGAAGTATTTCTGATAATAGTCAAAAAGTGGAAGTAACCCAAGTGTTCATTGATGGATGAATGGAGAAACAAAATGTAATGTATTCATATAGTTAAATATTATTCAACAAAATTCTGATACATGCCATGACATGGATTAACCTTGAAGACATTATGCTAAGGGAAAATAAGCCAGTCGCAAAAGGATATAATGCATGACTCCACTTAGATGAGGTAAAATAGTCAAAATCACAGATGCAGAACATAGAATGGTAGTTGCAAGAGGCTGGGGGTGGGAAAGAACGGGAGGTGTTGTTTAACAGATATCGAATGCCAGTTTTGCAAGATAAAAAGAGTTCTGTGAATGATGGTGGTGATAGTAATCCAACAATTTAAGTGTACTCAATGCCACTGAAGTGCAAAAAAAAAATTAAATAATGCATAGAAAAAATAACTATAGCATATTACTTTGGTAAGAGTTAGTGCATTTCTAGGTATGAGGGTCAATTAAAAACATTAAATTTATTGTAGTTCAGATTTGCATATCTATCTGTTCTGGGGTAAACATTTTAAAATGGCAAGGGAAGTCAGCAGATTAAATGGGAAAATGGCCAAAGAAAACAAGGAAAGATGCATTAAGTACAGTTAGGTTTGAATGTGGTGTTTTGGTTGTCGCTTTGAATATCAATGAAATAGAGAGCTGTGTGTTGTCAGAGAGGGCTTGGGTAGAATTTCTTTTCAGGAATATTTTCAAGGAGAAAAGGACTATATTTGACTGAGAAATACAGGTTGTTTCTGTGCAGTGAGAAATGGGTGAGAGTTTATAGTCATGCTAATAACTAGGGCATCGTGAAGAAGTATAAGCAAATGCATGTAAACAAGGATAGACAGCATTCAAGAGACATTCTGCAAAGACTCAAACAAGGCAGAGATATTCAAAGGAAGGTTTGGGTCATGGTCAGGATCACCTCCTCTTGTAAATGGTTCAAATAAAAGCAAAGACACTGATGATTACATTGAACAAGATTAAAATTTTTTATCTGGAATCAATAAGGTAGTAACTAATGGTTATTTGTTAGCTGCCACATACATGAATTAATTAATCAGATTAAACAGCTGCTTCTGAAAGAGCCCCCTGAGTCTGTTTTTTTCCCATATTGTGGTTCTCTCTATGTCTCCAGTTAAGGCTCCACCCTTTCCAGAGTTCTTCCAACTGCCACTCAAGTCATAGCCACACTTCTGGGGTAAGCAGTCTTCAGGTGTTTCTTGTTTCCTGAGGGTCTCATCTGAGAATTTTCAGTGAAATAATAGGACAACTTGTATGATTGATTACTGCATTGGTCGGCTCAAATGACCTGCCTTCATGTTAGAAAGTTTTCCATTACGCAGCACACAAGTATATAATTTACAGGTGATTAAAATGTTTGTGGTCATTTCTACGAAGAAAAGAAGTTGAGCATCTGTCCCTTGGTTAGATATACAAGTTCATTGTTTTTTCTCTGGGAAAATAAGTATGCCTTAAGACTTCTTTCATAAGACAACCTGAAGATCACCTACATTCTATTTCTGTGGACATTTTTAATCCTTTGTACATATAAGTGCCATTTCTTAACTAATCAAAATATTTATCTACCTAGAATGTCCCATTTCTTTATCATGTCAGATAAAAGTACAGTGATTGTTATATTTACTGAAATACACTCATAGAATGCCCTTTGATTCAGGTTCCACAACAAATTCAAATTAGCATGAGGCTAATTTTGTTGAGAACTGCTCTGACCTGTGCCACCTTAATAAAGATCTATCATAGCTCCTGAAAGTTCGTTTTTATTTGAGTTACTTTCTATTTTAACTGGGAAATCTTGTGATTATTTTAATAGAATATTTAATTTAAGGTAAAAGCTTGAAGTAATTTTTGGCTAAAAAAATTATAAAACACTTTTTCATTTTCTCTCCTGAGTGAAAGAAGCACCTTTATGTTGTGTAAGAATCAACCAGATAGAAGTTTCTCTTTTTCAGCTATACAACAAGGCACACTGCTTTATGATGAAATCAACTGCGATGCAGCTAAAGATAGTATTTCTCCCATGCCACCTGAAGACACCATGTTTCAAGTCTCAATGGCATGCATATCAACCCTGCTCTGTGCGCTATAATGGCAATCTAAATTAAACATGTGCAGGGTTATTTCGGGGAGATGTTTTCATGTCGGCATTTTAACTAGTGTGACATGGCAATTTCTCCTACATTAGCTACTTATTGTTTCAGAATTGTTAAGTTTGCATAAACACACTGTTCTAAATGCAGTGTTATACAATAAAATTTAAGGTGTTTTTGAAATACTGTGGCACAGCTGTGTTGCTACTCACTCTCTAATATAAATTTGACTGGCTGGGAAATAAAGTTTTTTTAAAAATGAACTCTCCAGGATTTCTTTTAATAAACAGCCTGTGTGTAAGTCTTCCATTTCATGGATGGAATAATGCTTCTATGTTACTTTATTTCACTCAATAATAAATAACTACTCTGAAACTATAAACCCAGAGAAAATTGATTATCTTATTAAAGAGAATTCATTAGCATAGTTCAGAGAGCCAGGTCTTCATGAAAACTGTTCAAGACAAGCAAACATGCCAGAGATGAATTGGCTGGGAGGCCGAATAGAAAACTGATAGCTTAGAACAAGAAAGTGGATAAACACAAGACTTCCTTGATATCAGCCCAGGCCATTTGGGCATAGAAAGTGAGAAAAGAATATATTACTTATTTTGTCATCAAAGTCCTGGGGCTTGTATTGGCTGGATGTAGATCACAGGTCTGGGTTCAAGTCTCAACTCTGTTATTATTAGCTAACCAAGTGACCTTGACCAAGTCACATTGTGGAGCAGTGGGAAATGCTTAGGCTTTGCCATCACACAAACTTAGATCCAGTGGTGGTCTTGTCAATATTTAACAACTGGCTCCCTGGGAACCAAGCAAGCAAGCAACCAGCCAACCAATCCTGGTTTGTAATGCTTGCTAATTTCCATGGTGTAAATACTCACCCATGACCAATTTGAAGCTGCCTACCTGACCTCACTAAATGCAGAGGTGGGAAGAGACGTGTACAAGCCATTCTCTTCGAATATCTCCCCAAACTATAAACCGGTTCCAGCAAGCCACTGCCTAGATTCCATTTTTACTCCCGCCAGTTTATATATGGGGCTTAAGGCAAGATATTTAACTTCTCCACTTTTCTATTTTGTTAAAATGTTGACTATAAATAAATCCTGCAGAAAAGAATGATTGAATTTAACTCTTTGAGAACTGATCTATATCTATATTCTTCAAAATGAAGTTATTTTTAATCTCAAATCATCTCTCTTCTGTGCTCAGTCTACTGCTAATTCTTTTTATTTAGTACTATAATGAATCATTGTATTCTAGATTTCTTTTACCTTTTCTTGACTTTCACCTAGGTTTAATCTTATTTTCTTCATTCCTCACACTTTATTCAATTAATCCAAAAACGGTTCTCCAAATCTTGTTAGCATTTGGAGCATTTTATTTCAGTCTTTCTCCATTTCTTCCATAGTAGCAAAACATTTAGCTGGCCTCAAAGACACAAAGAATAAATAATATATTTACCAGACTTTCTTGCACTTATGCATAATTATTTGACTACGTTCTGGTCAATAAAATGTAAATAAAATAGTTAATTTGGCAGTAAACAAGGGTGCGTGTCTTTTTTCATCTCTTCCACTTTACTATTGCTTGGAACCACCTTAAATCATGAGTTACACAGAGAAGAAAAATAAGATAGAAAGAACTTCAATCCTTTGCCAGGTGGAGATCTATCATGACCATGGATAGCTATCTAGCCTTTTAAGTGTGAGGGAGATATAAACTTCTATATAGTTTTGGGGAAAAAACACACCTCAAAATGTAAAACAAAAACAGAAACATAAAATGCAACAAGACTTACAAGGTGGTTTTGAGGGTAAAGCAGAAGGCACTGAGCATGGAGCCTGAAACAGCAGGTCCTCAATAAACATCAATTCCCTGACTTAATGACTTAATGATTATGTCTACTTGTCTGTCTCTCCTCTCAGTCACAGACAAACTTTTGAAAGAACAAGTCTGTCCTTGTTCTGTTCTCCCTTACTGAACCAATTGCTATCTGGTTTTCACCTCCAGAATTCCTAAAAATGAACTCTGCTGTGAGGACCAGCAGCAGATACTTCCCGCTGACTCCAATGGACAGTTTTCAGTGCTTATATTATGTGATTGCTCTGTAGTGTGGGACATGCTAGATCGATCCCCCTTCCTACTGACCTCTTTCCTCTCTTGCATTCAGAGACAGAATGCTGCTGGTTCTCACAGGACAGCTTTGATGTTTCCTAAGCTCTCAGTCTCTAGTTTCTCCTGTTGTTAATGGTGAGGATTTTCCAGTAACTCTTCCTGGCCTCTTCTCACATCCCCGATTCCTTTTGGGAAAGCTCATTAATAACCATGACTTCAATTCTTAAATCCAGTCATTGACAATGTAAAAGGCAAGTCAGCATCCCAGATCCTCCCTGGAGTTCCAAACTGGTAATAACTATTGTTTATTCAACATTCTTGATATTGCTGCCTCCATATTCCATAGGCCACATTATAATAAACATAGATATGACCCATAGATATTTACTGTTTTCCCCACTAGGCTTGTCCCTCCCTCCTGTGTTCCCCACACAGGATGCATTATTCATCTCATTTCTTAGACTGAAAAACTAGGAGTAAGCCTCCTTTACCTCCCATATCCTCTTAAGCCAATTCTATCTTGTAAATCTATCTGCATTCCATTTCCTCAGATTCCTCTCTAATGCCACTCTTACCAAACACCCTTTAGACCTCCATATTTTCATTCTTAGATAATTAAAGTGATATAACTGATTTCCCTGTCTCCAGTCAATTCCCCTTACAATCCATACTTCCCCTGGAAGGACTTTTGTAAAATGCATATAGATCACTCTTTGCACTCATTTCTAGCTTCCAATGCCTACTGCATAAAGTCCAGACTCCACAGAAAGGTATAATGGCCTTTGTTGGTTCTAGTTCATGCCCACTTTTCTGGCCACACTCCTGCTTCTTGCCTAGTTATGACTGTGCTCCAGTATTATTAAACCACTAACTTTGCCCTCAACAGGTCATGCTTTTTCTTGTATTTGTCTCTCTGAATAGCCAGTCTTTCCCTTTTTCTTTCTTCAAGGGTCCACTCAAGAGTCCCCTCTTTCATAAGCCTTCCTTGAAATCCTCATGACACCTTGTACATAGTACTCTAAAAGTCACTCTTCATACTTTGTTGTAATCATCTGCATTTCTTTTCTCCCCCAGCCAAAAATGAGTGAATTAAGGACATTATGCCATATTTTATTCACTAGTACATTTTCAAAATCAAGCACAAAGCCTGGACCACACATATGTTTAGCAAATTGAATATATCAACTTGTAATGCCTCCTCAGATACTTTCTATGCCCCCTTTGTGGTGTCATTTGAGATGGGGTCAAGAAAAAAGATTTATTTTATTTTTATATTTTATTTCATTTTTAAAAGAGAGAGAGACAGAGAGACAGATAGGGTTAGACAGACAGAAAGGGAGAGAGATGAGAAGCATCAGCTCATAGTTGTAGCACCTTAGTTGTTCATTGATTGCTTCTCATATGTACCTTGACAGGGGCAGGGCACTTCAGCTGAGCCAGTGACCTTGGGCTCAATCCAGTGACCTTGGACTTTAAGCCAGTGACCTTTGGGCTCAAGCTGGTGACTATGGTGTCATGTCTATGATCCCACACTCAAGCCAGTGACCTCCTGCTCAAGCTGGTGAGCCCATGATCAAGCCAGATGAGTTTGTGCTCAAGCCAGCAACCTCAGGGATTTGACCTGGGTCCACAGCATTCCAGACCATTGCTATATCCACTGCGCCAGCACCTGGTCAGGCAACAAGAGATTTTTTTCTTCAAAATAAGAGCTAATTGACATAGCATTTTATTATTTTCAGGTGTACAACATAATGAGTCCATATTTTTATGTATCTAGTTAATATCACCTCACTGTTATAGGCTTTTCTTTTTAATCTTGTGATAACTTTTAAAATATTCTCTCAGCAACTTACAAATATTCAATACAGTAAAAGCCTTTGTATGCTATAAACAAGTTAGGATGATATGCATTTTCAAACTTGATTTTAACTGGAATCATGATTCTCAAAGTGAGAACAAATGTAAAACATGTAGAATATTTCAAAATATTAAAGTCCAAAAAATTATGGGCTTTTCAGGAATTATAATTTATTTAAATATTTTTTGCAACATAATCTGCTTGCTAACTTTATATGCTTAATGTTGGTCACCAATACTTCATACAATGACAAATGAGGTCTTTTCTTGTTTGTTTTTTAAGGTATTTAATACTGTATAGAAAACCACAGCAAAAAAGCACTACAAAAATAGTAATAGCATAGAGAAAAATTATGCTAAATCTGCATCTACTTGAAAACTGGGATTCAGCAAAGTGAACATGCTATTCTCGTACAATTGAGAGAATTTGTCTATTAACTTTTTTTTGATTGCATGTTAAATGTGTTAAACATATGAAAATGGAGGTGCTATTGTTGGTTTAGAACATTTAAAAGAAGCAAAAAGCCCAGTCAAAAAGTGAGCAGCAAGGGACTGAGCTTGCAAAGCAGCTGTTCCATCATCTGCTGAATTTCCAACAATAAGCTTCACCTTTGAGTTGAGGCAAAAATAACATTGTTCTTTACTAGTAACTTCTCACAAATTATGTAAATAAATAAAACATCTCTAACTTTAGAGATGCTCTAATATCAGATATAAAAAGTATGCAACTTCCTTTAAGAATACTCACTCTCATCTCTCTGATAACTAATTTCTGGTCTACTAGGACTATTCTTTACTTAATATTTAAGTGAACTTGAAAGTTTTCTTTCTGGGAAAATTGGAAATATATATATTTAAATTAACAATTTATTTATTTTATTTAATGAAAGGAGGGGAGGCAGAGATAGAGTCCTGCATATGCCCTGACCAGGATCCACCTAGCAAGACCACTAGGGGACAATGCTCTGCCCATCTGTGGTATTGCTCCATTGCTTAGCAATCAAGCTCTTTTTAGCATCTGAAGTGGAGGCTATGGAGCCATCCTCAGTGCCCAAGGCCAACTCGCTTCAATTGAGTTATAGCAGCAGGAGGGGAGGGGTAGAGAGAGAGAAAGAGAGAGAGAGAAGCAAGAGTTGGAGGGGGAGAAGCAGATGAACACTTCTCCTGTGTGTCCTGACTGGCAATCGATCTTAGGACATCCACACGATGGGTCAATGCTCTACCACTGAGCCTACTGGCCAAGGCTGAAACAATATATATTTAACAGATGGTATCTCTATAGTCTACCTTAGTAAGCATTCTTAATATATCTTTCTCTAAACAATAATTTATGAAGCACCTTCCTCTGAGAATTCTTTTATTTTATGCTGTGTTGCTTTTTAATATCAAGACTTCCTTGACCCAGAGAGGGGTCCTTTTATGATAAGATAAAAATACTTCAGACTCACTGGAGTTCTTATGTAAAATCAATGGTATATAGCTGATTATTTTTCCTCTCTTTTACTGGTGAAGAAATTGGGTCAATAAAAATATCAAAGGCAAATTGATAATTGATGACATTGGAAACTTGCCTCTTGATATTTTATAATTATATCATCATATATTTTTAATATTCTTTACCAACTCAAAAAGCCAAATTTTGCTGGTCATGGTGCATGATTTGATGTGGGCTTACAAGCTTAGTGTCAAGAAGCATATGCTTGCATTATTTTTAAAAAAGGACTACATTTACCATAGCTTTTCAAAATATGATATCAGGTTATACATATTCTCTTGTGACTTACTCCTGGCTCATCAAAAACTGCATTACATTTGAAACTATAGCCTGGGTTGCAATCAGGGTAGAAACAACTTTCTCCCCAAAGGAAGCTAAATAAACTATAGGAGGATTTTATTCCAATATCTTAATCCCAATTAGCTATGCTCTACTGAGGAACTCAGTCCAAACTAAGCTTAAATTTTGAAACATTGGAACATGATTTGGTTATATAATAAAATAAGAGTGTGTGTTGATTTAGGTACACATTTCAATAAAGTAATAATGGTAAATATAATCAAAGACACAAAATTGGAAAAACCCTTTAAAACAGTCCAACAAAACTCTTCATGAATCTCTTGTCAATATTTCATACAGGTGATGGCCCGACCTCTATAAAGTTGAACTAACAAAATCTCATTATATTACAGTCCTGGAGAGGTTTCCTTGTTAGGATTTTATTTCTTATAATGAGCAAAACCTTATCTCTGTAACTTTAATCTTAGTGCAAGATTCTTTAAATAATGATTTAATCAGGATCCTCAGAGTATTTGTTCTAATGTGAAATATTTTTGTCTACAATGTATTTTAAAAAATTCTTTGGTTTTAATAATAAGTAGTTCAACAAGATGGGTCAGATTGCAAGGGTCCCACAGCTGGGAGATGGACTCACCATAAATGAGAGGCTGTGGGTTGTATTGTCTAATCCAGCAGACAGAACATAGAATCTGAGCAGAATAAAGAAAAATGGTAAAAAAAAGTCCAGACAGGAAGTCAGAGCAGAGATGCCCATGATGTTCTTGGTATCTTAGGTAAGAAAGAGGTCGGGAAACTATGCCTCGTGAGCCAGATGTGGTTCTTTTGATGGCTGCATCTGGCTTGCAGACAAATCTTTAGTAAAAAAGTAATAATGTTAAAAATATAAAACACTCTCATGTATTACAATCCATTCATTTCCTACCACTCATGTTCACGGTTGTGAGTGGCTAGAGCCAATCACAACTGTCCTCCGGGAAAATACCAAATTTTTATTGGATAATACATAAAGTACACGGGTCATTGTGAGATCAGGAAGTAAATTTTCCTCCTTTTAATCAGGTAGTCAGGTAGCTAATTGCAGAAACCCCTTGGACGAAGAAGATGCCTAAAAGAAAAAAAGATGAGGAATATCGTACTTTTCAGCAGGAACGGACAGAGAAATTCGCCTTTGTGGAGAGAGCAGGTTCTGCAGTGTGTCTAATATGCAATGATAAAATTGCATCAATGAAATGATGAAATATAAAGTGGCACTTTGACACACGCCATACTACATTTGCATAGAAATATCCAGCAGGGGACAGCAAGAAGAAAGCATGTCAAGAGCTACTGTACAGAGTGCAAGTTAGTCAGCAGCAACTCCGTGTTTGGACCCAACACGGTGACTAGAATTTGGCTAGCTTTGCTGGTGCTTTAGCAATTGTGAGAAACAGAAAGCCATTCACAGATGGGGAGTATGCCAAAACATTAATGCTTGATGTTGCTAATGAACTTTTTAACGACTTTTCGGATAAAGACAAGACATCAAACAAACAAAAGACATGCCTTTGTGAGCAAGAAATGTTCACAATTGTACCATCATGATGGCAAAACAAATTGAGGCAACACAAGTGAAGGACATAAATGCAGCACCATTGTTTTCTCTTGCTTTGGATGAGTCAGCAGACGTAAGCCATTTATCCCAGTTCAGCATGACACACTACATGAGGAAAGTCTTGCTGTTTTGCCTATGAAAGAGACAATAAGAGGGGAGGATTTATTCAAGTCTTTCACTGAGTTTGCTAAACAAAACAATTTACCGATGGATAAACTTATTTTGGTGTGTACTGATGGTGCTCCGTGCATGGTGGGGAAAAACAGAGGATTTGTAGCAATTCTTCGTGAACATGAAAAGAGACCCATCCTGAGTTTTTACTGCATCCTACATAAGGAGGCGCTTTGTGCTCAGATGTGTGGCAAGCAGCTTGGGGAGGTGATGTCGCTGGTCATTTGGGTGGTCAACTTTATTGTTGCCTGAGCTTTAAATGATCGCCAGTTTAAAACACTGCTGGATGAAGTTGGGAATAATTATCCTGGTCTGCTTCTGCACAGCAATGTGCGTTGACTGTCAAGAGGGAAGGTGCTCAGCCGTTTCGTGGCTTGTCAAAGCAAAATCCAGACTTGTTGAAATGAAAAACATCAAGCATCTTGAGTTAGCTAACATTGAGTGGCTCCTGAAGTTCTACTATCTCGTTGACATGACTGAACATCTGAACCAGCTCAATGTGAAAATGCAAGGCGTTGGAAATACAGTCTTATCCCTTCAACTAGCAGTGTTTGCATTTGAAAACAAGCTGGAACTCTTCATCGCCAACATTGAAACAGGTCATTTACTACACTTTGATAAACTGGGAGAGTTTAAAGATGCATGCACAGCAAATGATCCTGCTCAACATCTTGATCTTCAGCAGCTAATTTTACATCTAATCTCATGCAGTCATTCAAAGCGCGCTTTGGAGAATTTCGTGAGCACACTCGTCTTTTTAAGTTCATTACCCATCCACATGAGTGTGCAGTGGACAGCACTGACCTGAGTTACATCTCCAGTGTCTCTGTCAGAGATTTTGAGCTACAAGCTGCTGACCGGAAGGACTCAGACATGTGGGTGAATAAGTTCAAGTCACTGAATGAAGATTTGGAAAGACTTGCACGACAGCAAGCAGAGTTGGAGAGCAAACACAAGTGGGGAGAAATGAAAAAACTTCAACCCGCAGACCAGCTGATTGCCAAACCTTGGAATGCACTTCCTGTCACATACCACACACTGCAGCATATGAGTATTGCTGTACCGACAATGTTCGGCTTTACGTATGCATGTGAGCAGTCGTTCTCACATCTAAAGAATGTTAAGATCAACCTACGATTACATTTAATGGATGGAAGTCTCAAAGCCTGCATGAAGCTTAACCTCACCACGTTATCAACCAGACTACAAAGCCATCAGCAAAACCATGCAGCACCAGAAGTCACATTAATGGTAAGAAGTACTTTATTCGTCATTGGTTAGCAACAGCATAACAACATTATTAAAAAGAATTCAGAGACTTATTGTACTTTAAAAGTGTTGGTCTTACATAAAATGCACACATTTACTTGTATTTCATGTTAAACATACTGTATGGCTCTCATGGAATTACATTTTAAAATATGTGGCATTCATGGCTCTCTCAGTCAAAAAGGTTCCCAACCCCTGTCTTAGGTATTGTTTTATCTAAAGATGCACATATGCAGATTAGCATTAGATCTTGAACATGGTGAAATTTTTTACTATAT
The DNA here is from genome assembly GCA_037038555.1 of Rhynchonycteris naso. Taxonomy (NCBI): domain Eukaryota; kingdom Metazoa; phylum Chordata; class Mammalia; order Chiroptera; family Emballonuridae; genus Rhynchonycteris; species Rhynchonycteris naso. The sequence continues at coordinate 169,139,021 of CM072999.1, read as the reverse complement.
TGGAAAAGGTTATATCCCAATTTTGAAGTCTTAGACTACTTTTACAAATATAAATTTCCTCAGGGCAAGATATTTTGTTCTTTGAAATGATGAGGAACCTAAAAACTTTTCCCAATAATTTGAGCTCTATCCACTAGTTATCCTTGACTTCATTTCCTCATAAAAATCAGACATATTAACAAGCTGTGAATCAATTGGCATAATTTAGCTCCATTAATAAAGGGAGTTCCCTTATAACATTGATGACTAGCATTCCTGGCCAAAGATGCTGTTGCTTACATTTTTAAAAAATTATTGAAACACATTTTATTAAGCAAGAAACTGAACACAATCGCAAAATGATTAGCACTTTGATTTGAAAATAATGTTAAGATGGTTGGACAGTGGAAAGAATAAATGAAGACATCTGACTCCATGTCTTGCGTCTGTCTCTAATAGCCCTTTGTGTCACCTTGGTGATACAGAATATTAGAATCGAGGATATGGAGAAAATTTAAAGAGGCATCGGATCAATTTAATTTATTTTCTGGCCTGACCAAGTAAGTGGTGGTGCAGTGGATAGAGTGTTGGACTAGGACATAGAGGATCCAGGTTGGAGACCCCCAGGTCACCAGCTTGAGCGTGGGCTCATCTGGTTTGAGCAAGGCTCACCAGCTTAAGCCCACAGTCACTGGCTTGGGCAAGGGGTCACTTGGTCTGCTGTAGCCCCCCAGTCAAGGCACATATGAGAAAGCAATCAATGAACAACTAAGAATGTCGCAACAAAGAATTGATGTTTCTCATCTCTCTCCCTTCCTGTTTGTCTGTCCCTATCTGTCCCTCTGTCTGTTTTTATCACACACACACTCACAAATTATTCTCTAAACTATAAAGCATTAATTAAAGAAGCCAGTACATACAGTATGTTAGAAATAACATTTTAGAAACTGTATAATTCCCTCAAGATGCAATAATGAAGTAAACATATTTGTGAGAAGACCAGGCACTTTCTTGCCTTTTATATATATTCATGTAAATATTATATATGTTTACTTTTATATATTGAAGTAAATATTATATACATTTACATTTATATATAAATTCATGATTAGACTGTAAAAATACACAAAGACAATGTGAACAATAACATTTAAGAGGGAAGTTGTGCAGGTAATCAGTTGACCAGTTGTCTCATATGAATGCAAAGATTGGGAAGGACAAAAGAGATAGAGGCTTAGGCTGTTTATACTCTTAGATAAATATCAATTTTTGTCTTCTATTGACTACACTGACTTGTTTGGAAACCTGTTATCAACAAAAGATGAATTTGAAAGAAGATGGTGATTTGGAGCGATGGTCTTTATATTGTCAGTTCTCACAGATCATAAAATTATGTGTTGGTGGAGACCTGGAAAGGTTGGTGGGCATAGGTATGTATTTCAAACTACAATTTTCTATGATCATTGGCAATTTCTGGGTATTGAGAACTGGAAGGCCGCTCCTATGCAAAGGTTTACTTGGTAAATGAAAATCTATCTATCTCATGATTTTAAGCCAAGAGCCATGTAATGAAAATATGAAAATGTAAAAAGTTATTTTTGATTTAGTTAGCAAATATTGACCCTGCACTATGTGCACAGTCCCTTTGCCAAAGCACCATTTACTTCTGGATACATATCAGGATTTAGAAATAAAATAATTCTTAAAATTCCTCCAAAACAGAAAGGTTCTTCTCAGTGAATTAGTCAACACTGTCCTGAAAAAACATAACAATATACATGATTTTAAGAAAAACTGCAGTTCATAGGTATTTAGGGAAAAATAATGGTTGTCAGCTATTAACAACCTCCATATTTTAAAATTGGTGGTTTCAAGACTTACCTTTTAATAATCATAAAAATAAATAACATCTTATTTCATTTTCAATAAAATGATATAATAAAACGGAAATGATTTATGTGAAAGTGAAAACATTAAATGTATTAATTTATTTTAATTCATTTAGTATCAATCAATTCAAGGACCATAAACTGTAACTTTGAATACTAAACTGCAAATAGATGTTTTCATAAGTAGAAATAAAAGCAGGAAATCAAGCTAAAACCAATTACTCAAAATCTTACCTGAAGCTGCTTTTTCTCTTTTCTTCTCTACTCTTCCTGAAATGACAAGTGGCAGATCAGTTGCATTGTGGGGTCATTAGAATATGATGCAAACTCAGATAAAAGCCCAGTTTATGGCAATTTCAAAACACAATCACCACTTCTAACACGCTTCCAGAGATGATTAGGCATGGTTGAAGGGGATGGAAAGAACACTCAATCTATTTATGGAAGTTAAAAATATGTGATTATGCATTTGCTGTTGTGTTTCTAAAAAATCTTGTTAGTGCCTGACCAGGCAGTGGCGCAATGGATAGAGTATAGGTCTGGGATGCTAAGGACCTAGGTTCAAAACCCTGAGGTTGCCAGCTTGAGCATGGGCTCATCCAGCTTGAGTGTGGGGTTGGGGTCACCAGTTTGGGCATGGGATCATAGTCATGATCCCATGGTTGCTGGCTTGAGCCCAAAGGTCACTGGCTTGAAGCTGAAGGTCACTAGCTTGAGCCCAAGGTTGCTGACTTGAGCAAGGGGTTATAGGTCCAGCTGGAGCTCCTACCCCTGCCCCCGGTCAAGGCACATATGACAAAGAAATCAATGAACAACTAAGGTGCTACACGCTACGAGTTGATGCATCTCATCTCTCTCCCTTCCTCTCTAACTCTCTCTAAAAAAAAAATCTTGTTAGTAAGTCATTTACTCAATAATAAATCTGAAACTTGCAAATCCCCTTAGAACTAACTGTAAGGGAAACATCTGAATATAATAAGACCATGCATGGCCTCATACAACATTCTTGGGATGATAACAGACAACACAACGTGCAATGAGATGTGCCCACAAAAGGTTCAGAATGCTTAACGATATGAAAGGATAAAGTGATAATTTTCAGAAATGAAGGAGTGTTCACAAAGTTATAGAGAAAGTGGTATTTGATTTGGACCTGGAGAGATAAATGTGGGTAGAGGAATTTGAAATTGGAAAGGATTGGTTCTTGGCACAGGAAATAGTACAGGCTATGTAAGACAAAGCTATTTGAGCAAGAAGAGTCATGTTTTGAACTTGCTTTAAGAACGTGGACACTAGTAGCTTTGCAAAGGAAGAATATGGCAGTGAGAGTGAGGAGGAGGGAAGCGATGGATGCAAGAGATGGCGGGAAGGCAGAACTTAGAGGGATTTACAAAATGTTAAGTATGAGGGAGAAGGAAACATAAAGATGAATGGTTATCTAGGTGACTTTGGGCATAGTGATACAACTCAGGGAAATGGGCCAATGGGATGGGAGCACTGGAATGAAGAGCTCAGTTCTAGACTGACCGAGTTTGAAGTGCTGAGAGGATTCGAGCTTGGGTGAGAAATCAGAATTAAAATGAGAGGCAGAACATGTCCATTTGGTGAAGACAGCTGGGGCTGAGGTGAGGGATGGGAATATAAAGGCAGACAGTGCAGAGGGCTAGGTGGAAGTTAGTGGCCAAGAAAACAAAAAGACTATGTTGTCTGTAATTTAGGACCAGGAGAAGACAGAGAAGAAGCAGAGGTTCATGGATATTAACAGAATGCATAGTTGTGGACCACAAAGAAAGGTTTAGGAAGTATGAGGAAGGGTATCCACAGCATCCTGTGCTGCCAAGTTCTCGACGTGGTTGCTAGATTGTGAGAGAAAAGTTTTATCAGAGAAGGGGTGGAGGACACGAGAGAGGATGTGGGGGTCTGAGGAGTAGTGGGGGATGGGGAAGATGAGGGCAGGGAAATGACTTCTCATTCGTGAAAGTGGACAGCATACAAAGGAGTGAAGTGGGCCAAGAGCTGGAGTAGGAGCCAAACCAAGGTTTCTGCCGGGCGGTGGGACACTCCAGCATGTTTACAGGTTTAGGTAAGAAACTGTGTACCAGGGAAACAGTGTGTGTAAACCCTGCTGTTGAGGCGAGAGCCTTGGTTTTGTGCTGAGTAAGCCAGGGCCGCCCTGCCAGCTATCACTTTCTAGTCAGCTAGCAACATCGCATGGGTGGAGCTAGTTACTGACAGTCCATGCAGCACGTGGAAGCTTCATGTGAACTCATTTTCTACGGCCCTCCGTGCCTTTTAAAATCCTAAAATATAAGGTGGAAAATATACATCTTTCCCTATGCTGCCAAAAGTGTAAAATTCTTTTAATTGGCATCTTGATTAATGGTACATTCTATTCGTGTGGTTGACTTCCAGAGGACTTGTTGGATGCAATTTATTTCAATGATTCAGACAGATAAATAGCATGAACAGTCCATTTAAAGGTTTCATTCATTACCAAGTATGTTGGGGCACAACCTCATTAAAGTTTTTTATTTTAATTGGGAAAGCCACTGTTTACCATTTGATTATACATTTCTGTATTACTAGAGGCCTCAAACATTTTCATGAATTTTAAAAATTATTATTCCAATCCTGACTTATAACATGTTTAAAGAAAAACATCTCTTGGGAGAGTCTTTAACTTGTATAAGAATGAGGCATAAGTTCTGAAAGTACACGATGAAAATATTGGAGACAGATAATACGGTGTGGTAGTCAGACTTTAATGGGCCCGATGGTCATCTTTTTTTTCCCTGGCATTCATTTGTATTCTTGTGCAGTCCCTTCTCACACCGAAGGACACTGGCTTGTGTAACCAATAGGATTTTGCAGAGATGATGGAGTGTGACATCAGAGATTGGGCCTTAAGAAATACTGTGACTTCTATTTTGTCCTCTTGGATCACTCCCTCTAGGGAAGCCAGATTCTATGTTGTATGGATGCTCAGGCAAGTCTATGGAGAGGTCTGCATAGCCAATGAGGAATGCAGGACTTCTGTGTCAACTTGACAGGTACATGCGCAGCCCATCCCCCAGCCTCAGTCAAATTTCAGATGACTACAGCTTTGGCTGTCACCTTGACTGCAACTGCATGGAAGACCCTCACCCACAACCATCCAGTTCCCCGCAGAAATTGTGTGAGATGACAAATGTTTATTGTTGTGTTCAGCTGCTAACTTTTGGATAAATTATTATAGTAATAGATAATTACTACTTATTGAATACCTTTATTATGAAAGTCTGGGTTAGTTTATCACTTAAATATCATGCAACTACAGTGATGCTAGTTGTATTAACTCAGTTGGTCTTCCTGACTTTCTCCTCTGTAACGTGGAGACCAAATCTGCTTATCTGTAATATTGTGAAGATTAAATAATTCCATTAATAATTCCAAGAGTCAGAAAGAAGCAAATGAAACTCACACAAAATATTGGGGTTTGATGTTTCAGAAGGGAGGATGGAAGGCATTGCTGGTAATGGTTTTTTGTTGTTTTTTTTTTTCACTGAGAACTTAAACAGTTCTCTGAGTTATATGAAAGGATTCTGTAAACTGTAGAGTGCTATATAAATATTACTTACTAGTTTTATTATGCTATTAGTTGTGTTATAGGACTTAAGAAAGAATTTTATTCTTAGTTACATATATACTGAACTTCAAAATTAGACAAATAATAACTAGATTGAATAAAGAAAATATTAAAATGTTCAGGGGACACAGAAATTCCACTGCTTAACTGAAGATGACCCTGTAGTTTCTTTTTAAGATTCTTTATCTTGCTCTGTATGGGTGATCTCATCTCTCATTTTCTCATGTTCACCTTCATGGAAAGAAGACTCAGACTTTTGTCTATAGTTCTAAAATCTATCTAAGTTTTAGGTATACTGAAAATCTCCCTCTGTATCTTCTACTGCACTACAACACATGTCCTTAACTGAAATCATTAAATCCCCTACAAAAATGCCTATCATTAGTTATCCTCCTACCTGCTCAGGCACCCAATCATGAAACCTGAATCATCAGCTCCTCCCTTTTGCTCAACCTCCACTTCTAATCTGACCCACAGGCTATTATATTCTCTCTCTCTAGGACCTTTCAGATCTATTCTATCCCATCTCACTGCCACAGTGAACCTAGGTCATGAACTTGATATTTTTTCCTGGTGTTATCCTCCACAGACTCCTAATTTCACTGGTTATAAGGATGATTTTTCCATCTTTGCCATCTGAACTCTACTACAGATTAAACCCACATTCTCTAATATAAAACTTATGGCCCTGGAAAATTTTACCATGACTTCTCTACTTCCTGTTACCATTCCTCAAGCACCATAGAGAACACTTACCAATAATACCAGGAGTTAGATCTCCAACACTAGCTCCCTGCTCATGATGTTTCTGCTTCTTGGAATGTCTTGCCATGTGGTTTCTGCCAGCCAAAATCCTGCTCATTCTTTTATTTATTTATTTATTTTAGAGAGGAGACAGAGAGAGAGAGAGAAAGGGGGGAGGAGCTAGAAGCATCAACTCCCATATGTGCCTTAACCAGACCAGTGCAGGGTTTTGAACTGGCAACCTCAGTGTTCCCAGGTCGACGCTTTATCCACTGCACCACCACAGGTCAGGCTAAAATCCTGCTCATTCTTTAGAGTTGTGCTCAGATGCTTTTGCATTGTGTCACCTCCCTTAACTCCCACTCCTTGCAAAAGTAATCATCTTCTGTACTCCTAAAGCCGTTTATATTTATAACTTTGTGGTGGCACTAACTCCAGTTTTTAGTTTATAATGAGCTTCAGCTCTGTTTCCCCAACTGGACTGTTGCCCGCTTAAAGGCAAAGGATATAGCCTATGCCTTTCTGTCTCCTGATGCTCTATGGTACCCTGAATACAGGTGCTTGGGATGGAGGACACACAGAGAGTTATGCAATATCCCAACACTCCTTACAATGCTAGGGAACATAAAAGAAATTTTAATACTGCTACCACTGAGGCAGGTACAACCAAGAACAGAGATTTTACCAGGCATTTACATTATAACTTATAACCTAGAAAACTATTATATTAGAAAAGTGCTGATAAAATAACAGAGAGGCTTTCAGAATAATGAACATGCATTTTGCTCCACTGGTGTTTCATTTTAGCACAGAGTCTAGTTTAAACACAAAACATTAAAGAATACTTTGCAGTTTACTTCTATTTAAACCTGGATGCAGCACTCTACCTGTGAGGAATAAAAATGGACCATAATTTCATAAAAATGGAATTTTCAGGGTAACTTTTCTTCAGAGAAAATGTCTTTAATTGAACATTGAAATCCCATAGCTCAGGACTATTTATTTATACAAACTGAGTCTTGATATTTTAAAAAGCTATTTTAGACTTGAGGTTGTTTATATTGTTCCATAGAGAAACATTAAATACATATCAATTTATAGCACATTTCAGTAGTTCAGTATGGAAGTAGTTTCTTCATCTTAGGGGTTATTTCTGATCTTTTAAAGCCACAGGAACACAAGCGGCAATCAAACGTATCTTACCACTAAAGAGTAGAGAGGGGCATTTGTGTCGCAAGTCAGTATCTTATGTCATTTCTAATAAAAAGTAAATTTTGTGTCTATATATGTATGTATTTATACATAGTGTAGTGTATATACACATATGTGTATGTATATGCATATATATGTACACATACTTGCATATTTATATATATGTGATATGTGTATATACATCACATTTTTGTACTCATATACAGTCTCATTTCTAAAATATGCTCACCCTCCACCTGCCTCCATCTTTGTATAATAGAAAATGTCACGGAAGCTTATCAAGTTTCCCTCAATGCACCACCAGTTTCTCAGTAGCCAATTCTGAGTTTGCATTCACTTGCAGGCATTTTATTTGCCCTGTTCTGAGAGGTATTATTAATCACATCCTGTTGCTAGGATACCTGAGAATGTTCATTTATGTCCGATTTTTCTTTGGTAAAATGTACTATAAAGAAGGCATAGAATCATGACAAGGAAAATTACTGTGCACATCCTACTTATTTAAAAAAGGGCAGTAGTGGTGGTGGTGGGGGAGTAACATAATACCAGATACTATAATGCTAACTCCCATGAATTTTTTAATGTTTTTGTTTCAATTAGATTTGAATGGAAAAACGCCGGCAATGTTTTTGGATAACGAGAAACTGTAGTACTTCTCTACTTCTGAGTCAGCTAGGAAAAGTGGAAGGAGGTAGGGTTTTTTGTTTATTTGTTTGTTTGTTTTTACAGGGACAGAGAGAGAGAGTCAGGGAGAGGGATAGATAGGGACAGACAGACAGGAACGGAGAGAGATGAGAAGCATCATCATTAGTTTTTCTTTGCCATTGCGACACCATAGTTGTTCATTGATTGCTTTCTCACATGTGCCTTGACCGCAGGACTTCAGCAGACCGAGCCACCCCTTGCTGGAGCCAGCGACCTTGGGTCCAAGCTGACGAGCTTTTTGCTCAACCCAGATGGGCCCACACTCAAGCTGGCGACCTCGGGGTCTCGAACCTGGTCTTCCGCATCTCAGTCCGATGCTCTGTCCACTGCACCACCGCCTGGTCAGGCAAGGAGGTAGGGTTTTAATTCTGTTTTCTTATGGGGATTTACAGAGGTAGGAGCTTTAAGATTTACTCATTTCAAATGCCTCAACTACAGACAGAGTAACTAGGTTACAGTGCTAGTTCATTTGCAGAGCCAGTCTCATACCCAGGTCACCATTATTGCCATATTTAGTTATTTTAATGCAAGATTTATGAGAAAAGTAGTTTTTAGAATGTGTGTTTGGGTAATGACTTTCTCCATATCTTAAAAATATTGCTATTTTAAGTATTAGTATATAAAATATTTTTGCTTATCATTCGTAATGAGAGAATATGAATATATGACATCCATCTTAATGTAAAATTGTCCTAGTCAATCTTCTCCCACAGGAGATGACTTAATCTAGTTAAAGGAACATGGACTTTGGAGTTGGCTAGACTGTCTTCCCATGTTAATTACAGGTACTTATGAACTCTATAACTCTGGAAACAAAGCATAAAGTATCTTCTCATTACATATTCCTTTCTGTTCTCTGTTCTTCTCTCTTTCTTGTGTGTGTGTGCGTCTTTGTGTGTGTATACAGACATATATGTACACAAGATATCTGTTTATCAATCAGTCTTCAATCTGTCTTATTGTTTCTAAGTGATACTAACAGAGTGCTGTTATTATAATTCCTCTAATAATAGTAACTAATGTTTATTAAGCAATGTTTATGTACTCATAATTGTTATTGGCATATGAATTAATCATTTTATCCTCACAGTATTATAAGGCTTTACAAATATTGCACCCATTTTCAGGTAAGAGATCTTGGTACCAATTGGTTAAAACCTTTGCCAAATCACTGAACTACTAAGTGGCAAATATATAATGAGAAGATAAAAGAATATTTGGGCTAAAATCATAAGGATGAGCAAGATTGGGATATCCGTAAGCCATATATAATCAGTCCTTAGGTTTTGAGGAATACATGAATAAATTATTCTGTTAAAATATTTCAGTGAACCTTTGAAAACTATTTATTATTTACCAACTTACTTATTTCAATGAATAAATTGCTTATTTTAACTGCTGAATACCTAATCACGTTATTTCAGGAGTAGAATGCTGAAACAATCTTTAGACTTAAAATATTTTTTAGTAGTTCAGTCTTTAGTTAGTATCTATTATGGATTGGGCAGTGTAGTGATGCTTAAATTTTATTTAGTTTAATCTTCACAATAACTCCATGGTATAGATGATAATGACATAATGACTTTAATTTTCTAGTGGAGAAAGCAGGTTCAGAATTTTTTTTTTTTTTTAAATAACAGGCACAGGGTTCTAGTTAGAGAATTGGAGGATTGGAATAGGAATCCAGAGATTTTTCACCTTTTCTGTGCTTATTGGCCACAGTGATTAAGGGAAGTTCTGTGTAGTGATGAAGAGCTCAGACTTGTAGCTCTGCTACTAACTCAGTGTGGGATATTGGGCTCATCATTTAACCTCTCTAAATCATATTGTATTTCTCTGAAAATGGGAATAATAATAGTTCTTACTTCACAGGATCATTGTAAGAGTTAAATAAAATGATGTGTTTAGTTAATCCTAAATGTTTTGAGTGCATGATGCAATCACATTTACAATGTTCTCACTTCGGTCCTGGGACATAGCTACATAGTGTATTGCTAGGTGTTTCTCCTTATGTACATTCCTTCTCAGAAAGTCCCTAGCAACACAAGGTAATTATCTACATTCTTAAGGTCGATGACTTCATTTGCACAAATATAGAGTTCAGGCTTTGAGAATTTCTTAATATCTTTATTATCACTTCTCTCTCTTGCCTTCCCACAGAATCCCTAAAGGAAAAGTGGTAGTCCATTTTAGTGCATTCCTCTCTTTTCCACCTCGTGTCAGTCATAACTCTTCCCAAACACAAACTGATTTGATGGAACACGAAATGACATGCCAGTTTCTCCCTAATTATGAACTAAGCCGACACAATGTTAGAATCCAGTGTTTGTGGTTCAAATCCCCATGCACATGCACATTTTGTAATGAGCAGCAACTATGAAACTCTGTCTACAGTCTGATATAGTCTAATTAGAAAGGGAGAGTTTTTCTAGAAATCAGAAGTCCTCATTGTCAGAAGTTACTCCTTACAACAAAAAGTTGAACAGGACCTTGAACAAGTAACTTGACTTTTCCAAGATGGAATGTTCTCTTCAGTTAAATAGGTGAAAACTATCTTTTAACAATACACCCCAAACCTATATAACCATGGATGTGTGAAGATTTTAAGTATTGTTCTAGAGGGCAGGAACAGAGAAGCTTAACTCGGCCAGTTTAAAGACCCACTACTCTGAAGTGGTCCGTGTAAATCTAAGGGCATCGTCGTTTCTGTTTGGTCAACAGTATGGAAGTCAGAGGAGTTTATGTTCTGATTTATGTCTGGATTCATGCTGATGTTGACATGGCACCAGCCTCAACAGACCCTGCTGGATGAGTCTCACACTGCCCTCCTACAAGTTTAGATAAATTCCACTTGCTCTTCTATCAGTTTCTATTTGGTTACTTGATGTGTTGGTAGACTGCTTAGGCAAAGAGAGCCATCATGAACACATGGCATGCTTTGAGCCCCAGAATATGTGTACTGAGCTTCAGAAACTGGCTCTTCTGAAACATATTGATACAGATAGATCTGGGCCTTTGAGTTTGACCATCTGCCTTGGCAGAGCTGACAGTCCATCTGCACTCCAAGCCCTGGGCTCTGTCATCTGTCCCACCGGTTAAGGGGCCTGAGAAGAACTGAATGCTCAAAGATTTTTCCTAGGCTGACCCCTCTGCAGAAAGACAGTAAAATCAGTATAAGAAACAATAGTTTCACAGTCTTTTGGAAATTCTCAAGTACAGAATTTCTTCCCACTTAGATCTACCTGACAAGCTCATCATTAATGTGACAGGCAACATTTCCTTTCAGATTCCCAACATCGGTCTGCGTGAATTAAATCTTAGAGTAAACCTTTTGATATTCAGAACCTCATTCTGAGGCAGTCATTTGTTGGCAGAGAAGTTTTTTGGAAGACCTTTAGATGTTGAAGTCAGATTGGTCTCCCCATCCCTACCCCCCAAACACAAAAAACAACAGCAACAAAAAAATGATTGCCAGGTCTTATATATCTCTGCAAATTGGAATGTTAATTTTACTAATGTATGCTTCAGCTACTGACCAAAGTAGGAATGTGCTTATTTGTACTTGCCCTTGAATAATAACATTTCTAGTAAGTTAAGTATGAATAACTATTTTTAAATAAATAATACTCTAAATTTATTTGGAATGTTTATTCTATAAAAAAAGAATAAATTATTTTGTAAAATAAAGAATATTTTCATAATATTGTCATTCACTCCTGTGCTGGAATAAAAATGATAATATATTAAGAGGTGGAGTAGAATTCTTTTCCCATTGAATCTGTCCAGGCCCCAGTAAATGGCTTAACTCATAGAATATGATAAATATGCCAGTTTTGATGGCCCTTTAAAATCAGGCAGCTTTTATTTTCTGAGTCTTTTAGGACTTGCTCTGACAGAAGCCAGCCACACTGTAAGAAGTCAGACTATCTTCAGACCACCATTCTGTGAGGAAGCTCAAGCTATCTACACACAAAAGGCACATAGAAAGATGGGAGAAAACATCTCCTTTTCTTTCAGTGGATGTTGTCACAACTGTGTGTGATACCTGAACCTTACATGACCAGCAACTAGCTGTCCCAGCCATTCCAACCAAGGTCCTCGATGTGTGTGAATAAAGAAACTGTCCCGGGAGTGTATCCCCTTGCTCTAGTCACCCGAGGGGACATGTGGATTAGAAACACACTGCCCAGCTGAACCCTCTCCAAATTCCTAACCCCCCAAACTGCAAGCAAAATAAATGTTTGTTTTATATCATTAAGTTTCTCATATGTTGTTATACAGCAACAGATAGTAAAAACTCTTTTTTTGTTTCTATAGTGAGAATATTTATTGCTATACCCATCAATATACACTAATATGTATTAATATTATTCTTTGTAAAGCAGGGCTCATCTATATTCCTTCTTTCCTATGATGGTTTGTTCAATATACCTATAAATATGTTCTATTATCCAGTATTTTAGCATCTAAACCTATTTCTTTTCATATAAAAGGATAACACCTATTATTATAAAGAATATGGTTAATCTATAAACAATCTATATAAATTGATATGTATTTTGGTTTTATAAAAGTGTTACAATATTACCCTATGTCCACGTTACAAATCAAAAATTAAATGGAGATGTGCCAGTTATTTAACAATTGAGAATTTGTAAACCTTCAAGTGGAGCACCCTTTAGAAAAAACATTTAAATATTCACCTCAGCTTCAAAAACTTTGATCATTCTGGGTTAGAATTATATAAAAAACCCTCTGAGTTGAAACCCTAAAAAGATTCCACAGAAATTTCTGCTTAATAATTTAAAATTATCTTATTTTTTTAAAGTAGATTCACTATGAAAGCATAAATTAGTAGAATCTATATTGAATTAAGAGCTTTAATACTATTTAGGGTTAATTTTCTGTCTGAAGGCAACAAGGGACAACATTTCATTAAGAAAGGTAATAATATGAGTCCCATCAGAATCTATGCTTGTGAAGTCAGAGTTTGTGCACTTTAAATAGCAATTTATTTGACTCATAGACTCACAATCCTGCCCAACTTTTCATCTAGTGAGAAGGATGCAATCCATTGCTCTCCTCCATGCTCTTAATCATCATCTCATTAGCTTGTGCAGAAAGCTGGTAGAGGTCAGAGGTGAGCTTAATTTTCTCCTTTGAGATGTCAGCACAGTTTTCATTCATGCAGGCCCCAAGTTTTTCCTTCTTTTTCTTTAAAAAATCCTCATCCTACTCATCTTTGCCTTCATATTGACCCACACCAAAGGGTGGGGCCTTAGACATTCAAGGAAGCTCATATTTCACTGACTGAAAGAAAAGAAAATAAGGAAAGTGTACTTAGATCAGTGGATATTGATTTATTGCTTTCAAGTAGAGCAGTGCACTTTGTAATCTTATGAAACTATCCTCTGTCAATCTGGTTGACAACCTAAGTTTGCTAGAAAAGTTATTGATAAGGTAGTACATTTTATGTGTAGGAGAGGCTCACCAACACTTGGATACTTAAGAGAAAGCAAAAGAGAGCTAAGGTTGTTGAGTGCCTGCTCCATGATAGGTGGAAAGCTAAGCATTTTATGCCTGCGACGGTACTGTAGAGAGTGAACAGGAAATTCACTGTCAAGCGGAGAGCTATAAAGAAGCTGTAGACTGGCTCAATAGATGTGGCTCCTAGCAGGGACTATAGGATGGCTTTTACCTAATAATGAAGATAGAGTGGGAGACACTCCAGGAGGGAAGAGAAATAAATATCACCTGAACACCTAAAGCAATAAGCTATTTTCTGGCAAAATCTTTTATTGGTGTTCAGTGTGAGATGCTGATTTCAGAAAAAGCGAGCCAGGCGCTCACACAGAGCAGAGGGCAGCGCCTTCTGATGCAGCTCACCCAGAAAGGCAGGGAAGTGGAGCCCAGTCAGGGAGTGGGAACATTGAGAAGAGTTTCTCCAGCTACTGGAAGCTTAGATTTGTACAGGACTAAGACTTGGGCATTCTCAGGGGAGGGGAGTAAGTTTCCAGCTTCACGAACTGTGGCAGGCCTAGCTGAGTGCTTCCCCTGCAGGCATTTCTCCTCTTGCTCCATGCTGGTACCCAACCCTCCTCACCCATGACGTGGATGAAAGACGACTGATGTAAACTAATCCTCATGGGCTCATTCCTCTTGCTTTAGGTGGTTGTTTGACATTTCTGGTCAATGACATCTGAGCTGAATTCTGTTGAAGAATTTCATTAAAAGGTTTCTCATGCCAATAAACAAAGACAGATGGGAGAAAACATCTCCGTTTCTCTCAGTGAATGTTGTCACAACTGAGTGTGATACCTGGAACATGAGGACAAAACCATCAACACCCTGAAAAGCAAAGCAAAGGGAGTACAGCCCAGGTCGATGCCACTGAGGCACTGAGCTAATGTACCACAGATCCTCCCCCCCCCCCCCAATCAGGATTTCAGTTCTTGGTAAGCGTTATCCAATACTTTCCTGTCTAAATTAGGGGCTTTAGTTACTTGCAGCTGAAAGCATCTACATTCTACACAGGCCAACCAAGAAATAGCATTCTATCTCAAATAAACTTTTCATACTTCGTTATTATTTAACTAAATATTCTATGCTAAATAAACAGGCAGAAAGCCTGAAGGAAAGAGCAGTCCCAGGCACCGTGGGCCGTGTCTACTCCCCTGCTATAAGCTGCACGTTAGGGGTCTGTCTGCTCTTGCCTTGTTCCAGACACACTGTCTCACACACATGGTGAAAGGATCACAGCATTTATTCAGAGTCTATGCTTTGGCTAGACCATGCACTGAGTACTTGGGGGTGCCAGACATCCTTGAGTCTCTGACAGATCTGTATGGGTCGCCTTCCCAAAATCAGATCTTTGGGGGTTATGGGGGGGCACTGCTGTACCATTGGTTCTTCATGGGTGCAATATAACTGGGTGATTAAAGAATGCCTGGGGATTTGATGTGGCCCTGACACAGGGGCACGGGGTCCCTCACAATGCTGGAGGGGCTGTGATGGAGGGAGTGGGATTGAGACAGAAAGAAGGGGGCTTACGCCGGTTCTCTTGCTTCAGTCTCAGCAGGTATAGGAGCAGGTCTGTGTCCTGACACAAACTTCAGGGGTAGTTCCCGTAAGTCTAAATGGAAGTGATGGGCTCCCAACCACTGCTTCACTGAGTTGTCCAAGGGAACAAAGGGGGAGGTATTGTATCTACAGTTTATAAATGAGGAAGCCACAGAGGCTCAAAGAGGTAAATTCACCCAAGATCACCTAGTAAGTGTTAAATCCTGGATTTGAAGCCAGTACTTTCAAAGGTTCACTCTGCTTACCACACATGCACCTTCGTGTTTTTTGTAATATCAGTTTAATTTCTGTAAAAAGTCAAGCAACACATTCATTTAAATTATCTTTTTTATTTATGGTGTCTCCAGTTTCCTAACTCAAAAACACTTAGCAATGCTTAATCTCAGGAGATAAAATAGAAATAAATAAAATTCAAAAAAATTTCCTTATAAGTGAATTATTTTAAAATTTATTTGTATACTAAAAGTTGAAAAGTTATTTATAAATACTGTCCTAGTAGTATAAAGTAAATAAAGTGGGGCAGGGTTAGCCTTTCCTCCCCTCATGGTGTTATAGAATGTGGATGATCTACTGTCATTTGGATAAAATGTTCTCTGAAGTCTTTTGGAAATGGGTCAACTCTATTCTATTTTCCTTTGTTGTGCAAAATATGTTTTTTCATAAAATTATCTGAACTGGCTGCTTACATAACCCCAATCTGTCATTTTAATTTTAAATTCCTCAATACACTATTTGCTACAGATTTAAAAAAAAAAAGTTATGAGGTGATTTGCATATCATGGTTTTTGTTTAGTTTTGATTTTATCCTCTAGTTGAACCAATTATAGTTAAATCTAGGTGAGGGTGGTCGAGGGGGTTCAGGAGGGTTGTAGACCTTCATAACATTGTTTTCCATCTTTCCTGGTATAGTTCTAGAAGGAGGAAATGGCAACATCCCACGTGGATAGTTCATCAAAGAGCTATCAGAACCCTGACTCTGTATGATTCTTATATATATCTGATAGATATATGCAATATGTATCTATTAGATATATATGAAACGAGGTTATGACACTGCCACATATTTTGAAAACAACTCAAGTCAGAGCACGAATAGTAAGGCCGATCTCAGTTCTTGACAGGCTGATTAGAAATCCTAGAAAAGTGATATTAGCTATATATAGAAAGGGTGAAGAAAAGTTTATAAATTTCAGATCTCACACTCATAATAGCTAAGCCTTACAATAAAAAAAGATTAATCAATGCAGGTCGTGAGTTCTACCATCACTTTCAAAGTCAGTATGATGGGGCTGGGCTGCTGCTTCTGTCTTCCAACAGTACCTACCCCCTGGGTGCCACCGTGACGAACACAGGCTCAGCACAGCGTTCCCTGCGGTTCAGAGCAGTGACATTTTTGAAAAGTACTATTTGAACTTTAAAAAACCCCAGCAAATGTCTAACTTCATCTCAAAATATTTCAAAGTCCTGGCTAGATAACTCAGTCAGTTAGAGCGTCATCCTATTATGCCAAGGTTGTGGGTTCTATCTCCTGTCAGGGCACATGCAAAATTCAACCAATGAATGAATAAATAAGTAGAACAATAAATTGATCTCTCTCTCTCTCTCTCTAAAATCAATCAATAAAATTTTTTATAAAAGGATAGTCCAAATACAGATTTTGTTATTGACATCCAAATGATACACATGGATGAGTGAACTATTCATCTAAAAAATGTGGTAGGTGCATATTTTTATTTTTTGCCATTTCAGAAATGTTTGACAGAATTGCATTGACACCATAAACATTTGAAAGAATGCAGAATGTATGAATTTCTTCTGTTAAACTGATTATGCCTCTGGAGGTGATGTGCACTTTCATTCTCTGGCTAGTCCCCAGAGACTCTCACTAATTCCATATTCGATAGGACACTACTTGGGGTGAGGTTGGCACTCACAGACACATGCTTCACCCTACTGTGCTCACACAATTTGAAATAAATTGCCAGCAGCTCAGAGCAGAAAGCGAAAGGCCAGACCTAATGGGCTATTTGTCATCTCAAACATTTCAAACATTGCACACCTTGCCAGACTCATGGAAATACGTAGACCTTGGCAAGGTGCTTAGTTTTGGTGTAATAAGGGATTTAATGTATAAATAAGGGCTTTAATGTATAAACTTCAGGTGAGAGAAAGAAGATTCACCACCTAGAGCTTTCTTTCCTGTATTTAAATGACTGAAAACACATCAATAAACATCTTCATATTTCACCTTTAAGGCTGGATAATTTTATATGATGGAGTTAAAATACATACATACTAAGAAAGTTTGCTGTGTAAAGAACATCTCACAGTTACATTTGATCTGCTTTGAAAGGAATGCAAGCGTATTTGAAGGATTTTTTTCCCCTAAATTCTTGAAAACCAAGAATTTTAGGACTGATTTTTGTCATTCTGGATCTTTCATAGCCATTGTGTAAAAATTAATATGTATGAAAAAGGCTGATGTAGCAAGAAAGCTTGCTATTCAAAATAAAACAAATGGCATCTGCTTTTGCCTTCTAGGGCAGTAGCAGAATGTCATCACTAGGGCAACTGGTTCTGTAGGAAAATTTCCTGGTGCTTTGAAAAAGCCACTTTGGTTATGCAAATGAACCCCTAGGATAGCTCAGTTAAGAGAATGTGGAGAAAAAGAAAAGTGGATTTTCTGTAATGAAGTAAGAGGAACTTTGGGGTTACTGTGGAGTCGTTCACTGATTTTTTTTGAGAGGTTAAATGACCCTGAGGAAAGTAAAGGGACAATCGTTGCAACAAGGGAGGGGCATAGTGAATACATGAATATAGAGAGCAACCAGTTGGAACCTAAGGAAGAATACAACCAATAAGCAAACTCCTTTCTAGAAAATGGCCAACAAATGTTTGGAATGATAACAGCTATTTTCAATATTAAGTTGTATACAAAGGTGGACTGTGTTGTTCTCCATTCCATTAACACCCCCCCCACCCCTCATCAGCAAAAGTTGATTAGGCATAATAGTGTTTTG
Organism: Rhynchonycteris naso; assembly: GCA_037038555.1. Lineage (NCBI taxonomy): Eukaryota > Metazoa > Chordata > Mammalia > Chiroptera > Emballonuridae > Rhynchonycteris > Rhynchonycteris naso. The sequence goes on along the minus strand of CM072999.1, from coordinate 169,120,767 downwards.
TGAAGGTGACAAAAGGTTATAAACCATATTTGGATTGATATAAACTGGAAAGTGCCTTGTTCTAGGAGTTAATATATGGACTGGGATCAAGAATTTGGCATGATCAGAAAACCGATTAGGTGATGACCAGAAGAAATATAAGCTTGTTGGGAGAGGGGATAGAGCTCATTAGACCTTATAGAATGAAGGGATAGTCCAATTATTTGGATATTAAAAAAATGGGTGACTCAAAAGGGTAGAAAACTTGTTGGATCTGAGTAACAAAATCAAAAGGAAAAAGAGCATGTTGTAAGATAACTATTACTTATTTGCATGCTTTAGTATTATTTGTTAGGAGTTAACATGACAAAGTAGAGAGAGAGCCTGTATTTGGATCCTCATTTATCTGCTTAATAGTTATGGGATCTGGATCAATTGCTTTTCTCTATATTTTCATCTCATGTTTAAGATGGAAGCAATAATAGTGATCTATACTAAAGTTATTATAAAATAAAACATTGAATATTATACTCTTAATAAATGCCAAATCTAAATTCACAACTTTAAGGCTACAGTAAAAATAAAAATCAACATGATTTTTAAACTTATCAAAATTACACTATCCCCCAGTATCTATACTATTTACATACCTTGTAATAAGGTACCAAAAAGCTACAGAATTAATATTAATATTTTAGGAAGCTTAAAGAACATTTTATTAATTTGGGCTAGGTGTGCAGAGAGATTTTGTAGATGTGATTTCTATACTTGTGTAATTAGCACCAAGTCAGAATGGCCGATAGCATTGTATTGTAAATGAAGAGGGGAAGGAGATTGGATTCCCATCCTTCCCCCTACACCTGTGAGGAAGCAGGTAAATAGCTAGCCATGTGCAGGAAGGGAGAGATTGAAAAAACCTTTTCTTATTTAATGAGTCATTTGCAGGCATTTTATCCCCTAGCCCATAGAAACTAATCCTTCCCTCCTGAAAGCCTGTAATTAATGTCTGTATCTCTAAACAAAGGAGTGGCAAATGAACACTAGAAAATTTAAGAATATCTTTTAATATGTGGAATAACATCTTTGCTATTATGTTATCTTATAAGTTTTAATGTGTAGAAATATTTTTATGGTCCTATAGACAAATATTGTAAGCTTGCTGATGAATTATGTCCTATCCCCCTCCTCCTTTCCCTGCCAACGTGTGTGTGTGTGTGTGTGTGTGTGTGTGTGTGTGTGTGTGTGTGTGTGTACAAAGGTATATAATCTGCCAAAGGGCTGGGCCCCGGTCTTGCACATGATTTGGGTTTCCAGGCTGCCCAATGTAACCCATATGCGGCTGGCATATTTAATAAATCTCCTCCTTTAATAAGACTCTTCAAAATTCATCTGGACTTGTTGTCTCAATGTAAACCCATGGAATTGAGGTACAGGTACTTTACAACAACCTCTTATTTATTTTCTTGAAGCACCTTATTTATTGTTTATTTTTTAATGAAGTACCTTAACTTGGTGATATTTTATATATAATTTCATGTAAATCTAGTTTTTTATTAATTGTCTCATTATATATTCCAAAGTATTTGAATTTCTTATGTGTATTTATTTGGCTATTAAAAAGATAATTAAAGTAATTTCTAAAAAATTTAACTGCATAGGTCTTATTAGAATGTGTAGATATCACAACTTCCAAGGAATCACCATATTCAGTAAATCTCTTTAAAATCATTGTTTCTAACCAAGTCTTACATTTCTATAGTCATTTTTGTTTCATGTGAATGGCTTTATTTGGTCTCAATCTCTGTGATTTTATTTTTTTATTAAGACACATTCTTTTACATTCAAAAAGCTAAATATAAGTAGCAGTGACCCAAGTTTCTAATTGGCTTCTTGAAACTGGTACCATTTATCATTGTACCACCCAATCAATATTTTCATAGTAAAACCAAAGTTTCAAATTCATATACTCACCTAGAGGAATGTCTCTAGTTGGTTATTTGTCTGGTAAACTGTACTGTAGCTTTACCACAGCAGACTTTGTGTGGGTTTTTTTTAATCCATTCAGTTCAATTTTGTTTAGAAGATTAAGCATCTCTTTGGAGAGCAAAATACCTAGATCAAAACTGACATTGTATTAAATTTACAGGGCAAGGCTTTCTGGTTTGGTACTTATGCTTTAATAATATTTTGTGGCAGTAACAATTTATTACTATCTGACATTTTCCTTCTTTCCAGAAATTTGAAAAGAAAGACAAAAAGAAAGTAAAGAAAAGGAAAATAAAAGACTTTTCTGTGACAGGGTCAAAAGAATTCAACTACTAACTCAATTCTGTCAATTTCAATGGAGAGATAGTACCCAAGGATTTCTTTTTCATTTATCTATTTTTATGAAGAGCTGGATAGTTTTGGGTGTTTCTAGTCCTGCTTCTATCTCCCTTTTTTATAGGTCCTATGTACCCTTTTATAAAAGTAGAATTTAAAAAGGAGTGGTTAAACTCACTGTTGGGCAGATAAAAATATATTATGCTCACTTTGTTAAAGATGGTGCTGCCCATGTGGAAGCCTGTCGCCCAGGTGATAATATTAATTGCCCCTCTTGGGAGGGGCATGATTATATTAATGTGTGTTGGGGGTGGGCTGTGGGCAGGCAGGATCCTTGTACCCTGGGGCTTGGTTTTAGGACTAAACATTTTCCACCTTTTTTTGATGAGGGTGGTGTACTCTCATGAGGAATCCCATTATGCCTCAGATAAGTGACTTTGTATCAGAGACTTCCTTGTTTGTATATTGGATTAAAGGTTTTGAAACTCTACACTATAAAGTGGGGCAGACTGGGATCATGCTCTCTCTCCATTTCTGAGATTAGCATTAGAGAGGAGAGCAGAGAAAGGCTATGTGGAGGAGGCCAGGAAAAGTAGCTAAAATGGCAGAGTGCTGAAGGAGAAGCCAGTTTGTGTAGAGAGAAGGAGATGAGGAACAGAGGTGAATAAGGCTGGTGAGGTAGAAACTTTGATTCTATGAAACTCAGATGAGTCAGTGGCTTTGGGAGCCCTGAATGAAAAGGGAAATGTTTTCCCACTGTGTGTATTTCTTGCCTGCCGTGTGCAAGCTAGGAATAAAGGTGATGGCTTTGTTGTTTTATTACCATCTGTCCGGATCAAATGCAAACCTGCATGGGCCAGGCGGCTCTGATGGTGGCCATGGATACTGGCTTTACACTCACCATTTTGGAATGGTAAATCCTTTAAATTTTGGATATTAAGTCAAATATACTTATATTGTTACGCCATTTGATTATTATGAGAATGCCTAACCAATATTTTAGTTTACTAAGACCCTATGCCTCTGTTGGGCACATAAAATATATTATGTTGACATTTTTAAAGATGGCGCTGCCCACGTGCAAGTCCTTTGATATTAATGTGTGTTGGGGGACAGGCTATGGGCAGCCCGGGTCATTATAGCCTAAGGCTTAGTTTTAAGAGTAAGCTTTTGCCCACACCCTTGACTGATTGGATGATGTGGGGTGGTGCACTCTCATGAGGAATCTTCCCATTATGCCTCAGATAAGTGACTTTGTATCAGAGACTTCCTTGTTTGTACATTGGATTGAAGGTTTGGATTTCTACACTATAAAGTGGGGCAGACTGGGAGCTTGCTCGTCTCGGTTCCTGAAATTAGCATTAGAGAGGAGAGCAGAAGAAGGCCACATGGAGGCCAGGAGCAGCAGCCAAGGTGGCGGAGTGCTGAGGAAGAAGCCAGTTTGTGCAGGAGGAGATGGGAAACAGGTGAATAAGTCTGGTGAGCTAGAAACCTTTGATTCTAGGAAACTCGGATAAGTCTGTAGCTTTGTGAGCACTGAATGTGTGGGTTTTGGAGCCCAGTGTGTGTTTTTGCTTGCCCGCCGGGTGCAAGCTAGGATTAAAGCTGATGACTCACCAGTTCTTGGCTCCGTTGTTTCTTTACCGTCTGTCCGAATCTAATGTGAACCTGCACTGGCCAGGCTGCTGTGATGGTGGTCTTCACCACTGACTTTACAGCCTCTCAATCATTTTATTTTATTTTTTAAGTAACATTGGGGCATAGACTGAGTACTGAAACTCAAAGCAATTAAAAAAATAATCTGTGAGAAAGTTTAAAGAAAGTGGCCACTGCTGTGGCCATACACGTTCCTCCTGGATTCGGGTAGATGGTAAAGGAACAGTGGAGCCAGAGGATGGTGTGCCATTTGGTTTATTAGAGTCTCCTACCGGCGGATGAGCAAACAGGCAGGGAAGACCGCCTCCGTGTCATGCAGTGCTCCCAAAGCCCTGACTCATTCCCCAGACTCTCCTGGAATCACAAGTGCCCTCCAACTTCAGCAGGGCTCAGCCAAACAGACCTGGCTAAAATCTCTGGGCTCCCAAAGCACCTCAGTGCTCTCTTTCTCTCCAGCCCAAAAAGGCTAGAGGAAGAAAAACCCTTCTCCAGTAAACAATAACAAACAATTGCACCTCCCTACTCAGAGGCAAGCAGTCTGCAATTTGCAATCTGCCATTCTGAGGGCAAGCACCGCAGCCTTGTAAAGACTATATATACACACATATAGCGCTGCCCCAATACAAGCGAGCAAATTTAGAAAACATTTGTTGACCCAACAGAAAGCAAGCAAATTAAAACTATTGCATATTCCATTATTTTGGGATTATTTATTTATTTTATTTTATTTTTAGTGAGAGAGATAGAGACAGCAAGAGAGACAGAGAGAGGAACAGATAGGGACAGACAGGCAGAAAAGGGAGAGAGATGAGAAGCATCAACCCTTCGTTGAGGTACCTTAGTTGTTCATTGATTGCTTTTTCACATTTGCCTTGACTGGGAGGCTACAAGCAGAGTGAGTGACCCCTTACTCAAGCCAGCAACCTTGGGCTTCAAGCCAGTGACCCCATGCTCAAGCCGGATGAACCCGCACTCAAGCCAGCGACCTCAGGGCTCTTACCAGGGGCCTCTGCATCCCAGACCTATGCTCTATCCACTGCGCCATCACCTGGTAAGGTGATGTTATGCTTTATAAATGACCATTTTCCCTCTCTCTTCTGAAAATAAGACTCTCAATATTATTTTCTTCCCCAACTTTCATTGCCTGCTCCTCTCTCTCCCAACTTCAATCATGCTCTCAAAAAGATTATGATGAAGTGATGATAAGATCTTATATACAACACAATTATTTTGTAGAAATTATTCTGGAGAAAATAAGGGGAGGAAAGAGACAAGAATGATTTCTGTATGAAATACAGTGCTAATAATTTATTCTCAAAAAATGGTTCTTGATTACTGAATGAAGTCATGCCAGTCACATTAGCCATATGAAACATTATTTTCTCTTATCAAAAGTAAAAAAAAATTAAAAACTTAATATAAAGTTATTCTGCTTTTTTTATATCTATAAATAAATATTGTGATGTAAATTAATTAGTGGTATTCCCTCCATAGTCTATCACATTAAACTTTCTCTAATCATGACCTCAACATCCTTGTCCTCAGCTCTTTCTGTTTAACTGGTAAAAATCACATTCTAGCATCAAATCAACTCTGTATTTTCATCTGACTAATCAGTGAAGAAACATTTCACAAATAAGATACATAATTTCACAAGTATACAATAAAAAATTCATGATATCATCCCAAATAGGTTATCAGGGTGCCTGGTAAGGCTCAGGGTTTGTTTAGTTAGTTCTCTTTCTTATCCTTCATTACAGGCATGTCGTACCTTCTCTTTTATCGAGAGACAAAAGACATCACACTATTTCTTATTTCACAAATCGTAACAGATACCACTACACGGGCTTCCCATTCAAGGCTTTGCTAACACATCTGTCATGCAATTCTTATTTCATTCTTTTTATCATGTCTGACGCCTCCAAGATTTATTATTAATGTCCAATTCCATTTCCTTCTGTTCACATGATATTTTCTTTTGGTTCTTCTTTTCTATCTTTGATACATCTTTCTGTCTCTTCTCATGTTCCTCTTTTGCTCATCCCTTAAATGTTGGGTCCTTTAGGATTTTTACCTGAGGCTTATTGTATTCTCACTTTTAATTCTCTCCCTGAACAACCTATATCCATTTCCATATCTTTAAATATCTTTTAAATGTCAATAACTCTCAAATTGATATTCCCAGTAAAATTGTCAGCTTCAAGTATCTACTAAACATTTTTACCCTTATGTGTTTCCAAACCTCTAAAATCCAATATGCTCCCACAGTGATATCCTAGTAAATACAAACAACATTCAGACAGTTGCCTAAGCCAGAGAGGTAAGAATTACCTTTGGTCTCAGCCTTCCATTGAGGACATTTGTGGAGCAAACTTTGTGTGTCTTTATATGCCTAAAATATATACTTAGTTTTTTCCTAACTCTAAAATAATAGTTTAGCTACCTAGGTATGGAGTTCTAGGATGAAAGTTATTTTTTCATAACACTTTGAAGATACTAATTACTGTCTTCTCACAGCTGCTGAAGATTTATACTGTCTTTCAGACAACATTGTTTCCTCTCTGGGAGTATTTAAGCCTTTGTCTTGTATTCTTTAGATTCATTATACTATTTCCAGGTGTGAAATTATTTATGAAATTTGGTATTTGATATGTTTCATCAATTTGGAAGCTTTAATTCTGTAATGTTCATAATAATTATTGATTTAAATATTTATTTCTTTTGTTTTCTCTTTCTCTAACTTCTGTTACCTACCTATTGAACTCCTCATCCTCCTCTTCTAACTTAACTGACATTTTATCTATCTATCTATCTATCTATCTATCTATCTATCTATCTATCTATTTATTTAATAGAGACAGAAAGAGAGTCAGAGAGCAGGATAGATAGGGACAGACAGACAGGAATGGAGAGAGAAGAGAAGCATCAATCATCAGTTTTTTGTTGTGGCCCTTTAGTTGTACATTGATTGCTTTCTCATATGTGCCTTGACCAGGGGGCTACAGCAGACCAAGTAACCCCTTGCTCAAGCCAGCGACCTTGGGTCCAAGCTGGTGAGCTTTGCTCAAACCACATGAGCCTGCACTCATGCTGGCAACCTCGGGGTCTCGAACCTGGGTCTTCCATATCTCAGTCCGACACTCTATCCACTGCGCCATCACCTGGTCATGCTTAACTGACATTTAAAAAAATTTCTTAGTTCTTTTCTACTTTACTTCGTAAGACCTGTTTCTACCTTAGACCTGCCTTCCAAATTAGTAATTTTGAAAACCGTGACTAGTCTTCTGTCTAATCCATTTATTAAATTTTACTTTAATAGTTGTATATTTTTTTTGGTTTAGAATTTAATTGGTTCTTACTTATATTTATATGTTCTTTTTTTTCATTCTGGCCTTATGTTTTTTTCTTATAGTTTTTAACCATTTATTTCTTTGCACATTTAAGATGCACTTAAGGTTTTTTTTAATTTTTATTTTCAGCTTCTTTATTGCTTTCCAGTTTTTTGGAGTAAAATCTTCCCTCTATGTTATGTGTGCTGATTCCCCACCATGAGACTTCACGTTATCATACAGTTTTTAATCTTTGAACACAAGCTCATTTTCAGTGGGGAAAATTCTTTGTGAACATCATATAAGGCCCTGGCTGTGGGAATATTTCCGCAGGATAGTTTTGAATTTGTCTCTGATATACAGGTGTTTCACCTATTTAGAACCACATATAACCACATTATTAGAGTAGTTGACGTTGCATCCCACTATCATGTAGTATATAAGCCAGGGTCAAGATTCTTTTGGGTCACTCACTTTATTCTCGAGGCCTCTAGCTTACTTGCTAATGCTGCATCTCTGGGGTTCTTTCAGGTTCCTTTAACAAATATGGTCATGATTCAATATTTTTGTTTGCCTGGGGCCCTGGCTGGGGTATCCCCTCAAATGTGTATATAAGAACGGTATCAGCTTCTGCTTCCATTCACATTTCTTACTTTTAATTACTCTTTGTTTTTAGCATGGAATGATTTCCATTGTTGTTTCATGTTGATCTTGAAAGGTTTTGCTGTATTTTCGCCTGGCATTTTATGTGCTTGGAGTCTGGGAAAAAATTTTTTACACATCATTTCAGGTTGCCAAATTTACTAGCAATCCTTGTTCACTTTTCTCTATTTTTCTCCTCTAGTAGATCATGAGTTCTTGATGTCAGGGACAGCGTAAATGTACAGTACTATAGGGGCTACATAAATATTTGTTGAATGGGTACATGAATGACTATGAATGAATTTTTGGAACTGGTACCATTATTTGTTGCTAACTCTGACCACAAATTTTCTTATCATAATATAAGTGAGGGATGTTTATGCTCTCTAATATATCTTGCAGTTCCCTAACATATCTCTAGTTCTAAAAAGCAATGATCCCACATAGGACATAGTCTTGTCTGCATTTCTCTGATTTGATATGTCTGTGAGACAACTGCTGACATTTCTAAGAATTTCATTTATAAGCCCTTCACAAGGAAAAAATAGGAAAATATGTGACTTTTTATAAACCAGAATGATAGAATTATTTTCCAAAAGACCAATCTTATTCCCACACTCATATTAAATACAAAATTGGCACTTCTTCACTGAGAATAAAGTCTGATAGACTGTAGATGCCAACCGATATACAGATAGCCCAAGAAGTCTGCTATAAGCTACAGAAATACTCTAGAACATCTGTTGACATTATAGGGGCTTTGTGCAGTGAGTCTCTACTATCCAAATCCCTGCTATATTAATTAATTCTGATTGTTTTGGACAGATCTGTCCTATATTGCTACAGTGCAAACAGAAGTAGAATAGAAAAATAAAGATTAAGAAGATACATGAGAAATAACTTGGGGGACTACCCAAAGCAGAGGGCACACCACCAGATATAGATTAAACAAATTGAATACTGCTCTAATTTGAATATTAGTACATTGTAATGTACTAACTAGTTCAGGAAGAGTTTGAAAATAAATTACCTCAAGGAAAGAACTTTTTGTTTTAAGCACCTTGTTTGCCTATGTCTGGCAAATACCGAGTTAATTCCAGAAAACATCAAAATCACGCCCATTCAAGAATGAATAAAAAAATGATAGTCATTTCAAATTATATTTGTAGCTACTACCTGCCTGAAGTTTGACAATTAACATTGACCCTGGTAAATTTATTTCTCAGAAGCATCTGATGTAACACTGCACTGAGGTCAACCCCAAGGGCTTCACACTAAATACGGTGCTACTGCTGTCTTAACAATCTTTGAACAAAGGACCTCACATTTTTATTTCACACTGATCCCCACAAATTATGTAGCCAGTCATGACTCAGCTGAATATAATAAGGCTTTCTGTATCTGTCCAGTAGCATGCATATTTGTGATCATGTTTCCAAGCTTCATTGTCTAATATGACTCTCCACTGCCTACCAGGTAAACATCAAACTTCTTAGCCTATCACTCGACTTTCCAAGATGTGGTTCCAATACATGATTCCATATTCAGTTTACTTGACTTAATTCACTCATTCATTCATGCATTTGTTTAATGCAGATTATATCTCAAGACCAAGCACACGCCAGGTTGTCTGCTAGGTCCTCCAGTAACTGTGAAGAAAAGAGGTACGAAGTTCTTCTAAGTAACTCTATGTTAGAGGTAAGCTGCACTACTTGTTACTTTCCAAACATCCTTTGCTTTCTGCAGTCTTGCTTTTGCCAGTTATGTTGGTCCACTGCTTGCTTGCCCTCAGATAATTCTTCTCCTTTATCCTGCTTTTCTCCATTACTGGAAACTAAATTTCCAAGGTTTTCCTGTACTTCTTAGTAGGTTTGACCAATGGAAGTATTAATGAAAGTTTGGAGGACAAAAAAGGAGAGTAGCCAGGCTTTATACCACTGTCCATGCCCCAACACCCTGCAGAGTCCTGTGACTACTTCCAGGGTCCAGTTCCCATGTGTCAGCCCTGCATGCCAGGGTACCAGCTCTGCTGGTCAGCATCCACAGGTCGGGCTTGACTACTGGGCTCCACTAACACTATTGTCCTTCCCGCCCTAGTGGTAGTAGTAGTCTCCTGCCCTTGCTAATTTGGGGGTGCCCTACCATCCACTGTTAGGCTCCTCAGATATTTGAGCACTTGTATAACCAGAGTAGTAGTTTCTTTTCTAATTGAATCTTGTTCTTTTCTTCTGAAATTATACCTCCTCTCTACCTGGTCTTTCATCATTGATATACGTCAGAATTTCATATTTGAATATTTCATCCATCATTCAGGGAACAAGTCCAATCCACCATTGACAGTTCTCTTATAGTGCTTAAAATATTCAACTTATCTGATAACTGCCTATGAAGATGTTTTGCTGTCCTTGAGCACAGGGACACACTTTAGAGTGAGTGAGTAATCATACTGCAATGTGAGGTTTATCATAAGACAATGTCTTTCTCATGCCCAGGACTCATTAAATACATTGTGTACTCCTCTAAATATAGCAATGGATATTAAATACTCTATTTTTTAATTCAAAAACTTTAATTTATTGTTTCTTTTATAGAAATCATCAGTTTCACTGAACTATAAGCATTTGTTATATGAATACAGTGTTGGAAAATTAATTGCCAGGACGGTACAGACTGTGTTCTATTCAGATAAAGGTGACATCACTATTTGAAGACATACAAATAATGAACAGGAATTAATATAATAATTAAAGTTTTTGGAGAGGAGAATCCACATTTTCTAGATTCGAAGACTATTAATTATAGATATCTTCACCCTTAGTTTAAATAGTCTCAACTTGCCCTTCTTCCCACCAGGCATACATCTATATATTTTAGTATCACTGGACTTCTGCGTATTTACAGTTTCTTCTATATGAAGATGATGCTATTCCTGCTTACTATTGTGTATAAGTGTAGCTGTCAGAATAAATGTCAAGTCAATGGTTATTTTCATATTGCTCAGTGTGAAGATAGTTCTTTGATTGGGCTACAGCTGGGCTTTTGATAGTCTGGTTGTTCGCAACTCTAGCTCTTGAACTAATAGCAAGCTTGTGAAGTCTTTGTTTAGGAAAAAAACAAACAAACCTTTTCCATTGTGGATTTCAATGTGCCAACCTCATCTCGCTGTTTCTGCCACCTTCTAGCAGACCGCAGTGAAGCTCTGCTGTTTGAAGCTAGGATGTAGCATGTCCTTAAAGCCTTTCTTCTGGCATAATTGTTGGCAATTCCCTCACTTTGGGAGGCTGTTCAACCAGAGTTGTCAACAGCAATTTCATGATTTGCTTGTTCCAGTGGATTCATGATGATCATTGAAGGCAGACCCTCTAAATGCCAAAAGGTTTCTTCTCAGCAACTTCAAAGTAAGATTTGCCATAGCTGATGAAATGCTTTAAGTTAGTAAGGGAGCATATGAGATGCAGAGGTTGAAGCTGCAGACCTGGGTGTCCACCTGTGGGACCTGTAACTAAGATACAGCCTTGACACCCTTCCTCACAGATAGGAGATTCCTGTTTGGCTGGATGTTCAGCCTCACTTGGACCCAATCCCAAAGTAATGAGATTTAGAGATTCAGGCCAGCCCATCTGGCAGAGAGGGGCAGCCCTTTTCCTAACAGATACCCCAGCAGGGGGCTCTCTGATAGGTTCAACCCAAAGTGGTGGGACAAGTGCATTGTCATTAGAAATCATTAGAGGGGAAGAATCTGAGCCCATGCTCCAAGATCCACTGAATCAGAATCTGCATTCTAGCACTATTTAAGTCACTGAAGTATGAGAAGCACTGGCCTAAATCAGCAGGTGCCTGATGAAGAAACAGCACCTGAGTCTCCTGTCATGGCAATGACAGCTTTGTGCTTGTTGGTGAATACCTAACTAGATGAGGAAGCAAAAATTCATACTGATCTGTCTCAGAGTGTTCTGAGAATTCCAACCAGCAGGGGACATGGAAGGTTCCAGTGACTTGGCAGAACCAGAGTGTGATTATTCGAAGAACATGTTTAGCCAGCTGGAGTGAAAACTCAGTTGAGAGATTTCCTACATCTCTTCTGGAGACTAGCACAGCCCGAGAATGATGTCAGTGCTGGGTTAAGAAGTTAGGCCAACCCATGGGCAGCACCCAGCTGATGGGCAGGGCGTGTCCAGGTCAAAGTGTGAAAGTGGATCCCTTAGACTGAGTAGGCCAGACTGTAAAGAACTGTATGGCACACTGATGTGAGAGTATACAGTCAGAAAAGAGTAAACTAGTAGTGGGACTAGAGAGAAGACAGTAGCCCAGATAGGAAAGTTCCTGGAGGGTGACTTAGAAGAGTGACCCAGCAGCTGATGCTGAGAGTGTATTGTTAACATGAAAGGAAGGCAGCCATTCTATGGATGAACACCTTGTCACCACTACTGCTCATTCACTTCCGTTCCTCTGTGCTTCTCAGAAAGCGATGCGTGACTTCTGCGTTGAGTACATCTTTAAACAGTATTTTACTTACTTTTTTGTGACTAAATATATTTTTTCCTGTATCTAGAGCAGTCCATACTACTTTCTCTGGGTTCATGTTTATGATCTCATCTTTTGTTTTTCTTAAACTCAGTTGTACCTAGCACTCTATAAGGAGGTGTAGGTATAATTCATCCTTGATAAATCTAAACTGAGCTGTTACTGTGACACAGAACTATTTGTCTCAGCTAAGCAGCATATTTGGTGACAAAGTTAAGAATAGAACACAGATATTCACATTCTATCTTAGCACTTTTGAATATGACACCTTGCTGTTTACCATTCGGTTCCAATGTGTGAAAGTTTATGAGACAAACATCCTTAAGTTGTAAAGCATGGAAGCAATTTTCTCCCAAGAGATAAATTATTTTGAAAACTGTGATTTATTGTGGCCAGCTTAGAATGAAGGATCTTTTCTCAAATATGTTAAATTTTCTTTTTTATTATTTATCCCAAATATCTGAATCTGCATGTATACTATCTATTTAGCAACTGACAGAGTCTTTAACGACTGGCATGCATTTTCATTTCACTTTATTTATTATTGAGTTTATTGGGGTGACATTGGTTTGTAAAACCATACAGGTTTCAAGTGCACAACTTTACAAAACATCCTCTACACACTGTATCCCATGCCCATTACACCAAGCAAAGTCTCTTTCCATATATTACACCAAGCAAAGTCTCTTTCCATATACCTTCTGTGGAAGGTATGCATATATATATATGTGCATACCTTCCACAAACTGGTACGCATTTTTAAATGAAGACAAAACTATTAAAGTGCTTTCAAGTTAACAAGAGTGACTTATAATAGATTAGCATATAAAAATAACCAGGGAAGAAATGTTTCTATGTGCTTTCTGTAGAGTTAAATGAAATGCAATCTAATAATATTATCTTTTATCCATGTGACAAATTGTGACTTTCTGTGTAAGAGAGTGGCCACAAAAGATCCCCACCCTCCTGACTCAGCATCCCAGACCTTGACCTTGACAGTGCTGTCAGCCTACCTGAAGCTGGTGTTCTACTTGTACAAAAAACACAGATGTCATTTCTATTTCTAGTTTTCATAAGTAACAATTATTAAACTCTTTTTTTTAATATATTGCTGAGGTTGGAGCAGAGTATATCAATATATAAGATTTAGTATATATTAAATCCTAAGACAAATAATAACATGTACTAATATATAATTTATATACAATTATATAACTATAATAGAGTATATATTATATAATGTCTACTGTAGAGATATAAGTTTTATATATTTTTATACTGAGAGCACAGCAATATGTAAGACTTGACAACTACAACATAGTCATCAAATAGGAGTAATAAAAAAATGCTCTAAAGAAAATTTTCTCCCACCTCAGTTTTCTATTTTTAAAAATAATTTTTTAAAAGCTATCAAGTAGAGACTGTAGATCACTGATAAATAAAAATCAAGTGTCTCCAAATTGCTGTAGCACCTGTTTCTTTGACTAATATACTGCAGCTCTCAAGAGAAGTGCTTTTTTGTTTTTATTTTTGTTTTTTTCTTTGATACATCTCATTAGTTGCAAGAAGCTCTATTGGCAAACTCAGTTTATAAACTTGTCCAACTAGATAGAAACATACTGAATTTCAACTGCTTTACAAATTACTCAACACACACAAAAAATCTTAGCTTCAGAAGGATATCAAAGAAGGCAGGATAAAGCAAACTAGGCTGCTAACTGGTTTCATCTAAAAGTTTCATTCATTCTCACTTAGCCCCTGTTTCAATGTTGAGAATGTACATTGTTAATTGACTCCAAATGGTCTGAAATTTTTATACATTTACTTCACTTATCTTTTTGTAGGTAAAATTCACAGGAACCTAGACTGCTGGACTACAATAACATGATAACATGTAAAATTAGACTACACCAGGAGTGCTTTTTGATTTATAACGAAACTTAAAAATCTCACTTACAAGGCGTCAATTACTTAAAATGAAGTAACTCTTCCACAGATATACTCCCACAAGTATAAAACTCCTTGTGTATATTATTAGAGATGAAAAACACTCTTATTAATTGCCAAAACACCTAAATATTTAAAGACCTGCCATATTTAAAATTTTTTATGGTACCTTAAAGATTGTCAATAATGCCTGGATCCAAGGAGAAGATTATTAAATTTCACGAGATCAAACAAATTTAACACATGTGCACCAACCACCATGACCCTTTGACCCAGGTCCTGACATGGATGTGAAATGCACAGAGCTGAAACGCGAGCAGCCATGGGGGCTATCACACTATGCTAACAATTCACTGTGTCACTACCATCGTACAATGTCTTCAACTTCAAAGTGTGCAGTATCCAGGTGATAAATTATTGAATCTGAAAGTTTTCAACATTTGTGAGAAACTTTGGTAAAAAAACAAAACAACATGTGATGTAGACTCTATTGAAAAAAGATTAAATTCCTGAGAGTTTGGCTAAATGACATATTTAGAAACTTTAGGCTTTTTCTGATATGGGACCAATTCCAGAAGCAGCAGCAGTAACTGTCTTATTCAATTTAAAAGACCAACTTATATTTAATAAGTGTGTGTGTGTGTGTGTGTGTGTGAGTGTGTGTGTGTGTGTGTGTGTGTGAGAGTGTGTGTGTGTGTGTGTGAGAGAGAGAGAGATTGGTTCACTTTAGCATGCTCAGCTTCTTCTAGGACTCTAAGGTTCCATTTAAAAGTTATTTTCAAAAGGGAAACTCTCTAGGATGGTTGGAACACTTGGGTCCCTGGTCATTAAGTGAACTTGGGCTAGATATGGGTCAGCGGGGCAACTGAGAGCCGAAGAATGCGAAGCAGTTCAGAGTGAAGAGACACAGTCCCCAATGCTGGCATCTGCTACCCATCCCTTGTTTAAAGCTAGTTAGCCTTTTGTTGTGTTTCCCCAAACCAGCCCAGAACAGACAGCCTGTCTGCAGGTAGCACAGGAACTCCTTGCGTGCCCCTGCACGCCTTATGGTTCTTGTAGGTATCATACTATTGAAGATATGAATCCTTTGTGTAAGTGTTCAATCCCATGTATCATGCTTTCATCTACAATCAGGCCAAGAAAGTGTTTGAAAAAAAAATTTAGTACAGATGCCGTACTATTTTTTCCACCTATGAATAAAGAAGATGAGAGCTACATGCCCACTGAGGGGAGGGGAGGTGAAAGGGAGAACAACTAATCATTTAATCACACATTTAGCTTTACAGAGAGGTGATTTGTCAAATGGACTCTAGTAGCTTTAATACATAGCATAGCTGCAAACATTGATCAGGGAATTCTCACTACTGAAAGAGGTAGTTCATCCTTTTTTTACACCATGCTTTTATAAGGTGCATAAAATTCTGAATTTATAGCTCCACATGGTTCATTTAACCCACCAAGCTAGAGTTTATTGACTCTGTGGAAACTTTGGAACAATTTCTGTTGTTGGTGGTATCAGTGGCATTTCCCCCTTTTCTTTACAATATTTAGAATCAATCACATTGATAGAAGCAAGAGAATTAGAATTTAATTAGAAAGTAGATGAAAATTAACAAAAATTCTAAATTGTTAAAATTCTGATTGGCAAACTCTTCAAATATTTTTGGAATGTTTTAAGTTAGTGAATAAATATATAGACTCCAATATACTTGCATATGTTTGATAATATAAATTTTTTGTATAAACTATACCTTTTGTATGCTCACTAATTTTCCCCAACATGGTATAGGAGCTTTGATAAGAAGAAACATTATCTTCTGTATCTGTACCTTCCACAGTACTCAGCATAGTGCTTAATTAATCCTGTGGAATGAGTCTTGATAACAAAACAAAAAAAAACCCCTCTGTTTCATACTATATAAATGTTGTCGTGGGGAGGGTTCTTGGTTTGATATTTTTATTGCAACAATGAAATAAACTTTTTTTGGGAAAGTAGGAAGTAAGAAAATGATTACACTTCTATGAATTTTATATATTTTTTAAAATAGCAAATAATGTATCTTGATCATAAAAAGACAGAAAAAAAATACAACCTGATAGAAGAAATCATTTTGTCCATTATTGTTTCTACAAGGTACTACATTACTGAATAGGGTACTAAAGTGTGTTATGCAGCTGGCCTATATCACTAACTCATTGTGAGTTTAACACTATATTTCTGAGATTCATATGGACATCTCCTACGTAGCATCATTCCAGCTCTAGTCACTCTAAAATATTTTGCAATAAAATGCATAGTTGCTTCTCATTATTTGTGGTAGTTATGTTCTATAGAGTCACCAGAAACACTGAATTAACAAATACTGAATCATTGATCCTAGTGGAAATGTGTGCAGATGTGTGTGTGTTTGTGCATGTGCACACACACACAACTATGGGCAAAGGTAGGTTTACAGTTGTATGTAAAACAGAGTTTATTTTTGTATTATTTATTAATTATTGTATTATTTATTTTATTACAACTGTAAACCTACTTTTACCAACCCTTCTACATATATTTCTTTTTTTAATTAAGTGAGAGGCGGGAGGCAGGGTGGCAGAGAGACAGACTCCCACATGTGCCTGGACCAGAATCCACCTGGCTAGCTCCCTACCTGGCGATGATCTGCTGTTCCGTTGCTCAGCAACTGACTATTTCAGCACCTGAGGTGAGGCCATGGAGCCATTCTCAGTTCCTGGGGCCAACTTGCTCGAACCATTTGAGTCATGCTATGGGAGGTGAAGAGAGAGAGAGAGAAAGGGGGAGGGGGAGAGAAGCAAATGGTCTCTTCTCCTGTGTGCCCTGACTGGGAAACAAACCTGGGACTTCCACATGCTAGCTGATGCTCTACTGCTGAGCCAACTGGCCAGGACCCATATGTGTCATATAGATAATAATCTTAAATGCTAAAACTAATTCATTTGGTAAATTCTTTGTTCTTTTTTTACAAAAAAGAAATAAAGGTTAAGTGACCTTCTCAAAGCTGTCCCACTAACAGGGGCCAGAGATGGGCCTCAAACTTCACCGAGCTGGCCCCAGGGCCAGAGCTTTCTGCACTCCACTGCACTGCCCATCTACAATCTCTATCCTTTGGTCATCTTTGTAGGAGAGCTGAAATAAGAAGGCAGAGTGTGGCCTGCCATAACCTCAACTGGGGACATAAGGACAAAGTTTTGCTGCTCTGTGCATGTCCACTTTCCATGGTCAAAGTATTGATTTTGGGGTCACAAATAAATTTTATCAAGTAGGCAAATTTACAAATATGGAATCCACAAATAATAACTATTGACTGTATTTGTAAATCTTGCACCAGAATAGGTTATTTAAGATTACGACTAAATTCTGGGTGGCTCAGTCCCTAGACCAATGTCTTCTATGGGTTTCCACCACCTGCTAGTGGCCATTCCTGTAGGTATGCTCTGAAGACCCTTCTAGACCATTATTTCCAAATGTTTGCACTCTACACCATGGTTCATCCTCATTGTCTGCCAACACTGACCAAATGGGTTATGGATTTTTTTCCTTGAAAATATTGAGAAGCTTGCAGTGCACATGAAATACTGTCTTGATACTCAAATTATAAAGCTAAAGATAAATGTAAGGTAGTATTTTGTGGAAACTTTAGTAAAAATTTATATTTTCTAATAATTGCTCCCAAAGAAATATCCTAAGAATTATACTCCAAAGTAAAGGATCTCAGCTGAAAGAAATGGCTTTATCAAATATCTGGAATTTCTCATTAGTTTTCTCTTGTATTGCTCTTTGATAACTAAAATCTCTATAATGAAAATTTCCCATTTGTTTTAATTTATCAAATGAGCTCAGTGTAATGGTTGTTGCATTTTGCATTTTTTATACAAAAAAATTTTAAATGACTTTACAACTGTCATTCTAATAAAGGAGAAAATATTAAAAAGTCATGTGTTAAATCTATACAATATTTATAAATATTAAACAGACTAGTTGGCTATTATTTCTGTAAAACTATCACAAGCTCAGTGGCTTACAACAATAAAAATTTATTATTTCACAGTTCTGAGTTCTAAAGTATGAGCACATTTGTGTTGCTTCTGGAGGATTCTGGAGAATCCATTCCTGGGCTTTGGCAGCATCTAGCAGCTGCCAACATTTCTTGGCTCGCGAAATTTCCTTTGTCTTCAAAGTCAGAAATCACATTGCTCTGACTTTCTTTTCTGTCTCCACATCTCCTTTGACTCTGACCCTCCTGCCTCCTGCTTACAAAGATCCTTGTGATCACATTGGGCATTTGGATAATCCAGAATAACTCCTCCGTATCAAGCTCCTTAGCTTAATCATATCGGCAAAGTTTCTTTGACATGTATGGTAACATATCCACTGGTTCTAGGCATTACCACATGGTCATATTTGGGTCAATTGTTTAGTCTATCACAAAATATACTGAGTAAAAGTTTGACAGAGAACTTGAAGGCAATTGAGACATGGTCTCTACCCTTAAAACCTATAGTCTAAGCAGGAGTGGGCAAATACTACAATAACTATAAAACAAAGCAGAGTAGTTTTCAAGAGATGACTCACTAACTGACAGAAAAATTTCTATTTGCAGAGGCCCACAGAGTTACAATGACTGTCTTGGTTTGTTTCTGACCTTGAAATACCATTTCTTTCTCTGTGCTTGGTTAACTCCTACTCATCCTTTATTATTGAAGAATCACTTCTGATGCCCCAAGCAGAGATTGTATCTTGCCATATAGTTTTTTTTAAATAGTTTAACTGTGTGCATCTCTGATTAAAAGAGTTCTCCCAGTTTTTTTTAATTGTTGCATAAACATCTTATGGTGATTTGAATATAATTGACAGCAAATATCTGATGAGTGAATTAGTGTGGGCAGGCACCATGCATAGAGGGCATGATGCCCCGCTATCCAATTTTGGTTAATGAGGATGTCAGTGGGAAGGTAAGTGGAGCCGGAGTCAAGAGGGCCTTTTCTACTAACTGGTGGTAGGGAGAGTAGGGAAAAGTTGGGGTAAAGGAATAGAGGGGAATCAAGGATGAAGCTCCACTTTCAAGCCCGGAGACTAGAAAGATGGTTGTGGGTATAACAGAAATATACATAAGTATGAAGAGTTATAAGTTTGATCCAGAATGATCATGACTTCATTGTTGGATCACTGAATTTAAAGAGTTCAAGGAAACAGCTAATGGAGGTGACCAGGATATAAAGACGTGGAATTTAGGAGAAAAATTAGGGCAATGCTTAAAATTAGCCCCCTTAGGAGTGATAGTAGGAGTCATAGGGATGACTTGAAGGGAAAGATTGTCAAGAAAGAAAAAAAGCCTGACCAGGTGCTGGTGCAGTGGATAGTGTTGGACTGGGACATGGAGAACACAGGTTTTAAACTCCAAGATCAACGGATTGAGTGTGGGCTCATCTGGCTTGAGCGCAGGCTCACCAGCTTGAGTGCAGGGTCGCTGACTTGAGTGTGGGATCATAGACATGACCCCATGGTCGCTGACTTGAGCCCAAAGGTAGCTGGCTTGAAGCCCAAGGTCCTGGCTTGAGCAAGGGGTCACTCGCTCTGCTGTAGCCCCTCAGTCAAGGCACATATGAGAAAGCAATCAATGAACAACTAAGGTGCTGCAACAAAGACTTGATGCTTCTCATCTCTCTCCCTTCCTGCCTGTCTCTACCTGTCCCTTTCTCTGATTCTCTCTGTTTCTGTCAAAAAAAATAAATAATAAATAGAAGAGAAGAGGAAACTATCACAGACAGAATGTTGGTGAACATATTCAGAGAGACCCAGCTGAAAGGGCCCTTTTTAAGAATCAATCAACAGCAGATGAAGGGGGAAGCAGTATTTTGCTCATATGACTTTCTCTGACAAAGTGATTGCTTACTGCTCTGAGCCACTAGGTGGCACAAAACAGTGTAGCCACTTTACATTATAGTTATTTGAGTGTAGTATTTGTCTCCATCCCTTCCTCTCCCCTGCCATGATACACTTTTTGAGGACAGGGGCTTTATCTTTTTATCTTTGTCCCTCAGGTGCTGAATGTTGCTCCTGCTCTTCACACTTTGAATATTAGTCAACAGTCATAAATGAATGAGATTCAGATGTTGTGGTATTTCTTTTTATAATATTATATCCAGTTTCTCCTATTTGCCTAAGGTCCAGAAATGAAAAACATCTTACAAATGAGCTGAAAGACCGTGCACAGGCCAGAGTCGAAAAGCACACCTTGTGTTAATTCTCTTACCTGTTTGCAAAGTCGAACTGCATAAAAATAGTTGGTATGCTGCTCAGCTGAAACTTCCTGCTACATGATCCTTCTCAGGTTCAAATAAAGGACAGAAGCCTGCACTTAATTAAAAATATAAACAGGAGCCGTCTGTCCCAAGATAAGACTTAATCCTAAAGTCATCTGCAACGTGTTTATTGGTCAGTCTGATTGAATACTCCTCCTGGGGGTGATCAGTACTTAAGTTACTAGAAATGCAGTCCTAACAAAAGATCTACCCAAGTTTACCCTAAGAGTGGGTCTCAGAAACTATGTTCAGTACAAACATGTCTTGTAGAACAGGATTTCAAAAGACTCAACACAAAGGACATTCATAGTTTTGAAATTATTTAGATCATAAAAATTTGTTTAAGTATGGTCATAATAATAGGTATTTAAAAAGTTCATCAAAATGTTTGTTTTATATTTAAGTGTGAGAAAATAATAATTTATTAATTATTATTCCTACTATCAGATACAGTCGTCTCTTGCCATATCGTGGTTCGCTTTTCATGGTTTCACTGTATCGTAGGTTTTAAAATTGTGTATATCTAATTTTGTATCACCATTTTTCACTATATTGTGGGATTTTGTGGTACATAGGTATTTTTATATATTTATTAATTTAATTATTTTTTGCAGTAAAATAAGCATTTTCTAGCCTAAAAAATTGAAGACAATATAAAAAATACTAATTAAAACATACTAAAAGAATATTAAATCAAAATAAAATACATAGCATACAGCAGATGAGTAGACAAAGACTTGCACGCATGGATACTGCACCACCTGATGAAGCACCTGAGGAGGTGGTGCCTGCAGAAGAGCTGTAATGCTGTAATGCTCTTCTTGGCTGTGCAGTACAGTCATGTCATTGTCATCACCTTCATCGTCATCAGTACTGCACTGCTAATTCATTGTCATCTTCATCATTCAAGTTGTAGTTTATTCACTGGTGATTACCCATATAGAATTTTATATGTTGTTAAAATTACATAAGTTTGAGTGTAGAAAGTGTTTAAGATCATAGGAAGTGTTTATAAGAGTGTGGGAAAGGTTAATAACAATGTGGGTAAGGTTTATAGGAGTGTGGGTAGGACTTATAAAGCCTTAAAATATATATAGATAATAAAGTAAATACAAGGTTGCTACTTTACAGATTTTTGCCTATTGCTGGGGGTTCTGTGATAGACGAGGGACCACTGTAATTCTCAGATTTTGCATTGATTTACATAAATGAAAACAGTAAATGGAAAATCATACAATATACAGGTTGTGTTTCTATGACACCCAAGTCAGTGCAAGCTCCTTTCAAAGCAGCCATCTTTCTAAGCATCTTCTATGCTGATGACCATCCACCTGGTCTGTGAACCATTTTAGCTCATTCTCCTGTCCTCGATGTGGCACTCATCCTGTCTTGGCATCGTTAATGACATTAACATTGAAAAATAAAATCGATAGGTGAATCCCACTATTCAGGAGCTGGGATTAATTTCTCACAGCAAGGCAATTGCTAGCAACATTTTTGAGCAGAAATTTCAAAAGCTTTTCACAGCTGGTTCCCACTGTCATTTACTTTAAGTTTTTTTTTTTTTAATCAACGTACAGAGAAAAGACAACCTCAGGCATCTTTCTGCCTGAGGAAGCAACATGACAGAATAAGAGAAACACACTTAGGCTTTGATATGTCTGGTTGAAAGGGGACTCAAGGTCAGAAAAATTATCTCTAAATGCTTATTTTTATGTGCTGTGTGAAATTTGTGAGGTTTAAACCTCTGAGGAACCAGATATTTTCACACATCTCTTAGGGAATGGGTAGTTTTCATGGTGAGATATCATGCTTCTTTGTAGGTGTGTTGAATCTAGTGTGAGAAAGGTTATTAATTCATATAATATTTCTCGCTTGCAATCTAAATGATGGAAGCCCCATAAAGGAAAAAAGAGCCAGTATGAAGAGAGAGCTACAAGAAAAGGTATTAAATTTAATCGGAAGATTATGTTCATCTATTATAAACTCCCATGTATCTCAGTATTAAGCTTGTTTAAATAATATTGGAAAAGAACTAAGTCAGTGCTCTTCCTGTTTACCACTGATCCTCATATTTAGAATTGATAAACGCTTATTATGTGTGATTAAATTTTAACACAAAGCATAATTTATTCTGTCATGAATTCTTTAAGGCACATTCTGAGGGAGGGTCAAGCCATGAAAACTTTGGGCTGGGCAAAAAATTTATTTTTGTACTACAAAGTTGATGTACATAACTCATGATTTGATTGCCTCCGAACAGACTAAAGCTGGTGTGGTTTGCATGAAACTAAACCACAATCTGAAACCCAGTGTTTTTAAGAAAAGTAAAGATTACTTAAAAAAAAAAAAAGACAATTTCTGACTTGTTTCTTGATGGTAAGGTCCGCAGAAGTCTAAAGTTGAATACAAGGTGTACACTTTATATAATTTCACAGATTCAAAGTCTTATTTATTGAATACTCAGATGAATGAGATAAGATTCTAAGGAGTTTCTGCAAAGGTCTCTACAAAGTAAAGGAAGTTGTCAGAATATGAGGCCTGGATACCGTGGCTTTGCCAGAATGTGGGGTCTCTTCAATGAGCTGGTCTTTTAAACTTTCTAAAGTTTAAATGGACAAAAGCCAGACTCTTCAAAAGTAATTCATGGGTTGCAGAGTGGCTTTTCTGTGCAGATATGTGAAGCAGAAATTGAAGTGCGTTTTACACTGTTTTGAAGTAAATCTATGAAGAAGGTGGGAGCTCCCTGTGCTTTTTCCATTATGGGTGTAATAATGCAATAACAAAACTGCAGAACAGTTATTGGGATATCTAAGTTAGCTTTCTTGGAATAGCCTCTATTTTCTTCCCCAGAGCTGTTCTAAAAATTTATGTTTATTGACATCAGCAATGTCAGCATGGAGCTAGTAGGAAAAAGAGAGAGAAAAAAATACTTCAGAAGGTGTCAGAAAGCTTGTTTCTATTTTGTTATCCTTGTTGTCAGTATCTGTTACCTTCAGTGCTCACTGGAACCCAACGATAGCAGAAACGCTGGCAAAAATACTTTCTAATTGAGCTTCTTTGTCCTTCTTTTGACTAATATTGCCCTTCTGGTTGGTCTTCTCAAAGGAACACTGCAACAAGTCATTCAATCATTCATTCTTAATATTTACTGAGTGCCCTCACTTCACAAGGAAAATGTACTAAGCAAATTTCACATCAATATCTTTCTTTAGTAGATCCTGCTTTGCAAATTTATAAAAACTTGAGATGTGCAAAACTATAACTCATAGTTACTATATTTTTATATATACCTGTTCCTCTACTCCCTACCCCTTGATCCAAGACCCTACTAAATTGCTAGGCACATTTTTCCACAATGACCTTTGGGATTAAATCATAAAACTCGCATACTCTTACTAGCTAATAATCACTAACCAGGTAACTTTACTATCGTCCCAAGGAAGCTGATGAGCTTGCCAGTGCCCTGGGGCATGGCATTTGTGAAAGAAGACTTTGCAGGAGAGAACATGGTATCTTCAACACCCTTGCTGGACTCCGAGAGAGCCTAAAATGGTCTTTGTACTACGGAGCAATCTCCTCACCATTTCAGGTATTATGGAGCGTCATGTTAGAAGTTCTTCTGCTCTTCAATTCCAACCAATTCCTACCCTTCAAAAGGACAAATGCTCATTTGCAAATATTTGGGAAAGTTTTAGTAACGTACATGTATCCTTTAAGTATATGTTACATTATAGGTTCCCACTTTATAAGAGTGATTGGTAATTCCCCATCATCTCCGAATATGCCTCCCAGGATTTAGCAGATTATGTGTACAGTTTTGGCTTCCATAGGAAATAGAAGGAGAAAGGAACCTGCATACGGCCATATTAGTAATGAAGAGGAGGGAAAAAACTGTCTATTGGGCAAAGTTAAAGGACACAGACTAATGAGAAACATCTTTCGATTCAAGTAACATTTACCCATAATTTACACCTTTGTCCCTCACCCATGTAATTTCCTATGTTGCTAATATTCTAAGTTACAACCATCTGTACTGCATTTCCAGCTACTACTTTTTAAAAAAATACCTATATTTAGAAGCCTTGTCTGTCAGGTGATAACATTAAATGACACACCAAAATGCCTATGACTGAGTTCTCAGTCTCTGTTAAGACATTGCTAAGCATGTTTTGCAAAATTTTCTTGGGTATAGTTATTTTTATGTTGTAATTAATGTGTGTATGTAATGTCAGCAATGGAAATGACAGATGACATTTTATTTTAAAAACACCAGAGATGGATTTCTGGTAATTCAAAATAAAGGAATGGGCGGAAGGGATCTATCTTCTTATGCTGGGCTAGGCACAATGCTCAGAACTTTGAAATTTCAGTTAACTTTCATGGCAACCTAATAAAAGTCTAAGCTACAACTCCAAATTTATAGATAAAAAAATTAGGCTCAGAGAGATTAGGTGGCTCACTATAGGTCACACAGCTAGTAAGTGTCTGAGACAGGACTCACACCTCTGTTTTCTAAGTTAAAGTCCATTATTGTCTCCATATACCATGTTGTCTTTTTTTTTTTTTTTTACAGATGAGATAATTGCACCCTGAAAGGTGAAGTGATTTGTACAATTTTTACAGCATATTTAAAATCTGGGTTTTCTATTTCTAAGATCTGCAATCTATCCACTAACCTAACATATGGGGGTTAATTTACATTATAAAATATATTTCGGGAAGATTCTCTTTAAAGTTTACTAACTGACAACTTTAAGATACATTGCAAATCTGTTTCCTAGTATTGAATAAGCATTTAATATCTAGTGGGATGAGGAGTTTTCGAATGTGTACTACATATTACAGTTAGGAAACAACAGTTACCCTGAAGGAAAAGGCAATGCACTTTGTAAATTTCCTCATGAGTCTCAAGTTTGACATGAATACCAATAGAACCCTCCTTTGACTAAAATTAAGCGGAATGAATTTCAGCCATGAGTGGAATTCCTGGTGGGTATATTCAATGGACAATAAATGTGAAATCATATCATGATAAAGAAATCAATATGGCAGACTTTCCCACAATTTTAGATTTTAAATAATTTCAGGTAAAACAAACAGAAGCCATGGCATGTCATTCAGACCCAAGCCATGGGGCTTTAATAGCAACCAATACACGCAGCTCAAGATTCATCCTAATTGATTTTAGTGTCTCCCATTGGTTGGTGCAGAGATTGATGCAGCTAACCTTTATCAGCCCATTCAGTTATATTTTCCTATCTGTGAATTATACCGCTTGCTTTAATTCTGCTCTTTTAAGAGCAGTTTGCACACTTGTCAGGAGAAATACAGGAAAACTCAGTTTCCAGACACAGATAAACTCTTGTTCTACATGCCCTAATCTCTGGTGATTTATTACTGCAGGAACGTAAATCCCCACAAAGCCACATATAATTGATTTTCTTTGCTTTCAAGTAATTAGAAAATAGTCATCTCTAACTTGTTAAATCCAAATTACATCACTGTAACATGTAACCCATCTCAGAAAGTTTGTGACTCCAAAAAATTATTTTTAGTTCTTGAATTTGAGAGAAAGAGCTAAAACATAATTTTTTCAGAAAAATGAGAAATCTGTACTGAAAATTCAAGAAATTATTTTGTTTTACATGAATAATTATTTTTGAATACCATAGAGTGAAGCTAACATTTCCACAGAGGGAAAGCCTAAATTATTTTTCTGGCTTTCAACAACCCTCTTATTAAATATCTGCACTTCCATCACAGAGGTGATAACCACTATAAATGACTTCTCAGCTCAGGATTCCCAAGGGTTCTCTCTGCTTTTGCAAAAGCTTTGAATCACCTTTCAGAGAAACCATATATTTCCAGTGAATTATGGAAAAATTATACCAGGTGTGGATATTCTCAGGTTTAAGGAACAAAATGTTTGAATCTTCATATCAAATCAAAATAGCTCCAAATATCTAAATCTTTCCTGATCAGGAGTTACTACACAATTGATCCTTTATAATTATTTACTGATTAATTTAGGATCACCTGGAAATCACAGATGGCTTCATGAGGGACATTCAAGAAAGTCTCGCCAAAAGGCACAAATGTTGAGTTGTAACTGGATTTATGCAGCATCCATGTTAACTGAAAATTTTTTCTAACATCACATTTTGTGTCTGTGTATGAGGCTTTGGGTATGGTTAGTGTTTTCTAAAGTTTGATGCTCAAAGTAATGTCAAGAGATATACAGATGACCAAGTTTTATTTGAATAGATCTGTATTCATTTTAAAAGTTAAATAATCTAATAGGCATATTAAAACTCTGGTATTAATTTATGGATATTTATGTTTAATGTGACTAAATAAGCATCTTTTGAATCAACTTAAAGTATTAATAACACACAGTACACAGCTATGGAAAAATTTGTAAAGATGTTGTGAGAAATAATAATTGTGCTTTTTGAGGATTCAGTCTACTTTTGTACATTGGCACAAATTATTTAAATTGACTTCCATCAACCATTAAAAGGGTATAAGATTATATTGTCACTTCCCCTCATCTTGAACAGTAGATTTATTTCCACAAATATGCCGCATTCTTTGTTAACAAAATACAAAATCATGTTCAGTTAATAAAATTTAATAGCTTTCAGCCAATCACATGATCACCTCAACATTTAATGTTGAGATTTGGATAATCTTATTCCCACAAAAAGTACTCCTGCCCCTTGGGGTGAGACTGGCTCCCCTGGGACACACTCACAAAGCACCCTGAACTCTTCCTTCAGAGAAATGGTCTCATCCACAATATTCACTCATGTGATTATCTAGTTAATGTCTGCTGCTCCCTAATACTTAAGGCTGCATGAGGCCAGTATGTCCTTTTAACCAAAGCTATATGACCCCCAGTGCTTAGCACAATGCCTGATACATAGCTAGGACTCAACACTTTGTTTTTCTTAGTGTACTGAATTTTATTGTGGTTTTTTTGTTTGTTTGTTTTTTGAAAGTGAGAGAGACAGAAAGTGAGAGAGATGAGAAGTATCTACTTATAGTTGTGGCACCTTAGTTGTTCCTTGATTGCTTTCTCATGTGCCTTGAACACAGGGCTCCAGCTGAGCCTGTGACTCCTTGATCAAGTCAGCACCCTAGGGCTCAAGCCAGCAAGATGGGGCCATGTCTATGATCCCATGTTCAAGCCAGCCTCCCTGCACTCAAATTGGTGAGGCTGCACTAAAGCTGGCGACCTCGGGGTTTAAAATCTGGGTCCTCAGCATCCCAGGTCGATTCTCTATCCACTGCACCACACCCTGGTCAGGCTAATGTACTGACTTTAAAATTACTGTTCCTTATTATGTTTAATGTGATGAGGTAAAGTATTTCACCTATCGTTCTACATAATGGGTTAGCATTTATCTCTCTACAGAGGAGAATAATTAGTCATGCTAATGTGACAATAGTCAAAAGAATTCTTGCTGTTGCCCAAGTCCTCAATGAGTGTTTATATAGGCAGTAAAGTAATAATTTTATAATGACCCTATAAATGATGAACAAAATCTCCTAATTCTTTGGATTGAAAACTCCTTAGAGATACCTTCTCTAACCTTCTCCACTGATTGTAAGATGGGCAAACTATAGTTAAAAGGGGTAGGTGATTTCCTCAAGTACATATGACAAGATACGGGGAACAGCTAGTGCCTAATTGTGGTCTCAGAATTCATGGTGCTGGCTGCTGTTCCCTGGGCTGCCTGTAAGTCATGACTCCCATGGCTAACTGGTCAGTCTCCCCTAACATCTGTCTCTGAGAACAGGTGCATCACTGATTGTTCCTCACAGAAAAGTCAAGGTCAATGACTCAGTCAAGGTCTCTCTCCACAAACTCTTATGACCCAACTGAGGTCACTGGAAACCCACTGTCACAAAAACAATGGTGTGTGCTAACCCATGTTGCAAGTAACCTGCATGAAGATGAGATGGTTTCCAAACAAGGGGCCCTTAAAGAGGAGTTTATCAAAACCAAGTTCATCTTCTGACATGACCATTTACAATTACCAAGAACTATTGAACAATCTTGGACTCCTTACATGGGAGTATACAGATGCCTTGGCAAGTTAAACCAAGTGGCCTTTTGTATTGCAGATTTTTTAAAATCATCAGTTGCTAGTTATTAACATACTTCAAGGCAATTAATTAATTGTAATTACTGATCATACCACTTAATGTTTTTCTTGCTTTCACATGGCTGTTTATAATATTGCTGTAAATAGTATAGAGAAGTCAGAAGCTCACTACTGTAAACTCGGAATATTACATGATTTCTGGGATATAGAAATAAATTACTAATCAATATTACCTGATGCAAGAGGATGAGAATTTGATTTACTTTAATAAAGCTAATATGCACGATGTGTAACACGCTCACTAAATGACATTAAAATTTTTCTATCACACTTTCCATAACTATTACTGTATCTAAAAACTAAGACCTACCCTATGTCACCCATTACAACACAACACATTGTGCACCTACCATGAGTAACACTGCACTGAGTACCCAACAAAAATACTTCATTGCTTGAAATAGAATTGAATTCCATGTTCTTCCAGGTGGCCTTTTAAGTCACAGAAGCTGGGTTGAATATATTGGAATACTTGAGGCACTGCTGGGCTTCTTTATCTGAGTAAGGAGTTATGTTCAGAGACAGAATTTCCTGTGTTCTGCTAAACTCATTAGTAAGGGCTCTTTGCCTACTTTTTATGGGTAGAAACAGACAGCAAGATTTATATTCTGTGTAGTAACAAATCAGTCTTATGAACACCCTTTCCTTAAGCGATTATTAAAGTCAAAATTTTTTCAGGCCAGATATGCTATTGGGAAGTGTTAACTCAACATATAAGAAGTGATACTTGAAATTTGTCATTAAGATAATCTCAAAATTATACTGGTTACTGACTCAGGTGGCACATTTCTACAAAATAAGCAGCATTTTTGGCTAAGTTGTTCAATTTGATTATTTAAACGCTGAAAAATGATCTATGGTGCTGTTGAGGCACATATTTTCCATAATCTTTCAAATCAAATTTTGTAAAATAAGTTGAACAAGGGCAGAGTAAGCATATTAGGACAAATAAGTATATCCCACCGGTTACCTAGAATATGGCATACTAATTTTCTATGCTTTCATTTTGTTTCCTTGAAGAAAAGTGAAATCTGTCCAGCATTTGAATCTCAGGAAGCAGGATGTCTACTCAGTCTCTGACCCATAGTAGACACTGAAGAAATGAATAAAGGAAGTAATTGCTAGTCTTGTTAAGCATTGGAACTGTCACCTTCCAATAATTTGTGGCCTAGTTTTCATGGTTTCCCCTCTCTTCTTTCCTTCCTTCCTTGCTTCCCCCCACTCCCTCCCTCCCTCCCTCCCTTCCCAAATACTACATATTTTAAGACAAGATGCCACTTGAGGCTTTAGTAAAATAAATGAATGTTTTAATAAAAAAATAATTTATGTGTATGAAAAAACATGGGTTCTGATCCTTTCAAATTACCAAAATTTATGTAACAAAGAGAGACTTTATTCATTTTGAATTTGTTGAGGTCTTTTTCCTCTTACTCTCCAGAAATCACTCACTTTACTTGCATTAAAAGAAATAACTACTTGCTTTCCTTCAAAGATACAAGAGAAGAGAGGGAGGGTAAGGGAGAGAGAGGACAGGAATATTTGAGGAGTTTCGCACCTCCTTAATGTTCTTTATGAGACCAATTCAATATTGAAATCTTATCTTAATTTCTTTTGCCTATTATGCTATGCAAAACCTGGCCTATGTGGCATTACACATGCAGTTACAGAAACTTTTAAAGTCTGATTATTTGGACCAGAAATTTTTTTTAGCCCTCCGCTCTCACACATATAATGATCTGTATTTCCAAATGTGGTGTGCTAGTTGAGTGGACAATTCAAAGTTAGAATGAGATTTTAAGGTACTAAGAATAAAACATGTAGGAAAACTCCAAAACAATAATAGATACAAATTATCAACTATATCTCTCTAAATTGTAGCATTTCAACTCACTTTGTAAATTTTACATTTTACTTCCATATAAGCAGATTGTTTTTGCTCATGAAACCAGAAAAAGAAAAACTAAATGTTTAAAAGAAAAATTCAACTCACAAAGCTAGAAACTCAAATAAATTTCTGAAATATTAATTGATGCATAAACAGCCGGAATGCTCAGTCACACATTGTTTTTAGTAACTGGTTGGCATTATCATTCAAAATCTTGATTGCCTGAATTGTGTGTACTTCCTGGTGTGAGGAAACAAAGACAGTTCCACACCAAGTGCAGAATTAGTGTTGCTAACAGTCTGGGAGTTCCATGGAGTCTCCCCCATTGGCCAAGATGATGCGGGGGAGGTTCTTACATAGAACAAGCTCAAGGATGGAAGATGAATAGATACAACCCAAGCACTCCAAGAGTTAGCAAGATACTTGGATAGAAAAGAAGCCCTTCCTACCTGTTCCTATAAAAACCATGGCCTTGAGCAGGTAGAGGAGATGGTCTTTGAGAGAGAAGTCCACCTTTCTCCCAGGTCGCAGCACCTGTAAAAACCTCTTTCGTTTCACACCAGCATTTATATCCTGAGTTCGGCTTATGTTGTAACAGGCAACATTACATAACCTTGGCTGAGCCTAAACTTGGAACAAAATCATTAACTAAGGGTCATTCTTCTTGGTTCCTCATCTTAGTGATTAGCTCCATGTGAAAACTATCCCTCTAATTTTGTTAATGCTATTACTGGAGTTGAATAAATTTACCTACCAGCCTGATTTGTTCCCATTTTGTTGTAACTGCTGTCTTAGCAACAGCTTCTTAATCCCTGAGACTTCACATATAACCTTAGGAAAATACATTTATAACTAGTAAAATAAAACTTTTCTCCCTCTAAATTTTGCATAAATGTCAGTTGACTTCCAACTATGCTGAATGAAAATTTATTTAATATTTATAGTTTGGTTTCTAGTTAATGGTAAAAAATGTAGAAATAAAGCTTAAAGCATTGCTTATTATATAACATATCACATCCTTTTACTATGCAATTTCTATATAAAAAACTAAGCTAATACACAATTTTTCTTTTTTAATTTTGATAAATTCCAACAGCAATTATCAATTATCTAAAGCAGCTGACAAGTTTGTCTACCTATTCAATATCCTATTTCCATAAAATAGCCTTTTTACTTACCTAGGTCTTCCTCATCATTCCAAAGGAAAAAGAAAATAATCCTAGGACTTTGGTTACACTTAGCTTTTTCATTAGGTTCTGTATGTGCATGTGTAGGGAGGTGTGTATTTGAAGAGAAAGCTCAAC
This sequence comes from Rhynchonycteris naso, assembly GCA_037038555.1. NCBI lineage: Eukaryota > Metazoa > Chordata > Mammalia > Chiroptera > Emballonuridae > Rhynchonycteris > Rhynchonycteris naso. Next base: position 169,088,678 of record CM072999.1, on the reverse strand, counting down.
AATTGGTGACTGACAGGTTAGAGCTACCATTAAAGGATAAAGAGGATTTCCATGGGCGAAAGGCCTTTGGGAAGGAAAGGCAGAGAAGAGTGTGAGGTTGGTTAGAGAAGGAGGAGATCAGTGGGGGGATGCAGCATAGGACAATGTAGATGTAGACTGGCAGAGTTGTCTTGAAAGGTAAGAAGTGGCTACACTTTGAATTGTATTAATACTTCCCTATGGAGTTTGAGTTCTATTGTATAGCCAATGGAGAGTTTTGCTGGAGTTCTAGCCAGTGAATGGTATGACAGAGACCTATTTTAGGGAGGCAGCCTTTACAGCAGTATAAAGGTAGACTAAAAAAACAAACCACAAAAAAGAAAAAAAACCAAATAAACAAAAGACAGATCTGCTTAGGGTCCCCCCAGCTGGGGTTTGCCCAGTTTCAATTCATTGGATAACACAACATGGCTGCTTGGGTACCACCTTGTCCTTAGGTTTTGCATACAAACAGCATAGAAGACATGGATCATTGTTTAGGATCCAAATCCGTCAGTTAAAAACCCTCTGAAATTACATAAGAAGGGAACTATAACAGATGCTGTATGTCTACAGTTGACATGCAGATGTCAGTAAGGAACTGGAGCTGAGATTGAAAAGGCTAAAAATTTTCAGATTTAAGTGTGCTTCCTAACCAAGTGTCTGTTATGGCTCTGGAGTGTACACAGCCCCTGACCCTCCCTTCTCATAACTCTGGTGAAGAGGAAGGAGGGCTTCTTTGTCATTTTAGAGAAAACTTCACAAAGACAGCAAGAGCTTTTCTGCTGTCATTTCAGTACAAACTTCCAGGGAATTAATAAATATCTCCAGTTCCATTCTAATGGCATGATTTACCCTCCAAATGTGTTTTGTTCGGGGAATCTGGGTGAAGGACAATTGTGGGCACAAACAGAGCTTACTGCACTGATTCCCACCACCTGCATTTCTGGTTTGTGTTCTAGCACACTCAAATCTCAGGTCTTTGTTATTTCTCAGGGCTTGTTTATCTCTTGGCCCACTTCCCACTTCTCCAGTTTCCCAGAGACTCAAGTCTTCCACTGCTCTTAGCAATTCTCTATGAAATTTCATGATATCAACTGTCTGCCCACCTAGACACCTAACTATTGCCTGTTCTACTACTCTATTCATCTTCTGGGAGACCCACCAATTACTCCTTACTAAACCTGCAGGACTCTCTTATACTCATGGTGCACCACCTTGTTTAGAGTTCCCCTGAGAGCTGTGACTAGAGCTATTTCCAAATAAATGTCCCAACTCAGGTGGAGTTCTGAGAGTAGAGATGCAGAATTCCCTGTTTGTTTTTTTGGTTTTTCTTTTTTAATCATCAGTTAGATCATAGTTTTCAAGTAATTATTGAAAATAAAGTAATGCAAACATATTATTTTATTGACAAAACAAATGAACTTTTTCTAGTGTAGGTGTTTATATTATATGTGAGTCACAATAAAATGATGTTTCTTTTTGACAGTTTTATATGATACAAATATTTCTTTTAAGTGACAGGTTTGGATGGCATAGTTATACATTTATAGACATTGGAAGGAAACAAGAAAGAAAAAATGAAAAGGAAAAAAATGCATCTGAATAGAAATATGAATTTTTCTGTTCCAAAAATACTTTTCTTGTTCAAGATAATGCTATTTCATGTTCTACCAAGAAATATCTGAATAATTTGGGAAAAGTCATGAGAAGTGTAGGAAATATTATGCCTTAATCATCTGTTATTCCACCAAACAAAAATAATCATTGTTAATGATATTATACTTAATAATGCATTTAACATTAAGATATGTAAATCATTATTTTAAAAAGTTCTAGTTTTTATCAGGGTCAAGGGGGACAATATTTTATTTTTCCCAGAAATTTTGTTGAACTAAAATATTTTTTAAAATTTTCTTTGCTGTTATTATATAACCATGATCCTCTCTGTCTCCAGTCCTTTCTATATAAGACTATGATATCATACAGTAATAGACATACCAAAATAGCACATGATAATTCTCAAGGGAATAAAGGATAATTACTCTACTCATAAGATGAGGAGGTCAGAAGTCTTGAGTTGTATTCACATTCAGATGCCAACAGTGCTTCTGGCGAATTCCACTATACAGCTAGATTTATGTACCAAATAAACAGAGCATGTGAAAGCAGATAATATTGCAATATTAAGAACTCATCCCACACTTAGGATGGCCTCTGCCCACCTGGGAGTTGGAACTTGTTGCCTTTAATCAAGGTGCCATTAACTCTTTTTCTCCTACAAACCCATGGGACATAGCAGATTGGTTCCTGGAATTGGCTGTCACTAGTTTTCACCCTGGAAAGCAGCATTTGTTCATGGTCTGAAGGAACTTGGTCATTTTAAAATATGCTAAGAAGTTGCTCCTTTTGCCTTGGATTTAGACAGCAATATTGATGTTTCTGCTGTCTTGAACCTAGACAGACCTAGTGATGTTGAAGACCATGCAAAACCTTTGACTAATTCACTGAGCTCTGTATTACATCTAATTGTTCAGTCCCACTGTAGCGACGACAGTTTGTTTATTCCAAGGGGTCACGAGGCCCTGTGTGCACAATGGCTCCTCTGGCACCAGACTCTAATTGGTGCTGATGCCAGTCGCTCGACTTCTATCACTTTCCATCTGAATCAGTTCATCATTGCCACTTTATTTGCCTGACAGCAGTTCCTACTGAATTTTAAAATTGATTCTGACAACTTCTGTTTTTAACCTCAAGGCTGTGCCCGTGTTACCTAGGTGAGTCTGACAACTTGATGTTTCTCTTAATAATCAGGGATGGTTCAGGTCATGGTCGGCCTCTGAGCCCTTGGCACCGTTGAGAAAAGTTAAGCCTCCATGTCTCATTGATTAGCAGGAGGGGAAGCTCCCGGCTGAGCAGGGAAATGTGGAAGTCTAATTTTCATTATTTAGGTATAAGCAAAGTTGAGTAATTTATTACCAGGGTGGTCTGAGAAGGCAGATGGAGAAAGACAGACATAGCTTGTGACTCAGGGTTTAAACATATTAAATAAACCCTACTGCAAAAGTGTAAATGTTCAATGTAGAATTTCTCACCAGAGTTTTATACCCTCATTTGAGGTTTGGATTGTTTCATTTCTACCACTTTATTTCTACTATTTCCTCTTATTTACATGATATTTCTGTATGGGAAATAGTTTGGGCTATGATGAACAACAGAAAATTTCAATTCAAACTGGCCGAAACAGTAAATATATTTATTTTTCACATAACTGGAAGCTCAGGCCCCAGACCAGGTGCCACAGGGGCCACAAGTCATTATGGACTCAATTTTCTTCTGTTCATTCCTCGCTCTGGCCCTCTCAACCTCAGAATCATGATAAGCATGCTCCTATATTGTCACAGGATGGACCCTACTATTTCAGGCTGTGTATCCAAAACTAAATGTCTGGGGGGAAAAGGATGGGGTATAGAAACGAGTATTGTTTATTCCTAAATTAGGTATTTCATGTCTCTGAATAGATAACCCTTCACGTTTCAGATGCTAAATGTAGATCACATGCCCACTCCTTCACCCATGAACAACATGGGCCATGGTCAGACCAGTGATTCTCCCAGTGTATCAAAGACCGGCAGCATCAGCATCACCTGGGGCTTTGTTAGATGCCAGTTCTCTGGCCTCACCTACATCCTACGGAATTGGAAACCCTGGAGGTGGGACCCAGCAATCTGCTTTAACAAACCTTCAGTGATTCTGATTCAGGTTCAAGTTTGATTTTCACTAATCATCTGGGGTAGAATAGATTTAGGAGACAATAATGTGACCTCTCCAACATCTTTTGTAGGAGAGAAATGAGTTATGAAATCATTGTTCTTTGAACAATGGTTCATAGTTTATAGTATAAGTTTTACACCTCTTTTATTAAATATATCATGAATTATATATTTTATTCTATTTAATGCTATAGTAAATGGAATTCTTTTTTATAGCAAGAGAGAAAGACAGAGAAAGAGAGAGGGAGGGACAGGTAGGGACAGACAGACAGGAAGAGATGGGGAGCATCAACTTATTGTTGCGGCACTTTAGTTGTTCATTGATTGCTTTCTCATACCTGCCTTCATCGGAGGCCTTCAGCTGAGCCAGTGACCTTGGGCTTCAAGCCAGCGACCATGGGCTCAAGCCAGAGATCATGGGGTCATGTCTATAATCCCACATTCAACCCGGTGACCCCACACTCAAGCTGGTGAGCTCATGCTCAAGCCAGAAACCTTGAGTGAGGTTTTGAACTTGGGTCCACAGCATCCCAGACTGATGATGTTCTATCTACTGTGCCACCACCTGGTCAGACTGGAATTCTTTTCTTAATTTCATTTTGGATTGTTCTGAGCTTCTGGGATATGAGGACCTCAGTTTGTATACTACTATATAGGTATTATTAGAGATCTTTTCCAATTGTAACATTTTGTGAAAAAAACAAAAACAAAATACTCCCAAGAACATTACACCCACTTCTCTGCAATTAGCTCTATTCCTCCAGCTAATGGCCTCATTACTTGCCCGTTCCAGTGGCTCCCTAGCTCTTTCCACAGCTTAAGGCTCTGCTGCTCATGTCTGTACTTAGATTGCAAGTGATCATTGCTTCCTTCCTTATCAGTTTTCTGCTACTTGCTCTCTAAGTCTTTTCAACGGTTCTGCTAACCTTTCTTTACTTCTTTCTCTTTTGAGAAATTCCATTTAGGGGAATGTCTCCTTAAGGACTTATTCCAAATATTAATGAATTCTTAAAGGAGTTTACTTTTTCACTCATTCAACAGAGATTTATCAAATATTTAATATGTGCCAGGCCCAGTACAGTATCCTGAGAATACAACATTAAATGATCAACTATGGCCACTATTTAGAGTTTAGTATGGGACATTGGTATCAAACAGTAACACAAGAAAATTAAGAATCATAAATTATGTAATAACTGTGAGGAGGGAAACGCGCTGATAGAGAGCAGATCCCGGGAACCTGGAGATCTATAGATCAGGGAAGGCTTCATGAAGGTGGTGATACTGAACAGAGAACTGAAGTTTAAGTAGGTGTCCAGTGAAAAGATGGGCAAGACTATTCTAAGCAGAAAAAACAGCATTTAGAGTCACACTGTGGTTTTCAGTTTTACATTTCACACTAGTAGAAATGTTTGTAAGCCAAAGATAAAACCATGTTTTCTCTCTATAGCTGACAGTGGAAACAGATGCCTATACTAAGACTAAATTTTATATACAAGTAAAGAAAGCAGTGATTGAAGGAGATACTGGAGTATGGTACCACTTAACCTCTTCCCAGAGGTTTTTTTCCCTTATATAACAGGACCAGAGTTTCATGACCAGATTGCCACAAATTACTGTATATCAAATAATTTATTTGTTCTCTAGTTCTTCACTATTGTGTAACCCATAACCAACACCCTCCAGCCCTTAACCATTCTGCTTCCTTCTTGCTCTCAAGACCAGGCGGTGGCGCAGTGGATAGAGCATCAGACTGGGATGCGCAAGACCCAGGTTCGAGACCCCGAGCTTGCCAGCTCGAGCGTGGGCCCATCTGGCTTGAGCAAAAGCTCGCCAGCTTGGACCCAAGGTCGCTGGCTCCAGCAAGGAGTGGCTCGGTCCACTGAAGGCCCGCGGTCAAGGCACATGTGAGAAAGCAATCAATGAACAACTAAGGTGTTGCGATGGCAATGAAAAACTAATGATTGATACTTCTCACCTCTCTCCGTTCCTGTCTGTCTGTCCCTATATATCCCTCTCTCCGACTCTCTCTCTGTCCCTGTAAAAAAAAAAAAAAAAAAAAAAAACACAGGCTCTTAAGCTGGTTACTCATTAGGGTAACTCGGGCCATCTAAAAAACTGGAAGTTTCTCCAAACAATTCTAGACCTACCACTGGATTGGGATGTCCCAGAGTGACTCAGGTAATCCTCTTTAAAAAAAAAAAAAGCTTCTCAGGTGATTATTATATGAAAAAGGACTAGGAAACCCTATTCTACTAAACTGGGTGCCCGTGGGCAAGTAACTTGCCCACGGCTCTGTGACTCAGTTTTCTCAATTGTAAAATAAGAAGCATAACAGCACCTATTGTATGGGGTTGTTGTGAGTATAAATACAGGAAGAGAATCCTGACTTCATGTAACATATTTGGATAGGGAACACAACCATTGAAGGAAACGCCACTTCCAGGGACTTTAGAAACTGAGGGTTGTCCCAAAGATGGGAGGACTCCCACTGACTTACTTATCTCTCTGGTTCTGATTTCTGAGGTTACTTTGTGAGCTCTTTTAAGGGCTGGGCAACTCCATTGCTGCAGGGTTGAATGTCGTATCATGGATATCAAAACCTGCCTCCATGCCTTCTTTTGTAGTACTGCCTCCACACTTCCCACCCATGACTGGCATGAAGCTGTCGATTGTCAAACTATACTTTCAGGGAGACAGGGGAAAGTTTTTAACTCAGGCTGGCTGGTCAGAAAATATTTGTTTTCATGGGTACAACAACTTGTACAAAAGCTAGCAGAAGACCCCAGCAGGATGAATCAGAGTTCATTTTCAGTAATTGATATGAACACTGGGGAAGAAGGAGGTCAACAAGGGTGATAAAAGCCTGGAATTACAAATGGGCATCTTAGGCATCAAACGCAAATGCCTGCTGAGGATGACACTGTGCACAGGAAAGCAAAGCCAAGAGAGAAAGCCGAAATGGAGAGAGTCTCTATGATAATATTGCTGGACAGCTAGGTCTAGCCATTTCCAAAACCACTGTGGATTTCCCAGAGACTGGGCTACACTAAAAAAGTATCTTATGGAATATCTCTACATACTTATCTATTGGTTTAACCTGCCTGTAAATAGATTTCTGTCACGTATAATCCAGAGTTCTGCACAATGCCTTTGGGTGCTTTACGGACATATTTGTAGTCAGTAGGGATTATTGCAAGGTGCTGTGAACTTGTGTTTGAGGACAGGCTGAGGTTATCTCCTTCTGACAAGCCAGAGAAGTGAAGAATCGTACATGAGAGGTGAAGGCATGACTGTTATTGCTTTAGCTCCTTGTACATTATAATTACTGAAAAGCAAATGCTTCAACATTCTTAAGAAAATAAATCTGATTAATTTGTTATAAAATGTTTAAAAATTGATTTGCTATGTGAACTGCCCAGAAATGTGTTTTTTCCAAGACATGATCACAGGTAAGAGTGGGCCTGTCATGTCTGTTAAGTGAAACAACCATAATAAAAATGCTTTTCCTATAACTTCAGTAAGAGTCTTTGTCTTATATTAAAGCTATACAATATTGTGTTCTGTTGCAAGCAGAACTCCATTGAAAGCTACACTACATACGAACTGGAATGCAGTTCCAAAGAGCACTAAAAGTTAATGAAAATGAGCCTGGTATATACAACACAATAAAAATAGTTGAAAAAAAGTAATTATATTATACTAGTGATATTTAAGGCTTGGGTACTTAATCTACATTTGAAATTTAGATAATTTCCCACCTTCTGTGATGTAATTATTCATTATACTTATTAATATATTTTTCATGTCAAGCTAATAACTCCAAAATAAAGAGGTGAAGCTGTTTGCAAGAGAGAAGAGGGTAAAGGCAAATCTGGGCACATGGAAGCAAAAGAGTGTAAGAAAGCATCAGCTTTTACTGCACGACCAATCACTGAAAATATGCAGGAGTGCCGAGCTATTGTTATTTGGTTGTAATACAAAGGAAATAGGTATGAACCCAATACATCTCCGGTTTGACTACTCACAGAAAAAAAATACTTAAACGAGTTTCAGGTGAATGAAAATATCGACATTTTAGAACCAAAAGTAAAACTCAACATCCTCTTATCAAAACTTCCTTGTGTTTTAGGTCAGGAGACACGTGTAGGTGGCTTAGGGCCTTGGCCAAGGCTACCTAGTGGGACTTCCTTCAGTGATTATTTTCCTCTCAAAAACATACAGCAATTAGGAAATAACATATAGATCATATGTTATGAGTTCTTCCATTATACCTGTTTCTTGGAATCCCCAATGTAGGGAGGGATTCTGCCAGTTGCTGAGTGTGTGCTGATTCTAATTATGCATCTGGAAATTGGAGAAATATCCACAAGATGGGTTTGTAGATGACCCACTCATTGTGAGGCATACCAGAGTTGAAAACTCAACTGATTACCTGATCCCCAAAATCTCTACTCTGACAGTCATGCTTTGGGTTCCTGAAATCAGTGTCCATTCAGAGCAGTGTCCAGTAATTATTGAAAGTTGATTATCCTCATTTCCCAATGCACAGCCAGCCTGTAAGAGGTCAGAGTATTTAGTAACACCCTGGTGAGTCTTCTAAAATTATTTAGGGGTTTTTAAATAAAAAATTCATATTTGTAGAATAAGACATTCCATAATACCATAAAGATAAAATGTCATGTCCTGAGTTTAGTTTAATTCTACAGAAACAGAAAAAAATAAAATAAAAGAAGTCTGGGGAGGGTTAAGTGGTAATGTCTTTAAAAAGATTCATTCATTTCTCCAGAATACCCCATTAGTTCTCATAATTGCTGGAGAGCAGCTTGTTTCAAAGCAGATACAAATATTGTGGCAATAGGGAGGTCATCTTCATGCACTGATATAAAAAATGTGATCTGTTAGGATCTGACAAGATAACCAGAGTCTGGCCACACGGCTACACTTTGCAAACTGCCACCAACACTGCCAGGGAAAACCTTGGGTATGTGCATTTCAGACTGGCCACGCAGATGAAATACTATCTTGCCACATTTTTACAAACCGTGTTTTCAGGAATCCTGTCTCCTCTCTGTAGTCCGTGGCCATCAGTGACTCTTATGAATATTCATAGAATACCAATGTGGATAGATGTATGCCCTTTTATGAAACTATATGAGCCTTACAAGGAAGCTTTCTGGGAGAAATGGCAACAGAATTGTTTGAAGTTAATGATTCATGTAGTAGTGCTATTCACTGTAAATACACAAAAATATAACAACCCAAAGGGTTCCCAAAGTAAAAACTGAATAAATGAATATTTAAGGATTCTAGATCCTAAAAACGCACCTGAGATTTCATTTTCTTCTTAATCAGAAATTGCTTCAGGGAAGAAGGCTCTTCGTCTCATGGAATCCAATATCAGCCAAGTTAATTTGGCATCTTGGCAGAAATCAAGCATAACCTGACTCTTGCCAATTGTAAACAGAGAGCATGAAACTTAAATGTAAGAGATACTGAGGAGAAAAGCTGCCTACCTGTTGCTGTGAATTAAAAAAACAAACAAACAAAAAACAAGGCTATGCTATTTGAACTTTCACGGGTATTGCCATTGTAGGACTCGAGTTTTTTAAGATTTTTTTCAACTGCATACCTGTCATTACAAGCTTAATCTAGTTGATATAAAACATTTCAGAAGAATGTGAAACAGAATTAAAATCTATTAAATTTTTCCATAACCTTGAGTTTTCCATTTAAGTACATCACCATTTTCCCATCTAGTCTAGATTGCTCATAACTCTTTATAGCTCTTCCAAAAACATTGCATCTCGCTTTTTGGATGCAGGATTGCAGGTTGCAGTTATAACTTTTTCTTTAGCTTTAGCTTTTCAGAGATACCTTTGATCCAAAGCAAACTGGGAGTCTCTACCTAATTTTCTGCCAGTGGTTCAGTGAATGGACTTCTGATTTCTGTTGATTATTGCATTGCTTCTGGGGATGGATCTAAAATGCAGGCACTGACCCTTAATGTCAATCATAAAATTCTGAGTCCAAAATTCAGAGGCAATTTCATTGTTTACTGTGTATTTTTGGCAGCATGAACATAAGCAGTCTGACTGCTTTATGGATTTGTCTCTCTCCTGAGCAAACTTAAAATACAGCTTAGTAAATCCATATTGGTTTATCGAGTGCATGAAAGCTGGCTGCTATTCTTGTTTCTCTTGCTACTAGACATTCTTTGGTTTTCCGCATCTGAAGAGTGTTTTAAAACTGAGAGCTACTGAGTTTCTCAGTACTACTACCTATGACTATCTTAGCTAATTATAATGCAGTAGATCATGTGGAAAGACTGGAAAATATTTTATAATAAAAATCATTTGTATTTTCTAAGCATATTTCATGTTGTAAGAAATGCAAAATTTTGTGATCCTAATTTATATGAACTAATAATTTAATAAATTGGTTATAAAAGTCATCTGAAAGCTGTCCTAGGACTATGAAACATATAAATATTTATGTCTATTGTTTTTCATCTGCAAATATCCATTAATTGTGACTTTACCCATATGGTGCAAGATAAGCATTCTGGAATTTTTCACTGAGACATCTTTATCAAAGAGCACATTTCTGCCTTTCCACCAGCATGGCCATAGCACAAAGAGCTGGCTATCTTGCCTCTGCATTTTCTTCTCTCTGAATACTTCTGAACCATTTTTAATATCAGTTTTTGGCCTTCTCAACTTATGAAAAATTAATGAGGAAAATTCTCTCTCCATTAAGATTCTTTACTAAATATGTAGGCAGCAGCCACCCACATGACTGTAAACGTCATCGAAAAAGAAGAAAATGGTGTTGATACACCATGCATTTTGTTCTTTCTCTGGAATGGGCCCAAGCACATGAGAACCTTCCTGAGATGATAGCTATCAATGTGGTTCATGTCAGCTCTGCTCCCATATTCCTGTTTACTGGCTTTTAAAAATCATCGGTCCGGTACTGTGCACAATCATTTGGCACTGTGGGTCACACAGATAGACCACCCAAGTGAGTTTAAAATGCTCTGGAGAACAAAGAAATTTCATAAGAGTAATCTTGAAAAAAGTAAGAGGAGAGAGAGCTCTGAGTAAAATAAGCTTAATAACTAACCTATAAATTTAAATTTTATATTCTGGAGGTAAACCAGAAAATTATACTATACTAAAATTTAACTATATTAGCACTAAAATACTATATGATAAAGAAGTTCTGTGGTCCTAGACTGTTGACTCAGTGGTAGGGTGTTTGCCCAGCAAGTGGATGTCCCAGGTTTGATTCCCGGTCAGGGCACACAGGAAAAGCACCCATCTGCTTCTCCACTCCACCCCCTCTCACTTCTCCCTGTCTCTGTCTCTCTCTCTCTTTTCCTCCCCTCCTGCAGCCATGGCTTGATTAGAGCGAGCTGGCCCTGGGTGCTGAGGATGGCTCCATGGCATCCACCTCAGGTGTTAAAAAAATGGCTCCAGTTGCAATGAAGCAAGGGCCCCAGATGGGCAAAGTATCGCCCCATGGTGGGCCTGCCAGGTGGATCCTAGTCTAGGTACATGTGGAAGTTTTTCTCTGCCTCTCCTCCTCTCACTAAAATTAAAAAAAAAAGAAAAAAAGAATTTTTGTAAAAGTATGTCACCATGATGGAGTACAATCACTCAACTTTTCTTTTCATGAAATCAGGAGTGGATCCTCATAGACACTGTCAGACATCAGTTTCATGGTTATGCAAGTAGGGAGGTTGAGATATATTACCTAAGAAAGAAGGCATATACCTATATTCCTTTCGTAAGACTTCAAACTTAATATTTTTAAACTGAGTTAGGAGAATTCTATCATGGCCAAAGGAAGCATGTACTAGGCAGAGAGGACACAATGGTGAAATGGCCTGCCAAGTGCCCTCCTCACAGATCTCATGACCGGGTGGGTTGAGGGTGGTGAACATGATATTAACAAACACTCCAAATTTAACATCATGAGTGTCTTAATAGGGAAGTAAAGGAAGTATAGAGGAGGGGCAACTTAAACATTTCAGACTCAGAAAATGCATTCTGTAGGCACCTACAGGCCTATGGACCTAGGGCTGAGAGACATGATGGTCAGTTCAAAGAAATGGAAGAAATTTAGCACAGCTAGAAGGTTAGTGCAACATGAGCAATGTGACCAGGAGTGATTTTGGAGAGTTAAGTAGAGGTCTTATCATAAAAGGCCATGTCAGCCAAATTATAAAGTTTAGGTTTGTTCCAAGAGCCACTGTAGGGGGAGGAGCAAATAAAGCTTCACACAGGAGGAAGTAAGGTGAAAATGGAGTGATCAAATGGTAGCAAGGTCTTTAGGTGGGGCAACCGCAGTGAAACAAGACAGACTTTGGAGAAAAAAATGATGAGTTTAGTGAGTTCAGCTTTGTAATCATGAGTTAAAGGATCTGTGGGGATTCAGTGGGTAGATGGTGCTTGAGAAACTCGGAGGGATCAGGTTTCTAGGGATGGGAATGCTCTTGGGAAAGCATGGAGAGTGAGAAGAAAACAAATTTGAGGGTAGAACTAGGTGGAATGTCAATATCTAAAAATGAGAAAAGGAGATAAAGTAGCCTGTAGGTAGGAATGAAAATGCAGACAGAGAAGAGCAGGAAATCTGGTAGTGTTTATCCTCCCAGACATCAAGAAAGATAGCATTCTTTTCTTTCTTTTTTTCTTTTTGAGAGAAATTCTGATTTGTTGTTTCTTTTATTCCTACATTCATTGGTTGATTCTCATATATGTCCTGACCAGGGATCGAACCTGAAACCTTGGCATGTTGTGACAATGTTCTAACCAACTGAGCTGTCTGGCCAGGACCAGGAAGGTGACCTTTTATGAGGTCTCGAGTATCTAATGCTGCAGAGAACTAAGGTGAGGAGCAGGAAGGACTTACTGGATTTTATGGTGGGAAGGTTACTGCAGGGAACAGAACCAGTAGTTGATGGGGACAGACTGCAGTACATTAGGGAGGGTGAGTAGACAGTAATAAAATGGAGATGGTGATTACCCAAAGTTCTTTAGAAGAAATTAAAGGAAAGGCTATGGATAGATTGAGGGATGAGGAATCTGGTTGAAAGAATTTGATATTTGTATTTTGTTATTCTTAGATAGGTGAGATTGAACCATGTATAAATCCATATACAAAAAAGTGGTAGAGAAAGAGATGAAGATACAGGGGATGAGAAGAAATGGGAGATGGGATCAGTCACTGAAGCAGACCCCTTGGGAAACAGAATACAAACAGAGGAGGAGGAGGAGGAGGAAGAAGTGGAGGAGAAAGATAAAGTAGGAGATGATTGAAGAGAAGTCTGAAGTGGAAGTACCTAAGTCTGTATGCTGTCAGAAGGAAGCTCTGAGTTTCATTTAATACTCTCTTTTCTGTGAAGCAAAAGGAGAGGGGATCTGCACAGACATTGGAGAGCGGGTGTGCTTGGGGCACAAAGGAGAAAGTAAGGTACCAGAAATCTCTTCTCTGGAAAACAGGTGAGAAAAAGATCAATAAGGGACATAGGAGTGCTAGGCAACATTAAGAGCTCGTGAACTTATTCTGGTACTGATCTGTTGTGTGTAATTTTCTATCATAGATCCCAGTTGACAGATAGAAAAGCAGACAGACAGACTGATCTTCAGGAATGAGACCATGAAATGAAATACTCCGAGAAACAGTTGATGAGGCTTCTTCATGACATGAGCAAAACATCCCCACAGGAATATTCCAAAATGATTAAGTGACCTCAAGAGGGGTAAAATTTCCCCCAACACCCTGAGCCTATGGAAGTGGGCAGAGACTGGCCAGTGCATGCAGTTATTCTAACTATTGAAAAGATACAACTCCATTAATATAATAATTGTTAATGAAATAATTTCTGGATTATACATAAAATACTATGTGACCATTTAATATGATTAGTTACTCAAAAGTTGTTAAGTATATCAGAAGGCACAAAATGAAAATTCTAGAGCTACAAAGCTCCCAAACACACTTAGAAGGTTGTGGCCACAACAAAAATTGATAATTGTGAGTCCTGGATAAACAGTAGGTTGCTCCCTGTCTATGTCATCTCTCCCCACTTCTTTTCATTGAACTCCTTACTGGGGTATCCTTTGTTCCAGGTGCTGTGGTCCTGACCCTCAGTGGACTGCCAGTTGGTACGACAAACTCAAAAGCAAATAATTGCAACCCAGGCTGATTCCTGTGTGAGAGAGAGCACTAACAGTTTGAGGTTAGTGAAGGGGAGACTCATGATTAATTCTGTTACTGGATTAGCACAACAGTATCTACTTTCAATCCCATGTATAAAAATATAACTTTTGGTAATCTTTAACTTGAGTAAACATAACAGAGCAAACCCTTAATGAAAACTAAGGACTTCTATTTAAAAAAGAAATCCATGTTTTCTTTTCAAGTTTTATTCCTCTTTAATCTGTGATGAGCTGGGACCCATGAAATTTCTCTCCAATCCTCCTAATTTGTTTGATTTACTCTTGAAAGATATGTTTGAAAAATAATATCACAGAGTCAGTTGTTCCCAAAGACATTGTTTCTGTAGTGTTGAACTTTCTTTAGAATCTGGGCCTGCTACAATGGCAAATTTTTTCTCTGTACAGATTTTTCAACTGGAGAACAGAAAACATATTCTTGCCTCTGGTCACTAGACTTTTCAACAGGGTTGTGAAATGGCTATGTTCAAGCTGCTTTAGGAAACAAACCAATAATTCATAAGTGTCCTGAATCCCCTTGTATCTGAAGTAGAAGGGAGGAGAAAGAGAAGCGGAAGAGTATCGTGGGAGAATGGGAAGTTATCAAGAATCATGTTTTGGTGCCAGTTTTGTTACTTATTGGCCATGCAAATTTAAGCCTTTCAGCTGCTCCTTATAAAAGGAGGTGGCTGGGACTAGATGGTGCTTTGGCATTTGGAACAGTTTATTTTTATTAGAAAATTTAGACAGTTTGGACTTTGGACTAGGTGATATTACATACTAAATCAAAAATTGCTAACAGGAGTTAGCTTGCCTATATACGTGAATTATTTAGAGAGTGAGGTCATTAAACTCATACTCAAAATCCACACAAATGACTTGGTAATTATTTTAATCTGTTCTCAGTGAACTATTCACTATTACATCAGCACACCAATAAAGCAAGAAACCCTCAGAGCAGCTTCCATGCTCTATATTTGCAGCTTGCCAGCCATAAATCTGAATGAAAAACTGTATGTACATCCAGATAAATTTTTCTGTATCTATTTTCCTAGGGTTCTCATTAAACATTTGTAATGTTTTAAGAAGTTCTAGTTTTGATTTGTGGGAACAGAGGTGAAGGTATAATATGGAATCACAGACTCTCGCAGCTGATGCTTGTTTTAAAGATCATGCAATTTGACTCCTGATAGCAATTCTCAAACATATTAACAAAAACGTTCTTGTGTGTGATAGCAAAATATTATTTGTCCATATCAATTGGAAAAATTAATTGCAACATATTCACACAATAAAATATTATATAGCCTGACCAGGCAGTGGCGCAGTGGACAGAGTGTCGGACTGGGAAACAGAGGACCCAGGTTCAAAACCCCGAGGTCGCCGGCTTGAGCGCGGAATCATAGACATGACCCCATGGTTACTGGCTTGAACCCAAAGGTTGCTGGTTTGAAGCCCAAGGTTGCTGGCTTGAGCAAGGGGTCACTTGCTCTGGTGGAGCCCCCGGTCAAGACACATATGAGAAAGCAGTCACTGAACAACTAAGGGGCCACAACAAAGAATTGATGCTTCTCATCTCTCTCCCTTCTTGCCTGTCTGTCCCTACCTGTCCCTTTCTCTCTCTTTCTCTCGCTAATACATACATATATATATATATATATATATAATATTATATGTTATAATATTATAGTTATAATATTATATTATATAGCTGTTATGAATGTGTTACCTGGACAGGCTTGGTTTTCCTTTAGTTATGCTCTGTTCTTAACAAAGGCAGGATCATCATTTAGCAGACATGTTGCTAGGAAAAGTTAAAAATTGAATGTGAAAGTCCATAAAATGAACTTTTAAGGTTCCTTATAATGTTAAATTGCCTGTGGCTGTCATTGTGTGAGTATTATCTATTTAGTTACATATATCAATATATGAATAAGTCTTAAAATCTTAATGTTGAATGAAAAAGCAAGTTGCAAAAGGAAATATACAGATAAACACCTTTTATATCTTTTTTATAGAGTTGAACTATATTAAAAGGAATACACATTGGTGTTAAAAAAAACTATAAAGACATGCATAGGAATGTGGTAATAAATGTCAAATTTAGAAATGTGGGTCTGACTGGTGGTGGCAGTGGATGGAGTACTGACCTGGGATGATGAGGACCCAGGTTAAAAACCCCGAGGTCACTGGCTTGAACACAACCTCATCTGGCTTGAGCACAGGCTTGCCAACTTGAGCATAAGGTCGCTGACTTGAGCCCAAAGGTCACTGGCTTGAAGTCCAAGGTCGCTGGCTTGAGCAAGGGGGTCACTGGCTTGGCTTGACACCCCCTCCCCGCCCCCATTCAAGGCAAGTGCAAGAAGCAATCAATGAACAACTAAAAGTGATACAACTATGAGTTTATGCTTCTCATCTCTTTCCCTTCCTGTCTCACTATCTCTCTGACTTTCTCTTTCACTTAAAATTAAGAAGGTGGTTAGATGAGAGCCAGGAAGAAAGTATAATCAGAAAAGAAAAGAAACTAGAATCCAGAGAGATTAATCAACTTGTTCAAGGACACAAAACCGATTCAGTGCTTTCCACTACAACATACCTTCAACACCTTTTCCAAAATGAAGAGTTTCTATGGCTGTCTATTGGGCAAATGAGTTTGTAAAATTTGTATTTTTTGAGTTTGCCCACTTTTATTGTTAAAAAATGGTGCAGGGCAGCTACCTGTGTGCTTGTCCTCAGAGCAGGACAGTTTATTGCAAAATTGTGAATTGCATTCCTGCTTGGGAGGGGCCATTGTTTTACTAATGTTTGCTGGAGGAGGGGTCTTTGTGAGCTCAGGCAGTTTTGCAGGTAGAGCAGAAGGTGTGTAGATGGGGAACCAGAGCTGAGGAGCTCTGCAAGCTCCTCTGAGACTGGTAGGGCCTTTGATTCTAGGAGAAACTGGAGAAGATTCTCCTGGTTGTGGAACTGAAGAATCTGTTAGAGCTTTGGGAGCCTGTTCGGCAGATAAAATATATTATGCTCACTTTGTTAAAGATGGCGCTGCCCACATGGAAGTTTGTTGATATTAATGTGTGTTCTGGAACAGGCTGTGGGCAGGCCGGGTCGTTATAGCTTAAGGCTTTGTTTTAAGAGTAAGCTCTTCTCCACACCCTTGACTGATTGGATGATGTAGGGTGGTGATGTAGGGAGGAATCCCATTATGCCTCAGATGGGTGGCTTTGTATCAGAGACTTCCTTGTTTGTGTAATTGGATTAAAGGTTTTGAGTCTGCTATAAAGTGGGAGAGAACAGTAGCTTGATCTCTCTCTTGGTTCCTGAGTTCCTGAGGTTAGTAGAAGAGAGGAGAGCAGAGTAAGGCCACGTGAAGGCCAGGAGAAGTAGCCAAGATGGAGGAGTGCTGAGGAAGAAGCCAGTTTGTTAAGAGTTTGTGCAGGAGGAGATGGGAAACAGAGGTGAATAAGTCTGGTGAGCTAGAAACCTTTGATTCTAGGAAACTCTGATAAGTCAGTAGCTTTGTGAGCACTGAATGTGTGGGTTTTGGAGCCCAGTGTGTGTTTTTGCTTGCCCGCCGGGTGCAAGCTAGAATTAAAGCTGATGGCTCACCAGTTCTTGGCTCCTGTGTTTCATTACCGACTGTTCGAATCTAATGGGAACCTGCGTGGGTCGGGCGGCTATGAAGGTGGCACTGGCTACTGGCTTTACAGAGCCCTGAATGAAAAGTAAGTGTTTTCCCTGCTTGTTTGCTCATTGGCTGGTGCGAGACTTTAATAAAGGAATGGCCCACCATTTTTTGGCTTCACTGTTTCTTTACGGTCTGCCCGAATCCAATGTGAACCTGCATGGTGGCCACTGGCCCTATACTGTCTTTATTTTATTTTTTGTGACAGAGACAGAGAGGAACAGGCAGGGACAGCCAGACAGGAAAGGAAAGAGATTAGAAGCATCAACTTGTTGCATCATCTTAGTTGTTAACTGATTGCTTTCTCATAAGTGCCTTGACTGTGGGCCTTTAACTGAGCCAGTGACCCCTTGCTTAGGCCAGGGACTCTGGGCTCAAGCCAGTAACCTTGGGCTTCAAGCTAATGACCTTTGGGCTCAAGCCAGCAACCATAGGGTCATGTCTATGATCCCACACTCAAGCCAGGGACTCTGTGCTCAAGCTGATGAGCAGGTAAGTTAACAATATAGGGAACCTTAAAAAGCCATTTTATGGAATTCTACAATTTTCAACTTTTTCTAACAACATGTCTACTAAATCATGATCTGGCCTTTGTTAATAAACTATGCCTAGCAAAAAGAAATGAGAGCTAGACTGTATCTGTTAGGACCGTTTAGGTTGCTGGTGATAGAAACCCAATTTGAGCTAGTAGGGGTTCAGAACCTGTCATGCCAAAATATACTGCTTTGGCATGCTGGTCATTTTGAATTAAAGGTATTTGAGAAACAATTGGTGCAAGAAGGTGACTCTAACCCTCTTTTTTTCCGCTAAAAGAAAAAAAAATCTCCCATGTGAAAGGTGCCCTCCCTGTACCAGGAGAATAGAAGGCATCTTTATAACCAGGGATAAGAAATTTAGAGCTGAGAAAGCTATATAAACAAAGCTTTGACTTCTTTCCCAGTTTATACCCCAAGCACAAACCCCTTTGTCTCATCAATTCTTCAAAATTACTTGTTGTTTCTTTGTCTAAAATACATGCAAACTTCTTGTTTTGGTCGCTTCTTGAGTCATAGTTTTATGGGGCACCAATGGGTATAAAATAAATTTTTTCCTGTTAACCTGTCTTATGTCAATATAATTATTAGACCAGGCAAGGAATATGAAGTGAAGAAGGGAAATTTTTTCTACCCCTACAAGCCACCTAAGTATATACCAGGCAGGAACCATAGTGAATCTTGGGATAAGCAGATATAGGAACCCAAACAGTTGCTGAAGCTCTCACTACAATTCCACTCTTCTCCTCCCAACCATTATTCTCTCTCTCTCTCTCCAGCCTAAGCATAGTAGATCTATGATTCCACATAAAATTCTCAC
Organism: Rhynchonycteris naso; assembly: GCA_037038555.1. Classification (NCBI taxonomy): domain Eukaryota; kingdom Metazoa; phylum Chordata; class Mammalia; order Chiroptera; family Emballonuridae; genus Rhynchonycteris; species Rhynchonycteris naso. Next base: position 169,069,632 of record CM072999.1, on the reverse strand, counting down.
ATAAGAAACAGCCACATAAGATTCTCAGTTTTGCATCATATAATCCAGGCACTTAGGCCCATTCTCCTGGAGTTGAAAACCAAAATCCTAATAAAGAAAATCACTGACCAAACCTGAGTCAGCCATCCATTCCCTGGACTAGCAAATCATTGTAATCAGTGATGTGTGATGTACTATGAATAACAGGCCAAAATTGGGCAGGTGCCTGCTAACAGACCAAATAAAGGGCTCCATTGTAATACAGTGGTTTCTGCTAAAACTCTGGAGATGATGTGGGAGAGGGGAAATGGAGGCAGAGGTAGCCCCTGAAGAAGGGTGAGCGTAGGGCTGAAGCAACAACACTAACTGCTTACTTGTGTTCAAAACTTATTTGGAGAACAATGCATTCCATTTACTACTGGATGTTTTCATATCTGTGTTGATTGGATTGACTCTGTAGCAAAACTTGACCACTGAATGTAATTCAATGTCACAGGATTTCAAACAACTCTGACATCCATTACTTTTTCACTTCTAGTGAAGCTCTGGGCAAATGTAAGGGGTCAGCACCCAGAAATACAGAAGACTCTGAGGCTGGGGTAGAGAGTTAAGACAGTCTATAAGGAGAATAGCAAGTTATAGGTGGCTGGGTGAATAAGAGGAAATTGAAGGGTACTAGGGATACACAGTGAGATGAGTACTGAAATCAGGACCTGGAAGTGTAGAGGCAGCTGGAGTCACACCAGTGTCCAATATGCAAGTTCCCTACCCTCCGAAAGCGTGTATTTTATTGAGAGAAATAGACATATATAAATGAAAAGAATGATTACAAATCAAAATAAGTGCCATGAAGTAAATTATAAGAAACAGTGAAATAGGTTCTGGGAGAGAAAATATCAGAGGACCTCTACTTTACAGAGGATCTGGAGGAAGGTGATCTTTAAGCTGTACTCTGAAAAATAAGGAAAAGCCAGCAATGAAAACTGCCAAGGAAAACCTGTCCAGGAAGAGAGAACAGAAAACTCAAAAGCCCTGAGATGGGAAAATCCCATTAAAAGAAGAAGGGATATGGCAACCTCCAGAGGTAGTCAGAGAGAGCACATGCTGTTTTGACTAAAAAATCATTGCCAACTTCCTCAAAATCAGAGGAAGTAACTAAAATGTGTGACTTTTTAAAGGAAAGCAACTTTACTTTCCTGAGTATATGGCTGACAGCAAGCATAAAGTCCTCCCACGTTATATGTGGCTTTGCTCCAGTTCAGATAAACAAAGGTTTCCCAGGAGAAAACAGAATTTCAATTCAGCAACATCAAAATCAGAATGAACAGCCTGTTTTTGGAGGAAAAGAATATACTTTCTTATCAGAGAGGCTCAAGAAGAAATAATTATGCCAATCTATCTAGAAGCAAAACTTTCTATGCCACAAACTATACATAGTTTGAAAAAAAAAAAAAGCTAGATAAAATCTCCTTAAAAATACCAAAGGATGAAGGCCAGTTTGCTTGTGAAGTCCTGAATCAATTGCCTGAGAAAAAACAATGAGGTGGCTTTACTTAGGCTGAAATCAGGACCTTGTAGCTCCTAACCTTCACTTTCAAACAAACACAGCAGGGTTAAAATATAACGTGAGCCTACTGTTGTTTATTGTGTTTTTGAAAAAGAAAAAATTAAAAGCAGCTATCTGCTTTGGCTAGCTCACCATCGATAATAGCATGTTGAATTTAAATTGAACCTTAAACTCCAGAAAGTTTATATTGCTGGCCCAAAAGAACATATATTTAGGCCAAGTATGTTCAAGATCAGAATCCTATAGAACTTGAATTGGTGATAATGAGTTTTGAAAAAATGGTACTACAGCTATGATTCTTTCATATGCTGTCTCTGATCATTCATAGCAAAATAATGGACCTTAGATGCTATTGCTGATCCTAAATTATATTCAGATATTAGTACTTATTTTGTGCATTTCAGAAAGAACTCAACATTTAGGCTCTGGCTGGTTGGCTCAGCAGTAGAGCGTCAGCCAGATGTGTGGGAGTCCTGGGTTTGATTCCTGGCCATCTGCTTCTCCACCTTTCCCCCTCTCCTTTCTCTCCATCTCTCTCTTCCCCTCCCACAGCCAAGGCTCCATTGGAGCAAAGTTTGCCTGGGTGCTGAGGATGGCTCCATGGCCTCTGCCTCAGGTGCTAGAATGGCTCCGGTTGCAATTGGGCAATGTCCCAGATGGGCAGAGTATCACCCCCTGGTGGGCATGCTGGGTGGATCCGGTCCAGCATATGCGGGAGTCTGTCTCTCTGTCTCTTCGCTGCTCATTTCAGAAAAATAAAGTAAAAAAAAAATTATGTTTTTCTTTTTTTAAATGAAAGAACTCAATATTAAAAAAATAATATTTAAAGAAGAAATAAAAAGCCCTGGACAGATAGCTCGGTTGGTTAGAGTGTTGTCTCAAAGCATGGAGGTTGCCGGTTCGATCCCTGTTCAGACACATACGGGAACAGATATTTCTGTCTTTCTTCTGCACTCTCCCTTTCTCTCTAAAATCAATAAAATAAACATTAAAAAATAGTATCAATCCAGAAGAGTTGCAGAGAAAGCAGGGTGGTGTAGATATAGAAAGGTAGAGGAGAAAATAGATGATGATGGAGGAAGACTAGAATTGGAGTGGTGAACACACAGTACAATGTACAGATGATATATTGTATAATTGTGCATCTAAAACCTGTATAATTTTATTAAGCAATGTAGTCCCAATAAGTCAGAAGAAAAATAATAGAAATGTGTTGCAATGATGTGGAGAAAAGGGAATCCTTGTACAATGCTGATGGAAATGTAAATTGGTGTGGTATGGAGGTTCTTCAAAAAATTAAAAATAAAACTGTATGATCCAGTAATTCCACTTCTAAATAGAAAACAAAAACACTATATCAAAAAGATATGTGTATCCCTGTTATTGCTGAAGCATTATTTACAACAACAAAGATATACAAACAACCTAAGTATTCATCAATGGATAAACAGATAATGAAACTGTCATATATATACAAAATGGAATATTATTCAGCAATAAAAGAATAAAATATTGCAAATTTACAACAACATGGATGGATCTGGAGGGTATTATGTGAAGTGAAATAAGTCAGACTGAGACAGACAAATACATACATCTCTTATATGTAATATTGGAAAAAATATTTTTTTAACTCAAGCTTATAGATACCAAAATGGATAGGGAGTTGCCAGTGGTGGTGGTGGGAAGAAAGGGTATGTTATTTTTGTTTTTAGCTTAAATAAATAGATTTATTTAAAAATAAAATGTAATAATAAAAATTATTGGTCTTGAATAAAAATGTTCAGAAGTTGTTACGATAGACTTTTATAATGCAGGATAAATCCAGGTAACAATTTTCACTGAGACTGAATAATGTCAGCTATCGGGTTGGACCTATTTGATTTTCACTACTATTTAAAACTGTGTATATAATGCTTCCTTATTGAACAAGGGATTTTATTAGATAAGTATATTTCTAATACAAGTTTCATACAATAAAATACCTTATATTTGAAAAGAAATATATAATAAGTGTTATTGTGCAGAGGAGAGTGAGTTGAATCGCCTTTTCATGAAATGGTGAAAAATTTTGGGGTGTCATTCGCCATGAAAATGATTAGTCCAGGAACAGGGACACAACTAGGCCAAGTAAATACAAGTTAAGGAGGAATGCCCTGGCTTAGAATAAGAAGATTTCCGATAAGGTGGCTGTACATTTGATCAGATGCCTGGAGGAGTAGAAGATTCTTCGTTCCCATGCAGATTCTGACACAGTCTGAGTAGTCATTTGGCTGCAAGTTGGAAAACCAACTAAGGCATTATTCATCGACCCTGTAAAACAATACTATTGAGCGCCTATCAAATATATGTTTCGTGCTGTGGAATAGGTACAGCAAGGCAAGTGAAACATATAAGATCTCTGCATACACGTAATTTATAAAACAGTAATGAAGATAGACTGTAAACAGATAGTTACCGTATTTCCTTATGTATAAGATGCTCCCATGTTTAAGACGATCCCATGTGTAAGACACACCTTTATTTTGGGGCCCGGATTTTGAAAAAGAATGTATTACATAAAGTTATTAAACTCAAGTTTTATTCACCATAAAATTTATACAACTTCTCATCACTGTCAAAATTCCCATCCATTAGCTTGTCCTCATCAGTGTCTGATGATGAATCACTGTCTTAATATATTGCCTCATCCTCAGTTCCATCTATGGCATTCGAAATGCTACAACCACTGTATAAGACGCACCCAGTTTTTAGAAACCAAAATTTTCGAAAAGGGGTGCATCTTATACATGGGGAAATAACAGTAAATTTACATGATTAAACAAGGAATTGCTAATTGTGATCATTTTTCTGATGTAAACAAGTAAGATGGGGGCAGAGAGAGGGACTGATTGGCTGTGGAAGTGATCCAAGTGGGTGACATTGGAGCTAAGTCCTGATTGGTGACGCTGGGAGAAAAACATCTCACGTCTGACACTATGAGAGCACTCCGTAGGCAAAGAGATTGGGCTGGCAGAGGGAGACCACGCTGGAAGCATCGCAGGAGAAGAGAAGATGAGGCTATTCTGGTAGGCAGTGGCTACACCAACACAGCTCTGTGGGCCCCAGGGAGTTTTTGTTAAAGGGAAAGAAATATCACTGAAAAGTTTTAAACGGGGGAGTGATGTAATCAAATTTATGTTTTAAAAATACAGGTGGTATATGTACAAGATGATCTTTGCATTCTTTTCTAAGGCTGAGATTCTGACTCTGTGATGAGGGAGTCTTAACTTGTCTTACTGCACCTACAAAACAGGTGCGTACCACACATTCTGCTACTTGTTTTATTTCATAGTCACGGGGGGGGGGGGGGGGAGACTCAGTCTTGTGACTTATCCTGAACTGGCCTTTCTTGTTATTGTCTCTTTCCCATAGATATGTCTGTTCGGCTCTGAGCTGCTTCTCTGTGCTGCTAACCCCGCCCCCACCCCTACAGAACTCCTTCTAAAGCTTCTATCTGGTCAGCATTTTCATCACTAAAAACTGGTTGGGCTCTTTCTCCTGGTTCCAACTCATTATTTTGCCTCATAATGGAGGGCCTGTCTCCTTTCTGTCACAATGGACTATCTTTTTGTACCAACACCTTGGCCTGGACTCAAGACCATTTTCTCTTACAATCCATGAGACTATAGTGTCCTTGAGAACGGGATTATATCTGCCCCTCTATTATATCTCTGTATTCACCACAGTTTTGGCACCCCTGATGTTTAAGTCTTTAAAAACACTGTTGAATGAACGAATACTCTGACTTAGGCAGCTCCTATGGACATGAAATCCTCCAGGACATTGTTTCTACTCTCTGTATTCAATCCTCTCATTCTCCTTCCAACTTTTACAACTGTGAAACACCATGGCTCTGTGCCAATTAGAGACTCCCAACTAATTTAATCAGAGCTGGGACTGAGCCTTATTTTATTTTATTTATTTTTTAGTCAAGGCACATGCTTAGGATTGTTTTCCTGAATTGTGGTTGAGTTTTAATTGAGATAACTCAGAAAAAGCAAATCATGTTTTTCATTTCCAGGACTGTAATAACAGTTCACATTCATTATGCATTACTGCTTGGCAGACAACATGTTAAGTGCTTCACAGGCATTGTCTCCTTTAATCTTTACTGCAACCCTATGGGGAAAACATTATTGTCCCCATTTTACAGATGAGGAAATTGAGGCTTAGAGATGCCAACTTGCCTAGGGACACACAGCTCACAAGTAGATCTAAGATTTTCAAGATTCCTCTGAATGTAAAACCTGTACTCTTAACAACTAGAAAATAATTGTACAAAATACAGTTCATAATACTCCATCACATATTGCAAATTAGCACAGAGAAATGCATAAATTAATTGATGATGATACTGAAAAATGGATGTTATTATGGAACTCTTTGTTGTATAACTGGACAGAATTTAATTTCTGTTACACATTTTTCCTCTTCACCTCCAAAAATATTTTGTGTATTCATAATATTTTACTAGCATTTTAGAGCATATTTAAGGGGTTTTATTGTGTTTTCTTTTGTAATTCGGAAGCATTTTATTTTAAAACAGAAGAACCCAGGAAAATTATGAAGGTATAGACAATAGTCAACATCTGATTAGATTTTAAAGGCTTCAAATCGAAAGTGTGAAAGGAACTTACAAGTTCTCATCTTCAACTAATACATATAAGAGATCAAAACCATTTCAGATTTTTAAATCTGCTCTACTTACAGAGGGTCTTAGGAACCAAAACCTACTCATCTTCCAAGATGCTTTTAGTGACAGTTCTAAAATGTCTAAAAGACAGATTTTCTGATTTTTAACTTAACTTCAAGGCCCACAATTGAATATTTTCTGATTTAAAAAGGGACTTCCTTTAACAATGTTTGATGCTCCTGATATTATTTGAAATTCAGTAATTTGTATTGTTTTATGTATTTTACCTAGAAACAACAGAATTACAATCCAGAGTACTAGCCCGGTTTAAAGCAAAATTATAGCTGGAAATATTCCTTTTTTTTTTTTTACAGGGACAGAGAGAGGATAGACAGGAATGGAGAGAAGTGAGAAGCATCAACCATCAGTTTTTCGTTGCCGTTGTGATACCTTAGTTGTTCATTGATTGCTTTCTCACAAGTGCCTTGACTGCGGGCCTTCAGCAGACTGAGTAACCCCTTGCTGGAGCCAGTGACCTTGGGTCCAAGCTGGTGAGCTTTTGCTCAAGTCAAATGGGCCCGCGCTCAAGCTGGTGACCTTGGGGGGTCTCAAACCTGGGTCTTCCTCATCCCAGTCCGACGCTCTATCCACTGTGCCACCGCCTGGTCAGGCTAGAAATATTCTTAAAGAATAATAAAAATTTTCTTCAGTAACATAGTTATCTAAAGGAATCTTGTTCCAAAGTTTACACTCACTGTCATGAATAGATTGTAAAACAGTAAGTAATTGATTTAAGATATATGGAGAATCACCCTAGCTGGTTAGCTCAGTTGGTTAGAGAATCCTCCGTGTATGCCAACGTTGCAGGTTTAATCCCTGGAAATCAACCAATGAATACATAACTAAGGGGCATAACAGGTCAATGTTTCTCTCTCTCTCTAAAAATGAATTAAAAAAAACAGGATTCTATAAGATACATGAAGAATCAGAGACAGTACTTCTAGCAAATCACAAATAAAAATAAAGAGAATACATGGTAAATGTTTCACCAGCCTATCTTAACTAGGGAAAATAATTTCCCTACTTAGAAAAATTATGAATTCTATTAAGAATTAAACTTTTCAGGCCCTGGCTAGTTGGCTCAGCAGTAGAGTGTTGGCCTGGCATGTGGAAGTACCAGGTTCGATTTCTGGCCAGGGCACACAGGAGAAATACCACCTGCTTCTCCACCCTTCTTCCTCTCCTTTCTCTCTCTCTCTCTCTTCCCCTCCCACAGCCAAGGTTCCATTGGAGCAAAGTTGGCACGGGCACTGAGGATGGCTCCATGACCTCCTCCTCAGGCACTAGAATGGCTCCTGTTGCAATGGAGCAACGCCCCAAATGGGCAGAGCATTGTGCCCTAGTGGGTATGCTGGGTGGATCCCGGTCAGGTGCATGAGGAGACTGTCTGCCTCCCCACTTTACACTTCAGAAAAATACAAAAAAAAAAAAGAGAATCCAACTTTTCAGATTATTCATATCCGTGAACTTGTCAATAGCTTAGGCCAGTGGTTCTTAACCTTTTCTGAGGTACCGAACCCACCAGTTTCATATGCACATTCACCGAACCTTTCTTTAGTGATAAATAAAATATGATTTTTTTTCCAAATTTAGTTTTGCCTGTGCGAGACTAGAGTTGCTCAACGTGGCATTGCATATCATGCAGATAGGACGCTGACTCCCATCCCGTTCCGTGATACATGTGAATCCATGTTGTACATATTCATCCAACCACTTTCTTTTTTTTGCTCGACATATTTAGTATGGATTAATATATTAAGAAAGAAACCACACGACGTACAACTATGACAGCCATTGACTACTGCGAGCACTAAATTCCCCGCAGCACTGGTTGGCCAAGCAATGTAACGTGATCTTCTGCAGCAAGTGATGGCCAAGCGGGGTGTGTCATCACGACTTTACACAAGTGTGTCTTTACCTCCGCGGCAGAGGCTTCTCTGAACCCCTGAGACCAACTCATCGAACCCCTAGAGTTCGATAGAACCCAGGTTAAGAACCACTGACTTAGGCGTACCAAGTAAGTGATTTTAATACATCTGTACCAATACTTTGGCATTTTATTATATGTTTATCTTATGTACTTTTTTGGTGAGGTACTTTTTTTTTTTTTTCTTCCCAGGGACAGAGAGAGGGATAGATAGGGACAGACAGACAGGAACAGAGAGGGGAGGAGCATCAATCATTAGTTTTTCGTTGTTGTTGCAACACCTTAGTTGTTCATTGATTGCTCTCTCACATGTGCCCTGACCGCGGGCCTTTAGCAGACCGAATATCCCCTTGCTGGAGCCAGCAACCTTGGGTCCAAGCTGGCGAGCTTTTGCTCAAGCCAGATGGGCCCGCACTCAAGCCGGCAAGCTCGGGGTCTCGAACCTGGGTCTTCCGCATCCCAGTCCGATGCTCTATCCACTGCGCCACCGCCTGGTTAGGCTAGGGCTCATTCTTTTAGGGCTTATGAGAAGTGGGAGAACCTGGGTATGGATCATACCTTGAAAACTCTTAGCTTTGTACCTTTGGGCAAGTCACTTAAATTTCCCAGACTCGGTTGCTTCATTTGTAGCCTAGGGGTTAATATTCACCTTTTCACCTGTACAGGGAAGAGACATGGACTTTGGAGCAGCACAAACCAAATCCTAGGTTTTCCTCTGTACCTAGGCCTGTACTGTGAGGCCCTGGATAAGTTCTTCACCTGCTTGAACCTCAGTTTCCTCATCCATAAACTTAGAATATCACAACTGGTCAGACATCATTAGGAGTCAAGAAAATATATGTAAACATTTGTCACTTATTAAGCTAACAATAAATGGTAGCTACAAATTCTTGTGAACAAATACATTTCATAAACTGCATTATATGTGTAAAGTATTATTATATGATTTGACTGTTTTTTCAGATATCATGTAGCTTCTTCTTAACATGACTAAATCATAATATTACTCTGTATATATGAATATATTTTCTTTTGCACATTGGAGACTTGTGATACTCGTCTGGTGAAATTTGTCATAAAACTACGACATTAGCCAACCTCCCAAAAATGAGGTTGCTTTGATTTTTTGTCCTCTGCTGCACTGCAGTTTGTATTCTGAAGGAAGTTTTCAATCTATTCATTTATTCTTTTATTTACTCATTTACCAAACACCTACTGAAGCCTTACAATGTGACAAGATATATGCTAGGAGTTTGTACTGCAGAGGGAATTATCTTATATATTTTATCACAAATGGTTTTGTTAAGTATTATAAGTTATTATGATAAATTATTGTAGTAATATAGAAAAGAGGAAATATTACAGTTTATGTAAATTGTAATGGGAATTAAAAATAACTTTTGGCAACATGTTATATATTCTCTAGAAAATAACTATATATAACCTATTTTCCCAAGGATTACTCTATAAATCAAATAAATTCAAAATGTCTAGGAAGATTAAGCAAGAAAAGGTGTTTAAACATAAAAACAACTTTTAAAACGATCATATTTGTCACTCAATATTGAATTACCTTTCAGAGTAGACTCTTAACGGCTTAGAGTAATTTTTAAAAATTGGCAACAAAAGTTCTTCTGTTTTTACTTTATATTCCTTAATGAGGGAAATAAAGCCATCATCTATTTCTACTAATGGAAAACAACCCAGTTACCAACACTGGTATGTATACATACCTGTGATGTTTTAATACATTTCCTTTATTCATTATACACATTATCCATCTCTGCTATCATTATAAACATAATCTATTTTAATTGTAATTGAGTATCTCTAATACACAGTAATTGAAAACTGAATGATGAAAATATAAGTACATTAGGGATCAGCAAACTTGCTTTTGGACCAAATCCAGACCACCATCTATTTCTGTAAATAAAGTCTGATTGGCATAGAACCTGGTCCATTTGTTTACATATAATATAGGGCTCCTTTCATGATACACTGGCAGAGTTAAGTAGTTGTGATAGAGACGGTATGGCACATAAAACATAAAATATTCTCTAACTATTAATTTATAGAAAAGGTTTGCTAACACATGCTTCAAAGTATTCCACAATAATTTTGAATATCAACACAAAAATTAAGAAAAACTACAAGAGAGAAAGCTTGCTGTGCATTTAGCTCCTTTGAGGGTTTTGCCCAGAGCTTAGTGGGCACACCATAAGTAAAATAAAAGCTACACATCTGAGTAGACAGTCTCTACCAGCTGTCCTTACTGGGCTAATGGGCCACTGTTGCTCCCACCTGAGATAATAAAAATTCCAAGTGTTGTCCCAAGTCACTAAGCAAATGCCCACTGGAACTGTATAACCACCTTACATTTAGAAGCTAGGGAATTCAGTTTGTATCTAATCTTTGTTTTTTCTTAGAAATACTACAACTTTCTATATATCTTTTTTTTTTTAATTAAGTAAGAGGCAGGGAGGCAGAGATAGACTCTGCATGTGCCCCAACTGGTACCCACCTGGCAAGCCCCCTACCAGGTTATACTCTGCCCATCTGGCTACTGCTCCGTTGCTTGGCAATTGAGCTATTTAGCACCTGAGGTAAGGCCATGGAGCCAACCTCAACACCCGGGGCCAACTTTGCTCAAAACCATTCAAGCCATGGCTGCAGAAGAGGAAGGAGGGGGGCAGAGAAGCAGATAATCATTTCTCCTGTATGTCCTGACTGGGCATTGAACCCAGGACTTCTACATGCTGGGCCGACATTCTACCACTGAGCCAACGAGCCAGGTCCTGTATATGCCTTTAACATCACAGCTTATTTAACAGACTTATAATTAAAATAGAAAAAAGAAGTCAACGTGGTACCTGTGTGTTGTTCTTCAATCCATACTTGCAAATACATGAAGAGGAGTAGCCCTGCCACCCCAAATATCAGCACCGAGAAGAAGACTTGTTTGGGATTCATGACCATTTCAGACGGCTGCATTTCTCCTCATTTCTGAAGACCGCATGATTTGTTTTCCATATAGTTTCAATCCTTTCTTGTTCTCTTAAGTGCTTGTCCAATGAAATAACCTGAAAATTTTTTAGAAATCCACATTTTACCTTGGTGATGACATTTCTTTCCAAATATGGTATAAATATGCAATGTAGCAATAATACTGAAGACTTACACAAAACAGTTAACACTCTGAAGAGAAAAGGAACTAGCAGGTATCTCTAGAGTGGCAATTTTCTATTGTATACATTTATCTTATCTAAGGAATGTATCAACTTAAGAGTTAATAAGTAATACCTTAACGTTTAATTAGGTAAGTATGAGCAGATTTAAGGCCTCTTATATTGTACAGAGTAAAGCAGGTTCAGGTCACCTCACCTAGTTGTGAGGTGAACGACGACCAACTGAATTGCTGAAGAAAGTGTTTTGAAAGACATGTTCATGGAATAAAGAAAAAAATCACTTCGTGTCTTACAAATATATAAAGTTCAAAGATGAAGGGTTCACTCTATTATTTCCCTCTCATGTGAAAGTAATAGATTTCTCCAGTTTACAGTATATATTTAAAAACTCTTAAAGGCACAAAAGGAAAAATATTAAAAAATCAGAGTTCAAGGATGTCTTTCATAGAACCATGGGAGTACAGTATCTACCTCAGGTTACAGAAATCTACCTTAGTAATAAAAGCTGACTTTATTTAAAGAAATACTGAAATGACTGTTTCAGAACAATTTCATTTAGAGTAATCTTAACCTTTTTTTTTTAAAAAAACATACCGCCTTTGAGACTCTAATGAAAATAGAAACGTCTCCTTAGAAAAATATCAACAGACACAAAATCTTACATAAGCTATCAGTCTGTTTATAAGCCCTCACTGAAACCTGAGTTAAGAAGGTCTTCTCACCATGAACTGCCAAGCAAATATGAGCTCACATAGTTGGCCTAGTTAATGAGGCCAAGGTCACGGCTTTATATCTAATGCTGGCCAAAGACCTTGGTTGGCTCTGCTACTTGGCCACAGACCACACCCCTTCCTTGGATGAGACAAATAAATGGTTCCTAAATGTGAAGACATAACACCCACTGCTATGCTTAAAAATTCTTTCTCTCTCTTTTGTCCCCCCTCTATATATGCCTCCAAAACTTTTGGAATAATACTGATTTAGCATATTAAAGAGGCAATGGTGAGGTGTCAGGTAAAAGTCAACAACTGCAGTGGGAAATTTCTTGGCAGGTTAAAGGATAATATTTAGCTATTCTTGGCAAAACTAAATTTCACATAAACATTGAACTTCAAAGGTAAACTATGAAGTCAGAAGTAGTAGAAGCAAATGTAGTAGCACAATCTCTTGATTTGAAAAAAATAAATTCACCAAGTAGTTAAAGTCTTTATGCAGAACAACCACAAAATAATCACATTATGAATACATTGTTTTCTTTATGTTAATTGCCATATATTTCCTCATGTATAAGACACTCATGTATAAACCCATGTTAATTTTGGGGCCCGAAATTTGAACAAAAAAATAGATGACATAAAGTTATTGAACTCAAGTTATAGTTATCATAAAATTCATACAACTCCTCATTTGTGTGAAAAAGCGGGAAATGCAAGTAAAAACATCTACAACCACTGTATAAGATGCACCCAGGTTTTAGACCCCAAATTTTTCAGAAAAGGGTGTGTCCTACACAAAGGGGCCCAGAGGAAGAGGTGGTTGTCAGCAGTACCTGGGGAACTTTCTCAGGGCCACTTCTCTGAGTTCCCTGCGGAAGAGGCAGTGGTTAACATTTTGACGAGTACTTTTAAGGATTTCAAACATTTTTTGACTTTAGTACTAAAGAAAGTTTGTTAAGGAAAGTAGAAGAAAAAAAAATACTGCTGGTCTGATAGGTGATACTTTGCTCTTATAGTGATTCAAACTAAAAGATTATGGGCTTCCCAAGAACATGCAGCAACAATGGGTTCCTGAGGGAGGTTTGTAATTTGAGGTGTTCCAAGACTGAGGCCCTCAGGAAAAGCCACAAAGAGAAGCCAGCTTTCTCCTCTCTGGGTGCTGCAGGTACAACCAACAGGCAATCCCTGGGTGCACGAGAAGATTCAGAGAGAAATAAGCCAGTTATACAACGTCTACTACTAACAAAGAAATAGTTGTTTACAGGAGGAGATTTTTACAATCTGTCTACCTAATTAAAACCTACCTCAGAAGAAAGAGGATAGAAAAAATGCATAAATTGGGACAGAGGCACGGACCTGTGGGAATGAGGGGTGTGAAAGCCCAAAGCAGTAGTACTCCTTGGGGCTTTGCAGAGGAGATTTATAACCTGTGATGGTAGAAAGAGATGATGCATTTGCCCTTCCTCTCTGTGGGATATGGTGCTATCCTCTGACATATCCTCCTGGGAAAGAAGTCAGTAGAAAACGTGTAACTGTTATTATGGCAGATGTGAGTGGGACTGAGTGATTAAAGCCACAAGGCAGAAAGGCAATCTGGTGTAAAACGGAGAGATACATTAGGCTTTTCTCCCATCTCAGTCCATTAACGCAATGCTGGCATTAGGAAGGAAATGGTTCTCATTAAACAAAGGTGAGGCAGTAAGAGCAGCAGTATCGCTTTGAGCAAACCTGAAAGTCAGAAAGAAAGAAAAAAATCTGAAGGTCAGTAGTGATGGAAAAACATGCCTATTTGGAGATCATACATCTATATCCAAGCCTGCAGGAAAACGTGCAGACTGTTGGAGATTGAAATGACTTGGGAAAATGCTATTTTATGTACAAGCATTATACAGCATTTCCATGGTTAAAAGCTTCCTGTATTTTGTGCAATTCCTTCCTCTCCCCACTCATAGTAAGACCTTGATCTCAACAGGTACTCGGTGTGTTGCACTGAACTAAATTTGTAGCTCCTATAAAAAATACAGGTGATTAATTAATTTTCTAGTTGTGCTTATAAATCCTTAGGCCTAATCTCTAAATGGAGAAATATGCACTATAAAATACTGAGAGAGAGGTCTGCATGAGTGTTAAAAAATACTTAATTTTTTATTTGCCTATCCAATTAATTTATCCCTAACAATTACACAAAGAAATATAAAAATAATTGTTTCACTTTGCTATCTTTTTCCCAACACTTTAACAATTATTATTTTTTTAAAAAGATGGGCAACATCACTAATCCTCAGGGAAATGCAAATCAAAATCACAAGCATTATCACCTCACACCTGTGAAAATGGCTATTACCAGGATGACAAAAAAATAACAAATGCTGGAGAGGACATATGTGAGGAAAAGGGAAACCTTGTGTTATGTTTGTGGAAAGGTAAATTGGTGCAGCCATTATGAAAAACAGTATGGAAGGCCCTCAAAAAATTAAAAATAGGACTATCATATCATCTAGTAATTTTACTTCTGAGAACATATCTGAATAAATGAAACACTTTGTTGAAGAGGTATCCATAATTCATGTTCACAGCAGAGTTACTTATCATAGCCAAGGCATAAAAACAACTCAAGTGCCCACTGACAAAATAAATGAATAAAGAAGTTGTGACAAATATGTTTATAGATATAATAGAACATTATTCAGACATAATAAAGGAGGAAATTCTGCCATTTGGAACATGGATGGACCTTGAAGGCATTATGCTAAATAAGTTAAACAAACAAAAATGAAAACAAATACTGTATGATCTCACTCATAAGTGGATCTAAAGAAAACAGACTTATAGAAAAAAAGAACAGATTTGTGGTTACCAGAGGTTAAGGGGGAGGGGTAGGTGGAAAATTGAATGAAGGTGGTCAAAAGGTACAAATTTCCAATCATAAGATAAATAAGTACTAGGGATGTAATATACAACATGACTATAGCTAACACTTCTGTATGGTATATGTGAACATTAAGAGTTTTTATCAAAGAAACATTTTGTTTTCTTTTTTTATTTTTTGTATCTATATGAGATGATGGATGTTTACTAAACTTACAGTGATAATAATTTTACAATATATGTAAATTATATCATTCTGATTCTGTGCCCTTTAAATGTATACAGGTCTTTCATCTCAGTAAAACTGAAAAAATTTATTTAAGTAATCCCAGTTACCAATACAAACATTTGGGACTTTAATATACATAGTAATAAAAAATACTAGATGGAGGCAAGTTATTTAAGAGGAAATTATGAGTTGTCCAGTTCAGCAGCAGTCTGCAATTTTAGAGAGGGAGTTGTGGAGTTTTAGAAAGGTCAGTTAGGACCAAATTACGTAATTTGGTGTCGAAGAACCCTAGAGTGAGGGGACCCCAGCAGTCCTTGCTTTCGCCTTTCCAGCAGCTGGTGCACCATTCTCTCTTTCCTATTCTCTGAGCAATCGGAGACCATAGGGATGAACTTCCTCAGTTTGTTACCACTCCTCACAAAGTATCCCCACCTACATTCGTTTGTCTGTATCTTTAATGAACAAGAGTACCCACTCTTGCCTCTCTCCCTTTCAGACTGCTGTCAAGCAGAGCTTCACCAACAACACCCAGTCTGGATGTGATCCTCAACTCCTTTCCTGGGACTTCTTTCTCTGTGAACCCACCAGAAAGTGGGTTTGTCCTATTGCTGTCATTCCCAGACAAGCGCCAAGAAAGAGTACTCAGTCCTGAGTGCCTCAGACTTCTAGCTCTCAGCCATTTCTCACCCCTCAGTTGTCAGGGAGGCAGATGTGACCAGGCTCAGAAGTTGTGTAGAAATTGAAAATTTGTCATTCTCTGGTAATTTTTATATTTTTGCTTTATTATTTGCTACTCTAGTTTTCTCTTCTATGAATTTCCTTTTTCATTTATTTCCCATTTTTCTTAATGATTTGTAGTTCTTCATGAGCTTTGGAGGATAATTCTTGCTTAATTATAAGCATTATAAAAACCTTCCTGACATTTTCTCTCCTTTACTTAGCTGGTGGTGTGGTTGTTTTATTTTGCAGAAGTTATAAATCAATTTTATCACTTTTTCCTTATGTCAGTTAGTCTTGGGGGGGAAAAAAAACAAACATGAGCTATACTCAAGCTCATGAAATTGTTTGGGATCATTTACAAAGATGTGACCAGGGTTTTGGGAATCAATAAGGGACAGAGCAGTCCACAAGCTTAAGTACAGCAACCACTCCTAGAAGTGAAGACAGGAAATAAAGAGGGAACCAGAAGAATCACTATCCCAACCTCAATTTTCTCCTGTCCTTGGACTTCCTGTCAGTGACTGCCATTTAGCAAAATCAGCTAAAAGCCTGAGAACCTGGGAGCTCTTACACAGCACATTGTCACGACCCTCCAATCCTACAGAGCAGAGATGGGTCGTATCTGTGTTCCTTATGAATTTTATCAGATAATATTTCTTA
Organism: Rhynchonycteris naso; assembly: GCA_037038555.1. Taxonomy (NCBI): domain Eukaryota; kingdom Metazoa; phylum Chordata; class Mammalia; order Chiroptera; family Emballonuridae; genus Rhynchonycteris; species Rhynchonycteris naso. The sequence goes on along the minus strand of CM072999.1, from coordinate 169,053,043 downwards.
CCTTCAAATAATAAAATTATTCTTCTGTATTTCCTTCCAAAGTTTTAAAGTTATCCTTTTCATATTTAGTACTGAAAGCCACCTAGAATTTATTTTGTGTACATTGTAAGCTATCTATTCCATCTAGATAGTTATTGTCCAACTCTATTTATTGAGTAGTCTATCATTTTACTACTGGTTTTAATGCTGATTTTGTTATATTTCAAATTCCTCTATTATGTTTGCTATTGTATCTTGACACTATTCTGTTCTGTTGTCATATTATATGTTTATACAAACTTCTAGGTCTATTTTTAAAGGATGGAAAATGAATCTGATTACTGTTTTAATTTTGTTAATGATTATTTGCTTATTCGTTTTACTTTTGTGAATCAGCTTTAGAAAATTATATTGTCTATACAAATATTTCCTTTTAGTTTCTAAATTTATAAGTAGAAAATTGTTTATGATTGTTTTATAATTTTAAGTATCTTTCATAGCTGTATGTATATAATGTTTTATTCTTAATATTATATATTTGTGTTTTTTTTCTTGTTTTCTTTGATTATTTTTGCCAGAGATTTGTCTGTTTATTAAAAGTACACTGTAATTTCCCTGTATGCTTTTGTTCTCTATTGAATTGATTTTGTCTCTTATCTTTATTTCTCCATTTTATTTTTCTTTAGGAATGGATATCTGTTCTATCTTTTTCTCCAAAATTTTGAATTAGTTTATGTGTTTTAGATCTCTCCTTTTTAGAAAATACATTTATGTAAGGTCACTAATTTCCTCCAAAATAACTTTAGCAGCAAACCATGTTTTAAATGTCATTGTCATATGCTTCTAAATATTTTATAATTTAAATGACAAATGTCTCTATTTTATTTTTTTTAATATTTTTCTTCTCTTCTGTTAGACTGATAGTTTCCTAAAGTTATCTAATCCTCTCTGTTCCTCTTTCTTTGAATCTATATGTTTTGTTTGTCAGCTGAGCAGTAATTACCTAGTAAAGTACACAATTTTCACAAAATCTTTATAGTGTGCTTTAAACATTCATTGGACAATATTTTCTCACCCTGCTCATGTTTGAGATATTCTACTTAATTTTAATCACTTAAAAGAAATACTTATTAATTAAATATTTAAATTCACTGGTATTTTATAAGTTTTGTGTTCAGTATTAATTTTTGACTAGTAAACCGTCCCTCTGAGTTCACTTTCTTTCTTACCAAACTACAGAAAAATATTTTTCCAGTGAATATCAGTGTCAAACTATCTTAGATTTTATATACATCTTATTTTGTCCTCACTCTGGAGCTGAGTATCAATTGAGGTTAAAAATTATTTTCTGTCAGTACTCTGAAGAGTATATTCATTGTCTTCTGTCATCTGTTGATATTGATGTCAGTTGTCAATTTAATAGTTTAAGAACTGTCCACAGTTTCAATCTGATGTATCTTGGCATAGGTTTATTTTTAAGCACAATGTTTCATACTTACAGTATATTTTTTACTTGAATACCTATTTCTTTCTCTTTTTCTGAAAAATAAAATGACGTTGATCAACATATAATTGTCAGCATTAAAATTTTATTTTTGCAATATTTTCTAAATTTTGAAACCTTTCAACATATCTTATATATATTTTGACCACTCTGTCATCTTCTATTTGCTTGTTTTGCGATTAGACTAGAATACCAAAACATAAACACACTTCCCCTCTTGACCAGAATTCCACATGTAAACTTCTCAGACTTAATTTTTTTTATCTGTAAAAATGGGACAATGAAATCTGCCCTATGTATCAAACAGCTTTTAAAAAATTGAAGAAAATGTGATGATTTTTTGAAAAATCATAAAGACAGTGTGAATTATAAAGCATTTTATACAGTAACCTGAATTAAGGAGTTTAACTTTTTATTTGTTAGGTGTTGTGGGCACATATATATTTTAAAATATTCCATTTCTCTCAATCAGAATGAAATTAAATTGTGGTATGTAGTCTAATGATATCACTGGGAAAATTTTTTTTCTGTTTCTGTTGCATGAGGTTTTAGAACTGTTTCTATATATTTCTGCATCACTGATTATAAATCTGAAATCTGTATTTTGGTGCATGCTCCAGTTTTTAAGAAATTTTAATTTATTTTGTTACAGTTGATGGCATGCATTGATTTTTAAATTGGAGTTAAAAGGCAACGACTCTTGGATTGAACATAACCACAAGGTAATCAATGCTTTACAAACATCACTTTTACCTAATTGTAGTTGTTTTAAATGTAAAAAATTATTATTTGATAAAAACACCCTCTTATTTTCTTTTAAGATTGAATCATGGCTTCTTCGAATAGGCATAAATGTAAGTAAGAATAGTCCTAACACCTTCTGTTATACATGTGGCTGTTACACATTTCAGTGTCAAAGGTGCAATATTTCATCATTTGTGACACGTGCATATATTGCCTATTTTCAAGTTCCCCTTGGCAATCAAGATAAGAATTGGGCTCCTCATATTGTGTGTCATAATTGTGAGGAAATGCTTTGTAACTGGACAAAAGGAAAACACAAAGGAATACCTTTAGGTATTCCCATGGTTTGGTGTGAACCTAAGGACCACAGCAGTGACTGTGATTTCTGTCTGATCCATACAAAGGGAATCAGCAAAGAAAAAATGGCATATGATCACATATCCTAATATTCATTCCTTCAGCAATACGACCTATCCCACACTTTGAGACACTCTTGGTTCTAGTTTTCAATGGTTTTATTTCTTCTAAGGATGAAGAAAGTGAACATGATGATCATGTGTATTTTGATAAGATGCATGAGGAAATGGTTGTAGAATCTGAAGAGTCTTCTTCTGATGCTAAGCAGTCGTTAACTCCTCAGCAGTTTAGCCAACCCGAACTGAATGACATAGTAAGAGGTTTGGGCTTATCAAAGAAAGCAGCTGAGTTTTTAGCCTCCAGGCTTCAAGAAAAGAATGAATGTACTTCACCGATCAGCTAAAGTATCCCATTTCAGGAAGCGTGAACAAATTTTTGTGGACTTTTTTTCTGAAGACAAACACTTTGTTTACTGTCATGATATCAGTAGTCTTCTCGGTCAGCTAGATGTTACCACTTACAGTCCAACAGAATGGTGGCTATTTCTTGATGGCTCTAAATGGACTCTGAAATGTGTTCTCCTACACAATGGTAATATTTATGCAGTGGTACAAATTGGTTATTCAATTCATCTGCGAGAAGATTATAATGACAGAAAAATTATCCTAGATTTTCTGAAGTCTGAGGAGTATAACTGGATCATTTGTGTGGATCTTAAAATGGTAAATTTCCTGCTAGGACAACAGAGAGGTTTCACGAAGTATCCTTGCTTTCTGTGTTTTCGGGACAGCTGACTAGGGAGAAACACTGGACACAGAAGGAGTGGCCAAAATGTGAAGCTCTGGAAGTAGGGATGCAAAATATTGTGAATGAGCCTGTAGTTAATCGAGACAGGATCATTTTTTCTCCCACTTCACATCAAACTTGGTTTAAAGAAGCAGTTTATTCAGGCTGTGAATAGAGAAAATGAATGCTTTCAACATATTATTTCTGCTTTTCCTGCCTTGTCTTTCGAGAAGATAAAAGCAGGTGCATTCAATGGACCTCAAATTCAAACCCTCATTTGCCAGGAAGATGAATAAGGAGGAGAAAGCAGAATGGCAGTCTTTTGTGGCAGTTACAAAGAACTTCCTGGGCAACAAAACAGCAGAAAACTAGGAACTTTTGGTTCAAAGGATGCTGTTGGCTTTCTGCGACATTGGATGTAACATGAGTGTTAAGATTCACTTCCTGAACAGTCACCTTGATAAGTTTCCTGAAAATCTTGGAGTTATTAGTGATAAGCAGGGAGAACGCTTTCATCAAGATCTGAAGACGATGGAAGAGCATTATCAGGGGTGATGGGACAGAAATATGATGTCAGACTACTGCTGGAATATCAAATAAGATTGTCCTCAACAAGTACACAAATGCAAGAACTACAAACTCAAATTTTTGCCTGAATAAAATTTAAATAAGTTTCTCGCAAATTTTATGATTAAAATAAGTGTTTTAAGACGTTCTATTTTGAAATTTTAGACAAATTCTGATGCAATCATATCATTTAGTGTATTAGTGTATTTACTGCATTATATAAATAATTATATTTTTACAAAGATGATGACTAAGAAGACATTCTACTTCATTATGTTAAAGTAAATGTTGAAAATTTTACAATAAGATGAAAACCTAAAATCTTGAATTGCAAAAAAAACTGTAGCTTACAGAGAAAAAAAAAATGTCAGATTTGAGATCAGCACACTCGAGTTAGGTAAGAACAAGTATTTTTTGTGGATGCAACAACAATTTTGTTCTCCAGTGATATTTAATCAATTATGGACAGTGTTTTATTTAAAAGAAAGAAACCTAGATAGTACCCATCTTATTTAGTCATTGTAAAATGTGTTAATAACCATAAAACAGTTAATATTGACTGAATTATTTTTAATTGAATGAGTAACATGACTTTGCTACTATTTTAGAAATTAAATAACCCTCTTCTGATTCATTTTATTATAGTGCAATTCATGAAATTCTATATACAATTTCTGTATATTTTTATCTAATCATTAAAAAAGTTCAAATGTTTTTAACATGTTTTAAAGTGTATAAACTTTTATTTTGAAATTATTTTTGATCCACATAGACGTTGCAGAAAGAATAGAGTCCCTATATAGTCTTAATCCAGCTTCCTCCAATGATAACATTTTATATAACCAAGGACAATTTATTAAAACCAGGAAGTTAGCAATAGTATATGTGGAAGGCAGAGTAATGGCCTCCCAAAGAGGTCTATCCCTTAATCAGTGGAGCTTGTGAACACGGTCCCTTACATGGCAATGGAGAATTAAAGTGCAGATGGAATGAAGATAGAGAAATTATTCTGGATTACCTGGTGGACCCAATGTAATCACGATGGTACTTAAAAGTGGAAGAGGAAAGCAGCAGAGAAGGTCAGAGTGATATGATAGAGAAGAACATACCCTTGTTAGCTTTGCAGCTGTTGGAAATGAAACAAGGGAACCGTGAGCCAAGGAATGCAGGCAGCCTCCACAAGCTAGAAAAGACAAGAAACAGCCTACCTCGAACTCACAGAAAAGAATGAGGGCCTGCTGAAACCTGGACTTTAGCTTGTGTCAGACTTCTGACTCATGGAAGCTGTTTAAGCTACTACATTTGCAATGATTTGTTATGGCAGCAAAGAAAACTAATATAGTATAATACTATTACAAGGTAACATTAAAAAAAGTTTTGTGAAATTGTTATGAATGGGTAGAATCATGCTGATCCTTTCAAATATTTTCTACATGGCTTCTCAGGTATAGTGTCCCATGTTCTATTCTGGTAATAGCTCAATGATTGAATGCATTTTTTCATATAAAAGATAAAAACTTATTATTTTACTAGACACTAATTTGCAGGTACTTCCTTATACACTTTGTTGTTTTGATTTCCTGTATAATTTATTTAACAGGTACCTTCTACTTTCAGCTGTTGTAATTAAAATTTAATTATAATTAAAATTTTTTAACAAGACTTTACCTTTATCAGCTCTGTTTTAGAAAAAGTTTTGAATTCTTATTTTATATTCTAGTGTTCAATATAGTCATTTTTAAGCAAAAATAGATCTTTAAAGACTGCATAAGACTAAAACCAAAGGTTCTTTGCAAACACTTGTTAGTATTAGAGACAGGAAAAGAAACACTCACAGAGATAGTTATTAAATGAATAGCTCATCTTAACTCTCATTTTATTCTTGTTCTACATTCTAAAATTTTAAAGTGTTAAAAGATTTCCAAGTGTTAATTATGGACGATACAAAAATACTGTTGTGTTTTATTTTTGTTTAAGCATTCATAAGAATTTGTAACATGTATTTGCATGCCAGTCAGAAATTATTAGGATCATGTTAGGTAACACATAAAGTATACAACATAAAATTCTGTTGTATTAAAGGGACCTTTGAAAATAGAGAAAGTCCCTGAAGTTTTTCTGAGTCCTGGGATTTGACCATGGTGATACAAGAAAATGGTAATTTTCATTATCATGTCTAAAATGACTTGAAGGAGTTATCAGCAGAGATTAAGTCATATGAGGCAAGGGAATTAACAAATGTAGTGAAATAATCGAGTTTTAGTTGTTGTAATAATTAATAATGTAACCTAGGAAGTGCTGAGTAGAAGATGGCTTCATGTCCATGATTGGAATCAATTGTGGTATTACTGATAGAAATTGGATGGTTACAAGTAGGAAGTGGAATAAAGAGTATTCAAGTGGACACTCTGCTGCCTCCCTGATGCTCATTATGCTCAGGTGGAAGCCATGCAGTTTACCACAGACTGTCCCGATCTTCACATACCCTTCTGTAACATATGTTTTACAAGGATATTTGTTACTGGATTTAGGGTCCACTCTGATAACCTAGGATGAGTTTATCTTGAGATCCTTAACTTAATTACATAAGCGAAGATTCTTTTTTTCCAGATAAGCTTGCAGGTTCCATGAGTTAGGATGTAGACACACTTTATTGGGGAGGTTACCATTCAACCCTTTACACTAGGTAACCCAGTCTTTCCCTGGCCATAGTGATTGTTTCAAAGGTGATCTAATCAGAACAAAGCTTAGAGCTTGGGCTGGATGGTGGTGGGAAGTAATATTTTCTCTCCCAATGAATGTGAATAAGAAAGCCCACAGTTCTGCTGTTGCTAGAAGCCTTCTGGCTGCCCTGATGAAAGCCAGCCTAAGAAACAAGGCAGCACAGAGGGAGGCAAAGCTGAGTCACCCACAAGGAAAGAGGAAAAGCTTCAACTGGATCCTGACTGTACTCACTCGCCTCTGCATTTGTAATTTAGAAAAGCCAATAAATTTCCTTTAGATTTCAATCTATTATCAAGCAACTATACGTATAGTAATAGAGCTAAGGAATAAGTTAGATTTTGGGTGTAGCACTTTTGGCAGGATAATCAGAAATAAATGGAAGTAATAATAACATTTATGGAGCAGTTATTACATCTAGGCACTACTCTAAGCATTTAACATTGATTATTTAATTTAATTCCCACGATAACATTATCTTCTCAGATAAATCTGCAGAACTGGTTCCCATAACCACAAAGTGTGAAGCAGAGTTCAGTGGAAGATGAGGTGAGAGGTGAACAGAGGCCACTCCACAGAGGGCCTTGGCGTCAACCTATTGTGATTGTATTTGTCCTGTGGATACTGAGAAACCTAAGACAGGCTTGAATTACCATATTTGCATTTGGGGAGATCGCTCAGGCTGCAAAGACTGAACTGAAGAAAGGAAGACCATAGACATTCAGGAAGAGAAAGGAGAGCCATTAGGCAAGAAATCCTCTGAGCAGAGATTGAACTGGATGATATTCCAGTCCCCAAATCTGCCTATGCTTTAATTTACATCCATTCTCTTGTTTCTCATTTCTGGAGACAGTGTATTGTAGTGTAAGCTAAGCAGGTAGTTACTTTACACAAATTATATACTACATTACATACATACTATACTAACATGCAGTATTGTTCTTAAATATGACGTCTCTGGGGTCCAACGGTCTGGGTTTAAAACGCAGCTTGGCAACCAACTAGTTCAGTGACACAGTTTATTATGTGACCTCTGTGTGCCTCAGTTTCCTCACATCTAAACTGGGGATAATAGGAATACCTACCATGGGAGGGAGCTGTGAGATAAGTTAATTGATGAAAAATATTTAGAATACTTGGCTTAAAGAATGTTGTACAATATTAAGATGTTAATATCTTTACATTCCAGGTGACCACCATTAAGACAGTGGCATTGCAGTTAATCAATAAGTATATGTTGAAAGAGTGGGGATTTTAACTTCAGAAGGCAGTCTATTTTTACTGTTAGAGGTTTATTCTTTCAATTCAAGCGAATTCAATCTGATCAATAAACATCCATTAAGCCTGAATATGACTAAGGCCCTGTGCCAGACACTAGGCAATGCCAAAATCAGTAAAGTTTAAACTCTGTTCTTCATCAGAGAATACTGGAATGTACTTCTTCATAACTTGTACAAGTTGGTTCTAGTAGAGCCTTCTAGAACAATTCATAATAAATCTGTTCTCTCCTTTACAGGACAGATTTTATAATTATTGAAGACAATTATCCTGTCTGCCCTTAATCATTTTTTATTCCAATAAACCATAAATATACAAAGTTCATTCAGCCATTCCTATAGGACCTGGGTTAGAAACATTCAGTCCATTTAATCAGTCAATTTAATCACTTTCCTTTAGACACATTCATATTTGTTAATGCTTCCCTTTAAATACAGGGCTCAGAAGTAGATACAATAATCCAAGCATGATGGAACAGGTGGAAAGTGTTATGAAAATCAGCACTGTAAAAATAATGGCTAAATTTGAGTGCATCCACAGAAAAATAAGAACAAACGAAACAGGTTATAGGATGGAGTCTGGGAGGCTTCCCTCAGTCAGACAACAAGGAAATAGAAAAATCTTTAAAAACACTGAAGCAAAAGTTTGTGAAGTAGGAAACATATCCTAAAGAAAATGCAATTAAGAATCCACGATAGAATATCAGTGCATACTAGGCAGTAAATAAAACATGCATTTAATAAACAAATGTAAGAATTTAAGGAATAGTAAACATGAGGTTAACTATGAAATGTGTCCTCTCCCCTGCCAAATGGAAAATGATGAAACCAGAAAAGATACCTTGGCCAATGTGGAAATTATTAAGAGAAGATAAAAAAGAAATACGAGATTTTGAGGAGAAGATTTGAAAGAGCATGTACTATCCCAACCATTAGTTTGAAGTGTCAAAAAAAAAAAAATACATGCATAGTAGAAAATGGTAGTTGTTACATAAACAAATGTTATTCATATACCCGTAGCCTTAAACCTTAAGTAATAATGAGGTACTTTGGATACTATGTAAATAAGAAATATATTCTAATTAAAATTTTTGTTTTCTGTTTCAATGATTGCAGGACACATAATTTTTTCATGTCAACTAAAAGAAGGAGTTTACTTTTCAGGGTGATAGTCCAATATATAAAGGATTTACAAAATCTAGTAAGTTTGGTGGGGTATTAAGTGGAAAAAGTGTTACAATCTAAAAATAGGGTAATACAGGATGGTAGGAAGAAAGAGAGAATTGTAAAAACTTCACAAAAATATATCTATTTCAAAAAGACCTCAAAAACCAAGTTAATAAGGCCTGGCATGCAATTAAATATTATACAAATGAAATATTGACATGTCAGATGAATAATTAAAATAATAAGATCCAATAATGTTGAAAATGGAAAGATTTCATTCTTTTCCTGACTAAATAAAATAAGTCATTCAGAGAAAGATAAATACCATACTATTTCATTTGCATGTAGAATAAAAAAAGTGAATGAGCAAACAAAACAGAAACAATATAATAGAAACAGAGAAAAAATTGATAGTTGCCAAATGGGAGGAGGCTTGAGGGCTGGGTGAAAAAAGTGAAAGGAATTAAGAGTACAAATGAGCAGTTATAAAAATACTCATGGGGATGTAAAGTACAACTTAGTGAATGTAATCAATACTATTGTAATAAATATGTGCCAGGGGGGTACAAGACTTACTGGTGTGATCACTTTGCAAAGTATATAAGTGTCTAATCACTATGTTGTACACCTGAAATTAATATAACATTGCATGTCAAGTGTAATTAAAAATAAAAATATATAAAAATAAAACTTCGTAAGACTAAAAAATAATGGAAAAATATTTATCGTATGTTCGTAAGTGAAAAAGGCAGATTATAAAACTTCTGGGATGTGCGGCTTACTAAATATTGCATTTTGACCAGTCTGATCACATGGCAGAATGGCACATTTTGGCTCTGCTTATGGTTGGTCACGTTTGTGTGCCTAGTAAATAATAAAACAGAACGGAACTGGGCAGCACCTAAGAGGCAACAGTCAGGAATGTCAGGAAGTCAGGTTGATCTTTGCACGTACTTCTTATGAGTAAGCAGTAAATTAGAATGTTAGCTACAATATTAACATAGAATGCGTCAAACTGGGTTTAGAATTTTACCTTTCCTGGTAAAATAGCAATATCTATACTTAACTGATGTTGAAGAGTTGAGACTAGTTTCAGTACAACAAATCCTTACAGTAAATAATTTAGACAAGGTAGTCATTTCTCTGTTCAACTACCTGTCTATACATATTTCAAATTACTCAAATTACTATTTTTATGGTGAGACAATAACACAGATTGCTTTATTATTACTATTGTTACTGGTTGTTACATATATAAAGTGTCTTTTATATGTTGTCATCTACATATTACTTTATTGTTAAATTCCCTCCCTCCTCTGCTCATCAATAACAATAAAATTCTTGTAAAAGTATTATATTTATAAAGTATCTGTTTCCTTTTACCAGATATATTGTTAATGATTAACTAGGCAGTCAACACTTATAAGGAAGACTGATTTTTTTCTTTCACTATATATTATTTAAACATCTGATGTGTTGCTATCATCTAATGTCTCTTATAGAAAGGTTATTATTATTTTCCATAAAATAGTAAAATTCTGCTGTTAACATAAAACTCTGTAAGACACTAGAAATATGTGTATATTCTAAAATGAAAATAATTTGTGTCTTATAGATAGTAAAGTTTGTGAGCCATGTACTCATGGTTAGCTTTAAGCAATCTCATGTAAATATTTATTAAATTCTCCTGTGTGCTCCCTCTCTTTCCTCTTGCTTCTCATTCTAACCCATCTGCACTTAGCCTGTAGCATTTAAGAAAAAAAAAAATAACATGAATGAAAACAGTACAGGTGCTAACTTCAAATCTTGGTTTTAAAAGAAAAATAAAATCTGCAAAAATATCTACTGACAAAAACATATGGTAAGTTCTTAAAGCAGTTTCAAAGAACACACCACAAAAACAGTGTTCATATTATAATATCAAAGTACCTGCTTAGGGTAGTTATTGAAATAAGTATAGATATATTGGGAAGCCCGAAATGCTGCCAACAAAGGAAAGCAGAAATAATACATAACTTTGAATGTTAATGTTCCATAAAAAAGCATGAAATACAACAAAACATGTAAAAGAGGTATTGTGAAACCCCAAGGATTCTACAAAATTATAAATAGTGATTTTTTAATTCTGTTATTGCATCTGTTAAGTTTAATTAATGTAATCAACTAATTAGTAAAGAGGATTTCTAGTTAAATAGAGGCCGACTAAGCTCACATACTCCCCTCTTCAAATTCCTCTAAAATGAAAGCCGAGAAACCAAACACATACACATATGTACAAAGAGGTAGGTAAGGGAAGAGGAGAAACGATTACAAGAGTGAGAACACAATAAAGTTTTAGAAAATGAAATGCAGGCAGAGGGGTGATAACCAAACTAAAAGATCATAAATGCTGAAATGAAAGTGTTTCCCCAGATACCAAAAAGAAGCAAGATACTACATGCTATGAAAGGCACAAAAGTGCACTGGTTTCTCCAGAGGAGGAAAGGAAACAGAGGATAGAATAGATAACAAGAAAGAAGCTAGGCAAACAACAACAAAAATTAACAAATAAAAAGTTCAAAAGAACTGTATTTTTCATACTTAGAAAGATAAGAGAAAATATTGGTTCCATCAAAGCAGGATGGAACCCTATATTTAATAAAAAGAAAAGATATCAGAGTAAAAACAATAATAAAAAATAAAAAGCTAGAAGATAAGCTCCTTCTCAGAAGGACAGAGATGGAAAATTGAAGAAGAAAAGAAAAATCCAGGAAACAGAATTAGTCAAGGGGCTTAAAAACCTGAATAAGAGGAGTTCCAGGTGGATGGAACTGAGAAAGCAAAAGGAAGACTACTGGTGATATGGTTTGAGAACATTTCAGGGAACTGAGGGACATGAGTTCCAGATTTAAACGGATTGCTGAGTACTTAGCCACGGGATAAGAAACACATCAAGGGACATCATATCGACATTTAGAACACTAGAGATGGAGAAAATATTTCATGTGCTGTCACAGAGAACCAACCAGAACATATCTGGAGGATCAAGAGTCAGATACATGAGTCTTGTCACCAACAGCAATTCTGGAATCGAAAACAAGGCAATGGTACAGAATGCCTTCAAAATTCTCAAGGAAAATAATTTTAATCACTTAAATTACTAAAATCACTTAAAATTCCATTACATTCTACTTAACTCTCAACTAAAGGTGTGGGTAGAATAAGCATTTTCAGATAGGTTCTCAACAAAATTTACTTCCCAAAAAGCTACCAGGGGACCTGACAAAGCAAGGGCTTAAGAAAAGGGGAAGAAATAAGATATAGTATAGAAAACCACAGGTTCAGCAAAGGAGAGAGATAAGAGAAAACCCTGGGAGGTGAAGTTGTAGAATGGGTTTAGGGGACACGCAGTTCAAACTGGAGGCTTCAGAGAAACTTCAGAAAGATAAAACTATAGACTAACTGACTTGTGTAAATGTCTAGACAAGATATTTAAACAGTGACGAAGTTTGCCTGAGTCAGTGAAAAAAAAAACACCAAAAAACTTAAAACATTAAGCAAATGAAAAAGTAAGACATTATTAACTTCAGGGAAAATTTTAAAAAATCAGGAAAAGATTAGATTAAGCTGCATGGCTAAGCTATAGATAATATTCACACAGCCATGATTATGAAAACATGACTATGTATAACAAATATTATCACTGTTTTGGGAGGGTTAGAGACTTGGAAAGGACAAGGACATATATATGTGATACGATGAGGAAGAAAAAAAGGAATAAATTCTCTTCTGTCATTGTGGAAAATCAGTAAGTAGATATAAACTAAAATATCAAGCCCCAAAACATGGTTATTATTTAGAGACAGAAGTAAATACCAAAATATGAAAGTTCACATGACTCATACTAGGAAGAGCCAGAATCCAAACTCAGTTTTGTCTCCAAATTACATCTTTCCACTAAACTTACAGGTACTCTTCAAATAAAACTTACATGAAGTGATGTCAGCACCATGAAATCTATTAAAAATTGTTCAAAATGAGCTAATTTACTTTTTTAAATTACTTACCCAAAGTCAGAGTTGACTAAGTAAACTGGTAGTCTAAGCAGGATAAAAGAGACTATTTGTCTTAAGAAAACATTCTATTTTCCAACACAGACATCATTACATCATTTATCTGCATCTAAGTTACTCACAAAGTGGACATCCACATTGCAATGTTCTAATCAGCTGTCATTTGGTCACTCAGACAATCACAGAGAGCTTCCTTTTTTATGGTTATTTCCTTTTTGCCATTGCAAAGTATTTATCTTCTGAGTTCCTGACGGATTTGGCCATTGGCCTTTTGCCTTTCTAAAATGTCTTACATCCCTGGCTCCTATCATGGTCTTGCTTGTTCAGCCTTTAACAATCTCATCCATTTCTCTTTATTTTCTTGTATTTTGACTTTCTTTTCACTGCTCAGCCATCTTTGAAATGATCTAACATCTGCAAACACAAAAATTTAACTCATGTTCCAGTTTTAATAACTCACTAGTTCTGGTCTCATATTTCTAATTGCCTACTGGACATTTCCATTTGTATGTTCTACCATTCCTCACACTTTTTAACTGGACTAAATTTTTTATAATGAAAAACAAGGACTTTCTTGATCTAGTTCTTATTCAACTCCATAGTTTTGTCCCTCACACATCTACCTCAACCTCTAGGCTCAAGACCGGTTGAACTATTTAATTTGTAAGAACTAACAACATTCCCTACATCCCAGTCACAACAAAATCCTCTCCTTTCTTTTTCAGACCCTCTACCAACCTCAAACTGGTCCCTGTTTTTTCTTTAGGACTCATCTTTGAAGTGACATTCATGGTATCCATGTGCCAAACATAGTACTTTAGACATAGTGAATGGAATAAAAATATTTGTAGAATAAATGAACAGAAAGACTTGGGAATAAATGACTTATTTCCAGATAATCTCTTCAACTCAATACAAATAATGCTGTCTGGTCAATCTTTTAAGATACTGCTTATTAAAATGTTTTTCCTTTGCTTAAAAAGCCATTAAGTTGTGTTTTTATTTCTTTGTTTTTTACAATTTTTTATTCATTGATTTTAGTCAGAGAGGAAAGGAAAGGAAGAGAGAGAGAAAGAGGAAAAGAGAGACAAGAACATTGATCTGTTCCTATATGTGCCTTGACAGGGGATAGAACTGGCAACCTCTGTGCTTTGGGCTGATTCTCTAACCAATGGAGCTATCTGGCTTGGGCAAAAAAAGAAAAGAAAAGAAAAGAACGCATCAATTTTTTAGTCTAAGAAAATTCTTCAGTTTGCTTTTTCGGCTCTTTATACAGTAGTCACCATGACTAATTTCCTGCTGCTCCCCAACATGAAGCCTCCTCTCTGGTTCCACTGATTCCTGAGCACTCCATGCCAATGTCTACATTCACCAGTGGGTTTTTGCTCTTTACTCCCTCCGTCATGGAACTTTCTTTCTTTCTGACTCTCTCAGATATCTCAAAGCCAACTTCTACATTAAGCATTCTTTGAATTACTCAAGGCCGTATCAATTTAGATGATGTCATTTGACAGGCACTGTTTAGGTACCGGGACACAAAAGTTAGTAGGGAAGAAGCAGAACAAGCTAGAACCCATTAAATATATGATTAGAAAGTGTGACAAGTACTAAAAGCAAGGGGCAAGGTAGAGAGTGTTGGTTATAGAACCAGCAGACCTTCTTTAGATGTGTTGGGCAGAGAAGGCAGCTTTGAAGAGATGATGTCTAAAGATGAGATCTGATTGATAAAATGGACTGGTCAAGTGCAAAGTGGTGAAGGGAGCAGGTATTCTACAGAGTGCAAATACTCTGAAAGAGAGAAGAACTTAGCATATTCTAGGAACTGGAAAATCAGCATGGCTGAAGCTTAATGAATAAAAGGAAAGTGGTCTAAGATGAGCATGGAAACTTAGGCAAGGTCCTACCAGGCCCTTAAGGGCACTTCTGAAGGGCAACAAATAGCTTTTGAATGGTTATAATTGGAGGAAAGATTAGGTCGATGATTCAAGATCGTTCTTGCTGCTCTATGAGGAATGGTCTGAGAAATAAAGATGTCAACTAGGAAGGAGGCTGTTGTAGGCTACAAATAAGGAGAATGATGGTGACTTGAATCAGGGTAATGGCAGTCAAGATGGAAAGAAGTGAAAGAACTTGAAGTTAACTTCCGAGATGACATGCGATGGGAGAAATCTTCCAAGTAGAAAATCAAGAGCTCAGTTTTGATCGTGTTGATTTTAGATACGTATTTGTAGATATTTATGACAAAACCAGTCAGGGAGGTAAATATGCAACTCAAGATCTCTGTGGTATATAGAATTCTAAGATAAACCTCCAACGGTCTAGCCCAGTATAATCCCCTTCCCTAGAGTGGGAACAACATCTGCAATTTGCTTCTAATAAGTAACATATGAAAAAAGGGAAAGAAATTTTACAGAATTAATTAATGTCCTTAACTGGTTGGCTTTCAGTTAATTAAGAGATTAATTCATCCATGAGAAAGACTGAAATCTTTCCATTTGAGACAACACAGATAAATCTAGTGGACATTATGCTAAGTGAAATAAGCCAGAGGGAGAAAGCCAAATACTATATGATTTCACTTACATATGGAATCTAAATAATAATAATAATAATAATAATAATAATAAAGCTGAAATTATAGAAACAGAGAGTAGAATAGTGGTTACCAGAGCTATGGGGTTGGGTGAATAGGAAGTTGCTGGTCAAAAGATACAAGCCTTCAGTTATAAGATGAGTAAGTTCTAGGGTGTAATATACAGCATGGTGACTACAGTTAAAAACACTTTATAGTATACTTGAAATCTGCCAAGACAGTAGATCTTAAGCATTCTCATTACATGTATACACTAATGGTAATATTGTGAGGCGATGAATGTGTTAATAAACCTGTGGTAAACATTTCACAATGTAAACATGTATCAAATCTTGTTGTACTCAATGAGAAAGATAAAATAAAATACAGTATCTTGGATGTATATGACTTAATCAGGTGATTCCTTTAAAAGAGGATCCAGGATTTCCCTGAAGTTGGAGACACTCTCCTACTGGCCAAGAAGAGGAAAAAGCTATCTGTGAACTTCCTTTGAAGAGGGGTGACCTCTAGATGCTGAAGCTGTCTGAGCTTTGGCTTTAAGAAATTGCATTCTGCCCATAAACCAAAAGGGGCTAGAAGAAGACACTGAACTTTAGATGTGAATGCAGCCCAACCTATAGCTTTACTGCAACCTTGTGGTACCCTGAGTAGAGAGTTCAGTTACGTTGGCCCTGACTCCACAGTGAGAATAATTATCAAATATAAAGATAAGCACTATATAATCATAAAACAGTCAATTCTCCAAAAAAAAAAAAAAAAGCCACCTTAATTGGTATGTGCCTAACAAGAGAGCATCAAACTATGGGAGGCAAAAATTTATAGAACTAGAGGAAAAATAGATGAAGCCACTATTATAGTTGGAGACTTCAACACCACTCCATCACAAATGCACAGATCTATCAGGCAAAAAACATTAGGAAGAAAATAACACACCCATCTACTACTTTTAACTCTAGAGTGATTTCCTACCTAGGGACACAATGGGAGAAAAAGCATGACTGCTAAATCACAACATAGAATTAGGGACTTGAATGTTTAAACCTGAGGGCAAGCTGAACACCCTTGGTGAGAGAGTATTCTGAGCAAGACGTATACTGGAGCTGCAGACCTCCTCACTACAGCAGCTCCTGCCATTCCACATTGCTGCCCCCTACAAGAATAGAAAATGGCTGTGAATTAGAGACATAGGTACCAGGCAAGGGCAGGGAATGGTGGTAATGGGGGGGGGGGTGGATCAGGATGGGGCAAGCAGAAATTCATGAAGTATAATCCACAAGGGCCCTCCTAGAATAAAGAGCTTTATAATGAAATTTAGTGATTCACAAAATAATTCAGAAAAAAACAGTAAACAAAGGAGTAGTTTGAGCACTGATTTCATTTAAAGATGATAATATGAAATATAAAATAATGTCACATAAATCTAAAATGAGGAAAGGGAATTGGAAGGGTCCCTCATTTTATTTTTATTTTGTTAACATACAGTAAAATTACCTTGGGGGTGTGCACAGTTCCGTGAAGTGCTATAAATGTATAGGGTTCATAGAGAATGCAACTCTTCTATATTTTACTTCACTACTAAAGTGCTTATTCTAAGTAGGCAAGTGGATGCCACTAAAGCAAAAGTCAGTTAATCAGTGGTTCTAATATGCAATGACAGAAAGACCTCTCAGGTAGTGATTAGGAAGTTATTTATTTCTGATAACTGTGATCTGGAGTGAGTTTAGCTCACTTCTGGTGACAATTCACAGTTCTCCTTTGCTATTTCTTCTTTGATAGCAGTGTTTTGAATGTACTAATAGAACAACACCATTTTCCATTGTTTATCTTATTTCTCCTTTCTGAGACTTTAGGTAAAATGACCTATTAAACATCCTGAAAGAAAAATAGTTACATACTTGGTCTAGAGATCTGCATTGTGAGTACAGGGAACTCAATATCCTTAAACATCTAGAATTATTCCCCAAGGCACAATATTTTATGTGGATTTATTATCAAAAGGTTTTATTCAGGCAAAGTCTTATTATCATATGTGTATATTCAATAAACTTAGAGTACAAATAGCTTCCAGCTAATAATTACCTACACAAATTTTCCTTATAGCTGTTCTCCTTTAAAGCCAAATTCTATGTGGAAACCCACTTTTCTTACTGCTATAAATTCAAACACTTTTTAACTTACATTGTTCATGGTCTTAGAACTACTTTTAAAAAATAGAACTTTTTTTTTAAAATAAAAAACTTTAATAAATATATATTAAAGTTTAATAAAATTACAAAACTCAGTCTTACTCAGTTCCCTAAGGTCTTAATATTCTCTCAGTAATATGGATATCCACTGTCTTACTGATATACATAGGAGTAGTTTGGGGTGGGGGGGTGGGGAGGGTAGAGGGACAGTGGGTATAAGCCTAAAGCTGTTATTACATTTACTTAAAGATAATCAAGGTGTTTATTTCTTTGAACATCCTAACTATCATTATTCTAAATTCTGCTTCTGGTAATTTGGTTATATCTGGTTCATTCAGGTCCTTCTCTGGGGATTTCTCTTGATTCATTTGGTTTGCATTTCTCTGCCTGCCCATTTTTTCTGTGTATAAGCAAGTTGTGGCCACTGGAGTTCAGTAGGTGTTGCCTTTGTGTTCTCTAGGTGTGGTCTATCTGCAGGCCCCCCACCCCCTCTGCCGGTGCCTAGGGTGGTTGGGTATGAGCATTGCCAGCGCCGGCCCACTGTGGCTTTTGCTATGATTTCTGCCTCTCCTCCGTGGGAGGGGCTGTGACTGAAGCCACAAGATTAGCACCAAGGGTAGAGGTGAGCACCTTTCCTCAGCTGCGGACCCAGCCTATTTCCGGACTTCCGCCCAGAACCAGCAGTCGGAGCCTGCTCGCTACAGTTCCGCGGGTTAGGCGGGGCTTTTGACGTGCTCTCAGCTGTAAGCTTTTGCCCGTCCGGAGCTTTAGCCCCGCCCTCGAGGCCAGGGCCCTTCTGCGCAGGGTCGGAAACCAAGGTTTATTGGGGCGGGCGTGTTTGCTGGCTTCCGCTGAGCTGCGTACTTCCGCTCGTCCCGGACTCTACCCCGCCCCCGCATTCGGAGCCCGCTCGTACACGTATGAATGCTATCCGGGGTTTCTCCGGCCGGGCGCGGATAGTAGCGTGGGCTCAGCTGCGAGCCTCCACTTGTCTCGGGGTCCACCCCGTTCCCGCGCTCGGAGCCCGCTCGCGCACGTATACTGGCCAACCGCGGTTTCTCCGGCCCGGGGGGTTTGGGGTGGGGGAGTGGGGGACTGGTAGCGTCAGCTCAGCCACAGCCCCTGCCCATCCCTGGTCCTAGCCCGGTCCCCGCGGTCAGGGCCGGCTTGCGCAGGGCCTGCCCGTTCCTGGCCTCCCGCTTTGACCCCGTTAGTGGGATTAAAGGTGGGCCCGCAGCTTCCGGACCGCTTTCGCGGTCCCCTCTGACCCTCTGGGCTAGACCGATCTCCCACCGGCTTGGCCTCTGCCCACGCCAACAGAACCGCCTTTCAGCGTCCTGCCGCCCCAAAACCCCAAGCAGCCCTCAGCAGAGTAGGAAGGGACCTAATACTCCACACTGTAGGCCTGGGAGCTCCCTCACTTGTTTCACAGCTCAATACTGTCCAAACGCCTCTTCTAGGCTCTAGGACTGGAGGCTGGGGCTTGGTTCCTGGGACCCAGGTCCCTCCCTCTCCGCCAAACTTTCCTCCCGCCCCGCGGGTCTCTCCGGGCTGCCGTTTGCTCCGGGGAGCTGGGCAGCCCTCTTCGCGTTTTCGCTATTCCTACCAGTCTCAATGTGGCTTCTTCTGTGTTCCTTGGTTGAAGAGTCCACTTAGTTTTGTTCAAAGTTGGTTTATCCAGGTGGTGGTTCTTAAAATTGAGTTGTAATCCACTTTGGTTCTGGGAGTTGGAAGTTCAATCAAGGTGTTTAAATAACCAACCCTCTTCCCATAATAATTTATTTCTTCCCACATTAAAACAATACCAAGTTCAAACTGATTATTAATATTTTCTTAATATAAGCTGAAGATAAATTATAATTATTTTCAGTGATCAGTTCCAACATAGTGAAATTTAGCTATAAGCACAGCTGGCATCATCAAGAAACTTGTTCTTGCAGAATTTTCAGAAATGCAAATCTCTTTGTCTTGTTATAATTTAAAATAATTCATGAACTATCATGAAATATTAAAGGAAAAGAAATCTATTGATATTATCTTTGGTTTATGGTATATTTAAGATATAAAATCTAAAAATTCTATTTTTAATCAAATCAAGAAGCACCCCTCTACTTGGTTCTGGTTATATGAAAGGTACCTATTCTAAGCAGCCCTACCTGTTATCTAAAAAATATTCATGCAAATTGTGAATATTACATTAGATACTTCGATGAGAGAATTATGTTACACACTTAATTTAAAGTTGAAAATTCTCTGAAGAGATTTTTTATTACAAATAATGTAAACATTTTTTTATTTAACCTCTTCTACTTTGTGCTTCATAAATAATTGATGTTCACATTATTGACTAAATAGAGAATTTTGGGGGAGTGGTACTGAGCTGTAAGAACTTGTTTCTAACACACAAGCACTAACAGTGCGATCCTACCTGGTCTGGAGTTCAGTTGAGAATATAGTTGAGAATCACCCTGGATCCTAAATATTCCAGGACCCTGGCCAAATCTAGTCTACACTGCACACTGCATACTGCTATTATAGATCTTTCAGTGAAAATCATCAGTAATCTTATACTTTGTTTTATAGGTAAGCACCAAATGTTTAAGGAAATTTATATTAGAAGGGGAAATATATTACCTAGTGGCCTAATTACTCTTTAAAATTTCTTTTTTCTTTTTTTTTTTATACAGAGACCGAGAAAGAGTCAGAGAGAGGGATAGATAGGGACAGACGGACAGGAATGGAGAGAGATGAGAAGCATCAATCATCAGTTTTTCGTTGCGACACCTTAGTTGTTCATTGATTGCTTTCTCACACTTGCCTTGACCACAGGCCTTCAGCAGACCAAGTAACCCCTTGCTGAAGCCAGCGACCTTGGGTCCAAGCTGATGAGCTTTTGCTCAAGCCAGATGAGCCTGCGCTCAAGCTGGCGAACTCGGGGTCTCAAACCTGGGTCTTCCGCATCCCTGTCCGACACTATCCACTGTGCAACTGCCTGGTCAGGCTCTTTAAAATTTCTAATGTTGAAAAGTTGTCATATATCTAACTAAAAAAGTTTTAAAGTATTAGTTTACTATTTACTGATAGTATCATATTAGGATTGCCTCCTGTTTTGTCTAAAATATATTCTTTTAAGAATAGCATTCTCTTAAGTGTTTAAAAATAAATTATGAAATATCACAATGCTAAGTGAGGATATTTAGGTAGTTTGGAGAGGATACTTTTCTAACTACTTAACTGAACAACTTTTGCACATGCTCACTTCATACAATGTGGCAATGATCTTATCCATTGAATAGTTGGCTTAAAATCATATAATTTATTAGCCAACTTTTTATTTTGAAAATCTCTTACATACAGAAAATTAGCAATAACATGAATACTACACAATCTTTTTCTAAATTCTTAACATTTTGCCACATTCTTGTTACACTCTTTCCCATATTTTGCTGAACCCTTTGAAAGGAAGTTGCATGAATTTCATTTCTAAATACTTCCAAATATATTTTTCCATAAAAGATATTCTCCTACAGAAACCCAATATGACTACAACATTCAGGAAATTTAGCACAAATGTAATACTATTATATGATCTACGATCAGATTCGGATTCCTTTAATTGTCTCAAGGTTATACTGCACAGTTTGTTTTCTTCATTCAGAATCTAATCAAAAAGGATGCCTTGCAATTAGTTGCATGTCTCATAGTCTCCTTTAATCCTGAATAATTTTCCAGGATTTTTTATTTTTTACCAACATGGACATTTTTGAAGTGCTCAGGTCAGTTATATTGAACTGACAGTTTGGATTTACAAGCTTTGGAGTATAAAACTTGTTCCTATTTTCTTATAATTAGATTCAGGTGAAACATTTTTGGCACAATAACTTTAGACAAGACCGTGTGTTCTATTTCATCAGTGTATCATACCAAGAAGTACATGATGTCAGTTTGTTCCACTATTAGGGATGTCAAGTGTTATCTCTTGGTTAGGCTGGTGTCTGCAAGATTTATTTCTGAAAGATACTTTTTCTTTTTTGTAATTAGTAAGCAATCTGTGGGGTGACATGTAGAGATAGTGTGACTATCTTATCCCCATATACTATTTACCTAATAGTGGGTCATCTTTTGATTATTCCTGTAATAGTAGTTGCAGAAAAGTTATTTACAATTCTGTCATTTCCTTTAAATTTTATTAGTTTGTATTCTTCAGTGAAACACAGCTTTTCCTTCTACGCACTCTTATTTGCACACTATCACACACTCTAGGCTCATGAATACTTCTTTTTATTCAATGTGTTCTAATCCATTACATACATTATTACTTTTTCAAGTGATCGCAAATTTGGTTAGACGGTGTCCCTTAAATCTGGCTTTTATTGCTTCTGATGTGTCCCCTTAAGATTTTGAGTACTTCTTTGTCTTCTGGCACAAGATATTCTAGGTTTCCTCAAATTCACTGAAGCAGGAAGGCTTTAAATAAAAAGAAGACTAATTCCATGTTGTCACAAATGGCGATATTTCATCTTTTCTTATGGATGGATCCTGAGAATACTATGTAAGCGAAATAAGTCAGTCAGAAAAAGTTAACTATATGATTTCACTCATACTTGAGATATAAAAGTTAGACTCAAAGACACAGACAATAGTATGATGGTTACCAGAGGAAGGGGGTGGGAGGTCATGTAGGTAAATGAAACCAAATATACAGTAACAGAAAATGGTTTGAATTTGAGTGAGGGGCACACAAGATAATGTATGGATTGTGTACCATAGAAATGTACAACTGAAACCTTTATGATCCTATAAACCAATGTCACCCCCATTAAATTGAATAAAACTAAATTAATTTTTAAAAAGATTAACTCAGTTCACTTTTAATGCAGCAACTGGATTTAAGCACAAATACTGGAATAGTACCTAGAACAGTGATGGGCAATCTTTTGAGCTTGGTGTGTTAAAATTCACCAAAAAACCGAGCGTAACTCGGATGGTGTGTCACCTCAAGAAAAACGGCCTAACCAGAAGAAGTCCCAGAACTAGACGCTCTGTGCCGGAATTCTGTTGTTTTGGCCTACAGACCTCCAGCACAGAGTGTCTACACTACAGCAAATGTTTTATCCTCGGCTATAGCACCTGACTGTGCAGGAGCCAAGGATGAAACTTCCTTCTTGGCATGCATGTCATAGGTTCGCCATCACAGACCTAGAACATAGAAAGTGCCAGTCAGTATGGTAGATCTATTCCTTAACTATTTTGCCATAGTTTGAAGCATTTGTGCAATTCTCAAAAATACAAACTTCTAATTTATGGCATAGACCTTTATGTTACTCTTTCAATCTCACATATTTATTCTTATTTTAGTTTTTTTTTTCTCTTTTATCTCCATATGGAGACCGTCTGTACAGGTAACCATCAGAAAAGGTTCTTTTTCTTAGATTACTGTCTAATGTTAAAATCTACACAACAGCACAGCATAAAACACCTAGAAAGTAAAGCCTTTTAAAATTCTTGAAATTATCAAGGGATTTCACATACTAAAGGAAATGATGTGAAGAAATACCTAGGCTTTTATGGGGTGGGTTGGGTAAGAAATTTAATAGGCTAGCCTCCTTTCTAAACAAATGTAGTACTACTATTCAAGTCACCTGAGTGAATCACTGAAAGGAAAGAGAATCTGAAGAAAGAAGAGTGATATCTGGGGAGGTCACAAGAAAAAAAGTGGGGCCTCATAGCTTACAAGTTTTTATATATTTATTTAGTTAGTTAAATAGAATGGGAGGATGGGTGTGGGTGTGTGTTTGCGTATAATATGCATGTATGCATGTACACACATGGGGTTAAAAATGGGACACACAGTCAATATTTATTCAACAGATATTTATTACCGTTCCATGCTAAGCAGGCACCGCAGTACTGTCTAGGAATATAAGAACCATCAAAACTAGAGGGGGCCCTATCTTAGTGGTTAATTAATTACACAAATAAATGTGAATTTACAACTCTTTGTAACTATTTGCAATGAGGGATCTGAATACATAAACATGAATGCATATAAGTAGATATATATGGATATATGTCTATTATAAGTGGATTCGGCTCAGTATAAAGAAAGAGATGGCTCATTTTAAAAAAGAGACGTTGGGTAGATATATTGTTAACTAAATGTTAAGTAGGCAATGTTTGCACATGTATGCTTACAGATGCTGGGACAGGAAGGAGCAAGGTGAGTCAGTGCAACCTGAAGAAAGCCAGCCAGGTGAAGCAGAGGGAAGGGGTGGGAGAAACAAAAGAGATGAGACTAGAAGAGTCTGACCCTGCTGGGTTTCCAAAAATCAGATGCAGAGTTTTGATATTTATCTTCAACAAAACAATGGTAAGCATTTAAGTGGAGTGTGGAGGCAAAGCAGTGATAGTAGTTCTCCTATTTGCATTTTTAAAATGCTCTTCTACAACTTGGAAGATGGATTTGGAGGGGGAACAATGCTGGAGACCCAGAGACCAGTTATAAAACCCCTGTAGTTATCTACACAAAAGACAGTGAAAACTTAAGAGTTGGGTGACTGCTGAAGGCAGCTTTATCACTCTACTTTGGGAGGTAACAATCAAAGACTCTGTGAAGGCTGTGATACAGAGTTAAATAAGAAGGACTGTCAAGGATAAAAACCAGATTGACAGCTGGGGCAGCCTGGAGGTTTGGCGTGAGATGGGCAGAGATCACAAGTTAGATTTTGACATGTTTCATTTGATGTTTCTTTAAGATAGACAAGAAGAAATGGCAAGTACACAGCTGTATCTTCAAATAGGAAACTTAGAAGAACTTTCTGAGCCATAGTAAAATTTTCTAAAGAACTTTATGTTCTATTTATTTAAAACTTTAAATTCTAGCCTGACCTGTGGTGGCGCAGTGGATAAAGCGTCGACCTGGGAACACTGAGGTCGCCAGTTCAAGACCCTGCACTGGTCTGGTCAAGGCACATATGGGAGTTGATGCTTCCAGCTCCTCCCTCCTTTCTCTCTCTCTCTCTCTCTCTCTCACACACACACACACTCTGTGTCTCCTCTCTAAAATGAATAAAATAAAAAGAAATTTAAAAAAAAAACTTTAAATTCTAAATAAAACACAGGTCAATAATTTTATGAAATTCTTATTGGATAGTACTTTGTGTATATATGTTGGGAACACTTGAGATAAACTATAGTTCTGAGGCATTAGATGAACAACATCTGCTACGTGAGCATTCCAACAATCTGCAAATCCATTTATATTCTAAATGCTGTTATAATCTCCTGATCTGCAAATTTTAAATATATGACTTTGCTAGACTTTCTGCAAGTGAGACAGATAGGCAGACAGACATCACAAAAGTGATCATGTAAGTACAGAATCAATATTTAAAACATTTAGGAATCAGCCATTAATAACTAGTAAGACCATACCAGTGCAGCTGAATGCCAGCCCTGTCACAGAAGCTGAATCTATCTCATCTCTGATAGTAAGTTCCAACTGAAAATAGAGTACAAATATCGAAGTAAAAGAATGTTAATATTTACCGCTTTTAGTTCAATAATATTACTATCACCCAAGCATATTTTCAAACGTTGAGAAAATTGATTTTTTGGGGGGGAATAAATTTTACCCACATTCTAATCTAATGTTCAAAAATTCTATGGGAAAATCAAATTTATTCAGAGTTACATTTCTAAAGGAATTATGTTTATATTTCAAGTTTGAAATTTTTAAATACAATAAACATCATTTCATCTAAATCTTCTGTATTTGCTTAAAACAACCAGTACCTATAGATAACAGCTCTAATTCTTTTTGCTCTAATTCTTCTTAAAAAAGAAAACAACAGAAATGACTATGAAACTAAAGTGAGCTTCTTGATTTTGAAACTAAGGGAAAAGTAGGTATTACATTCTTCATTTAAATTGACAATGTTGCCTTATTTTCTTTTCTCATTTTCACATATATCTAATAGAAGGTTCTGAAATTACTTCCACTACATTAACTGGGTATAATTTTTTCCTTGTCTTACTACATTCTTGAGTGTTTTAGATTTCAATTTAGGGTAGTCTCAAAGAAATACAGTAAAAGGAGGCACCGTGAACCAGGGGACTGGAATGTATCCTATCTGTTTATTCTGAGAAGGGAGGTTTTTTTCATGTATACAAGAATTAACAGCTCAAAGAAAGGAGGGCTTCACTTGCACAGACTCTGCCTTTATGACACACAAGAATAAAAAGCATAACAAGAAAAGGCAGATGTTCCACTAAAATTTCACTGCCTATATAGGTCTTTGTGCTGCTCAAATGAAAGAAGCTCCTTCTTTTCGTTATCACCTCCATAATACAACCACTTCAATCTCATCTTCTTGCAGTTCCCACTGCACCACTATATGCTTGTCAGAAATTGTAACAAAAGTCTACCAAATAAAGTTGAGGGTCAGCCTGAGGTTGAGTGCCAGACCATTCAATTGACCAAGAAGCTTCCAGTAAGAATGAATAATACACAGCAAAACAATCATAGATCCAATTGTGTTCTGCACAACTGCTGCATCACCCTTGTAGGAAAAGCTACCACTCTCGATTGGGTAAAACCTGCTCTTCCTGTAATTGTGTGAAAGCAACTAGTCTTTTACACACACAATGACTTCAATTTTAACTGTTAAGCGTTTATATTAAAAAGATTCTTTCTTTAAAAAAGAGTAAGGTATATACTATTACAAAAGACATCTAAGATAGAATAGGAGTAGGAAGTTATATAAGAAAACAGTATCTTATGATTTGGTAAATTCAGATGCTTGATGTAGCCAGTACAGAAATGACATGTCTTATTAACTCAATTTTAAAAGCAGGTCTCATGTTATGGTCTAGACTCTAGAAGAAACATTATTACTAAAATAAAAATTGGAGTTTTATTCTCACTCCTCCTTGCATCTGGGAGATAACACTTGCATGCAAGTTGTATACATGGGTAATTTTCAGGGCTTTCTAATCTCTGTGAGAATGCTATATATTTTGCAAAATGTTGGTATGTTCTCAGTGTGTCAATAGTGCATAGGCTAAATACATCTAAGACAGACAGCACAGTTTTCTATAACTCGCGCCTGCTCCCAACACCCATATGCTAGCACAGGACATTCATTTGTGGCAACACAAAAAAGTTCTAATAATTTAATTAGGTTGGTTACAGATTTTGGCCTCTTCTAAGAGCATACTTTATAGCACTGATTTTTATGGTACAACTTTCAGTGTTGGATCAGGTGTCACTCTGTATTTGCATAAGCATGTTTCAAGGGCATAAAAAATATAACCTCCCATAATATTTCCCCCTTTCCTGTTTTTGCAGTACCTGAAACGATGTGTGTATATATGTGTATATACACATCTAACATGCAGATACACGTGCATATACATATATATACACATACACACGTGTAAATGTGTATGTCTCTATATGTGAAAGCCTCCATTGTTTTCTGGACATACATATTTAAATAAGGTCAAGGCCCAGGAGAGCTCAAATATTAGCCAGTTTGTATACTACTTTTTCACCACTCACAGTCACTCAAAAATCAGATTCCAGGGAAACAGGACCAGAAGTAAATTTTTATGGAGCTGATGTGACAGAAAAAAGATCAGGCTATGAGCTTGAGCTCGGTGGGCACTGAAATTTGTAATCTTGGGCCAATGAAGGCAGAAGACCAGTGAACAAGTGGAATGGTCCCACTTAAAAACAGATAGACGGTTAGAGGCATGAAAAATACTCCATGCCATCTTAAAAGTCCAGCCCTATGACTCTTATCTGGGTTAGATGACCCCCAAGAGGGTATTTTGAGAAAGGCTTAGGTTGTCATGATTTTTGGAGGAGGGGAGTACCGTTGGCTTTGGGTGAGTAGGTAGGCCTGCCCCACTTAATTAAAAATTGTCTGAATGTCCCATACAACATATAATGTCCCACTGAACCAAACTGTGGAACCTGGCACTTAATCATAATTGAGTAAGAATCTCTACCACAAGCCTGATGATTTTCAATAAGATTGCTTAATAATTCAGTCATTTTGTAGAATCTGTCTCCTAACTCTAGAATCAATAGATTACAATATTCTTAAAAAATAAATTTGAAAGGCAATATCAGCACTTGATCAATAATCTTTTTCCTCTTTTTTTTTTTTATTAAGTGAGAGGCGGGGAGGCAAAGACAGATTCACTCATGCACCCGGACCAAGATTCACCCTGCAAGTCCCCCACCCAGCAATGTTCTGCCCATTTGGGCATTGCTATGTTGCTCAGCAACCAAGCTATTTCAGCCTGAGACGGAGGCCATGGAGTCATTCTCAGTGCCAGGGCCAACTTGCTTAAACCATTTGAGTCATAACTGCAAGAGGGGAAGAGAGAGAGAGATAATTTGATCTGGCGTATTTTCCCTACAATGGTTACCATTATTTCCTTCTTTCTGATATATACAAATAAGTCTAGTTTGTAATTATCCTACTACTACTTTTAGTCTACCTGTATTCTTTCAGTTGTCTATACTTATTATATGGTATGTCTTCTAATTTATGTCTTAAATCCAAATTTACTTATTATATATACACACAAATTTCTGACTTCTTTAATATGGGTTCCAGCAAAGTCATTCCCAAACATTAGTGTTGGGAAATCACACTTTATTACAAGTAACTTCTATTTTATTGTTCCTCTTAATTACTGATATATTCAGTAACTACATTACGGATGGGTTACATTTCAGGATACCAGGAGGGTAACAAAAAGTATTTATCATTAAAAAGAGGATAGTGTTAAGGACCACAGTTTGGTCCATGGTGAGAATCCAGTGAATGACAGAAAACAGAAAAATCACAAGCCTTGTGCATTACCTGTGTACCATTTCATTTTGTGACTGTCTTCTACAGGTGATATTGTGTTGGCCAGAAAGAGTTAACTCCCCTAACTACCCAACTTAACTAGAAGGGAGCTGGCTAAAGAGTCAGGAGATCAGGTTTCTAGTTTCTGCTCTGCCACTAACTGCCACTGTGACCTTTAGCAGTCACTGTGATCACTGTGAACCCCCCATTCCCTTAACCTTAAAATGAAGGCAGTGGAATAAATTACTTTGAAGGTCTTTTGTAGCTCCATAACAAAATGCATAATTCTGAGTCTAAGAAACTGATTCTTCTGATAAATGTATATAAAATATATCCTGTGGGTCTCAATTATTCCAACCATAATATTTCTTTTTAAAATACATGGTTTTGTCAAGTCTTTAAAAAATGCCATGCCCTATACAAAACAAACAAAAAAAAGTGTCCTTAAGAAAAAAGTACCCATACACTTGAAGTCGTGAGCACATTTATTATGAGCACATACTTCTCATTCTGAAAGCGACATCTACTTTTCTATTACCATTCTGCTCACTGCTATAGAAGTCACAGTTTTAGTTTTTGCTTTGAATTCTTGAATAAAAATGATCTTATCTGCTTTTCCAATCATATATTTTTGGCTGCTCTAACCCTTTTGCATAGAAATTCTCTAAATTTCTTCTAATAGTTCACAGAACTAACAATTCAACAAAATCTATATACAACTCAACGCTGACTATAAAACAAGGTATTTAACAGTAAGTGCTATGGTGTGAATCAACTTCTTGTTCAAGTAACTGTTTCATCCACAACCAATTTTGCCCTGAAGCTTTTGAAAAACACAATAGAAATCTGTTAAATTGGCAGTCTTGCTGAACTTCAACTATTTTATCTAAGCAGGTCCACAGTAACAATGGGTACTTGAGAGCTTTGCTTTGATGAAATGTGCTTTGCTTTGGAGCATAGGTGTGGAGATCAAATGGACCAAATCTCTTATTCTGATGGCGTCTTGCTGTTTCCTCTTCTGGAAAGAACATATATAAGGCTTATAAATGTCACCTTCACACCCACACAAGTGTAAGTTTTAGGAAAACCTTACACTTTTTTAAGTTTAGGAAGATTTATAAATTAGAATCTTCCTATTTGGTTTTCAGGAGTACCCCACTACCATGTTTTAAAAACATTAATCACCTGTTACATGTAAACTGGATTGAATTTCTCATGTTTGGATTAAAGGACTTCTTTTTCAGGAACATGTCTAATTCTTAACACATATTCATTAAATAATTATATAATTACATCCTGATTATCTTTCTGTGAATAATATACAATCTACAACGTTGTCACATCAGGTTTGCTTGTTTCTGTCACCCAGCTAGTTTCTGGGCTGGCTGCCCACCCTCTCTACCTCCCCATAAATTGGTTTTAGTGTTTGAGGTATGTAAGCTCATTTAAAAATTAACCTAAACAAAACAAAAATAATTAGAAAGGCAACTTGCCCACTATTACAATGAAAATATTTTTTAAACCAAACATGCAATACATTCCAAAGACAAACACAAATGACATTTTAAATAACCATGATTTGAGGTTATCTTTGCCTCTGTTCCTCTCATTAGCATGAATAATTCAGAGTGCTTACCATACATGGTGAACCTCTTTTCCCTCAATAATTCATTTTTAGTATACAGAAAAATAAGATGTAACACAGCCTCATGTATTTCCACAGGTTTAAATTAGGTCATATTTTTAAAGGCAACTTAGTTTCAAATTTTTCTATAGTTTGGGTTATCTTCAATGGCATCCTGGTAGTAAATAAAGGGAATCTTATGCTCTCGAGACAAGGGCGACATAGAGCAGTGTGGCAGACAAAAGGTGGAAGCCCCAGATTGTTTCAGTTCTTTTGTATATGTGTGTGTGTGTGACAGAGACAGAGAGACAGAGAGAGGGACAGACAGAGACAGACGGACAGGAAGGGAGAAAGATGAGAAGCATCAATTCTTCGTTGCAGCACCTTAGTTATTCAATGATTGCTTTCTCATATGTGCCTTGATGGGGTGGGGGGCTATAGCAGACTGAGTGACCCCTTGCTCAAGCCAGCGACCCTGGGCTCAAGCTGGTGAACCTTGCTCAAATCAGATGAGCCCACGCTCAAGCTGGTAACCTTGGGATTTTGAACTTGGGTCCTCCGCATCCCAGTCTGATGCTCTATCTACTGCGCCACCGCCTGGTCAGGCTGTTTTGGTTCTTGATACTGTTCAAATACATATCAATTATTCACCAAGTGTAAGCAACATTACCGATTTCTTTCGCCTCAAAACTATGAATGTGATTTGGGACATTACATCCAGAGTTGAGTAGAATTTCTCAACATTCTGGCTGCAGTGAAGGAAAAACATTATTTATTATGCAACTTCATTCTAAGTAATAAAAACATCCTAGCATTGCAGTTTTAGCAAACATTCCTAAATGGAAAGCATTCCCTAAAGTGGGTAGGATGATACTGAAAAAACCTCAAATTTTGCTTGAATGATGACTTGAACCAAATGAAGGGTATGAATCTACCTGCAGATTGTATATAAACTCACCCAGGTTCTCAAACACGATTACAAAGACTACTGTAGAGACATTTTATTCACATTCTATATAAAATAACCTGTTATTCATACCCAATATTTTATTTGAAATGGTGTGTATGTCTTAGGTCTCCTTAATTTGAGGTTTGAAATATTAAATTGGCCTCCTATTTTGTAAGTTATTGCTGGGAAGATATTATACTCATCTGGAAAACACACTAATGTTTTGGAGTTATAGGGCTGTTTAATGCACAGCTTCAGAGCTATCCTTGTGACCAGAAAGAAAAGGGAAAGAATGCCATCAGGAGAAGGCTACTGATGCATTTATTCTCACCTTATCTCTGGCTACAAAAAGGTGCAGGGAAAAAAGCAATCAGATTTTGCTGGAGTGCACACCAGTCTTGGCCAAAGGTTTTAAACTTTTTTAACTTTTCCTTTCATTGAACATAAAAAGAGAGGAACTTACAGTATAATGAGCCAAACACAACAGTTGCTAGACTTGGGTCAATATCAGATACCATTACAGCTTTTGGGATGTTCATGGAAATGCATGAAATGAAGATGTATGTGTTTATACCCATGAAAATAAAACACTGCACTTTAAGTGGGTGGGAGAGAACAGATGGTTGGTAATGATTTAAAACAATGATGTTTCTGGACTGTCACCAAGCCTCTGTATTAAAAAATATATAGTGTTTAGTAAATACAAACCAACATCTATCTGCAAGGTGCTAATTTTCTGGAAGATGATACTGTAGAAAAAGAGATAAAAACCAAATAAGGCAACAGGAAAATTCCCATTTCCTCAAGGCATTCAGTGTGGGCTATTTTTTATTGACTGTATTCAATCAAAGTGTTATCTGTGGGATGAGAGGGTTTTAATGTTCTGCCAATAACTAGTCAACTCTAAAGGTCTAGTTATGGTATTCTTTTTTAATGTATCAAGCAGAATTGTAATTTTGTTCCGTATATCTGATTCACATAGACTCAAGCCCTTAAAAACCTTTGAGCAGTAGTAATCAAATCTGGTAGTCCAGGGGTACCCTGGCCCATGAAAAACAATAAAATTCTCCTTATCCTCAATTGATAGGCAGGCATATGGCGTTATAATTATGTGCTGAAATTGCCAGGTGCCAGCTACTGCATCAGGAACACATAAATATTACATATGGTCACACTGTATTTTGGTGTATACAGTATATATGAGTCTAAAGGAAGCCCATGCCCTTTAAAGCCAGTGGAATAGTAACAATGCAGATAAAATTTTATGAAGATAAATTCATAAAATGTTTAAAGTTAAAGTGAAGAAAAATAAACATTGGCAAATAATACTCTTAATTAGTATAAAAACTGCAAAAAAAAAAAAAAAAAAAAAAGAAAAGAAAAAGAAGAAGAAGAGTCCTTATTAAACAGCCACAGTGTTTCGATTTGGTTCTGATAACATAAAGGAAAAAAAAGTCATATAAACACACACACTATATTATTTACTTGCCATCCCTTTCAAAACCCTGGGAAATTCAGGAACAGTTTGCTTGTGGGAGGGAGTTGGGGGTGGACCTGCGGGGAGAGGAGGGAGGTGGAGCAGCAGCTCTAGCTTCGCACCTGTGAACTTAGTTGGAAATAACTCGCGACAGGCATCAAACATAACACCTTTTATCCTTCTAAAAAAACATGCTGACAGGCAGGATGCTCAAACGGAGCATAAGACGGTGAAGGTAACCATGTGAAAGTAAAGGAAACAGCACAAAACCACCAAGCAGTTTCTTCTTTCCCAACCCGCGTCAAGCCCCCCGCCCCACGCTCATTTCGCCCCTCGCAACCCCTTTTCTGGAGCCACAAAGAACCTGTGTCCCGAGTTCCCTAATTTCTCTCCCACACTGAAGGCAGCCTTAGCAAGGTTGCGGAGTTTGGGACCTATACAAAAAAAGACAGCAGCAGAAATGCTCATCTTTCTGCCAAACAGCCTGAAGGACTGGATAAACCGGCATCAGAAACTCAAGACGGTTCCTTCTGGTGTCCTCTTTCCAACCCCTGCGCGCCCCATTGGGGGCTGGCACCGGGATCCTGGTGCGCAGGGTGCCCTGCCAGCGCCCAGAATCCAGCACCGATAGCTGTCCTCCTCCTCCGTCCCTCTCAAAGGCTTTGTACCCCGCCATCTCCCGGATTCCCCCCAGCACGTCCAATAAAGTGAATGGGAGTGAAGTGGGTTCAGATATCGGCGAGTGTGGGGGACGGTGCTGGATGCGAAGGTAAAGGAAGGTGCGTCCGGCAGTCAGCAGAGGCGAATACCTGGAAAGGTGAGGATGCACTTCCCCGCCCACCCGGACCCGGCTCGCATCGTGGGGGCTGCGCTTCGCTCCGCAATCTCGACCGTTCAGTTCTCGAATTCTCACCCCTCCTGCCCCCTAAACATGCTCCAACCCAAGTGCGGTTACCTCTCCAGTGGTGAGGGGAGCGGAGGGGAGCGGGCGCCGCAAGTACTGCTTTTCCAGGAGCGGAGCTTCTGCAGGAAACTTCCCTGCGCTCCGGAGCAAACTCTCGTGGACCCTCCCGCCGCCGGCCGCTGGGTGGGAAAGGGCGCTGCGCGGCGCGCAGGGAGCAGAGGCAGGCGGAGCGGGTGCTCGCCCTCCCGTGTCCAGCCGGCTGGGGGTGTGGCGCCGCCTCTGCTCAGTGGGTTCCGGTCCTCCCGCGCGATCCGGCCGAAACAGCCGCAACCACCGCCACCGCCACCGCCGCGCCACGGCAGCTCCGCCTCCCGCGTTTTATCTCCCGTGCTTTCCCCCTCCCGGACGCAATGCCTTCTTTTTCTCCGCCTTTGTGGTTCCCTCTTCCTCTCACTTTCTGATCTTACCTCTGCTGTTGGCTCGCCCTTCCTCCCAGACCCGGGTCGTCCCGTGGCTCTAGTGGCAATCCCACTCCTGATTTCCCTTTCCTCCCTCACCGCCGCCCTGGTTCGGATTCCTCTCCCAGGGGCTCCAGAAACACCTGAAGGACAAACCAATAGGTTAGTAGGTTATGGCAAAGGTTGACTCCCAAATCTTAGACTTTCTTTAATTTTACAGATTAAGAAAAGAAAAGAAAAGAAATGCATACAATTATTGTAAAAGTAAAGTGCAGTACTAAAATATTATGTGCCATAGGCCAGCTCTGACCAAAGTGGCCATTTGCAATATTGGAAGGTTCACAGATCTCTCAGGCCACGAATTTCAAAATCGAACGAGCCGATGTGGGCAGTTTGTAAAGGGCTTTGCAAAGACAAGATTAGGATAAAAAAATGAAATTAAAAAATCAAAGGAAACAGTTCGTCGAGATTTAAAAATTAGTTCTAAACATTATGCTAGAAACAATTTGACCAAATTTGGGAAAATAAATTTAACATAACCCTTTATTGCTTGCTTTGCACTCAGGCAGTTTCTATGAATTGACAAAGAAAAACTTTTTTAAAGGTTTTACTTTATTTTTCCAGGGACAGAGAGAGAGAGTCAGAGAAAGGGATAGATAGGGACAGACAGACAGGAACGGAGAAAGATGAGAAGCATCAATCATTAGTTTTTCATTGCTGTTATGACACCTTAGTTGTTCATTGATTGCTTTCTCACATGTGCCTTGACCGCGGGCCTTCAGCAGACCCAGCAACCCCTTGTTGGAGCCAGCGACCTTGGTTCCAAGCTGGCGAGCTTTTGCTCAAGCCAGATGGGTACATGCTCAAGCTGGCGAGCTCGGGGTCTCCAGCCTGGGTCTTCCATATCCCAGTCCACGCTCTATCCACTGCGCCACCGCCTGGTCAGGCAAAGAAAAACTTTTTTAAAAGTAGGTAAGTGGCTAAATCTACCTCATTTCTACATTAGAAATTTTTTTCCCCAAATAGATGTTACCAATTTTCTACATTTTCACTTGGTCTTCTTTTTATGAATGACTTAGAAATAACACACCTGGTGTTAGTGAACTTTCTTTCAGTGAAGAAATACTGTTATGGGACTTGCTTGCCTGATTTTGGTTTCTTTTAATGAACCTAATTTTTTTCCCTATGAGTTTTGTTATTAATATATATGTCTGGTGGTTTGTTTTTAACATTTAACTAGTCGTCTGTCCTGCCTGCTGTGAAAGTCTTTATTCACCACCAGAATGAGCCTCTTTCCCTGCAATTGGACTTTTAAAGAAACAAGGTGAAGTCTTCCAGCTGTATGTAACTGGCAGGCAATTGATCTCTTGCATTTTGGTCCCATGGGTGCCATTCCATTTTCGGTGAATTCTTGGAGTTGTGACCATCCATTACCCCAGAGAAGTGAAAGCATCCCACCAGTGCTCAGAAGATCTGTACTCTAATTTTTGTCACACAACTTTTGTGATTTGTTCATTCTCATTTTTAAAATAAAGGAGTTGAACAAGACTATCATGACAACTGTAGAATTTCTAAATTATTAAAGTTTTTGTAGCTAATCCGAGA
Organism: Rhynchonycteris naso; assembly: GCA_037038555.1. Classification (NCBI taxonomy): domain Eukaryota; kingdom Metazoa; phylum Chordata; class Mammalia; order Chiroptera; family Emballonuridae; genus Rhynchonycteris; species Rhynchonycteris naso. The sequence goes on along the minus strand of CM072999.1, from coordinate 169,017,225 downwards.
AACTGTCCATGACCAAGTCAACTTCTGATTGAATTTGCTTGATGGATGTGCTTGCTGCGAGGCATTGCCACTCTACTGTATTGTGGGATTTTCCAGTCTTTAGAATTTATTTCATCCATCTATCATAGCAAATCAAACACTTAGCATTGTGAACTGTCTCCCATTCCTAAACCTTTTTCCATTAAAATATGTTTAATGACTAAGGAAATTGAATGTTGTTAATATTCAAAGTTGGTGAATAAAGGATCAAAAGACTGCATTGAAAAGCACACCAGGCATCAGTATAAAATACATCTTCTCATTGCATTTGACTGGGAGTTACATGGTTAAGTGAAAATACTGCCTTTTTAAGTTTTGTAGTTAAACTAATTTAATTTTTACATAGTGAATTGTTTCTAAAACATTGCTTCACGGCATGTTCCTAAACTCTCCAGTCGATTAATTTTGTTTAGTTCTTTGAATTTCTTGAAATATTTAACTATTGACTTACGTGGGCAAGTATGACACTTACAGATCATTGATCCTTTAATGTGTGGGTTCATAAAAATTATAGTCATAAAAGAAGTTTCTGCATCATGTCTCAAGGTACATTTGATAGGAAGAGTGCCTTTGTTGAAGGAGGAATTCATCATCAAAGTGCAGATAACACTGGGATAAGCATAAGAAATACAGTCAAACTCGACTTTGAAAATGTAACTAATAGGGTAAAGAATGAGCCCAGTGAGCTGCTCACATTTCATTAAAAATGTGTGTAAGGAAGACAGGGGTAGAAGGATAAGAAAGGAATAAAGAAGGATTTTTTTCCTAGTATTTCTATGTACAAAAAAAAACTCCTTTAAGGTGTCGGTACAGCACTATTATAATAAGCATAGCTTTTGCTATTTTGGGGTTTATGCTTTTCTTTAACCATGCACTTCTCAGTGATGACTTGGCTTAATGAATGGCCAAAATAATGATTCAGCATGAATGTATTAAGCACAATGTACAAGGTCATGTGAGGGTTGCAAATATCTATCAACCATCTTGATTATGGTTTTGTTTTGTTGAGGAAAAGCAAGATATATTTATCTGAAAAGAGATAATTTTACAGGAGTCAATAGAGCATAGTTCAGTAGGTATGCTCTCCCTTAACTTCTCTTTCTCTTATTCTTCAGGGCAAGAGTAGAACAAGAAAAATAATGAAAGAACATGACTTATGTTGATTGGCATGCAAGAGAACACAAGCTATCACGCTGAACCAGATTGGGAGAATGGCAGAACTCTTGTAATAGATTATAGAAGCCACTTCATCCAGACTTTCCTGGGGGATTGCAGGGGATATAAAGAACTCTTAAGGAAAAAGGTTTAAAATGGGTTTTAAAAAACTTAAGCTAGTGGAAAGAGGACTACAGAACTGGGATTTGGTTCCACGAAGTTGGGCAAGTCTTCTCTCCCTGAGCTCAGTTTTATCATCTGTAGTGCATTACCTTTCTACTTTCAAACCTTCCATGATGTCCGGAGGCAGATTTAGTGGTGGTAGTACCAGGCAAGCGCCCTGAGCCCCAACTTCTGAAGGGCCCCACAAAACTCCAACTTTATACTTTTTTCTAATGTAAGGGACCCAATATATTTTTCTGCACCCGGGGCCTCAGCTGACCTTAATCTGCCTATGGTGATGTCTGATCAGGATCACTTATTTTATTTAAGCTATTTGGATGATTATTCAACTACACATCAACTCATCGGTATAGTGACATTCAAAGTGAATTCTAATTAGAAAATAAAAGGCTGATATAGTGTTTTCCTCAGTAGAAGAAATCTAAAATAAAAGTGACAGCAGACTTGAGCGATGTGCTACTGGTTATTTGAAGTTGATCTACAGGACGCAGAATGTGGTATTGTACAAAGTAGGACTTTGTCTCTGAAAGTTAAGAAGAAAATTTCTTACCATTTAAATATCAGGAATAAATAGGTCAAAGGGCAAAGCATTAAAACTTTGCAGTCTAGGAAGAGTCTTGAAACAATGATTTATCTCCTTCTACACCAAACATGGTATAGTAAATTTTGCAATCTGAAATAGACCAAATTATTGAGTTATGGGAAAATAAAGAAAAGATATTTAACTCTGTGATTTCTGTCATTAACACATTTTTAAAGGGAAGAGATGATGAAAAACATTAAGGACCAGATATATATATAACTAAAACACAAATTAATATTCAAAAGAATATTAGAAAAAAGAGAATGCAAAGGAAAAAATACATTACTGGAGATGGTATAAGATTAATAATAAATGAGGAATAGCTATAATTCCTAAAGAATTAAAAACTTTAAATTATATGAAAATATAATATTGGTCAAACAGAACAACTAAAAACTAATTATAAATAAATAAAAACAATATAAAATGTGTTGCCACTATTATTATGTATCTGCTGCCCACATAAAGCAATGATTCAAGTTTAAATAAATTAGAATAGTCAGCACTTAATAGTCTTGGTATATAGAGCAGGTCAATAAATATACATTGATTGGTTGCTTGAATAAGACTGCTGCAGTTATTTCAGGAAAATCAAAGTCACTAGGGAAGTTATGTTTGTAATTTCCTAAACTAAGCAAGTATGAATTTCCTTTAAAAATAATAAAAGACAAACCCTTTCCAAATAGTCACTTTTAAGTCCTAGTAATCAAATTTTATAAAAAGCTTATAACATAGTGTTTATAGTAGAAATACCAAGACTGAAAACATGTAAAATGTGGAAATATAAATATTTTTGTAGAAAGAAATTATATTTTACATATTTGATGTTTTTTAATAGTTCATAGAATGGGGAAAATTCTATGTGAAGAATTTATCAAATAATTTATAATTTCTTCTAAACTAATATTTGGACACAGACATTTTTTATTTCCTGAAGTAGGTTCAGATTTTTCTATGAGTGGTATTGATATCAATGATAGAGGACTTCAAGACCATAAGTCAAAATAAAAAAAATAATTTGCAATAGCCCGATTTGATGAGGCCTTTAAAACTGCAAGTTTCAATAGTCTGGGGATGAAATTTGCAGCCTTCCTTGATATTTTGCTAATTAATGCACCAAGCATGGCTGTTTAGTTAGTATGGGCACTCTGTGTTGGTGCTTTGAATAAAAAAAATTAATAAGATGATAGCTAATTAATTCAAATCACGTATCATTAATTTAGAAATATAAGCTTACAGAAAAACAGAATGATTTGCTGGGAGTAAAAGAAAAAGAAAAGTTAAGATAGTTTTCTCTTCGATGTGTGTGTGTGTGTGGTATGTGTGTGTGTCAATGAAAGACAGAGAAAGCAAGCAAGCTCATAAGAGGTTTGATGAGATAAAGAGAGTATGTCAATGATGTATCCTAAAATAAAATATGGCGTTTGAGGGCACAGAGTAATTCTAAACTCACCTCTTCTGTGCAATGAAATATTTCATTGCCCAGCACTGCAAGTATTTGTGATATACTGTTCACCTCACCAAATCTATTATCATTACAACCCTGCAGGACACAGACCCTGGTAACTAGCCTAGCTTTTTTTTTTTTTTTATGTTATCCTGGCTTTTTTGAGGACTTCTTGCTGACTGTTCATTCAAAGTTATATGTATTATTAACAGCAAGATTTCTTTTTAAAGAAAATGAAGTTAAATAATAATTTTTGAAATTATGATATGGAATTACTAATGTAGAAGATGAAAAATTAATGTGAAATTTAAGAAATCTTACATTTGGTAGTCTCATATAATTTAGTATGTAATAGCAACAATGTATTGTAAATATTATTTTCTGAATTGACAAAACAGAACCAATTTAGCTTACTACCATTAAACTCATGTTATTTAATCACTTACTTCTGACTCTAGACACATAGTTATTCTAAACACTATTTAGATGTTTGCTTTATTTTTATAACATTTTTCCCCTTTGCATTAAAAAAATCAGTTAAAAAATTCTCCCATATTACTTAGAAAAGAGGAAAAGAAAGAAGTAATATCTTTTAGATATTTACCTTTCTGCTTTCGTGTTTGTGAGAATTAATGACAGTGGGAGTTAAAACTTTGAAACCTACTTTATTTTAAAGTAGGTTGAATTACTTTAATTTAAAGTGTCTTGAACCTTAGGTGCTATGGTAAATGTAAACAAGTCCTGGATATGATCTCTTGCTAAATCCGATCTTTCAAAACATTTCTTAACACATCATAACATTCAAGAATAAACTTTCCAAGAAGGAATGTGTCTTTATGCAACTCCCTCCAACAGCTGTCATATTTAAGTTCAAGGAGAATCATAGATTTAAGAATTTAATTGTTGAAATAATAATAATGCCTCAATGATAGCTCTGGCCAGGTAGCTTAGTTAGCTAGAATGTAATCTAATTACATCAAGATTGGAGGATTGAACCCTGGTCGGGGCACACACATCATCCAACAAATACTTGAATAAGTAGAACAACAAATTGATGTTTCTCTCTTTCTCCCTTAACTTAAAAAAAAGAAATACTTCCATGACGTGATATCATATTACCTGAAGATCTCTTACGGCTTCATCTTCTTTCTCTTCTCTTGGTCATGTTCACATTCTAGACACTGTGGTGAGCATTTTAATTCTTAATTTCAAAATATCAATATTATTTTGAAAAATCCTTCATGCAGAGAGTAAATTTGTAGGATAGTGATTGGTTTAATGTAATTTGTCAGTGCTGAGTGACCACTTCAGATGCATTCAAAACATCACCATTGATGCATCTTTGATGCTTTATTTTTCATTTGGATTGGAGAGACCAGTTCATGAATCTGCACATAGATGTTTGAACTACATTTTTCAGGTCACACTTGATGAAGTACCAAATCACTTAATGTATTATGAAAATGTCTTGAAACTCTAGACCTCTCCAGTTTTTATTCTTTTTTTCAATTACCACTAAAAAGCAAAACAGTAAAATACCAGAATGTTATCTTTTGAACACTGTTTCTACTTCTGGGTTAGACATGTAAATATCTTCCTCAGTATAGGAGCTTGTCAATGTCTGTTGTCAAGCTGGCTAAAGACTTTCAGGGGAGAGAAAAGTGAAATGCGTGTTAATGTAATGAAGATGCAGGAAGGATAAAAAAGGCTTTAAAAGATTGTAGAAACAAATATGTTCCAATTTGATGGCTTTATTGTAAATGTACTAAATGCCAGGAATTAAAGAGTAAAAATGGGATGTTCAATAGATACTCCCTAGTTATGAGCAAGCTTTTAAATCACCCTTTAGGTTAAATGCAATTAAATGGTTTTTCATTTAACCATAATGAATTCATAGGTGGTGAACACATTTATAACTATAGCTTGTAGGATGAGCAGAGAGCAGGAAAGAATTATCTAACAATTAAGTAACAAGCATCAAGTTAGAAAGGAAACAAAAAGCCAAGAGTTCGTTATTCCTTCCTACTTTTCTTAAATATTTAGAATGCATGTCTGTTCATTGAAAAAACTAGTAAATATTTATAGATTTTAGGTGGCCTGTCACGTTTACAGATTAAGCTGGCCTCTTTTAAACATTTGTTTTAAAATTGAAATTGTATCTGCATAAGAAAAATAATTGTTCTCAAAGCATCTCTTTCTCACCATATATTACCTGCATCTTCGAAAATAAAATAGGGGACAAATAGAATGTGACATAATCATTTATGACTTTTATCCATTGTATAAATATAAGGTGTTGCTAGAAACATAAAGAAATGAAAACAGAACTACAACACCAGCAGAATTATAAGTGTGTAGGCTTGGTATTACTGTCTCCAATTTACAGATAAAAGTGTTGAAGGTAGACAAATCCTAGGAATATTTTTATCAGTTCATTCCTTTGTAATCTCAGAGAACTATGAATAATAGAAAGAGAATTGGGAGGAAAAGTATATAACCATATCAAGTGCCTAATATAGTGCATGGCATTTTGTAGGCAAACATGATTTAATTATCAATAAAATAAAATTAAACTTAAAGTAAGACCCATGAAAAAGACCAAATAATTGAGCATGTCTTCAAGATTTAAAAAAAAATAAAAATATTTTCAAAAAGATGGGCTGAGATTTAAAGCATCAATTATGTAATATTATATATATATATAATTTCATTTGTTTTATTTATCAAATATTTATTGAGAATTTTTCTAGAGCAGTTGCTTCTGGAGATTGAAATGTAAACAAACAAACAAGCAAACAAAAGGCCCTGGCCAGTTGACTCAGTGGCAGAACATCGACCGGGTGTATGGATTTTCCAGGTTTGATTCCTGGTCATGGCACACAGGAGAAGCACCCATCTTCTTCTCCACTCCTCCTCCTCTCACTTTTCTCTATCTCTATCTTTCTTCTTCTCCCACAGTTATAGCACAATTGAAGTGAGTTGGCCCCAGGTGCTGAGGATGGCTCCATGGCCTCACCTCAGGCTCTAAGAAGAGCTCAGTTGCTGAGCAATAGAGCAGAATCCCAGATGGGCAGAGCACCACCCCCTAGTGGGCTTGCCAGGTGGATTCTGGTCAGGGGGCATGTATGAGTCTGTCTCTCTGCCTCCCCTCTTCTCAATGAATAAAGGAAAGAAAGAAAGAAAGAAAGAAAGAAAGAAAGAAAGAAAGAAAGAAAGAAAGAAAGATCTCTGCATTCATGCTGTTTGTACTCTAATAGGAAAAGGACACTGAACAAGTATACAAACTAAATAAACATGTTAAGTGAAGATGAAAAGTTTTTATAAAGAAAATAACCAAGGTTATGTAATAGTTAAAAGGGGTAAGGGAATACTGAGGTAAAAGTTCAAGAACGGAATTGAGTTGAGTTTTTAAAGATTGGAAGGAATAAACTAAGCAAAAAATCCAGGAAATAGTATGTGTGGGCCTTAAAATGAGAAAGTTTGGTGTATTTTAGGACTAGAAAGGGAGCCAAATGGACTATGAAAAGATGATACTTCATAAGTTGAGGCTTATGAAGCAGGAGGGACTAGTTTATGAAGGGCTTGTGAGACATGATACGGCATCCATATTTTCTTATTTTTTTAAATGTAAAAATATTTTTACGGATTGATTTTAGTCAGAAAAGAACGGAGAGAGACAGGAATAACAACCTCTTCCTATATGTGCCCTGACTAGGGATCAAACTGGCAACCTCTGGGCTTTGGATTGATGCTCTAACTAATAGAGCTATCCAGTCACAGCAAAGTATCCACACTTTCTTTTATGTGCACTGGGAAGACAATCACAGGGTTTTAATCATAGGTAGTCAGATTTATATGTATTGATAGTGAATGTAAAAAAGTAATAGGTGGAATTCATATAGAGGCTGTATTATCATTTCATGGTTTGGAATATCTTTTAAAATAGAACAATTTGTCTTTTGGGAATATTTTCTATGTGGGCCTACTTACAGGTGTATAGAAATGATTACTTTATTAATCATAACATGAAGACATACACACACACCAAATATAGTAAATCAATTGTTTTTGCTTCTAGATTATATCTTTAACAAAAACATGAACTCATCCTGTAGATATATGATTAAATTTAGGAACACTCTCTTAATTATTTCTAGAGAGATTTTGCATGTGATTATGAACAGATCTTTCATTTGGCTGAAGTGATTTGAAGAGGAACGATTTCTTGAGATCTCTTTCAATTTTTATTATTGGTATTCCTGCTAAAATTGTTGACCTCTTTGGACTTTTCCACTATGAAACAACAGCAACTCAGAAACTTGCTTTGTTTGAGTATTTGTTAAAGAAATATACCCAGCTGGAGCCACAAACCAATGAACTGGATCCCACAGACTCTGATGCCAGGAAACAGCAGGCCCTAGCTCATTGCCCGAAGAATGCTGGCTGTGTTCCTGGTATTTGAGATACATTTTCACTATTTTGCTGTTGTTTTAATTACGTTATAAAATTTTGGGCTATCCCAAACCCTTAGAGGTGATATAATTCATGGGAGAAAGTGTATCCTAGAGTTACGTTAGGAAATTTGTCAGCTTAAAATTGCAAGAATTATGACAGAGGGTAATTTAGTTATAGCTGCCATAACAAAGTGTCTGGGTGGCTTAAGCAACAAATATTTATTTTCCCACAATTCCAGGGGCTGGAAGCCAGTGATCAAGGTGTTGGCAGTGTTAGTTTCTTATGAGGCCTCTCTCTCCTTGGTTTATAGTTGCCCGTCTTTTCAACATGTCTTCCATATGTCTTCATATTGTTTTCCCATATGTCTCTCTCTGTCCTAATATTTTCTTCTTAAAAGTACCAGTCATATTGGATGAAGACTCATTTTAATGACCTCATTTTAACTTAATTACTTCCTCAAAAAATGTATACGTTCACATTCTGAGGCCCTAGGGGTTAAGGATTCAACATATAAATTTGAAAGGGAACAGAGTACACCCCATAACAGGGTCTAAGTAACAAAAAATTTGAAAATTTAAAGGAAAGATATTTTATTTGTGCAGATTGAACTCACTGAACCCCACACAACCTTCAACCTCATAATTTTCTTGCAATCTAGACTCAGAATCCCATAATCTACCTTCTTTGAACTATCCTACTCAACATTTTTACTTTCTTGTACTAGTTTAAATAAAGTCTTCAAGACCTAGAAGTCCTTTTTTCAAAATATAAGGAAATAGCATTGGTTTCAAGGAATCTGACTTTAAGACTGATGAAATTACACTGCCACGTGGTGTTTAGACCAGGAATAAGAAGATTAGAAACATAGTAGAAAAAGAGTACATAACACCAAGGAATTTTAACCTTTTCATTGAAGGTCGGATTCTTTCAATTTTGTTGAAACATTGATTACAAGACTTGTTTCCATCTAGTTTTAAGGAATGTTTCTTCCCATTAACTCAGAATTTTGCCCACACACAGCAGTACACTGTCGGTACATTGCTTAAACATTATTGTTTGCCAGTTTTTGAAATATAAGATTACTGTGGAGGGCATTTTCTGTTTGTTGCTCCACATACAATTGTCACCTTCCTTATCCTGCTGTATTGGAGCGTATGCATAGACTGTATAGACCATGTCTGCAGATTTCCTTGTCCTTTGGTTTCTGACTTGATTCTACCAAGGGGACGCTGGCATAGGAGGTCAGGGAGCAAGAGGGAAGAGGGAAGAGCCTTTATCCTTTGTTTGCTTCTCTTTCAGATTGGTTAGAGGGCACAAAAATATTCTTCCAATGGTCAAGGCTGCTCTGGGGCTACCCCACTCTCAACAGCTTGTTATCTGCTCTGGGCCCTAAAACCATTCCCTCCCTCTATGCTCTAAAGGTGTTAATTCCACACCCCCTCAATCCCTTCCACTAGCCCTGGCGTTTTACACTGTTCCTGGGTAATTTTCTTAAAAGCTGCCCACATCTTTGTAAATTGCCTGTTTATTAAACTTCACTCAAGATGGCAGCTTTCAGTATGCCATCCTACGTGGACTCCTCTTTACCTAGACAACAATTATAAAGCTGGTATTTACCCAAGAATAAATCTATTTCAGTCACATTAGTTATCATATAAGAAATCAGAGTCCCACCCCAATCAACTTATTTAATCATTCATTTCTCACTCATTAATCATACTTACAGGGTGCTTACCATGCTCATGGTTCTGTGCTGGTGTGGAGATATGGCAGCTTACTGTCTCATGGAATCAGACATCTGTTGCAGAAGAGCAAAAAGAAGTCATGTTTTAGCAATAAATCTTAAGGAAAGAGACAGGCAAGTCACTTAAGCTCAGGGCAGTGGTCAGGGAGAATCAAGGAAAGTTCTAGAAGTGGCAGTTAAATTTAAATGAAAAGATTGCAAAAGAGAAAAGTGGACTTTTTTTCATAAGAAAACATACTGGAAGAAGTTTAGGTGTCAGAGAGAGCATGGCATGTTTCTAGAACAGAAAGCTGCTCAATATGCAAGAGCATAAAATACAATGGAGTGAGTAATATGAAGTTGCAAATGTGAGAGGTCTTGTGTGCTGTTTTAAGTGATCTAAACTTTATTCGAAAAGCAATGAAAAGAATGAGGAAATAAGCAAGTAATGATTCAGAAAGTTCACTCTGGCTGCAGTGTGAAAAATATGCAAGGCTGGAGGCAGAGAAAAGAGAGAGGGGGTTGTAGCATTAATCTAGGCAAGAGATGATAGTGGCCTGAGTAAATGCCTTCCCAGCAGGACTGGCTACAACCGTGTACAGAATGGAGAGATGTAATCTACAGGAAACTTGCTAGTGGCTACACAGGTATTAGTATATATCAAAATGAACCTCAGAGTATACAGGGTATACTTTGTTTACCAATGCAAAGCTGAACTTTAAACTTGTTATAACCTTTCAAAAATTTCAGTCAAGCATTTTTATTATTGCTGAAATAGCTATTCTTTAAGATTTCACGGAACACTAACATTGTGGTCTTTATGATGATTTGGACTAGGTCTGTCAATATAGTTTGCCCAAAATAAACATTTACACCTGATCAGGCGGTGGCGTAGTGGATAAAGCGTCAGACTGGGATGCGGAAGACCCAGGTTCGAGACCCCGAGCACGCCAGCTTGAGCGCGGGACCATCTGGCTTGAGCAAAAAGCTCGCCAGCAAAAAAAAAAAAAAAAAAAAAAAAAAAAAGCTCGCCAGCTTGGACCCAAGGTCGCTGGCTCCAGCGAGAGGTTGCTCCATCTGCTGAAGGCCCGCGGTCAAGGCACATGTGAGAAAGCAATCAATGAACAACTAAGGTGTGCAATGGCAACGAAAAACTAATGATTGATGATTCTCACCTCTCTCCGTTCCTGTCTGTCTGTCCCTATCTATCCCTCTCTCTGACTCTCTCTCTGTCCCTGTAAGAAGAAAAACAAACAAACAAACAAAAACAAAATAAATATTTACTGGGAGAATTAATTAACTGTCTTTTAAAAATAATATACCTTTAATGATAATAGAGCAGTGGTTCTTAACCTGGGTTCTATCGACCCCTAGGGGTTCGATTAGTCGGTCTCAGGGGTTCGGAGAAGCCTCTGCTGCAGAGGCCAGAATAAAGTAATACCGTAATTTGTTGTGAGTTCATGCACTTTGTTGGTTTTGTTCTTTGAGTAAGGTGATGTTCATGCACGGCTCATTTTGTGCACCAGTAAAAAAACATATACCTATGTCTTGAATTTGGAAAAAAAGAAATCATATTTTATTTATCACTAAAGAAGGGTTCGGTGAATGCGCATATGAAACTGGTGGGTTCAGTACCTCAAAAAAGGTTAAGAACCACTGTAATAGAGTATATTATATGCTTTTCAACTTCACTTTGTTATGCAGGGTAAATGCTAATCTTCAGCAAGAATAAAATCATATATATTAATATTTCAAAAAGTAATTTATAGTAACCCCTTGTAGTTAGTATTCTATTAATGAGTTCAAAGTGTCTTCATGAATTATTCCGTTTTACAAATTAAAAATTCTTACAACTGCTATATTTTATAATCCTTAGCACCTAAATGTTTTCTTTTATCTACTTTTAAGCAGTTCATTGTGCATTGAACTATGAGAAAGTTATCACATTATTTTGGTAAGTGAAACATTATGCTTACACAAATAACCCTTTTTTAGGACACAGGGATGTCAAATACTAAATTACTAAGGGTTTAAACCTAGGTGACTTGAAGAAAATCTGCCCTTGCTCCAGAAGTTTCCCCCAGAAAAGAGTTACTAGAAACTCAAAAGATTATCAGAATGTTTTTTTTCTTTTTTCATTTTATTTTCCCAAAAGAAGCAAGGAGAGACATAAACACCGAGCTGTTTCTGTAGGTGCCCTGACTAGGGAATCAAACCGGTAACCTCTGTGCTCCGAGACTACGCTACAACCAACTGAGTGTCTGGCCAGGGCTTAACATTTATTTATTTATTTATTTGGCCTAGAATGGAAGGGAGAGACAGGGGAGGGGGTTGGGAAGCATCTATTCATTATTCCACTCAGGCATACATTCATTGGTTGCTTCCCATGTGTGCCTTGACTGAGGATCAAACTAGTAATCTTGTTATTTCAGGAGGACGCTCGTAACCAACTGAGCCAACCAGCCAGGGCCCAAAAATTTTTTTAATAGAAAGAAGGTATTTACAAAAATAAAATATTTAAATGTATTTAAGTTATAACATCAGTAAAGGCATTTAAAAACCACTTAAATTTGAGGGTCATGCACTGATTTTGACTACATAAATTTACCTCATTAAGTTATTAATCGTTTTCAAATTCCAAAAAGAACAGATGATCTCTTGAGGACTTTATGTAAGAGTAAGTTAACGTAAACCTTTGTGAATTCTTGTTACCACTTTTAGTTGTAGCCAGCATGGAAAGATGAATACCTTCTTTCCAAGTTTGCTGGTCAATATTTGTAGGTGGTTATCGTGTTTTCTTCCACATTTCTCTTTTTCAAGCTTATTCACAGTCATTTTTGTGTGTTCATGAGTGCTTAAAAAGGTTTAATCAGTGGATGGCATTTTGTGTTCCTGATGACATTAATCTTTATTTTTCTTACCATCATAATCTACTGGTGAGAACATTTATTTTTCCATGTACCAGTAGAGAAAAACATTTATTTTTCCTGACATTATTTTTTTCCATCTTTTTTATCTGTGAACATTTATTTATGCCTTAAAAGGTTATATCATGGGAGTACTAACTCATTATTGTCTTAATTCCTGATAATATTGATTTTCTCTTATGTATGACCTCCTCTACATTGGTATCTAACTTATTTCCCATTGATTGAGTAGTTTTAACAATAAATAATATTATGTACTAAATTAACATATCTCTGACTATTCCTTATATTGTTAACTATAAACTTAGATGTACATTAATATAGCATTATAGCCAATATATTATATATTTTAGGAAAAGAAATATATAGATTAAAAAATTCTCAAATGTATGCAAAAATATACCAACTATATAGACACAAAGGACTATATCTGGTGAAAATAGTTGATAGGAAATGATCTCAGGAAACTGGGAAAGGAATGAAAAAGTGAAAGAAAGCTTTTAGACACTTGATAAATGAAATGGTTTATATTTTATATCTGCAGAATTGGCAAGGTCATGATTTAGCCAAGGCTTTTAAAATTTCTCTTTAGAAATCATTCTAAGTACTATAAGGCCTTATATAGAAGTACCTTGGATTCAGATATATATGCTCCTTACACTTTACTTCATAATCCTCTTTTGTATGTAGACTTCCACCTGGACATAAATTCTCATCAATAACTTTAAAAAGTAAACAAGAAGGCAAACTCTATAGAATCTTCATCGTAAATTGACAGACAAGAAATAGTTGAACAACATTTCATTGCTATGTGATGAATTATCACAAATTTAGCAGCTTAGTGCAACACCCACTCATTAGCTGACAGTTTTGTAAGTGAGAGTCTTGGTCTGGCATCATTGGGTTCTCTGCTCAGCATCCCACAGGCTGATATAAAGGTGTTGTCCAGACCTCCTTCCTAACTGAAACTCAGGGTCCAATTCCATTAACAAAATTCCATTCCCTGTAGTTCTAAGACTGAGATCCCCATATCTTCGCAGGTAGTCAACTATGGACCACACTCAGTTGCTAGTAGCCACACATATTCCTTGAATGTGATCCCTCTATCTCCAAAGCCCCATTTTGGAGCTAATTGCATATGCAACATCCATTTCTTAGCAGTACCTTAGTTAGTGTTTCACTGAATAACTAAGAGATGATGTGTGTATACCAGGGACTGGGGATCTTGTGAGCTCTTAGAATTTTGCTTACCACAGACAACAAATGACCAGATAAAAAATAGTTGAATGGTGAAGTTGGTTGATTGTCCTTTTCACCCCAAATTGCTCCAAACTGTATTTTTTGAGAGTTGTGAATTACCAAAACACTGTCCAAAGAATACAGAACTACAAAGTAATAGGCCTTTTAGAAAACAGAACACTAAACCTAGAGAGTATTTCTCTCTTTGTCCAAGGTCAGGATGCTCAAAGTGGTTTATAATTTCCTACACAGCTACATGTAGTTTGTGAAAATCATACAGGCATTTTTGAAGAATATGCTTTGGAGGAGAATTGCACACCCTGATGTTACAGTTTTTCAATTAGAAAATACTAAAAGAAATAAGTGGTACCTTGAGATACAAATTTAATTTGTTCTGTAACTGAGCTCCTAAATCAGTCAACTAGTATATCAAACTGCCGATACTGGACCCATGCGCCAATGCGCCAACTAGTGGTAGCTTCCTGAATCACGACTTGTATCTCGGAATTTCGCTCGGATCTCGAACAAAAATATGGACCAAGTTGTGTCTCATATCTTTAAAAATTCCTATGTTGGTCTGCTCGTATCTCTAGGTACCACTGTAGTTTGAACCCACAGAATTACAAATGTTTAAGATGTGGAACTTACTATCAGAACTTTAGCACTTCACTTCAGATTATTCAGAATGTTGAACAAATGTCACTTTGATAACAAGCAGTAACCAAACTAATTGGGACTGACACAAATCATCAGGAATCCTGGCCAATAACTGACATGTAAAATATTAATAGATCCCTGTTATTCAGTAAAAGTGAAAAACATGAACCAGATTAAGGTGATACGCACAGAAAAGCCATCCTGATCTAGAACTGAATGGCAATAGCAAATTATTAGTGCCTCACATGGTAAAGAATTTTGAACCATTGATCTCATTCTTCAGGTTTCATGAATGACAATAGCAGTATAATATATCAGTTTTCCAGCTTGGGATAAGAGAATTTATATTTAATCCTCAATATTTTGGTGTTTAGTTGTTATATCAATGTCCTTGTGTATTTTATTGTCCTTTAGGAAATTGAAATATTGGGATACATGGAGCCTTGGTGTTATGTTAATGAAACCAGAGAAATACCAACAGAGCTACATTCTTCTCAACTCAGGCTGCAGCTGCAGAGAAGCCCAACCAGGCATCTGAATGGGAACTGTCTGGTTAAGACTGAAGCAAATAATACATGGAATAAAAGAACCTGAGACTGTACTTTTTCTTTTCCAAGTTAGAAATCCAGTGGCCATTGGATGAGATGTAGTGGCAAGCCATCCTGTTGTCACTCTGCAGACGCACTGGGAACTAGAACACTTCAGTTTATGTGTTCCACTGATGCAAGGGCCAGTTTGTTTTTTCCTTCAGTTTTGCAGCTTCCAAAACCTGCAAACCTAAGGCTATGGCTTCCGTAACCTGGCAGGCTTCTCACTCTATGTCAGATAGCCAACTCATCTCAACTATATCTTTGACCTCTAAGTTTTGTACTGCTTAGTTAGATTTCCTAGCAAAGCTTCTCTGAACCTTAAACTGGGTCTGAATAATCACTTTTGCCTCTTTTTTTTTTTTTTTTTTAAATCTAAAAGGCACTTTGGCAAAGCTGCAGTGCAAAGTATGGTTGACAGGAGATCTTTCAGCCAAACACCAAGTGTCTGGAAGATCAGTAAGAGGCAGTGATGAAAAGCATCCAGTGTGATTAGACTGATAGTATTGGGTATAGACTGTTGACTCAGTTTGAAAGAAAGAAAGATTTATGGTGTGTGTGTGTCTCTCTCTTTTTCTCTCTTCTACCTCTGGCCACACAATGCATAAATCCAATATATAAAATTAGACTGCACATTTCAGAATGGCATTATTTGAAATGACCATCATAGTTGTACTAGTCTTGAGTTTACACACTGAAATTTTATTTTCTTTAGTGCATCCAGAATTGATAAGATGATGTACTTGTAAAAATTCAAATGCAACTGTATTTATTTTCCACAAGAAATAGAGTTGCCCAGACAGAATAAGATAGATATGAAAGCATATGAAGAAATTCATGCTATCTTCAGAGGGCTGATAGTAACTATGGAAAGAAACAAAGTTGTTTATTTACATACTATCTCTCCCTGTGGCTAGTTAATAATACCATGCTGTGAGAATTGATGTATCCATCTGTAACAAAACCATCAGCTTGACAAATAGCTTGAATCATGCTCTTGGGTTTTTCAGGATACCTTTTGTCCTGGGCCAGTTTTAAAGCTTAGATACAAATCTTCAGACTTTCTTTCTTTCTCTCCTTTCATAGATCACTACTATAAATTTCCCCTAAATTCTAAATATATCACTTATTTTTACTGCTTTTACTGACTCATTCTTTTTTTTAATTTTTTTTTTTTTTGAGAGAGAGAGAGAAAGAAAGGGACAAACAGGGACAGACAGATAAGAAGGGAGAGAAATGAGAAGCATCAACTCATAGTTGCAGCACCTTAGTTGTTCATTGATTGCTTTCTCATTTGTGCCTTGATCTGGGGACTCCAGCTGAGCCAGTGGCACCTTGCTCAAGTCAATGACTTTGGGCTCAAGCCAATGCGGGGTCATGACAAACATTCCACGTTCAAGCTGGTGAACCATGCTCAAGCTGGTGAGCCCGGGCTCAAGCCCCCCGACCTCAGGGTTTTGAAACTGGGTCCTCAGAGTCCCAATTCAATACTCTATCCATTGTGCCACCATCTAGCCAGGCTCATTCTCTTTTTTCTAGATAAATTAACATAATTAATTAGGTTCCAGCAACCTCTTCTACCAATTAATCCTAATCAGGATTAATAGCTACACTCACTATGGATACTAGATAAATTGTTTCCCACATTCCTCAACTATACATTCATAACCTTTCCCTTGTTCTGGATGCATCTTACCACTGCTTTCCAAGTTCTGGCTCTGCTACTATGCTTAGTTTAGCTGCAAAGTAAATGAACTAGTCCACAGTGTGAGCTTCATTTCTAACAGCAATTTTTTAATGTATTTATGAAATTTCCATTGAGAGTCTCTTATAAGATAGTGCTATTTGACCTCAGGGATCTCAACTATCATTTACACTTAAGACATAGGTCCTCAGAGAGAACAGATAGCTAAATTCCCTCCTGGCAAAATGACACCTGAAGGAGGCATTTTCCCTGTCTGGGCCTGCTGGATGCTATATTTTGTCCTATCCCTCTGCATATGTTGGTGTTCATTATTTAGGAAAGCAGCATGGTTTAATAAAAAGTGTGAAATTAGATAAACCTTTAGCTTTGTACTCTGAAAATTAGAACTTGGCTATCTCAGATCAGTTGTAGAAATTAACATGGCACAGAGTAAGCATTCAAGAAATATGTAAACTAGTTAATTAGTTACCCATTGTCTTGGCATTCTACTAAATTCTTCAGGTGTTACTAAAGCCAAGGCATACTTCATAAAACACCTTTACATCTTAAAAGAAATGAAGTATGTTTCTCTAAATGGTAAGAAATCCCACACCTACCCTAAAAATATAGGAGTGCATGGTTTGTTTCCTTAAGAGGCTAAATTCTTTTACATTATTAATATTAAATGGGAGTGCAGGGGCCATTACCAAGGAAATAATTTATTTCTCCAGTTTCTCTTATAGGTTTTCTCAATTCAATTAAAAATTTTTAAGAGAAAAGGAAAAACATTTAAAGGTAAAAAGAAATACAATGAAACTTACTGAACAATATTTTACATATTGCTTCAAAAAATTTACATGTATATCAAATATATAAAACTAGAACTAGTGTCTTGGAAAATTCTGTCTCTCTCTCATATTAGCTTCAAAGCATTATTACAGGATTATAAGACAAGGCATAAGAGGGCTATATGCCATATCGTATGGACAGGCAAGAGTCAGTGAAGGACAAGGAAGACACTCCCGCTGGAACAATGAAAGTAAAATCCAGTAAAGCCAGAAAATGGAATAAATACGGTTTACCAAGCTTTGATTCTCACTCACTTTGTTGCTGATTTTTATTGCAATCTATTTATTGACAAAAGTTTGCCAGCTGACAAAGGCTGGCGTGTATATAAAGCATCAGAACAAATGCCTCTAGTTTTTGATAATCCATTGAATGCTATTGATCATTCTTCAGCTTTTAACAGACCTTTTTCCTCTGAATATATAAGCTGAATTATTTTTAACTGTTTAACTTCCAATTCATCCAATGCAACACTTTAAAATTAGAATTCTTTCTTACTTTTAGGCGGGAATCATATTTTTATATGATAAAAAAACACTACTCTCAGTGGGATGTAGTCAATCAACATTTTGAATAAATGTGTATATCTCACATTGTTATTTTTATGATTATTAAATGAAATAATTGCAAAATTCTGTTAAAATTAATATTTTGGTTTTATAATCTGATTATTGTAATTTTATTTACATAGCTACAGTTTAATTTTTATACATATGTATTAATTTTGTTTCTTTTTTTTTTTGTATCTACCAAATACTGATTTTTTGATGCAAAAGAAGAAACTAAGTAATATAGTTTTTGGATTTTCTCTGTTTTCTAGTCTAAGCAATGAAATAGTGATTTATTCAGATATATAAATAGTAAGAGCTACAGGTCAGATAAAGGTTATTTGTAGCAGTGTGGATTTACTCAATTATAGAAAGAAAGCATGTCATAAAAAAGTAGTAAGTTAATCTTTGCATTAAAATTACTATTAAATTATAATAATCCCCATAAGACACATGAATATCATTATTAAATTTTCTCATTTTTTGCCTTCACTTTAAGCTTCATGTGGGCAATCACACCAGAATGACATGTATTCCCCATGGGTGGCATAGACTGTACTAGTTATGAAGTTACATGATAGATGAAACAAAAGTAACTGTCCATCTATGAGTAAGTTCCAGAGAAATCTATATCTGTTCAAAAGTATGTAACTTCTAAACCAGTTTAAAGAGTTTATACTTCGCAGAAACTTGAGTTATAAATTATTAGTTAAACACAAAATTAATCAACTCCTAATTATTAAGCCAGAGAAGTTTTAATGAAGCAGGTAGAATAAATCAAAATATAAAAATGGTCAGATTGAAAACAGTTGTTAGCCTCTAGGAATCCTTTAGCATGGTTTCTGCTGTTATTTCAAAACAGTTCCTACAGGCAGTAGATGACATGTCTTTTACTTTTGGACATGTTCCAGGAGCCCTGGAACCCACTAGTGAACTTTGTGAGTATGTGTGTGTGTGTACACTATGAGTGATTGCACTTATAAGAAACCATGGACAGCCAGGGAACTATGTGTGTAACTCCTGAACTTCCCCTGTGGAAATCTCCTCTGTCAGTCATGGGAACATATAGAACGGCAGAGGCCTGGGTAAAGAACACCAGTCTAGGGCCCTGGGTTTCTACATGCTTGTGTTTTGGATGTATGTCTTC
This sequence comes from Rhynchonycteris naso, assembly GCA_037038555.1. Classification (NCBI taxonomy): domain Eukaryota; kingdom Metazoa; phylum Chordata; class Mammalia; order Chiroptera; family Emballonuridae; genus Rhynchonycteris; species Rhynchonycteris naso. Next base: position 168,998,005 of record CM072999.1, on the reverse strand, counting down.
CTGAAACCTTAAGAAATGCAGAACTCCCTGAAGTCAGAGTTCTAGTGGAACCATGGGTTCCCCCGTGGAACTGGCAGTCTGACCTGGACCTGATTGAATTTGCCTAAGAAGGCTAAAAAGGAAGTAGAAACACAGCTATCCAGTCTCACAGGGCATATTCAAATGGCAAGTCTCTACACCATAAAGCATACTGAAGAATATTATTATGATGAGAGCAGCTATAGAATCAGAGGAATCTTGAAAATCTCTAGTTTACCTTTTTACATTTTGCAGTAAAGTAAACTTAGTCCAGGTTATATGTCCACTTACATAGTGTGTGTAAAATCTATAACTCATGAACTATCTTTTCAAGAATATTCACTTATGTAGCTATTTTTACAAACTTATTGAAAACAGCTAATATTTTTCTATTGGATCTTATACCATGTATTACTGTGCAGTTTAAGATCTTCCTGGTAATATTTTAAATTAGTAAAGTTATGGATACTATTAATGTACTGTTCACCTAAAGTTTAGAGTATGTCTTTGAGATTTAAAGATTTACTGCTTGAAGTGATACTGATTTTTCATTAAAAATGTGCGCATTATATAAGGTGAATTTTTTTCTCTTTTTAATTCAGTGAGAGAAGGGGAGGCAGAGACAGACTCCTGCATGCACCCAGACTGGGATCCACCTGGGAGGCCAAATAGGGGGTGATGTTCTGCCCATCTAGGGTATTGCTTCATTGCTCAGCAACTGAGTTCTTTGTTAGCACCTGAGGCAGAGGCCATGGAGCCATCCTCAGCACCCAGGGCCAACTCACTCCAATCTAGCCATGACTGCAGGAGAGGGAGAGAGAGAGAGTAAGAGAGAGAGAGAGAGAGAAACAAGAGGGGGGAGGTGTGGAGAAGCAGATGGGTGCTGTGTGCCCTGACCAGGAATCAAACCCAGGACATCCACATGTCAGGCCAATGCTCTACCACTGAACCAACCATCCAGGGCCTGTTTTTCAAGATAAAAGGTAATCTCTGACCCCAGTGTAGTTGGAAATTATTATCCTCTCAGGTGAACTCAGGAAGAAGCCTAGTTTCATCAACAATAAAATAAAAACTATAACATAAATCTACCATAAAATGACTATTGAGAAAAACAACATCTGTCCTCTGTGAAGGTAAACAAGCTGTTACTAACTGCCCCAATGCTCATTAGGTAGAAGAGGGTAAAGGGAGAATAGATGGTGTTGGAAGGAGACGACTTGGGATGGTGAATGCACAGTACAATATATAGATGATGTAGAATAGAATTGTACACCAGAAACCTAGATAATTCTATTAGCCAATGACAGCCCAATAAATTCAATTAAGAGAAAAAAATAAATTCATTAATAATAAAGTTAGTTGTTAGTTATTAACCACTAGTGAAGACTAAGTGTTATAAAAATGCAAATAATATTTTTAGCAAGTTGATCTTAGATCCTTGGTTCACAAAACAATGAAGGAGATAAGCCTTTTCTGGAGAATCGCCAGTACCTCCAACTTCCCCTATTCACCAATTCCTTAAAGAAAGAAAATATAGACATGTCCTTCTTCTTTGAAACTACATTCATGTTTGGAAAAACCACTTTGTAAGTAGATGTTAGGAGTTATATATGCAATTAGACTGGCATCTTTATATATGTATTCTTCCATATAAAGAGGATCTGAGACTTTCAGATTTTTACAATATTATAGACTGGCATCTTTTTACATGTATTCTTCCATATAAAGAGGACCTGAGACTTTCAGACTTTTACAATAGCACACACTATAAATTAAAGAATTTAAAACTGTTACCAAATAGTACAAATGTTATTTGATCTGAAATATGTCCTTTCTATAACTGAAGCTTTCTTGTCACAGAATAGTGGAAGAATCTTAACGTTCTGATCTGGATCATTTTCTACCCCCCCCCCCCAAATCTATTTAAAAAAAATCTAAAACTAAGAGGACAGGTGAACAAGGAAAATAAAATCTAAGCAATGCAGTGAACTTTTGGGTCAATGAAAATAGTTACATTGCTTTATACATGGAAAAAATCCAATATAATTTAAGAAAAAATAAAATAAGATACTGTAATTGGTTGAAAGCCTGCTTAATAGAATAAGTGTTCAGAGTTGTTTAATCTTTTAATTTGAGAATTAGAACCAGGTTGAGATGTCAGCATCATTGTTGTGTCGATATTGTCAATATTTTAGTACCCAATCCACCAGCAAAAAGTTAGGGAAATGGATAGGAGATTCTAACCAGAAAGGAAGTGATTAGATACTTTCTGGGATCTTGTGGAAGTGATAAAAATAATTTCATCATGGCATGCCTACCAGCTCTGCTTCTACGAACAGCCAGGGTGGCCAAGCATAAAGCTGTCTATCAGAAAAGAGCTAATTTTTTAATTAAAAGAAGAAGCTATACATGACTGCACTATTAACATGATGATGGTTGAATTAAACACAAAGCCAGATGCTTTTGTGTTTCTTGGTTGTATTTGATTTTCACGTGTTCATTCATTGTTATGCTTAGCATTATTGGGCAGCTGTAGTCTAGAAGATAAAATCCTTTAATACTCTATTTAGAACTACAGGAGACTAAGCTTGATCAATACTTTTTATGAATCTGTAAACTATTACAGCACAGCATGTTCCCTTAGACTTTTCCCCTGGTGACGTGGTTATATTATTTTGAGGCCAGAGGCCCAAGCAATATTAAAATCCTGCTTGAATTCATCTTCTACAGACCATAAAAGTGACAAGATCCCTAAAGATTTACATTTTTTTATTCTACAGATTAATCAATCTTGCAGGTGGGAAGAGAAAGATTTCAGTGTGTGTGTTATAGACTAGCTTTTTAGCCTGAGGAGCGTATAAGAAATTAATTTCTTTTTCCCAACATAAATGGATAGTGTGGGTGACTTGTTTAAATCAAGGAAAGTGCAGTTACAGTTTCTTTTTGCCACATGCTTTTTGATAGATTTTGACAATGATGTCAACAGTGTCATAAAGAAAAACCTCTGGATTTCAAAAGTTTATGGAAAATAATTCTTTGGTAACAACAAAATAGCAACTGATTTTTTGTTGTTCAATTCAAACTCAAATACTGGTTAAAGAAATAGGTCTTTCTTTATTTTATTTTTTATTTTGTTGATAGAGACAGAATGAGAGTCAGAGAGATGGATAGATAGAAACAGACAGGAAGGGAGAGAGATGAGAAGCATCAGTTCTTCATTGCAGCACCTTAGTTGTTCACTGATTGCTTTCTCATATGTGCCTTGACAGGGCAGGGTGGGGCATTACAGCAGAGCGAGTGACCCCTTGCTCAAACCAGTGACCTAGGGCTTCAAGTCAGCCACCCAGCACTCAAGCTGGTGAGTCCTTGCTCAAGCTGAATAAGATACTCACTCAAGGCTGTGACCTCTGGATTTCAAACCTGGGTCCTCCATGTTCCAGTCCAATGTTCTATCCACTGCACCACCACCTGGTCAGGCTAAATAGGTCTTTCTTAAAACAATTTTTAAAAGTTTTTCAATCACAGTTAACATGCGATATTATATTAGTTTCAGGTGTTCAGTATAGTGATTAGACATTTATATAACTTATGATCACCCTAATAATCTAGTGCCCGTCTTTCACCATATTTATTTATTACAGTCTTAAAACTCTTTTTTCTTTATTCATTTTTTTTTAGAGAGGAGACACAGAGAGAGAGAGAGAGAGAGAGAGAGAGAAAGGGGGGAGGAGCTGGAAACTCAACTCCTATATGTGCCTTGACCAGACCAGTGCAGGGTTTTGAACTGGCGACCTCAGTGTTCCCAGGTCAACGCTTTATCCACTGCACCACCACAGGTCAGGCTATTTATTACAGTCTTACTGACTATATTCCCTATCCATTCAGAGTTATCAAATTAAGTATTTTTACCGGTGGTCAAATGTGAGGTTTCACACAGATGATCTTATCTTATTCCACAAAACTATTACATGATGTGTCAGAACAGACATTCCAAAAATGGTCCTCCTTTGTTTTTAAGAAAAAGCTGTCAAAGCTTTCTATTTTATCCTCTAAAATAAAATTGTTATCTCCAAGGATCTTATCAATTATTTATGTACAGTAGCAACTAAATTACTTTAATCTTTGCTTTGGACATTTCTTTAGCATAGAAATGTCACTGGTAATTTCAAGTTGTCATTGACTATTTTACAGACTAATGTTATTTTCTGCAAGTATTAACTCTCCTGTCTTATCAGTTTAAAGAAGTTAAGGACTCCCTACAGAAAGGCAAAATATTAAAAAATTTATTCAAATTTTTAGAGTGCTGCAGTTCATTAAAACGTTGAAAAGCATAATTCGGCAGTAGCTGTCAATATGAAAAATGCATCCTGCCTTTGACACGCTAATTCTACTTCTAAAAATTTATTTTTCATATACACTTACACATGTAGATATAGTTTTACATATGTAAAAAGACTGTCTTTAAAGTTATTCACAGAAGGATCTTTATTATAACAAATGATTGAAAACTATATAAATGCTCATTTTTAGGAAACTCCTTGATATATTAGGTCCCAAATGTATGTTGGATTACTATGCAGCTGATATATTGATGTATTTTGTTTTGGTAAAATATTTTGGATAGAAAAAACACGATAGAGAATAATAAACACACACACACACACTATATATATATATATATATATATATATATATATATATATATATATATATATATATATATATATAATTTACAAAAATTAGGAGATATTTTATAGCTTCATATTCATTTTGAAATATCCTCTAATTTTTGTGAGAAGTATATATATATGTATATATTTAAACATTTGTGTACAAAGAGAAGAGGAAGGTAGAATATTATTTATATTTACTATAATCTATGAAAAAAATACATTTGAAACTGTGAAACCAATAACAGTGGTTCCCTGTGAGGGGTGAGGTAGAAAATAAGTACCTGAGGAGAAATAAGAGAAGACAGCTCTATATGTTCAACTTAAATTTTTTTATATTTAAACCATATGAATAGATTTAGAATTCAAAAAGTAAATAAAATCTTTTTTTTTTTTTTTTTTTTTTTTTTTTTTTTACTACAGGAACAGAGAGAGAGAGAGTCAGAGGGATAGACAGACAGAAACAGAGAGAGATGAGAAGCATCAATCATTAGTTTTTCATTGCCATTGCGACACCATAGTTGTTCATTGACTGCTTTCTCACATGTGCCTTGACCATGGGCCTTCAGCAGACCAACCAACCCCTTACTGGAGCCAGCAACCTTGGGTCCAAGATGCAAGCTTTTGCTCAAACCAGATGGGCCCGTGCTAAAGCTGGCAACCTCGGAGTCTTGAACCTGGGTTATCCGTATCCCAGTCTGATGCTTTATCCACTGCACCACCGCCTGGTCAGGCTAAATAAATACTTTTAAAAATAAAAATTATATATATAATTAGTCTCCAAAGGGACCAGGATCTGTTGGATAAGTCAGGTCTTTGAAAATTCGGGTACATTTTTGTGGAAGACGCTGATGCTGCTCACTCTTCTGTCCTCAGGTTTCACTGCTTCAGTGGAAGCCACCAACTTCCACCTGCCATCTCTGTTTGCATTGCTGCTGCGGCTCATACTGGGACAAGCCAGCATTCGGGAGAATGAATCCGGAGCAGCCCTCACACAGCCACTGAAGAAGATTGTCCAGTGGTGGGATTCAAATAACTTAACATCTGGTCCTCTGTCCTAATGACCATTTTAAGTATAAAAAACGATATACCAAAAGGTAGATTATTATTTCATGCATTTAATACTTAAATAAAAACAATAAAAGAGGTACTCAAAACTAGATTATGTTATGAGTTTTAAAATATTAATAAAAATATGCCGGACCTGTGGTGGCGCAGTGGATAAAGCGTCGACCTGGAATACTGAAGTTGCCGGTTCAAAACCCTGCACTTGTCTGGTCAAGGTACATATGGGAGTTGATGCTTACTTCTTCTCCCCCCTTCTCTCTCTCTCTCTCTCTCTCTCTCTCTCTCTCTCTCTCTGTCTGTCTCTCTTTCTCTCTCCTCTCTAAAATGAATAAAAAAATAAAATATTAAAAAATATTAATAAAAATATTAAATAATACCTGACAAAATAACAAGAAAACTGTTATTTAAGGTATTTCCCTTATTGCTTCTTGAATGACATCCTCACTTGCAATTTTTTCACCTATGGACAGAATGAACACTACTCCGGGTGCTTAGAATATGCTTTTGCGCAGATGAACATTGAAAAAGAGTAAGGAATGTAAATTTGTGATTTCCACATTGGGCGGCTGTCCAGGTACCCACCTTAGAGAGAACCCTGATTACAAGTGCCATTTTAACAACCAGTTGGCCGAACTTAACAAAAAATTAGGTATCGTTTTTGCTGAACAGGTGCAAACTGGTTGAATTTTACCACTAGTGTTGTCCAATCATTATTCTAGCTCCCTAGACTCTCAGTAGATAACATTGAGGTCTAAATTCTACACCTGTTAATTTCATAGCTTACTTTCTATATCATTTGAGGTGGTAATTTGTTTGGTAATGCATCTTTTATTGGCTTCTTCTTTTTTTCCTCTTACTTCATTCTTTTCCAGGGTTCTGAACAGCAGAAATCTGCAACAATGACCAACAGACAATCGTTTTCCTAGAAGCAAGACAAGTGCAGAGCCAATGAAGAGCGCTGTTTAACCAATGTAATGAAAAGGGATGAAGACTAGGGAGTTTGAACTACTGCAATTAAAAGTGTTGTGCTCTTCTCAGTTTCCAAACCTAGTCAGTGCTCAGACAAGGAGACCATAATTAAATGAGAGGCTAACGTTTCTTTAGCAAAAGATCTGAAACATCACAGGAGGCATCAAAAACAATTTCCCCAACTCTTTCTGTGAGGAACCTGTTACCACTTCCAGAATAAATGAACATCGAGTAAAAAGAAATATTCAAATGTTTTTAGGATTCTTGGATATAGCATTTGAATGAAATTGACACCATTATGGCCCCTTTTGGGAGTGCTGGGGTCAGGGAGAAATTGTCCAGAAGCCAAATGATACATGGATCCTGGCCCAGATCTGTCTCACAGTGGGTCTTATATGTCCACAGACCCACCTGGGTCATTTCCTTAGACCCTGAGTGTACAATTGGATTTAATACACTTAGTAGCTGGAAGAAGCCTCATATTAATTCTCTGACTTGTGAGGTAAAAGATATAAAAAATAGGAAAAGTCAAGTGGAAGTCTCTGGAAGTGCCTCCTCCTTGGCCAAGAGAGCATATTGCACACACAACTGTTCTGGCAGAGATAAAAGCCATCTCAAAGACTTAAAAGATCATTATTATACCCCTACTTAACTCATTAGTCTCACTCTTGATAAAGACAGGTGCATCACGGTGGGCGATAAAAAAACTACTCTAAACTTAACCAAGCATTAATCCTAATGTCAGATGTACTATAATCTTAATAGAACAATTCTTGATATGACTAGTCTCATAATAGAATTCTTTAAGTTACCACAAGGAAGGAGAAACAGAAGTTGCAATCACATCAGTATGCATGAAATAAAGATCTCACCCTGGCATTTTGTTAACTCCCCTACTCTTTTTCACAGTATAGTCTAGAAACCTTGACATCTGGACACTCCCCCAAACCTTGTGCCATATTGATGACATTTTCCTTTAGGTTAGGGGAGAAAGAAGGGACAAGTATGATGGATGCTGTGGTAAGAGACATTCATACCTGAGGTTAGAAGATAAACCCTTCAAAGACAAGAGCCAGGATGTAGAGTGAATGTTTTAGGGGTCCAGTTGTTTAGGTCAAAGCACAAGTGTTACACCTTGCACCTTCTACTACTAAGGAAGAAGTAGTATTTGAGAAGCACCTTCAGATTTTGGAGGTAGCACCCATTGCATTTGGTGACATGTTGATTACATTGGACTTTTGTCACCCTGTGTGGCACTAATTCATACTATTTGGATGGATACATACTCTGGGCAGAGTTTCCTCTTCCTTTTCTAAGTGCCTCCGGTAGCACTGTTTTCTGAGAACTCATAGAAGGCTGGTGCATGATTATGGGATCACCCATGATATTGCCTTGAATACATGGATCCACTTTAGGAGGAAGGAGGTGCAACAAGGAATACACAACCATGGGATTCACTGATCTTCTCTATATATCCTATTGACCACAAGCTGCCAGCCTGGAAAAAGTCTGAATGGCCTCTTCAAGTACTACCTCCGCTACCCTCACCCACTAGTTCACTCTCCTGAAGGTAAGTCCCAGATCACCTCCCAAACAAACCATTCACACTGGAATCTTTCAGTCTGGCTTGCTGCTGGGGGCAGGGACCGGAGTGAAGCACAGATGTAATGACCACATGGGTTCTTGTCAGTTTATTCACATCATTCTTTTTCATCTAACATGTCTGTTTTGTTCCACTCTATTTACTGGGCTAGGATAGCAAACATATTTGTCTGCAGCCAGCAGACATCACATTTTCTTGTAGACACCAATTCTTATAATCAGAACACAGGATTTATTAAATTTATTTCAGACTCTGAACTTGACTTTCATTAGGTCTGGCCTGATTTATTTTTAGTGCCTTGAGCCAGTATTTATTTCCACAGGAAAAAGCATATGGGTAGTAAATTAGACAGATTTTTATGGAAGGATATAGTCTTGGGTTTGAATCTTACTAGCTTACTTTATGTTAATGTGGGGTGAGCTAAGTTTGGGTATTATTAACTCTGAGCTGAGTTTTATCCTTAGTACTCTGACAGTAATAATATGTATTTTTCAAAGATTTTTGTAAATGTATTGAGAGTAAGTTGCTCAGTGCCTAACACATATGAATACTTAACAAGAGCTAATTTCTCCATACTGTTCACCCTAGCTGTGTGTGTAAACATGCTCTTCTAATCTTCAAAGCATTTGTAACATTGAGTAGAAATTAAGTCCATGGGAATTAAAGGACATAGGGTCCTGCCACACAAGGTAAGGGCTGAATAAATGTTAATCCCTTTCCCATATAGCACTATTTCTATCTGTCTTATATTGTCAAGGTTTTGAATGAAAACTTTATCTAGTCATTACTAGAAATAAGAAAAGCATATTCTTCTTTAATGAGACCCCTCAATTCCAACCATTTATTTTTTAGAGAAAAAAATTTCACACATAATCTTTCAGCAACCATTACAGGTTTCTCTCAATACCTGGCTAGGTATGATAAATGCAGTTTCTATGTCTTCACCCAAAAAGGGTCAGTTTGGGAAGTGACTTCCTTACAAGGCAAGCAATTCTGTCAGAAACATGGGAGTGAGAGAAGAGAGTAGATATGAAAGCCAGATGAAGATGCAGGTGGTAACCACCATTTTCTAAGGACAGCCATAGCACAATCTTTCAGGACAGTGACTCAGGCTCTAGAATTTCTAAGGAGGACAGGCCAGTGGCTTACTAAGGTGGCAATGATAACGTGAATTGGCTATAGTAAATCTCAAACTAATAATAAAACTGACCAAAATTTAGCCTGTCTCTTTTTAAATCACCATATGGCAAAGATTTTAAATAAAAACTCCTCTCCAAAAACAATCTTTCAACAGACTACTAAATAGTTACTGTGGGAACTCTATGTGGGGACTTAACATTCACTCAATTCAGCACTTGGCATGCATTGAGTTCAGCATCCTGTTTCCAACTGTGTGACACTTTGTGTATTTATTGCTTTGGATATTCCTGATGCCTTTAAACAGCAGATTTGAATGTGATAGCACAGAGAATATTATAAAAAAGAAACAGAACTAAAGGCATTTCAATTCTATATGACCAGTCATGTTTAAAATTTAGAACAGTGGGAAAAAGTGAATGAAAACTATAAAGTCTATTCTTTTATTTTATAAAGTACAAATTTTGGTTCCTATGAGAAATGTGTGTTTAATGATTTTTATTGAAAATAACTTTGGATGGGATATCAAAATACAATGTGCTTTGGGTGTCGAGTATGCTACATAGACCACAAAGACTAATTTAGGGTGGCAATCTGGTGGAAGGAAGGCACTGAAGATTTACCTTCAATCAGCCTTAAAAATGAAGATTTCATAGTTTTATATAGATTGTATTTAATGTACCAATAAAAATCGTAAGGTATTCCAAAGTTGCTTTTATTTGTATTTTACATAGAAATTTCAAAAAACAAGTATTTTTTAATACCAAACAAATAATAGTGACAATGTGAAATAGCCTGTCCATGTAAGTCATCACAATGATGATGTTCAATTGACATTATTTCAATGACATCGATCAAAAGCATATCATTTATTTTACTCACAAACAAATAAGTTTCAAGAATTGAAAAGTTAGGAAGTGCTGCTTTTCCTCCATGGTGGAGGAGGCAAAACATCACAGTACATCTAACCTTCAGTTCCTTGCAGCCTTTTAGATCTGCAGATAGAGCTGCAGCATCACTTGTTTGCTACCATTTTCCCATCAAGTCTTTACTTATGACTTCCGACAGAATCCATGGTCAGAATCACCCTGGTTCATACAAGGGTGTGCAGGAAAGAACCAATAAACTAAGGAACAATTTGGGTCTCACCAAACCCACTCCCACCTTGGCACTGCCATTTCTTGTAGCTGCTTGACTCTTTGGGGTTAGAGGGTAGAATTTAAGACTATGGATTTGTTTTTTGGGTTATTTTGGTGTTTTTTTTTTATCAAGAATAAAACCATGTTTCTTGGCCATAATGTATTTATTGATGGTTAATCTAGAAAAATGTTCTTTGATAATAGAAGATAATTTTGGCTTCTGAGGAGAAGACAGTGGTAGACATGGAGGCAAATTTGATACATTCCCATTTTGTGGCATCAGTTTCAGCAGTTATCTGATTTTCACACCAGCCACTTTCTGTTTGCCTTAGGTATCGGCTGGTCTGGTCGTCTTAAGTGTCATTCTGAGTCAGCTCACTTCCACACTGTAAGTCTTAAACTACTATAAACAAAGTCAGGACTGTCTGCTTATCTTTAAAAAGATCTCAGGAAAACAGGTCAGAGTTTACATCTCAGTTGTTTTTAAGAAAGCCCATGAACACTGTGAAATAGCTTCTGAAATAGGGAAAGCAAACATTTTTACAAACTGAAGTTATCTGGGCCATTTCCCACTTTTGCTTTTTCCATTATTGAATATGTTAATAATTCCCCAAGCACAAAAGTCTCCTCATAGCTGCTCTTGTACTTTCCTGCAGAGAATTCTGAATGCCATGGTAGTGATTAAGATAATATAAATACATAAGTAGCATAATGGCTTCCCTTCAAGAAGAAATAATAGCCAAATTTGTTCTCTACATAGTGGTGCTCTTGAGTCTTATTTTTAAGAAATTCTGCTTAGGAAGATTTTGAAGACAAAAGTAAATGAATGCTTGTGAAGCAAGAGAAGGTTGGACATCATTTATTGTCATAATTATCAATGTTATTATTAGATAAAAATGATGAGAATGGAATAATTGGAAAACCTTATTCTTATAAATATGATTCTTTTAAATATTTATATACTTTTTTTCAAACTAAAATATATACAATGTAGTAAAATTATACAGTGTAGTATAATTTTAAAACACCATGTACACTAGTTCTATCAAATATCAACATTCTCCTATATTCCCAGGCTAGCAGGCCTCTATGTATGGGACAGTAAGTTCCTTGCTGTGTAGACTTGAGTAACTTATTTAACCTCTGTGTGCTTCCATTTCCCCAATATAAAATTAGTATAATAATATCTCATAGAGTTTTTATGAGGTTTAAATATATTGATACATGTGAAGATGGTAGGGAAGTGCCAGGGATATGATAAATGGTAAATACATGTTTATTATAATTATTTCTTAAAGATTAAAACTACTAAACATTTGCAATACCATTGAAGCTACCAGAGAAACCCTACCAGATCCCCATCTCCTTAGAGTAACTGTTCCTATGGATTTGTATTTTTCATTTCTTGGCATACTTTTATGTCATTACTACTACACTTTTAATAATGTGTTCAGAAGTGATATTTATGTTTTTTATACTTTTTAAACTATGTATTAATGGTATTATACTAGATTTCCATTTCTGAGAATTTTCTGTTTATATTTTATGCTTAATTTTTACAAGGTTTTTGTTCTTTATGACTGGTATATAAAAGTTTTGTTTTGTTTGGCTAATATATTTTGGATACAATTTTTTGTTGGTATGTGTCTTACAAATATTTTTTTCAGATATGTAACTTGTTTATTTGATTTTGTTTTGTTTTCAATTTATTTATGGTACCTTTTTGTCCAACTCATTTATTTTATTTTATTTTTATTTTTATTATTTTTATAATTTTTACTGACTTTATTGGGATGACACTGTTTAATAGCATTATATGGATTTCAGGTGTACAATTCTATAATATATCATCTTTATTGTATTTTGTGTCCACCATCCAAAATCAGGTCTTCTGTCACCATTTATCTCCCCTTTACCTTTTTTTACCTCTTCCCACCCACTTTTCCTTCTGGTAATTACCATATTGTTGTCTGTGTCTATAAGGTTCTTTTTTGTTTGTTTGTTTTTACTTAATTCCTTCACCTTTTTCACCCAGCCCCTCAAACCCCCTTCCCTCTAACAACTGTCAATCTGTTTTCTGTGTCTAGGAGTATGTTTCTATTATGCTTACTTATTTTATTATTTTCCATATATGAGTGAAATCATATGGTACTTTTCTTTCTCTGAATGGCTTATTTCACTTGGCATAATAATACTCTTCAGGTTCATGCATGCTGTCTCAAAAAATAAGATATTCTCCTTTTTTATGGCTGAATAATACTCTATTGTGTAAATGTACCATAAGTTTTTTAACCCACACATCTATTGATGGGGACTTGGACAATCTTCTGAATAGGGGAACATATTCTCCAATGATACATCTGATAAAAAATTAGTATCCAAAATCTGTAAAGAACTTATACAACTCAACACCAAAACAACCCCCCAAACAAAACAAAAAACATGAACAATCCAGTTAAAAAATGGGCGAGGACCTGAATAGACATTTCTCCAAAGAGGATATACAGATGGTCAATAAACATATGAAAAATGCTCAGCATCACTAATCATCAGAGAAATGGAAATTAAAATCACAATGAAATATTAAATATACCTGCCAGAATGGCTGTCATCAATAAAAGAACAAACAAGTGTTGGCAAGGGTGCAGAGAAAAGGGAACCCTCGTGCACTGTTGGTGGGAATGGAGACTGGAGCAGCCACTGTGGAAAGCAGTCTGGAGTTACCTCAAAAAATTAAAAATGGGACTGTCTTATGGCCAAGTGATTCCACTTCTGGTAATATACCTGAAGAAACTGGAAACACTGATTTGAAAGAGTATATGCATCTCTATGTTCATTGTGTTATTTACAACAGTCAAGATCTGGAAGCAGCCCCAATGCCTATCAGTAGATGAGTGGATAAGGTACCTTATAAAATAATCTTATTTTTACCCTCTAGTCAAATTTATTAATCTTTCCTTTATGGTTGTGATTTTTGTCTAAATACTTAAGAAACTCTTTCTTACCTTGAGGTCATAAAATATTCTACTATTATTATTTTTCTAAATTTTGAAGTTTTTAAAATTTTATATTTAGGGCTTTAATAAACTTGAAAAAAATATATTTCATATAATGTGAGGTTCAAATATAATTATTTTCCATATGGATAAACAATTGTGTCTCCAGTGATTTGTAATGCCATCTATAGCATGTGTTAAGTGTCCTGGCATGCATGGGCTGTCTGTGCTATTCTCTTGGTTTATCTCTCTCTCTGTCAATAACACACAGTCTAATTTATTCTAGTTTTATACTTTCTCCATTTTAAAAGAAAACTCTCCTCTTACTTCTTATTTCTCCTTCCATACAACTTTACTGTCTTTTTAGACACTTAAATTTTTTAAAAAAATTTTATGTTTGGTCCTGTACTCTTTTCCTATTAATTCTATAACTGTTTAGTTTAAAAATACTAAGTGGTAATTTTGGTTGAAATTCCCTTAAAAGTAGAAATTAATTTGGGTGAAATCACATATTTAAAATTCAAATCTCCAGTCCTTAAGAATATAACATCTTTTCAGATTTTTTTTTGTCTTTAATGCTTTGTAATTTTTTCATAAAAGTACTTGCATCACTTTTGTTAGATTTATTTCTAAGTTCTTTATGGTTTTTGTTGCTGTGCCTAATTGCATAGTCTAATATTCTAATGGAATATTATTAACTTTTTTTTTTGACAGAGACAGAGACAGAGAGGGACAGATAGGGACAGACAGACAGAAAGGGAGAAATGAGAAGCATCAGTTCTTCATATGGCTCCTTAGTTGTTTCATATGTGCCTTGACGAGGGGGCTACAGCAGAGCAAGTGACCCCTTGCTCAAGCCAGGGACCTAGGGCCAAGCCAGAGACCTTGGGCTTTAAGCCAGCAACCTTTTGGTTCAAGCCAGAGACCATGGAGTCATGTCTATGATCCCACGCTCAAGCCAGCGACCCCGTGCTCAAGCCAATGAGCACACGCCCAAGCCAGATGAACCTTGGCTTAAGCCGGCAAACTCAGGGTTTCAAACCTGGGTTCTCTGTGTCCCAGTCCAACACTCTATCCACTGTGTCACCTCCTGGTCAAGCATTATTGACTTTTATAAGCTGATTTTGTTTCTAACAATGGTGAGTTAACTTACATGTTTTGTTAGCATTTTTTTTCTAATTTCCATGAATTTTCTTCACTAACAATTCTTTTGAAAAACAAAATTTACCTTTCTTTCAATATCTTTATTTCCTTTTTATCACTTATTTTATTGTCTCAGAAATCTATTAAAATGTTTAATAAAATGAATATAAGATAAATCTTTTTTTTTTTCTTGATTCTTGTGGACTACTTCTGAAGTTTAACCTTTATTTTATTAAAAACCTTTTCTTTATATTAGTTTGATAATCAGTTTTATTACGGACGGATCTTGCATCTTTATTTCTGTTTTATTTCTAGTCCTTAATAATATTATCTTCTTTTAGATCCTGATTATATATATATATACACACACACATATTTTATTTTCTCTTTGCTTTTGTATTTTATATATTATTGCTACGTATTGAGATCAGGCAGGATTGCCTAAATGTGAAATTACTATACTCTTTTGTCTGGTAGTCTCCAAATCACATTTTTTAAAATACTATATTTATCAGATAATCTGCCTGGGATATGGAAAAGTGGTTTTTAGAAAACTGAAGCCTAACAAATTAGCTGTGGTGTATTCCCAAGTCCCAGATATTTAGCATTATTTTATTTTCACGGCATCATGTTGAATTCAGCCAACATTTGAATCTGAGTTATCTTTTTTTCTGGAGTATAGCTCTTATTGTTTTCTTCTTAACCAAAAGAATAATTTACTGTGTTACCAAAGATTTTTCAAACTCCTGACGTTTGAATAGTCTATAGCAGGAGTTGGCAAACTTTTTCTGTAAGAGACCAGATAATAAATATTTTTAGCTTCGAGGACCATATGGTCTCTGTCACAGTTACTCAACTCTTCTGTAGTAGCATGACCGTAGACAATACATAAACAAATGGATGTGACTGTGTTCCAGTAATACATATTCAATAGTTTGCAAAAACAGGCAGCAGCTGAGTTTGTCCTAGAGGCCATAACTTGCCATATTCTGCTTTACAATAATCTTTAGAAGCGAGTTCTAAAGTAGCTGTTCAAAAATCTAAATACTATTACACAACATTATTAAATCCATGAATAAAATAATTACTAAACTTAATATTTTATAATTGACTATGTTAAATACAAAAGTGAACTATTAATATAAAAAGGTATAAGTGCTGTCAATTTCTTCTCTGAATGTTAGACTCAAAATGAATAAGGTAAATGCTCAGAAAATTAGACACATTTATTTTTACTACTGATCAATAAATATTAATCAGTCTATATTGCATAACATGCCAACAATATTAACAGTAAATTTATGTCTTAAGGTTTACAAATTACAGTTTGAGGGAATATAATTTTATTAAAACCAATGTAAATCAGTAGTGTCCCTTTGACATCTAAATTATTTAAGGGTGTGTGGTCCCACTACCAGAGGTAAAACTAAGATCATAACATAGAATACAGGAAGGGCTCTATAACAGAACATAGAAACTCTAAAGTAAAAGTATATCTACATGCTTTCAAAAATTAGCTACCAAAGAAGGAAATAAAAGATTATCTATAAGTAGTATGGAAAGGTCCTTGGCAAATATTGTTCTTTTCAGCAGAATTAAAATCACAAGAATTGACCACAGCAAAGATAGGAAACAGGTTGTGAGGTTTCATTCTCAGCCTTCCTCTTTGTTCAACTAATGCCAGTTTCTCTCACTTGAAGTAACATATGTTCTATGCTCTTACATTGTGTCTCCCATCAAAATCTACACACAAGAGGGAATCTGATTTTTATAAGATTTGCAATTTTTTGCAATTGTTTACATTTCTAACTTAGTTATTACTGTGCACTGAAAATATAAAATGTCTTCCTTTACTGAAAGGCATTCCAGGCAGTTGTGAAGAGATTGCAGCAAAGAGCTACTAGCAAGGATAGTTTAAAGATGGAAGGATGGTCATCTTTGAGCCTGGAGTCATTCAGACCTTTGGTCATAGGCTTTTCTGGCTGTGGACCAGGCCAGTCCTGGTAAAGATGATGTTTGTGGAAAACACCCAACTGTGGTTTTTGAACAAAGTTCAGGAAACAAACTGAAGCATGAAGTTTAAGTTACAACACACTCAATCACATTGCTGCTGTAATTCTAGCTTCATGGTTGTCATGTTTCTTTCTTCTAGGGAGAGACAGCAGTAGGGCACAGCACATTGATCCTCAGAAATTTATATTAGCAAAAGATGTCTAGCTTTCCACACAAGAGGAGCAGGAAGCTATTCCAAATGTAAATCACTCATAAATTTTGAGTTGGTTTTAGAGCTTTGGGGTTTGAAAAGAATTCATTGTAAATGATTATAAAACAAACATTAGAAATTTGATATATTTGAGGAAATACTGAGTTTTGGAACATTCTTCTTAAGTCTGAATAAAGACCTGTCAAAAATCAGTGTAAGAAGCATACTGGTAAATTACCTCAATGGTAAAACATGCTCTTTTTGCTCCATCAGACTGTATTTCTGGTCAAAAAAAGAATTCTTGATACTAAACCTGGGAGGACCCGATGTGGAAGACAAGCAATGCATTATTTTAATAAAAACATCACCAGGCTTCAGTTTGATGATCGGTGTGGGGAGACATCTCCACTGGAAAGTTTCAATCATCTTGTTTTCCCTGTTGACTTATTTTGAGAAATGAGACACATGGCAAAGAGAAGCCATGCTATTATTTTTGGAGGCCAAATGAAATGATGCACTTCAGGGCACTTTAAAATAAAAATAAAAGTAGCAAATGTAATGTAGGCATAAACCATTTCTGAACTAATTTAATTGTGCATTTCTTTAAAGCAGACAACCACCTGGAAGCAGTTGTAACAACAACAACAACAGCAGCAAATCGATTTTAGTGAGAAAACTAAGTTACATACTAAGAACTAATAATATACTGTCTTTGAAGTAGCTGTGAGTTTATTTTCTTCTTAGAACACTGCTAATAATTTACAAATGAAGCATATATCTATTCTTTTATCCTCGCTGAAAACAGAATGAATGATTTCTACTTAAACAAAAAAAGAATAAGTACATATTCCAAGGCTGATAGAAATTATACACTACTATCAAAAGTATTCCTGAGAACTCTTTTTTTTTTTTCTGGAGAATGCTTTGAGTATTAAACTTCAAAATAATGCAAATAGAACATTAAATAATAATGTATATTTGAGTATTTGTGTATTGTCTACTCAAAAAACTTAGTTATTGAGCCAGGTATATGATCTGTACACAATTAGATATTAGTATAAAGGGTTCCTTCACCTAAGTCAGTACCTCAATATTTACGGCCCAATTTTATGTTTAAAAAAATATATGTTGTGGCAAATGGCAGTATTTCATCTTTTCTTATGACTGAGTAGTATTCTATTGCATATATATATATATATATATATATATATATATATATATATATATATATATATTTGATTGTCTTCATGTCTTGGCTACTGTGAATAATGCAGCAATGAACTTGGGGTTGCAGATATCTTTGTGTTTCTGAGTTTTTTGGGTAGATACCCAGAAGACAGACTGCTGGGTCATATGGCAACTCTATTATTAGTTTTCTGGGGAACCACCATAATGTTTTCCTCAGTGACTGTACCAATTTACATTCTTATGAGCAGTGAGTGAGGGTTTTATTTTATTCACAACCTCTCTAACACTTATTACCTGTCTTGTTGATACAAATCGCCACTCCTGACTAAATGAGTATGACATCTTAAAACTAAGGTAAATTGATTAAATTAAGGCTCTTTTTTTCCAATGGAAAAGATTCAGTTTCCATGCTTATTTTAACTTATGGCATATGAGTGAGTTATGGTGTTTTAGTCCACTGAAGATAATAAATAAATCAGAGCACTGTCCTAATTAACACTTTTCTGGCCATTTGATAACAGGAATTTTTGCAGATTTTGTGGCCATTCCACTTCTCCAAAGCCACAATAAATTACAGCTGGCCATTTTCAAATCTGCTCTGGGTATTATTTCAGTGGTATTAGTATTAAAATACATTTCTTAAGATAAATGAATTCAACCTAGGAAAGCTGAAAATTTTAACAAAAAAACCCCTCTAGTTTCAGAATATGCCTTTTTTAGATTTATTATTAGTTGACATCAATTTGCTCCTTTAGTTGCTGGACATAAATTGGCCAAACAGCATTTGACTAACAATATGAGATGACAAGCTCTCCTTAAGTGATTCTGATTATGCATTCATGGGCTATATGCATGGCCTGCTTTATTGGTCTACAGATTACATGTGTAATGTATAATCAATCACACAGTATAGAGTGCACACATTCCCCTCTGTCTTTGATTAACCCTATTTCTCTCTTGATGACATTTTCACATATTTCAACATGTGTAATCAAGTCAAAGGAGAATATAATGAGTGGTGAGTGGTTAATTGTTGCACAAACCAGATGTGTCAGTTATTAATATAATCAAACATGAGTTTGTAGGCTGTGAATTCACAAAATGGCAAGACAAAACAACTGGAGCAAATAAACTTGGTTAAAGCTAATTGTTTTCTCCTTCAATGTAACAATGACTAACCAGATGCCATCAAAATCAATTTCTGTTTTTTGAGGATGCTTCAATTGCTTTTTACATCAAATGTAGTAGAAAGTTCCTTATATTAATCAATAAATTGCGAGTATCTAATATTTTTTAAGAAAAATATTGTGATGTGTGAATATTAAAGCTCACTAATCTGGGGCAAGTTGGTAACTCTAGACCTGAAGGGAATCCACGTAAAAATGATGTGATTGTAAGACTGTCATACACACATTTCCAACACTGCATCCCTGAAAAACAAAATAGTTTTCACAAACAAGGTTATGTTCAACATCAATAATTCTTGCTGTTTTTTAAAATTACTTCCTGGAATGTCTGTGAAAACACCAAGTTAGCTATTGGGAGGAACAGAAATCTGACAGGGGGTAGAATGTTATCTGAGCATTTCAGCATTGTTCTAAGTCATCTAAGCGATGTTTTAAGTCATCTAGAATAATTATTTTCTAAACTTTAGTTATTTGTCATTCTCACAATTTTTGTTTATTCCCATAACCTTCTTTCTTAGTTCTTTATTCTTGTTATAAACAATGACCACAAACTTGGTGGCTTGAAAAATACAGATTTGTTGTCTTTTATTTCTGTAGGTTGAAAGTTGGACACGGGTCTTGTAGGATAAAATCAAGGTGTGGCAGTACTGCACTGACTTTCTGGAGGCTCCAGAGGGCAATCCACTTCCTTGCATTTTCCATCTTTTAGAGACTACCCATATTCCCTGGCTCATAGCCTGCCTCCCTCCATTTTCAAAGCAGCCATCTATATTGTATCTCTTTGACCCTACTTCTGTCCTCATTAGTTTTTCTGATGAAGCTGAGAAAAGTTTTCTTTTAAGGACTCATGTGATTAGATTGGGTCCACTCACATAATCCAGAATAATTTTCTCATCTCAAGGTCTTTAAACTTAGTCTTTTCCACAAGATCTCTTTTACCATGCATATAAGGTTATCATATATATAGGTTCTGAGGATTAGGTTGTAGACATTTTGGGGGGACCATTTTTCTTCCTACCATACATTCTAATATAGATTTATGTTTTGATTAAAGTTGACTCACTCATTTACTTAGATTTATTTTTGAAAGAAAATTTACATTACTATATAAGGAATGTAAATCAGGATAAATTCCTTATCAGTAGAACAATGGTATCAGATCCAGTTAAATGAATATCATTGCCTCTGAAGGCTCAAAACCTGCTGCCCTCTTGGTTGAAAGGTGATTTAGCATGTTTGAATTGTATTAAAGGTATATTAGCACCAACTGGAAGTTTTCCCCTAGGCAGTAATAGAAGGATTAATACTATAATTGAAATGGGAATCAAAGGTCTCATTAGGCATGTTAGTGACTTTAAATGTGCTGCATGTCAGTCACTTTAAATGTGTTGTCTATGTAATGCCAAAAATCATTTTATGACCCATTCCTTGTTTATTTCTCATTGGAAATCTATGCCCTACATTCTGAGAAGCTCACAAGTAAAATGTTCAAGTCCCTATTGGTGCAGGAGTTCTCCTTGTTAAAACCTATGCCCCATGCCATTCAGTTCTTGGTTTGGACAGTTTCTAGTGGTCCAGGCAGCTCATTCATTAACTCAGTTATATTTAAATGTATAAGTACTTTATATGTTGGCCCTTCATTTAGGGCTGATTAAGTTTTTTTAGAGAGTTCTACACATTTGTACCAGATATGTACTCTGTAGCAAAAGAGAACAAGTCAAATTACCCTGCAGGGTAGACTAAGAAGAGCATATAGAGTTTGAATCGGATTATTTAGTTTTAAGTCACAGCTCTGCCACTAACTCATGGAGTATTTTAGAATAAGTCTCTTTTTTTTCAGGCTGACGAAAGGGGAACAATATAATAAAATGAATAACAACTACAAAAGACTTTTGTACAAATTAAATGTGCTAATAATGTGAAATCTTTTAAGTCATACACTTAGTGACCATATAATAACAGATTGTTCAAATTGGAACATTTTTGAGAAACAAGGTACTGTTAATAATTTTATTGCTACAATAGGTATAAACTGGGACTGCCATTGTAAATCAGGATGTGGGTTTCCATAAAACATAAGGGACTTCATTAAGTTTAATCATTCCTTCCTCTTTTACATGAAAGAACTTTCTAATTTGAAATCAAATGATGTTATCAATTATTTTTGTTTGATTTTATTCTAATTTGGTTTGTTTCTCTCAAACATTTCAATATGGTGCTCCTTAGACCTTTTCCTGGTCAACAGCATACAGAGGGGGCAGTTTTTACAAAGTTTGGTTTTTGAATGTCAGCAAAATGGTTCAGAGTTCAGCTCTTCCACTTACCAGCCTGGGCTCATTAAGCCTCTCTGCAACTCAATGTTCTCATCTACCTGCCTTACCTAGTTGTAATAAAGGTTAATGAATTAATTTCTTTGTCTAAAGAACTTAGACCCAAGCCTGGCGCATAGAGATATGACATGTGTTATTAAATAGAATAAATAAGTGAGGTTACTGGAACTGATAATATTTAAAACAGGAAAGCACATTGTGTGTGTGTGTGTGTGTGTGTGTGTGTGTGCACGTGAGTGCCTATTTTAGACACTGGAAATAAAATAGTAAACAATGCAGGTACAGTCACTGCCTTCAGGGAGCTTGCAGAACTACTTTAGACACTGGAGATAAAATAGTAAACAATGCAGGTACAGTCACTCCTTCAGGGAGCATGGAGACAACAGATACAAGCAAGTGATTACATGAATTAATGAGTTGAGCTTGTGAGAAGTGCTGTGTGGAGAAAAGCAAGATACACTGAGATTATTACACATTCTCTGGGGGCCCCATTTTATCTGACCAATGTAGACTACAGAGGGACAGTTATGTATTTTTCCTGTGTTGACACCAGAAACATATTAATTAATGTAAAAATTCATTAGCTTCTTAGCAGCTGGGTCATATATGAGCTCATGTTGAGCTTCTGGTCATTAACACCCTCGGGTCCTTTGCATGATCTACATTCAAATAGATCTCCAGCTCTGTAACATTTTAGTTGATTTTTAAAATACCCAAATGGATATTTCAAAATAAGTTTTTTAAATCTCTTTATTGTATTTTTAATTTATTTACTTTCTTTTGAGAAAGAGAGAAAGAGAGAGAGGGACAGAGACAGACAGACAGGAAGGGAGAGAGACAAGAAGCATCAACTCATAATTGTGGCACTATAGCTATTTATTGATTGCTTTTTCATATGTGCCTTGACCCCTTGCTCAAGCCAGCGATCTGGTTGGGCTTCAAAAAACAATTATATTTTCTTCTTTTCCCAAGTGACAGGAGGGAAGATAGAAATACAGACCCTCATGTGCCCCCACCAGGATTCACCAAGCAATCTCCATCTGCAGCCATGCTCACAACCGAGCTAATTTTAGAGCCAAAGGTGGATGTCCAGGGCCAACACACTCGAACCAATCAAGCCATGGCTGCAGTAGGGAAAGAGAGAAAAAGAAAGAGAGAAGGGCAAAGGGGAGAGGTGGAAAAGCTGCTGGTCGCTTCATCTGTGTGCCCTGACCAGAATCAAACCCAGGACATTCAAATGCTGGGATGATGCTATAATACTGATCCAACCAACGAGGGCCTAAAAATGTATTTTCTATCTATTTTTATTTATTTATTTATTTTGACAGAGACAGAGAATCAAAGAGAGGGACAGATAGGGACAGACAGACAGGAAAGGAGAGAGATGATAAGCATCAATTCTTTATTGCAACTCCTTAGTTGTTCATTGGTTGCATTCTCATATGTGCCTTGACAGTGAGGCTACAAGCAGAGCGAGTGACCCCTTGCTCAAGCCAGTGACCTTGGGCTGAAGCCAGCGACCTAGGACTTTAAGCCAGTGACCTTTCGGCTCAAGCCAGCGACCATGGGGTCATGTCTATGATCCCACGTTCAAGCCAGCGACCCTGCACTCAAGCTGAATGAGCCTGTGCTCAAGCCAGCAACCTCAGGGTTTCAACCTGGGTCCTCTGTGTCCCAGTCCAATGCTCTATCCACTGCATCACCACCTAGTCAGGCAGGCCTACAAATTTTTTTAAAACTAAAGTTCATGCTGTTGTCTTTGGTCTTTGTACTTGTCTGTCAAAATAATTTCTAATTTAGATTCTTCATACCCCATGTTAACTCTTCAAATTATGTCATCCTTAAATTTGATAAGCATCCTTTTTATGTCTTAGGAAGGGCATTTGGAAGAATTCTAGTTTCTAGTTCTTTTCAGTGTAATTATTTTAATTTTTATAAAAGCAATACTTGTTTCTAGTACAAAATGTAGAAAGATAAAAAACAGTTAAAAAATAAATCACACCTTAATGATAGAGACTATCATCTCAACCTTTTTTAGTTTGACGTAAGTATATTGAAAAAATCAAAGACATATGACATATATATTTTTGAAACTGGGGAGCACATACCCACATTTTAAATTTTCTTCCACAACACGGTTTAAAAATGTTCTGTAAATTTTTTCCATCTATATTTTATTTAACAAACTCTTCAGTTGGGCCTTTCTGTTATTTCTATTTTCTTACTGCAATAAAATAAAGCTGTGATAAACATCCATATAGGTAAAACTCTAAATATAAGGACTTTTTATGTCCTTCTAAGAGAGATTTGCCATCCCTTGTAAAACAATGACTTCTAAAGTGGTTTGCTCAAGGAACCTTCTGTTCCTTGACCAGTGGTTTAAAATCCATCTCATCCTTCTCTCCAGACACAGTAGCTCCTGATTACCTTTCTTTGCCTTGTTATTCCCAGAATACTTATCATGATTTAACATATAATCTAATTTTCTTATGTATTTGCTTATGATTTCTCTACCCTCACTATAATGCAAGCTCCATAGGAAAAAAAGTTTTGTTTTATCCATTGCTGTATTGCCAGCACTTAGAGCAGTACCTGGCACTTGGTTACAAATGCTCAATAAATGTCTGTTGAAAAATGTGAGTCTAGTTTTTGGCGAGTGCCAACTTAAGCATGTATTCTGCCACCTCCATCTTCTGCTGACAGCTTGCAACATCTTTGTGTGTGTGTGCAATGATGATAACCTACACTCCTTTTTGTTTTCTATTTGTCACGAGGTGCTCCACTTTTTCTCATTGGGTCTCAAGAAGGCATAAGGCTACATTAAAGCTTGCCTGTATGTTACCTGTGATATATATATATATATATATAAATTCTAATCTTTCCAATAACCACGTTGTTAGGCTTAACTCATTATACCAAAGAAGATCAAGGGGCTCAGGGAGGTTGAATAATTTTCTAGAGGTCACCCAGTTAGTTATAAAATGTTCTTAATGAACTATGACACCCTGACTCTCAGTGTATCAGCTGAGTGACTTTGGGTAAGCTATTTCATCTTTCTGATTCTGTTTCCTCATTTATAAAATGAAGGGACTAAATCTGATCTCTGAATCTGACACTAAAATTATTTTGTGACCAGTATGACCCCTGTATCTCTTAAACAATTTTTAATTGCATGCCAACACGGAGACTTTTTCCTTTCTGCTAACATTCCTATTAAACAAAGGATGAATTTCTGCAGAACCCTTTTAATCTTAGAATTTTTAAAGCACACACAGAAGTAATCAGTCACATATTATGTTCTGCAATGTCAAATCAGGGAGTTACAGTGTAGAACTATCATATAACAATGACCAAATGTTACCAAAATATTATAACATCAACCATGTTTCTAGGCATTATATATAAATTAAAAAATTAATCATTCTTTTATTCTATAAAAAGAACACCCAATTATTTCTGTAAGATGACAATTACTGAGCACTTAATGTGTATTCAAGTGGTTTTAAACCCTTTGATATGCTAATCACCTAATCTCCTCCACAATGTTGTGGATATGGAGTATTATTATTCCTCTTTTATAGATGAGGAAACTTAAATAGAGAGTTTTAAGAAATTGTCCAAAGTCATTCAGAATAAGTGACAGAATCAGGATTTGGACCCAAAGTGTAATTTCTTTTATTCTTTCTTTCTTTCTTTTTTTTTAAGTGAGAGGAGGGGAGATAGACAGATTCCCACCTGTGCCTGGACTGGAATCCACCCAGCAAACCCACCTGGGGCCAGTGGCTAGTACTGAGCTATTTTTAGCACCTGAGGCTCACTGCTTGGACACACCAAGCTATCCTCAGTGCCTGGAGCCATCTTGGAACTAATGGAGCTACTGGCTGTAGGAGGGAAGACAAAGAGAAAAGGGAGAGGAAGGGGAGAGAAGCAGATGGTCGCTTCTCATGTGTGCCCTGACTGGGGATTGAACTTGAAATGTTCATATGCCAGACAGATGCTCTATCCACTGAGCTACCAGCCAGAGCCCAAAGT
This sequence comes from Rhynchonycteris naso, assembly GCA_037038555.1. Taxonomy (NCBI): domain Eukaryota; kingdom Metazoa; phylum Chordata; class Mammalia; order Chiroptera; family Emballonuridae; genus Rhynchonycteris; species Rhynchonycteris naso. The sequence goes on along the minus strand of CM072999.1, from coordinate 168,972,322 downwards.
GTAATTTCAAAGCCAGCACATCTAGAGACAGCATGATATGGCCCAGTGCCTAGAGGTGGTATGTTGATGTCGTTATAGTCCAGACTGGAAGCAGGGAAAGATAAATTAGTTCTGTGACAAGAGAAAAACTTAAAATAGGTTTGAAATCCATTTATATATGTGTAATAAATAGAACACAGTAAATCCTCACTAATGTCACCCATAGGTTTTTAGACTTTAAGCAAAACAATGTATAATGAAACCCATTTTATCAAAGGTTAGTTGATAGAAACAAGTGTTAAGTTCTTATGGCATCTTGTCAACATTATAACTACGTTGAGCTCATAGAATTGTACTCTTATAAGGGAAGCCAAATAGCAGAAATGCAAATGCTGCAGAATAAGACTTTTCCTATAGTTAATAGGTTGACAAATTCACTTAATAGCAACACATATTATGCTAAATGAAAGAAGCCAATCAAAGAAACACTATTTTATGTGGAATCTAATGAACAAAATAAACTGATGAAAAAATTAGAAGGAGAAGCATAGAGACAAGGAATAGACTGACAACTGTCAGAGGGGAGGGGATTGGGAGACTGGATAAAATAAGGTGAAGGGATTAAGTAAAAAAAGAAAAATATATATATATAACACAGACTCAGACAACAGTGTGGTGATAGCCAGAGAGAAAAGAGGAAGGGAGATAGGTAGAGGTGGGGAAAGGGGGTGGAAAGGGAATGGAAGGAAGACTTTGCTTGGGACAGTGAGTGAACGATAGTGTGCAGATGGTGTTTTATTAAGTTGTACGCTTGAAACCTGTACCCCAATAAATTCAATAAATAAAAAAATAAATAGTAATACACATTAAAGTAAAAAGTTAAAAACTTTTGATGCAGAATTGCTACAAACCTATATGAATGGAAATCACATAAATTAAATGCATTTATTATTAGAAATATGCACAAAAACCAAGCATAAAAATTCTTTTAAAATATGTATAAATCATCTAGTCATTTAATATCTGCAAGGAATTGTTATTTTGGGCTCTGAATATCATGTACTCTGTTAACCTGAATTTTACTGAAATAAATCTCATTTTATTTACTTTTTTTACTATTTTTAAAAGGATGTTTTATTCACATAATTTTATATGAAATGTATCATAAATTAGAATCATTCTCTTATTTAAGTTGACTGCTGTCAATTGTATTATGGAGTTTTGATATGGTTTCCACTTTGGCAAGCTGAACAGCAAAACTAAAAATTGTTGCAGACTCAGGTCAAAACTGGACTCCTAATGTGATAACTGAAGTAATCTGCTAAAAATCTGGTTGCCAAAACAGGAGTTAATGACTTTGCTATGTTAATACAATTAAAAGTACAAGTTTCTCAGCTACTCACCTTTCAAAAGGCAGAATGCAAAACATCTTGTGGCATTCCACTGTTTATGCCTAAGTATAGGGGTGAGGAAACTTGTGCTGAAGCCCGAGAAAAAAGAGAAATGGTGTAAATCATACTCTCAGATTTTAATGTTTTATGTTTTCCATATTTTAGGGTAATAATCTATTATTTTATATCAATAAAAGCTCTCAGTGGAAATGACAAGATTTATTCTAAACTATGATCAAATCATATTTTTGTTATAAGGATAAAAGAAGGAACTGTTTACAAAATTAGGGAAATAGCTATTACTTTCCTGGCTCTTTCAAAATAAAAAAAAATACTTTTCACATGATCTCTCATATGGCATTGAACTAGCACTGAGAAGCAATGCTTGCAAAGTAGAGGTACAGGGGGTCTTTGGGTTACAACAGTCTTGACATACGATGTTTTGAGTTTACAAAGCTCACTCCCATAAAAACTTTAAAAAATTGAGATGTGAGTGTTTTGGCTTACGCCATTAGTGTCCCCCTTATGGACTATGTGGGTGAACTAGTTTGGTTGTACATGGTGAGAGAATATGCAGTAATGGGGCGTATGAGTGGGGGAGTTGGCCTCCTCCAGTACCCTTACCTAGGCCATTTTGGACTGTTAAAAGTGCAAGTGTTTCATTTGTGTTAGGCTAGAGCATGTTTCAACTTACACCAAAATTTGGGTTATGTCTCTGTTGTAGGAATGGAACTATGTTGTAACCAGAGGACCCCCTATATATTGTATTGGTTACCATCATGTACTGTTCCAGGAAATGCTCAGAAGGAAGGATGGTGATTAACATTTATAGACTCTAAATATGCTGAAATAATAAATCTCCAACATTTATGGCGCAGCATAGGGCATAAAATATGCAATTGGGGAATTTGTTTTATAAAACCTAAAATTTTAAATCTAAACAAGGGACATTAATCACACAAGTATACCCATTTGCTCTTGTCAACTTTACATCTATTATGTATTAAGCACAAATATAGACACTTAACACACGTCATCTAATTAAATTATACCAATGCAAAAAAGATTGCCAGGGGAGAGAGTAATCAATCCAGAGAGCATTCATTGAAGGGATTTCTAAGGAAGAGAAATGTTCTTGAAAACAAAAGAAGCCAGCATGAATTACATTACACTGGTTGCCAGTGGTATTTGGGGAGGAGTCTAGAGTTTTTCCATGAACTCGAGTCCATGCAAACAAACACATTAACTACTTTCCCCATCTATTCAGGGCACCATTTTTAAAGTTGACAACCTCCTACAGGGATGTTCTGAAAGACAGAGACATCTTGTCAGAATTGTAAATATCCTTGGTGGATAAGGCAGGAAGGATTGACCCTGTAGGACATCCCTGACAAATCCTCAGGATTGAAATGGTAAGTGTATTTTTGGCTAGGGAGTTTTTAAAAATTATTTTTGTTTGTTTTTGCATAAGAGATGATGTTTTAAGAACAGTGGTGGGAAAAACAAACAAACAAACAAAAACAAACAAACAAAAAACAGTGGTGGGGCCTGACCTGTGGTGGCACAGTGGATAAAGCATCGACCTGGAATGCTGAGGTTGCCGATTCAAAACCCTGGGCTGGCCCGGTCATGGCACATATGGAAGTTGAAGCTTCCTGCTCCTCCACCCCTTCTCTCTCTCTCTCTTTCTCTCTCTCTCTTTTTCCTCTAAAGGGAATAAATAAAAATAATTTAAATAAACAGTGGTGGGCAGGACTTTTTCAACTGAGTTAGTTATCTGTAACCATGTAGGAGAGAGTGTGCACACTATTTAACACATGAGTAGGTTCTCAATATATATTTATTTTATTTAACACCCTGTCTGCTATCATTGTTGACAGTTTCTGAGTTAAGGGTGTATTGCTGGGTCTAATGGCTGCCAGAGGGGACATGTAGGGTTGCTCAGTCACTGGACAATCTTTCTTTTTGCTTCTAAAGTAAGCCATGCTCCTGTCATAGTGCAAATTGAATTAATATAGATATGCAGATACATATACATACAGGTAGTCATAAGTGTGTCTATCTTTGGAGTATATGCACAAATAAATATATTGGTGTGTGTATACATTCATATATATGCACATGTTTGTGTAAGTGTATACATTTGGATTTGGCATATGTATTTGCCAGCTCCTTACCCCAAATGATATAGTTATTATCAACTTAAATTTAGCAAGTATAGAAAAATGTGTACCTCTACTCACAGTTGTTAGTTCTAGGGGTATATCTAACTAAATTTTTAATAACTTTCTTAAATGTGTAATAGGCATTACAACTTAACCTAATATGGCCAAAATGTAACACCTGCTACTTTTTCAACCTGGACCATGAAGTGTACCCCCTAAGTTCTATCTTGTTCATCTTCTGAAAAATTCCATCACAGTAAATGGAATCACCCTTATCCCTTTGCTTACTTAAGCTCCAAAACTAAGAGTTTCTCTCTCCTTTCTGTGTTTAAATCTAATCCATCACCAAGCTCTTTTGGCCCTGTTTCCAAAATATTTTTCAAACCTATTTCTTCTCTCCATTGCCTCCACTAGTCCAAGCCTGAGTTACTGCAAGAACTTTACACTAGGTATCTCTGTTTTTATTTATTTTCTTCATGCTATTACCTACAGCATCTTTCTAGTTCACTTAGAATAAAACTGATTTTTTTTTTTAAATGAGAAGAGGTGAGATAGTGAGACAGACACATGTGCCCCAACCAAGATCTACCTGGTAACCCCTGTCTGTAGCCAATGCTTAAATCAATCAAGCTATTTTTAGTGAGTGAGGCTGACACCCTTGGGCCAACAGAGCTATTCTCAGCTCCCAGGCCGATGCTCTAACAATTAAGCTACTTTTAGCACCTGAGGCAGATGCACTCAGATCAAGTGAGTCATCCTCAGTGTCTGGGGCTGACACTGGAACCAATCAAGCTACTGGCTGTGGGAGGGGAAGAGGGAGTGAAAGGAGAGGGGGGAGAAGGGAAGCAGATGGTCACTACTCTTGTGTGCCCTGACTGGGGATCGAATGCAAGATGTCCACACACTGGGCCAATGTTCTATCCACTGAGCAACTGGCCAGCACAAGAAAAAAAACTGATTTTACAAATCCTCATAAGCTCATACATTTTTGAGTTTATGACCAATTACTCACCACTCTTGTCTTCATTCACTGCACTCATTTCACTGATGTTTTTATTGCTCTTTGAATATGCTAAATGTCTTCTCTTTTTTACTGTTTCCTCGGCATAAATCTCTCTGCCTCTTGAGGTGATCAGGACCTGACTCAGCTCAGTTCAAGCATCACCTCCTTGATAATACCAGTTTTCCCTTCCCTCATTTACACAAGCACTTCATCCCCTTCCTGTTTTATTATTTGGCTAGCACTTAGCACTACCTAAAATTACATGACTCGGGTATTAGTTTGCTTGTTTACTGACTCACTAAAATGTAAGCTCTGTAAGAGCATGGGTTTATACATCTTGTTCAGCACATCAAATACCTATAACATAGTAGACATCTAGAAGAGTGAACTAAAAGGAGAAAATAATGAATGCATCAACATATTTTTTCCCCAACTTTTAAAGCTATAACAAAAAAATAGAATCAGTTTCAACTTCTAAAGGTTGAATCCTAGACACAAAACTCAACAGCTATTGAGACAAAGAAATGAGAATAATGAAGTCAATAGACATAAAGGCAGAGACAAGGGTTAAATAGTTTTTATGGCATTCAACTCCCCTCTAGTAAATTTGAGACCCAGAAGCATTCCTTCCTTTCCCATAAAATGATTGTTCAATTTATACATGTGAAATTCCAACAGAATTCCAAAAAATTCCTTTTTTTTCTTAATTTTTAAATATTTGGTTTCTGAGACTTGCAATTAGAATTCCAAATTACTCTGCCACAGTTTGTCTCTTGCCTTTTCTTCCTCTGCTCTCCCTCATCAAACGCAAAGCTCTGGCTATAATGCATTTCTTTCATGTCTATCTTTCTCTCTGTCTCTTGGACCTTCACACATGTGTTTACATGGGCTTAGAGTTTTCTTCACTGATTTTCCTTTGAGAAAACTTCCTGACATCCCAAAACTAGGGTCTGCATTCCTATGATCTATCATTGCATCCTATATTTATCCCCAGTGTGGCATTAACAAGCAGTCTTGCATCTCTGTATTTGCTTCTCTCACTGGTGTATTTTTTCTTGTTTACTATTGCATACTTGCTGCCTAGCATAAAGTCTGATGTAAATCTACCGTGATTGAATGAATAAACAAATGAATGAATGAACAAATAGAGCTGTTTTGTTAGTACCCAGAGTAGATAGATCTAAGAAGTAACAGAATAGAATTTGAGTGTAAATATTCTGCTTCATGTGAGACTGATTGTTATTGATATTGCTCTAAATCTTTGAACTACTGAGTTTTTTTGTGTTTTTTTTTTGTATTCTGTTTACTTGGAGTTCGGACAAGATTTATACCTATATTTTTCAGTACTTTTTTTCCCCAGCAAACTTTTTTATTTTTCTGTTCATGTTCCCCGTTTGTACTTCCAGGGCCTACTTTTATAGAAGTATTTTCCCTTACTTTGAGAGAAATTTCCACCTCTTACTGCTATTTGGTTTGCAACCTTATGGCGATACTGGCTGCATGCCAAATCACCAGGTTCCCGGTTTAAAAAACAGGATCTTGTTGATAATAAAAAATAAATCACACCAGCAAGTGATTTTCTATTTAGTGTATTCCACGGAATAACATTTTTAAAACCTTTTAAAAAATCAGAATTGCTTTACTATCTTCCAACATTCTTATTTTCTAAGGTTTGAACATAATCTTCAGTGCTGTAAGGAAACAATTAAAATACCCACATTCCTTCAAGTTCATTTTAAAGCTGAAAAAAAAAAAGAAAGTGCTCAATTTAGGTCATGTGCAGTTGTTCCCAAGGGAAGAGACCATTTCAGCTGACCTTGACTGTGACCCATTATTGCACTTTCACTCTACTAAGCCCACCAGGCTCAGTGTTCTGCTGGGTTTGCCACCATGATTTGTTTCCCTCCTTACATCCTGTAGACCTTAGGACTGAAATGACACTAAATGACGACAGTTTGTTTGTTTTGCTGGCACTTCCTCCAGGAAATTTTAGCATCACTGAATGAATTTGCAACGTTACATGAATATAGTCAAATGTTCTTTATAAAATTGGGTTCTTGACAGCAACAAAGAAGGAGCAAAGTAGAAAACCTTATGAAGGGCAGGAATTTTAAATAAGACATTTATAAATTGGAATGAGTTATCAAATACCGATTATTTTATATAAGACCGTGTCACAGGGGAATTTGACTGCTTCCCATGGGGTTGTAATGGAAGAGGTAGGTGGTGGGGCAAAAATACTGAGCTGTTCTCAGCATCTTGCGGGTGAAGTACCTGTTTTCCCAGAATTAGTTGTTATTAGGACATGGGTCACTTTACTATTTTATTCTGTCTGGGAGTAGTAGAATTATTTGTTTCAACTTTCTGTAATATTTGTGAAGCTGTATTGGAGGTCACATTTGAAATACAATGTGTGATACCCTTTGACTCAGATTCTGAAGGTAGAGTTAATAATTTCAAAAACCAGATGTAAGACATTCTGTGTAACTAAATATATCCATGGTTTTCTGGAGAATCCAAATAAAACTAATCTCAAAAGTGACCAATAGAAGATACATGCTCTTTTACAATGCAATTAATCTAAAAAACATGTGAAATGCAGAAAGTATTATTTAATGGTGTCAGCATGGAAGTTACAGATTTTAATCAGGCGCTATCTAAATTAGTCAGTCTCCAGTTATAAACAGGTTATGCATCAAAAGTTTGTTAGAAAAACCAATTGTAAAGAAGACTGACATTTCAAATGATGACTCTTTTCCAGCTTGCTCAGAGAAACTTGTAAAATCCGAGAGTAATTGATAACTGATATTAATAAAGTGCCCAAATATTAGATTCTGAAAACAGAGGTCTTTAGCAAGGAAGGACTAGAAACGATCCATTTCTTCTCTTTTTCTAGCCTCAAAAAGAAGTAAAAAATAAAATAAAAAATAAAAAAGGATGAAATTTCTGTTTAACATCCTGTAACTCAAAAAGTTTAAAAAATAGATGTAATTTTTTTTTTTACCTCTTGGAACTCTATTCTCCCTCGCTCTCAACCCTTCTCCTCTCTCTTCCAGGTGTCCAGAACTTCTTGCTGTCCGCGGCCATTAAACTTCCCCTCAAGCACTTCCATCAAAACTCTTATTTTTTTCAATAGGATATACATTAAAGAAGAAAGCATTCTACCAAATGGAAACAGAGGCATGGATCTTGGATCCGTCTGGTAGCTGTCACAGGAGAGGGGGATTGAGGCACTGGATGATAGAAGGTGAAGGGATTAAAAAATAATATATATATTATTAAATATATATATATATATATATATATATATATATATATATATATATATATATATATATCACGTAGACACAGACAACAATGCAACAGCATGGTGATAACCAAAGGAAAGGGGTGTGTAGGGGTGTAGGTATAGGTGCATAAAGGGGGTAAAATGGGAATGAAAGAGACTTGGCTTGGGCCAATGGACATGTGATGTAATGTGCAGATGATGTTTTATTAAGTTTCACACTAAACTTGTACCCAAATAATTTAATTAAAAAGAAATAGAAATAAACGGTAAAATAAATAAAGAAAAAAGATAAAAACAAGTAAGCTTTCTGATTAAACTAATTCACAAAGTGTGAATGTTGGAAAGCAAATACACACCTCAAGTAGACAGAGAAAACTTTCTGAAACTCCACTATTTGTCTGGAGCTGTTTTAGGCTTGTTAGCTTTATTATCTCACCTCTATCTTTACAAATGTTTATAACAGAGAAAAGCACTAGAGTTTGAATGGTTTAAGGAACTTGCTCAAAGCTCATAGCCAGTAAATTATAGAACCATGATTCAAGGTACCAAAATGTTCAAAATATGTTTGGGGGGCTTATTTGTTGGTGTCAATTAATTAACACACTTTACAGTCAGATAAAAGGAGATGCTATTTTTTAATATTTTTTTTAATTTTTATTTTATTCATTTTAGAGAGGAGATACAAAGTGAGAGAGAGAGAGAGAAAGAGAGAAAGGGGGGGAGGAGCTGGAAGCATCAACTCCCATATGTGCCTTGACCAGACCAGTGCAGAGTTTTGAACTGGCGACCTCAGTGTTCCCAGGTCGACGCTTTATCCACTGCGCCACCACAGGTCAGGCGAGATGCTATTTTTTAAAAAAAGGAAAAAATAATGAGGATTAATAAGTTGAGGAAGGTGAGTCGGCTTAGGTATGTATTCTAGACCAACTTTCCCAAGGTAAAGAAATTTAGTATATTCTCCTTCCCATTCTATTTTCCTCCACTTTCCACACACAATTATGCTTTACAATGAATTAATCTGAAATTTCAAAATTGTTTACAGCTTTGATTTGGTTCTTTGCATTTCCATTCAAATCACAGGATTTCTGAGAAGAAAACAAGGTCACATTTTGATATTTGTATGTCTTGTTGTGTGTGTGTCTCTCTCTCTTTCTCTCTCTCTCTCTCTTTTTTTTTTTTTTTGTATTTTTCTGAAGTGAGAAGCAGGGAGATAGAGAGACAGACTCCTGCATGCGCCTGACCGGGATCCACCTGGCTTGCCCACTATGGGGAGATGCTCTGCCCCTCTGGGCCGTTGCTTCATTGCTACTGGAGCCATTCTAGCACCTGAGGCAGAGGCCATGGAGCCATCCTCAGTACCTGAGCCACCTTTGCTCCAATGGAGCCTTGGCTGTGGGAGGGGAAGAGAGAGATAAAGAGAGAGGAGAGGGGTAAGGATGGAGAAGCAGATGGGCGCTTCTCCTGTGTGCCCTGGCTGGGAATCAAACCCAGGACTTCCACACACTGGGCTGATGCTCTACCACTGAGCCAATGAGTCACGGCCTTTCTTGTTATCTCTTGATATGGTTTTCAGTGTTCATTGATGGGTATTTGGAAGATCTTGTGGCCAGTAGAGAAGGGAAGACTTGAATAGTTGGCACTGTAGCACCCCGCAGCCATGACCTTGAGGAGTGTGTGGTGAGACTGGGAGGAAGAGGGGGAAATGGTGAGGAAGTCATGTTTCTCAATGGTTTGGGAACATGGGCTATTTTAATACTACTTTTTGCCTGAAATCAAGCTCTCCTCTTCACCAATATGATTATATATACCATATCCATATGGTTTTGTAGGTCCATGCTGTGGCTCACAGAAAATCTATATGCTATCTATCAAGGGTATCTGAAAAATCTAGAAAAACCTGAAAATCACTTCTCTAAAAATACCTTCTGTTGGGCAGATAAAATATATTATGCTCACTTTGTTAAAGATGGTGCTACCCACATGCAAGTTTTAAGAGTAAGCTTTTCCACACATCCTTGACTGATTGGATGATGTGGGGTGGTGCACTCTCATGAGGAATCCTCCCATTATACCTCAGATGAGTGACTTTGTATCAGAGACTTTCTTGTTTATAGACTGGATTAAGGGTTTGGATTTCTACACTATAAAGTGGGACAGACCGGGAGCTTGCTCTCTCTCGGTCCCTGAGATTAGTATCAGAGAGGGGAGCAGATGAAGGCCACGTGGAGGCCAGGAGAAGCAGCTAAGATGGTGGAGTACTGAGGAAGAAGCCAGTTTGTGTAGGGTTTGTGTAGAGAGGAGATGGGAAACAGAGGTGAATAAGTCTGGTGAGCTAGAAACCTTTTGATTCTAGGAAACTCAGATAAGTCAGTAGCTTTGTGAGCACTGAACGAGTGGGTTTTGGAGCCCAGTGTGTGTTTTTGCTTGTCTGCCGGGTGCAAGCTAGAATTAAAGCTGACGGCTCACTAGTTCTTGACTCCATTGTTTCATTATTGTTCGAATAATGAAACTTCATTGTTCGAATCTAATGCGAACCTGCACTGGCCAGGCGGCTGTGATGATGGCTGCGACTACTGGCTTTACACCTTCCTCGAAACAAATTTACCTTAAAAGTGCAGAATCTCTGTATTGATCTTGATTGTTATTTTATGTTCTGCAATACCTCAGAAATTCTATTAAATATAATGCTAAAAATATTCACCAAATCATAAATGAGAAAAAAAAATCACTATCAACAACAAAATAACCTATCCTAAGAATTTATATTTCTTGGTGGCATTTCAAGTAAAACAAAACCTACCCAAGGTAGCATGATAATGTTTACTGGCCTCTCTAAGTTTCAAATGCCTACATAAAAAACAAATTTTCACTAAAACAAAGATGTATTACAATTTTCTTTACATAATATGAATATATTCATTAACACCAAAATACCTATAAAGTCTATTCTAATTCCCATAGAACTTACTTTTAAAAGTTTATAATTTACTTGGCTCGCTCAACTGCCAGGGGATTTATGTACCATGTGTTCTCCTTTCAAGTTCTTATTAAAATAAGTAAAATAGATTGTAAAGTCAGATGTCAACACAATTTACTACCGTTTATTTATTTTTCCACTGCAAGCAGCTTTTGAAAGTAATCTTCCAAATTATTCTCCCCCAAGTTCTCAAAATAGAAACTAATACTGAAGGTTAACTTCCCTATTCTCCCTAGAGAACCAGAGCATATATGAGCTCTCTTACAGGAATACAGAGACACCTTTTTGCCTGAGGGCATATTATCTGATACTAGGAATGGGACTCTCTACATTTAATGAGTATCTCCAACACTAACCTTGCGTGAACTGAGTCATAAAATGGAAGCCCATAGTTTTTTACACACCTCGGAACTGCTCTAGCAAGAAATGGAGCAGCTCTTCTAAGATGAAGACTAAATATCTTCAGTACTTTTTAACATAAGGAGAGACAAGTGTATTGTTTAAGGATATGGTCTTGTAAGTCATACAAGTCTGGATGCAAATGGTGGCTCTCTTTTCAGAGTGTAACTTTAGACAATTCACACTTCTTGGAGGCTCTGTCATCATTTGTAAAATATGATTAGTACTATTTATCTCTTACCCTGAGGATTAAAAAAATATCAAGAATAAAAAATCTAAGTCAAATGCTTATACTCATTATGCATTAAATAAATCATTGTTTTGTCCTAAGAAAAAGACCCAAAGTTGAAGATTGTTATTCAAGGTTTCTTGGTTGAGTGCTGTTGGGCAAATAAAATATATTATGCTCACTTTGTTAAAGATGGTGCTGCCCACATGCAAGTCTGTTGATATTAATGTGTTTTGGGGGACAGGCTGTGGGCAGGCTGGGTCGTTATAGCCTATGCCTTAGTTTTTTTTTTTAAGTGCTTTCTTTATTTTAAATTTCTTTTTATTTATTCATTTTAGAGAGGAGACACAGAGAGAGCAAGAGAGAGAGGGGGGGGGGGAGAAGCTGGAAGCATCAACTCCCATATGTGCCTTGACCAGACCAGTGCAGGGTTTTGAACTGGTGACCTCAGTGTTCCCAGGTCGACGTTTCATCCACTGCGTCACCACAGGTAAGACCTATGCCTTAGTTTTTTTATTTTATTTTATTATTAATTTTAATGGGGTGACACCAATAAATCAGGGTACATATGTACAACGAAAACATCTCCAGGTTATCTTATCATTCAATTATGTTGCATACCCGTCACCCAAAGTCAAATTGTCCTCTGTCACCTTCTGTTTGGTTTTCCCTGTGCCCCTACCCTTCTCCTTATCTCACCCTCCCCTCCCGCTCCCCACCCCGCTAACCACCACTCTCTTGTCCATGTCTCATAGTCTCACTTTTATGTCCCACCTATGTATGAAATCATGCTGTTCTCAGTTTTTTTTTTCTGATTTACTTATTTCACTCCGTATAATGTTATCAAGGTCCATCCATTTCGTTGTAAATGATCCGATATCATCATTTCTTATGGCTGAGTAGTATTCCATAGTATATATGTACCAAAGCTTTTTAATGCACTCATCCTCTGACGGACACTTGGGCTGTTTCCAGATCTTCGCTATTGTGAACAATGCTGCCACAAACATAAGGGAGCATTTCTTCTTTTCAAACAGTGTTATGGTGTTCTTAGGGTATATTCCTAAAAGTAGGGTAGCCGGGTCAAAAGGCAGTTTGATTTTTAATTTTCTGAGGAATCTCCAAACTGTTTTCCACAGTGGCTGCACCAGTCTGCATTCCCACCAGCAGTGCAGGAGGGTTCCCTTTTCTCCACATCCTCGCCAACACTTATTCTGTGTTGTTTTGCTGATGAGCTCCATTCTGACTGGTGTGAGGTGATATTTCATTGTGCTTTCTTTTATTTATTTTTATTTTTTTATTTTATTCATTTTAGAGAGGAGACACAAAGTGAGAGAGAGAGAGAGAGAGAAAGAGAGAAAGGGGGGAGGAGCTGGAAGCTCAACTCCCACATGTGCCTTGACCAAACCAGAGCAGGGTTTTGAACTGGCGACACCAGTGTTCCCAGGTCGACGCTTTATCCACTGCGCCACCACAGGTCAGGCCTCATTGTGGTTTTAATTTACATTTCTCTAATGATTAGTGATGTTGAACATTTTTTCATATGCCTATTGGCCATCTGTATGTCCTCCTTGGAGAAATTTATATTCATTTCTATTGCCCATTTTTTGATTGGATTGTTTGTCTTCTTCTTATTCAGTTTTATAAGTTCTTTATAAATTTTGGTTATTAACCCCTTATCAGACGTGCTGTTGAATATGTTCTCCCATTGTGTGGTTTGTCTTTTTATTCTGTTCTTATTGTCTTTAGCTGTGCAAAAACTTTTTAGTTTATATAGTCCCATTTGTTTATCTTGCCTTTTATTTCATTTGCCCGTAGAGATAAATCGGCAAAAATACTGCTGCTACAGATGTCAGAGAGCTTGCTGCCTATGTTTTCTTCTAAGATGCTTATGGTTTCACAGCTTACGTTTAAATCTTTTATCCATTTTGTTTTTGTTTTTGTGATGGTCTAGTTTCATTTTTTTTTTGCAGGTAGATGTCCAATTTTCCCAACAACATTTGTTAAAGAGGTTGTCTTTACTCCATTGTATGTTCTTTCCTCCTTTGTCAAATATTAGTTGTCCATAAAGGTGTGGGTTTATTTCTGGGTTCTCTGTTCTGTTCCATTGATCTATGTGCCTGTTCTTATGCCAGTACCAGGCTGTCTTGAGTATAATGGCCTTGTAGTAAACCTTGATATCCAGCGGAGTGATACCTCTTGCTTTATATTTTCTTTTTAAGATTGCTGAGGCTATTCGTGTTCTTTTTTGGTTCCATATAAATTTTTGAAATATGTGTTCTATATCTTTGAAGTATGTCATTGGTATTTTAATTGGTATTGCATTGAATTTATAAATTGCTTTGGGTAATATAGACATTTTAATGATGTTTATTCTTCCTAGCCATGAGCACGGTATATCCTTCCATTTGTTTGCATCTTCCTTGATTACTTTTATCAATGTTTTATAACTTTCCGAGTACAAGTCCTTAACCTCCTTGGTTAAATTTACTCCTAGGTACTTTATTTTTTTGGCTGCAATAGTGAAGGGGATTGTGTCCTTAATTTCTTTTGCTGACAGTTCATTGTTGGTATATAGAAATGCCTCTGATTTCTGAGTATTAATTTTATATCCTGCCACCTTGCTGAATTCATTTATAAGGTCCAGTAGTTTTTTGACTGAGACTTTAGGGTTTTCAATATACAATATCATATCATCTGCAAATAGCGACAGTTTTACTTCTTCTTTTCCAATTTGGATGCCTTTTATTTCTTCTTCTTATCTGATTGCTATAGCTAGGACTTCCAGAACTATGTTGAATAAGAGTGGTGAAAGTGGGCAACCCTGCCTGGTTCCTGATCTTAAAGGGATTGCTTTTAATTTTTGTCCATTTAGTATGATGTTTGCTGTGGGTTTGTCGTAGATGGCCTTTATGATGTTAAGGAATGTTCCTTGCATTCTCATTTTACTGAAGGTTTGAGCATGAATGGGTGCTGGATTTTATCAAATGCCTTTTCTGCATCTATTGAAATTATCATGTGATTTTTGTCCTTCCTTTTGTTTATGTGATGAATCACATTGATTGATTTGCGAATATTGAACCAGCATTGCCTCTCCAGAATAAATCCCAGTTGATCATGGTGTATGATTTTTTTCATATAATGCTGGATCCGGTTGGCTAATATTTTGTTAAAAATTTTAGTGTCTAAATTCATCAGGGATATAGGCCTATAATTTTCTTTCTTTGTGTTGTCTTTGCCCGGTTTTGGGATCAGAATTATGCTCACCTCATAAAAGTAGTTTGGAAGTCTTCCTTCCTACTGAATTTTTTGAAATAGCTTGAGGAGGATAGAAGTTAGTTCTTTGAATTTTTGATAGAATTCACTTGTGAAGCCATCAGGCCCAGGACTTTTATTTTTTGGGAGTTTTTTGATAACTGTTTCGATCTCATTTGTTGTAATTGGTCTGTTTAGGTGTTCTGATTCTTCCAGATTGATTTTTGGAAGGTTATATGATTCAAGAAATTTGTCCATTTCACATAGGTTGTCTAACTTTTTGGCATAGAGTTCTTCATAGTATTTTCTTACAATACTTTGTATTTCTGTTGTGTCAGTTGTTATTTCTCCACTGTCATTTCTATATTTATTTATTTGAGTCCTCTCTCTTTTTTTCTTTGTGAGTCTAGTTAAAGGTTCATCAATCTTGTTTACCTTTTCAAAGAACCAGCTTCTGGTTTCATTGATCCTCTGTATTGTTTCCTTAGCCTCTATGTCATTTATTTCTGCTCTGATCTTTATTATTTCCTTCCTTCTACTGGTCCTGGGATTTATTTGCTGTTGTTTTTCTAATTGTTTTAGATGCAGGGTCAGGTTGCTTATTTGAGCTTTTTCTAGCTTCTTATGATATGCCTGTAGTTCAATAAACTTCCCTCTCAGTACTGCTTTTGCTGTGTCCCATAATTTTGAGTTGATGTATGCTCATTATCATTCTTTTCTAGACACATTTTTATTTTTTTTATCTCATTGTTAATCCATTCATTATTTAATAACATGCTATTTAGTTTCCAAATGTTTGAGTATTTTTCAGTTTTTCTTTTGTGGTTAATTTCTAGTTTCATGGCATTGTGATCAGAGAAAATGCCTGATATGATTTCAATCTTCTTAAATTTATTGAGACCATTTTTGTGTCCTAACATGTGGTCTATCCTAGAAAACGTACCATGAGTGCTTGAGAAGAATGTATATTCTATTGCTTTAGGGTGAAAAGTTCTGAAGATATCTATTAAATCAAGTTGATCTAGTGTCTCCTTTAAGTCTGCTGTTTCTTTATTAATTTTCTTTTGAGTGGATATCCAGTGTTGTTAGTGGGATATTGAAATCCCCTACTCTTATGGTATTGCTGTTAATCTCGCCCTTTATATCCATCAAAGTCTGCTTTATGAATGTCGGGGCTCCTATATTTGGAACGTAGATATTTATAATAGTTATATCTTCCTGTTGAATTGTTCCCTTTATCATTATGTAGTGTCCTTCTTTATCTTTTACTACAGCCTTTGTTTTGTAGTCCATTTTGTCAGATGTAAGTACTGCTACCCTGACTTTTTTTTCATTTCCATTTGCATGAAATATTTTTTTCCATCCTTTTACCTTCAGTCTATGTGCATCTTTTGTTTTAAGATGTGTCTGTTGTAGACAGCCTATGTATGGGTTCTGTTTCTTTATCCATGCAACTACCCTATGTCTTGACTGGATCATTTAGTCCATTTACATTTAAGGTTATTATTGATATGTAGTTGTTTATGCCATTTTATTCTTTAAAGCTGTATTCTTCTTTTGCTATATTCTTTCCTCCCTTTGAACTGTTCACAAGAGGCCCCTTAGTATCTCTTGCAGAATTGGTTTGGTTTTAATGAATTCCTTGAGGCTTTCTTTGTCTGGGAAGCTCTTTATTTCTCTTTCAATTTTAAATGTTAGCCTTGCTGGATAGAGTAGTCTTGGTTGTAGGTTCTTGATCTGCATTACTCTGATTATATCTTGCCATTCCCTTCTGGCCTCAAGTGTTTCTGTTGAGAAGTCGATGTCATCCTTATGGGGGCTCCTTTGTAGGTGATAGCCTGTTTTTCTCTAGCAGCTTTTAAAATTTTCTCTTTATCCATTAGCTTCGGTATTTTAACTATGATGTGTCTTGGTGTAGATTTTTTTAGGTTTCTCTTTAATGGAGTTCTGTGTGCTTCTTGAATGTGTGGAATGTTTCCCAGCCTTAATTTAGGGAAGTTTTCTGCTATGATTTGATTGAACAAAGTTTCTATTTCCTGTTCTCTCTCCTCTTTCTTCAGAAACCCCTATGATGCGAATGTTGTTTCTCTTCATGTTGTCACAGAGCTCCTTTAGAGTTTCCTCAGATTTTTTGAGTCTCCTTTTTTTTTTCTTCTCTGCTTCTGTGCCTTTGTTTATTGTGTCCTCTACCTCGCTGATTCGATCCTCAGAGTGATTCATCCTGCTTTTAATTCCTTCCGTTGTGGTCTTAAGTTCTGATACTGTATTTGTCATTTCTGTCTGATTCTTTTTTATTATTTCAATTTCGTTTTTTATACTTGTTATCTCTTTATTTAGGTGTTCATAGTGACTATCCATTGTTGGTCTAATTTCTTTGAACATCCTATCATTATTCTAAATTCTGCTTCTAGTAATTTGGTTATATCTGGTTCATTCAGATCCTTCTCTGGGGATTTCTCTTGATTCATTTGGTTTGCATTCCTCTGCCTGCCCATTTTGTCTGTGTATAAGCAAGTTGTGGCCACTGGAGTTCAGTAGGTGTTGCCTTTGTGTTCTCTAGCTGTGGTCTGTCTGCAGGCCCGCCACCCCCTTTGCCGCTGCCTAGGGTGGTTGGGTATGGGCGTTGCCAGCGCCGGCCCACTGCAGCTGTTGCTGTGATTTCCATCTCTTCTCCGTGGGAGGGGCTGTCACTCAAGCCACAAGCCTCAGCATTAAGGGTAGAGGTGAGCACCTTTGCTCAGCTGCGGACCCAGCCTGTTTATGGTCTTCCGCCCAGCACCCGCGGTTAGAGCCTGCTCGCTACAGTTTTGCAGGTTGGGTGGGGCGTCTGACGTGCTCTCCGCTGTGAGCCTTTGCCCGTTGGAGCTTTAGCCCCGCTTTCGAGGCCAGGAACCTCCTGTGCAGGGTCGCAAACCAAGGTTTATTGGGCTGGGCGTGGCTGTTGGCGTGCGCTCTGTTGCGAACTTCTGCTCGTTGCCCCAGGCTCTACCCTGTCCCCGCATTCCTAGCCAACTTGCACATGCAGGATGGCAAACTGCGGTTTCTCCTGCTGGGCAGGGATGGTAGCGTGGGCTCATCTGCGAGCCCCTGCCCGTCCCTGGTCCTAGCTCCATCCCCGCGGTCAGGGCTGGCTTGCGCAGGGTCGCAGAGCAGATCTATGCCCATTCCTGGGCTCCCGCTTTTCCCCTGCCAGTGGGGTTACAGGCGGGCCCGTAGCTGTCGGACCGCTTTTGCACATCTCCTCTGCCCCTGCTGGGTTAGACCGAGCTCACACTGGGCCTCCGCCACTGCCAAAAGAACTGCATTTCAGCATCCTGCCGCCACCATCCCTTCAGCAACCTTCAGCAGAGTAGGAAGGGCCCTAACTCTTCATACTGTAGACCTGGGAGCTCCATCCCTCTAAGCAGCTCTGCTCTAAATGCCTCGGGAGAGCTTGTTTGGCTGGTGTCCTGTCTCCCTTTGCTGGTATTCCTAGTTCCAGGGGAAATATTCGTTTTTGATTAGGGAAGATACTTAACCCAGAGGTTAGGGTGGCTTTGTTCCTGGGACCCAGGTCCCTCCCTCTCCGCCAAACTCTCCTCCCACCACGCGGGTCTCTCCGGGCTGCTGTTCGCTCCGGGGAGTTTGGCAGCCCTCTTCGCGTTTTCGCTATTTCTACCAGTCTCAGTGTGGCTTCTTCTGTGTTCCTTGGTTGAAGAGTCCACTTAGTTTAGTTCAAAGTTGGTTTATCCAGATGATGATTCTTAAAATTGAGTTATAATCCACTTTGTTTCTGGGAGTTGGAAGTTGGTACGTCCGCCAACTCCATTGCCATCTTGCTCCCTGCCTTAGTTTTAAGTCTAAGCTTTTCTCCACATGCTTGACTGATTGGATAATGTAGGGTGGTGCACTCTCATGAGGAATCCCATTGTGCCTCAGATGAGTGATTTTGTATCAGAGACTTTCTTGTTTGTAGATTGGATTAAGGGTTTGGATTTCTACAGTATAAATGGGGCAGGCCAGGAGCTTGCTCTCTCTTGGTTCCTGAGGTTAGTATTAGAAAGGAGAGCAGATTAAGGCTATGTGGAGGAGAAGCAGCCAAGATGGTGGAGTGCTGAGGGAGAAGTCAGTTTGTGCAGAGTTTGTGCTGGAGAAGGAGATGGGAAACAGAGGTGAATAAGTCTGGTGAGCTAGAAACCTTTGGTTCTTGGAAACTCAGATAAGTCAGTAGCTTTGTGAGCACTGAATGAGTGGGCTTTGGAGCCCAGAGTGTGTTTTTGCTTGCCCACTGGGTGCAAACTAGAATTAAAGCTGATGGCTCTCCAGGTCTTGGCTCCATTATTTCATTACCAACTGTCCGAATCAAATGCAAACCTACATTGGCCAGGCGGCTGTGATGGTGTCCCTGACTACTGGCTTTACAAGTGCTTTAAGAGGGAGAGTGAGAAAAGCAGGAGGGCACATGGTTTCACCTGGAGGCTGATTTCCTGAGGAATCTCCACAATTCAAATTGCCTTAGTCAGTCATACTTAAAGGGGAAACAGGGATGCTTGGGAAATAGAGGAGGGGAAGCCTCTCCATCATGGATGCTTCCATTTGTGGAGGGTAACGCTCCTGAGATGGGTACAAACTTGAGTTGTTATCAGGTAGAGGTATCAGCAATGAGAGAGGGGTGCACTTCTGGTAAAAAACAAACAAACAACATCTGGATGGGACACCCACAGTGCCCATTAGCACCTACTCCTGGAATTCCCAGGCACAGTTTCTTCAACTTTCTGGTTGGTCCCATTATCTTAGAGAGCTTGAAACTGGGGTTAGTTGTACAGACTAAAGCAGCTATTGCTGCCACTGTTCCTGAGGCCGTAACACCATTGTTTTCAATCGTGGATTATTTTACCCTCCAGGGGACATTTGGCAATGTCTGGAGACATTTTTGGTTGGCCCATCTGGAGGCTGCTCTTGACATTATTTCCAACAATGCAAAAACAACAACCATGGCAACAAATTACCCAGCAAAAATGCCCATAGTGCTGAAATTCAGAAATTCTGCTGTCACCTTCTGCATCATTTTATTTCTTCTTAGCCTGTTCTAGATTTCAGCAAGCACATGCGCTGGTCCAGGTGGCTTGTATGGTTGATTAACACAGACATTCATCCATGAGAGCGCTAAACCTTGTTTAGCATGTTATATCAGATTATGTTGTCTGTACAAGTACATTTAGTTAAAATTGGATATGAAATTATCAAGAGATGTTTCACTGAATCACTTGAGTACAAAACATAATCCTCAACTTTCCATCCAGAGACTGAATGGTCCCCTCGAGGATGGGTATGGCTCTGGGGCTCAGCCTTAGTCTCTGTACTAATGGATCAGACATTCTAGATTGGTTTCAGTGGGAGGAAGCACATGCTATAGGATCCATATGTAGCCCTACTGATGGCTGTTGGGCTCACTTGACCTTTTTATTGAGGGGTCATAATGGTAAATTCTAGCCAGATGGTCACCTGCTGTCCAATGGTCAGAAGCTCAGTTTCTACCATAGACTAGTTGCATTCCAGGAGCTGGTTGTTTTTTATAGTAGCTTTTTAAAATCACATAAGTCTAATTCACTCTTCAGAAGTGTACAATTTAGTATTTCTAGTTCATTAACAAAATAGAGCAAACAACACAACCACCTGATTTTAGAATACTTTCATTATCACCAAATAAAATCCGGTACCTATTAATAGTTACTCCCATCTGCCCAATTCTCCAGTCCTAGCTAACCACTGATTCTCTCTTTATCTGCAGGAATTTTCATATTCTAGAAATGTCATATTAGTGGAATCTCATATGTGGTCTGTGTATTTGGCTTCTTTCACTAAGCAGTTTTCAAGGTTTACCCATGCTGTAGCATGTATTGGTACTACTTTTATTTACAAGTAATATTCCATTGTATATATGAACAAAATCTCATTTACCTATTCACCAGTTAATGGAAATTTGAGTTGTTTTCACATTTTTGCTATTATGAATAGTGCATGAATACTTTTGTGAAAATGTTTGTATGTACACATATCTTTAATTATACATACCAAGAACTAGAATTGCTGAATCATGTGGTAATACTGTGTTTAACATTTTGAGGAACTGCCAAGGTAGATGCATCATTTTACAATCTTAACAACAAATTCAAGGGTTCTTATTTCTCAGCATCAACAACACTCATTTTCTGTCCTTTTAATTTTAAACATCTTATTAGTAGGTGCTGTTTTCATTTTAGTTTTGATATATTTTTTTTAATGACTGCTAATTTTGAGCATCTTTCATGGGCTTATTGATCATGTGTTTATCCTTTTTGAAGAGGTATCTTTTGCCCATTTTAAAAGTTGATTATTTGATTTAATTATTTTTGAGTTGTTTAAAACAGTGATTTTCAACCAGCAGTCTAGCAGAAATGTCATGCAGGTTCACTAGACTCAGTGATTATAGATTTCTGGTGAACCTGCATCGGTCCACAGACTGGTGGTTGAAAACTAGTTTTTGTTTTGTTTTTCTTTTTAAGTGGGGAGAAGGGATAGAGAGATAGGTTTCCGAATGCATCCTAGAAAGGATCCACCCAGAAGCCCTTGTCTTGGGTCAATGCTCAAATCAACCAGGCTATCAGAGGAGCCTAGGACCGACAATCAGACCAACTGGAGCTATCTTCAGTACTCAGGGTCAATGCTTGAACCAATCGAGCCACCGGCTATGGGAAGGAAAGAGGGAGAGAAGGGGAAGAGGGAGGGAAAAAGAAGCAGATGGTGGTTTCTCCTGTGTGTCCTGACTGGGAATTGAACCTGCGATATTCACTTGATGGGCCCACAATCTATCCACTGAGAAACTGTCCAGGGCCAACACCTGCTGGTTTAAAAAGACTTTTTATCCTTATTAAATTGCTTTGGAAGTGTCATATTGATGACAAATATGAATATTTCTTGATTGCCAAATATATTCCATCAATCTATATATACTACACTGTTTTTGTTACAGTAGCTGTGTAGTATAAATCAAGTAGAGTTGTAAATCAAGAAGTGTGAGTTTTCCAATTATGTTCTTGTTTTTAAATTGATATTTTGAGAGAGAAGAAGGGAGAGAGACAGAGATAGAGGGAGAGAAAGAGAGAAAACATCAGTTTGTTGTTTCCACTTGTTTATGCAGTGTAAAGCCAGTAGCCAGGGCCACCATCACAGCCACCTGGTTCATGCAGGTTCCCATTGGATTCGAACAGACGGTAATGAAACAACAGAGCCAGAAATTGGTAAGCCATCAGCTTTAATTTTAGCTTGCACCTGGCGGGCAAGCAAAAACACACACTGGGCTCCAAAACCCATTCATTTAGTGCTCACAAAGCTACTGACTTATCCGAGCTTCCTAGAATCAAAAGGTTTTTAGCTCACTAGACTTATTCACCTGTTTCCCATCTCCTTCTCCAGCACAGCACAAACTCTGCACAAACTGGCTTCTCTCTCAGCACTCTGCCATCTTGGCCTCTCCTCCCCATGGCCTTAATCTACTCTCCTCTCTAATACTAACCCCAGGAACCAAGACAGCAAGCTCCCGGTCTGCCCCACTTTATAGCGTAGATTCAAAACCTTTAATCCAATCTAAAAACAAGGAAGTCTCTGATACAAAGTCACTTATCTGAGGTATAATGGGAGGGTTCCTCATGAGAATGCACCATCCCTCATCATCCAATTAGTCAAGGGTGTGGGGAAAAGCTTACTCTTAAAACTTGCCCGTTGGCAGCGCCATCTTTAACAAAGTGAGCATAATATATTTTATCTGCCCAACATGCAGTCATTGGTTGATTCTTTTTATTTATTATTTTTCTTTTCTTAATTAAGTGAGAGGAAGGGAGTCAGAGACAGACCCCCACATGCACCCTAACCTGGAGTCATCCAGCAAGCCCCTACCTGGGTGCAGCTCTGTTGCTCAACAACTAAGCTATTTTAGCGCCTGATGCTGAGACCATGGAGCCATCCTCAGTGCCGAAGGACAATTTTGCTCAAACCATTTGAACTATGACTGCAGGGGGTGGGGGAGAGGTGTGGAGAAGCAGATGGTCACTTCTTCTGTGTGCCCTGACCGGGAATCGAACTCAGGACTTCCATAAACTGGGCCAATACTCTACTGCTGAGCCAACCAGACTGGGTCATTGGTTGATTCTTGTATGTGGCAAGACCAGGATCGAACCTGAAACTTTGGCATGTAAGGATGACATTCTAACCAACTGAGCTACATGACCAGGGCCCCAATATTTTCTTTCCTTTTTTTATTTTTAATATTTTTATTTATTCATTTCAGAAAGGAGAGAGGGAGAGAGAGAGGGAGAGAGAGAGAGAGAGAGAGAGAAAGGAGGGAGGAGCAGGAAGCATCAACTCCCATATGTGCCTTGACCAGACAATTGCAGGGTTTTGAATCGGTGACCTCAGCATTCCAGGTCGATGCTTTATCCACTGCACCACCACAGGTCAGGCAAAGTCCAAAGCTATTTGTACTGTATTTCTTTTTTTATTCTATTTTTTCTTTTTAACAATTGATTTCGGCTATTCTGGCTTCCTGGCATATCCATAGGGGTGACTTTTAGTATCAGTTTTGTCAATTTTGGCAAAAAGATATCTGAGATTTTAATTGTGATTAAATTGACTCTACAGATTAATTCAAAGAGTAATGCCATCTTAAAAATATTGTCTTACATTTTTCAAGGAGGTTTTGTAGCTACTTGTGTACATGGTTTACACTTTTTTGTTAAATTTATTTCTAATTATTCTATTTTTTCTGATGTTATTACAAATAAAATGTTTTATTAATTTAATTTTTGAATTTTTAAATACTTTATAAAAATATAATAGATTTTTGTATATTGATCTTACATCTTGCAATTTGGATTTGAGTGACTGTTTAGTGCCCTTTCATTTCATTCAGAATTACTCTTTTTAGTATTTCTTTGAGTGTATGTCTATTACTATCAAAATTTCCCAGAATTTATCTGAGCATCTATTTATTTCTTTTACATTTTTTAAAGTTTGAATTTATTTGCCTTTCATTGAATTTATTGGGTGACTTTGGTTAATAAAATCATATAGGTTTCAGTGTACAGTTCTATAATACATCATCTGTATATTGTATTGTGTGTTCACTACCCAAAGTCAGGTCTTCTTCTGTCACCATTTATCCCTGTTTTCTTTCTTCTACTTCCCTTTTCCCTCTAGGAATCACTATTGTCTGTGTCTATGAATTGTTGTTTTTCTTTATCCCTTCACTTTTACACCCAATCCTCAATCCCCCATAGCTCTGCTGTCTGTTTGTTGTCTGTATCTATAAGACTGTTTCTATTTTCTTGGTTAGTTTATTTTGTTCATTACATTTCACATATAAGTTAAGGCATAAAGTACTTGTCTTTCTCTGACTGGTTTATTTCAGTTAGCATAATACTCTCCAGGTCCATCCATGCTGTCACAAAAGGTAAGATTTTCTTTCTTTTCTTTTTTTTAAGGCTGGGAGTATTCCATTGTGTGCATGTATCACTGGGTTTTTATCCACTCATCTACTGATGAGCATTTGGGCTGCTTCTAGATCTTGACTATTATAAATAACACTGCAATGAACATGTGTGGTAAGGAATCAAAAAGTTGCAAAATTAATATTGATATTTTAGGAAGAAAGGTCAGGCTTTCTGTCCAGTCCTTTCTTTGGGGGAGGGGAGGGAGAAGAATGTAGAAGATTCCTGACTTACAAGGACAATGGGTCATTTAGTTTTAACTATAGAATAAAGGTTGTCTGAGGAACTTCTTTTTCCTTTCAATAAGAGACAGAATTTACATACCACCCTACATTGATTTTGGCTCTTTCTCTCTTCCTGGAATCCTGAAAGTAACATACCTGTAGGCAAAGGAAAGAAGATAGACACTAAAAGATTTGTAAATGTCTTTGATTGTATTACCTTAAAAGTTTTAATGTTTTTGTTAATTCCCTAGACAAATACTATAGGCTTGTTAATAATTGTGTCATAATGTCATGCTCCCCTCAACCTGTATGTGGTCACAGGGTATATAACCAGCCTCTGAGCTGTATTTGACACACACGATTTGGGTCTGCAGTGTCCTGTGTTAGTCATATGGGGCCAGCTTATTTAATAAATCTCCTCCTTTAATAAAACTCCTTAAAAATTCATCTGGACTTGGTGTCTCTATGTAAACTTGCAGAATTGAGTTATGGTACTTTACAACATTTGGCGCCCAATGTGGGGCCGTGTTGTTTTGCGTCACTGGGTAGAGACACCCCAAATCAGCTGGTTTCTCTGGGGGGGGGCTGCCTGACCCCGCTGGAATCTCAAGGAGAGGTGCCACCTGAGATGTTTTCAGGACTCCTGTTTCCTGTGGGTTTGGAAAGTTCTTTGATAAACGCCTGCAGTTCCCAAATTCGATGATTTGGACAATTTGGCAGAAAGATCAAGGAGGTATGTAGGTAAGACAAATCTTTTGCTTTGCTGAATTTTGTTTGGGACTAGTCATTTTGGACTATTACATAGAGAACTGAACATGGTCTCACTTGCACAATAGGCTCTCCAAGACTCAGACGTTGGTGGAGAGTTTTTGGTCCTGCCTTGGGGTCCTCTGGTAGATGTCTGCTTATACTCTGGAAGGATGATTAGTGGGGATTAGGTCCTGTCTCGAACTTTCAGGGACATCTGTTCATACTCTAGTGGGGCATTAGTGGGAACTGAGTTAACCAGGTTAAGTCAGTCCTGCCTTGAACCCCCAGAGACATCTGTTTGCACTCTAGGGAGACAATTAGTGGGAACTTTATCCTGCCCAGAACTTCCAGAGACATCTAGTAGTGCTCTCAGAGGGAAACATTAGTGGGGACACTTGGGGGTGCTCTCAGGAAGAGACCTGAGTAGGGACTGAGTTAATACTGAGCTGATCAATTCTATCTCAAGACTTTCAGGGACACCTTTGTGTTTGTCGAGATCTCAGCATTTGTTTTTAATGTTTCTGCCTAAAACCCCTGAGTGATTAGTGTGTGAGTGGAAATATTTGGTGCCTGAGCCTAAGCCAGTGGTTCTTAATCTGGGTTCTATAGAACCCTAGGGGTTTGATGAGTCGGTCTCAGGGGTTCGGAGAAGCCTCTGCCACGAAGGCCAGAATAAAGTAATAGTGTAATTTGTTGTGAGTTCATGCAGTTTGTTGGTTTTGTTCTTTGAGCAAGGTGATGTTTATGCATGGCTCATTTTGTGCACCAGTAAAAAAAACATATACGTATGTCTTGAATTTGGAAAAAAACATCATATTTTATTTATCACTAAAGAAGGGTTCAGTGAATGCGCATATGAAACTGGTGGGTTTGGTACCTCAAAAAAGGTTAAGAACCACTGGCCTAAGCTCTTCCATGGATGTGGCCTGTGGGCACCTGAGAGGCCCCTACGGGGAACACTTCCTTTGTCTATTAAGCCGTGAGCTTAAATAGTAAATAATCTGTTTTGTCTTTTTGTTTTGACAAAAAAAAAAAAATCTCCAGTATAATTTTAATTGGGATAAGTAAAGCTCACTCATTTAAGTTTCTATATTTGTGATCGGTGTATGTGAAGTCTTTGTTTAATGTCTAAACATGTCTGTTTTTAAGGCTTGAATTAAGTTTTTGCATGCCCCTCTGGTTTCAGAGCACTCTGTCTGATTTCTCCCCTGAAGAAATTATTTTCTTCTCTTGGCTCCTTCCCCTTGTCTTGTGTAATAATTAATACCTCTATATCAAACGTCCTTGATTCTGAGTACTAGTTAATTATCTGTTTTATCTTTTTTTTGCTTTTATTAGTGTGTTAATTCCTGCATTTTCCCAGACAATTTTAATTTTGTAAATAGGTGGCCCTAGCTATTAAGCATGGGAGGAGGGTCTAGTACACAAAAGACTCCCTTAGGTTGTTTCCTAAAGCACTTTCAAGAAGCTTATGAAGACAACCATGAATATGGAATTAAATAGACAAAGAATAGACTTTGTACTCTCTGTGAATTAGAATTGCTCACCTTTGGGGTTGGATGTCCATTGGCAGAAACTTTTAATCCCTGGATTGTAAGGGCACTTTGGAACATCATAAGTGAGAAAACAGGCCACCCTGATCAGTTTCCAAACGTTAATCAATGGCAAAATTTAACAATAAATTTGCCACAGTAGCTAAAAGCATGCTCAATACAGAGAGGGTGCCACATCTTCCTAGTTAGGTCAGATTTGGGTCTGAAACAGAATAAAAAAATAACTAAAATAACAGTAACAGCACTTCAAGAAATGAACTCTTTTAAGGTCAAAGGGCCCCTAGGGTAGCAAAATAAAGAAGGGAAAGGAAACAATTCAGGAAAAAGAATTAAGACTACACTAAGAAAAAATCAAAGCACATATTGTGGCATAATTGTTGTCTGACATGGGAGGCATAGGATTCATGGGGGAGACCCACTGCTTTAGCCATAGTAGTAGAAAAGCGTAAAAGGAATTTTCAAGAAATTGCGGGGAAATTCGGACCCTCATGTGAGATAAAGCAGCCCACTGTTGGGAAGGTAAATTTATAAAATTTGTGTTTTTAATTTGCTACTTTTGTTGTGGGAAATAGCACTGAGCAGCTGCTCAAAACAGGGCAGTTAGTTGCAGGTAGCAGATTGAATTAAATTCATGTTAAAGAGAAACTATTGTTTTGATAGTGGCTTGACTGCAGGAAAAACAGCGGGGAAAAGAAATAAAAGGGGCAGGCTCCTAACTCAAGTCCTAGAGCCTGCTTCTCCTTGATCACCAGGAATCCCAGGCACTCTGACCCTTATATTGACTTAATAGTGTAAAGCACTGTAGGTCAAGAAGAGGGTTAGTATCTCTTTGCCAGCTGGGTAATCATGAAATAGTGAGTGCATTTTCACCATTCCTTATTTTTCTCAGTAAGTCAATAGTTCATTGGGGGTAGTAGTTTACAATCCTCTTATTGTAAACTATACTAAAACTATACTAATAATAAGGCATATAAAATTGTATAGCCTGCCAAATCCAAAAACTTCCTTTTAGTACCAAGGATCCTTTATTATATAAAATATATTTTTTATGTTAGAAATGTATATATTATTTCAAAAGCCTTTTGTTAATTCACCTTCTTATTTGCTGTTTCATAGCCTTGTGATATTGAAATCTTGGTTTAGATATTTGGAAAATATATAATAATTGTTAATAATGTCTTTTTATGTAGCATTTAGTTTATTATCATTTTTGAAGCAGTATTGTTCAATATTAAATCACCAAAAACCAGAATGACCTATAGCAGGAGTTGGGAACCTATGGCTTGCAAGCCAGATGTGGCTCTTTTGATGGCTGCATCTGGCTCACAGAGAAATCTTTAATAAAAAAAATAATAACGTTAAAAATATAAAACATTCTCATGTATTAAAATTCATTCATTTCCTACCGCTCATGTTCATGGTTGCTGGTGGCTAGAGCCAATTACAGCTGTCCTCCAGAACAATACCAAATTTTTATTGGATAATGCAGAATGTACACTGGTCGTTGTGAGGTCAGAAAGTAAACTTCCCTCCTTTTAATCAAGTAGTCAGCTAGTTAATGCAGAAACTCTTTCGACAAAGAAAATGGCTGAAAGAAAAAAAGATGAGGAGCATTGTACTTTTCAGCAGGAATGGACAGGGGAATTCATTGTTGTGGAGAGAGCAGGTTCTGCAGTGTGTCTAATATGCAATGATAAAATTGCATCAATGAAACCGTCAAATATAAAGCAGCACTTTGACACACGTCATACTACATTTGCATAGAAATATCCAGTGGGGGACAGCAGGAAGAAACCATGTCAAGTGCTCTTGTGCAGAGGGTGGGAGAGGGGGAGGGGTGGGGCACAAAGAAAACCAGGTAGAAGGTGACAGAGGACAATTTAACTTTGGGTGATGGGTATGCAACATAATTGAATGATAAGATAACCTGGAGATGTTTTCTTTGAACATATGTACCCTGATTTATTAATGTCACTCCATTAAAATTAATAAAAGAAAAAGAAAAGAGCTACTGTGCAGAGTGTAAGCTAGTCAGCAGCAACTTTGTGTTTGGACCCAACAAGGTGACTGAAATTCAGATAGCTTTGCTGGTGCTTTAGCAATTGTGAGAAACAAAAAGCCATTCACAGATGGGGAGTGTGCCAAAACATTCATGCTTGATATTGCCAATGAACTTTTTGACAACTTTTCACATAAAAACAAGGTAATCAAATGAATAAAATACATGCCTCTGTCGGCAAGAACTGTTCACGATTTTACCATTGTGATGGCAAATCAAATTGAGGCAACACAAGTGAAGGACATAAATGCAGCACCATTCTTTTCTCTTGCTTTTGTTGAGTCAACAGACATAAGCCATTTATCCCAGTTCAGTGTGACTGCAAGGTATGCTGTCAGTGACACATTATGTGAGGAAAGTCTTGCTGTTTTACCTATGAAAGACAACCAGAGGGGAGGATTTATTCAAGTCTTTCACTGAGTTCGCAAAAAAAAAAAATCTACCCATGGATAAACTTATTTCGATGTGTACTGATGGTGCTCCCTGCATGGTGGGGAAAAACAGAGAATTTATAGCGCTTTTTCGTGAACATGAAAAGAGACCCATCCTTAGTTTTTACTGCATCCTACATTAGGAGGTGCTTTGTGCTCAGATGTGTGGTGAGCAGCTTGGTGAGGTAATGTAGCTGGTCATTTGGGTGGTCAACTTTATTGTTGCCCGAGCTTTAAATGATCGGCAACACTGCTGGATGAAGTTGGGAATAATTATCCTGGTCTGCTTGTGCACAGCAATGTGCATTGGTTGTCAAGAGGGAAGGTGCTCAGCTGTTTGGCAATTTGAGCAAAATCCGGACTTTGTTGAAATGAAATATGTCGAGCATCCTGAGTTAGTTAATATTGACTGGCTCCTGAAGTTCCACTATCTCGTGGACATGACTGAACATCTGAACCAGCTCAATGTGAAAATGCAAGGCGTTGGAAATACAGTCTTATTCCCTCAACCAGCAGTGTTTGCATTTGAAAATAAGCTGGAACTCTTCATCACCGACATTGAAACGGGTCATTTACTACACTTTGAAAAACTGGGAGAGTTTAAAGATGCATGCACAGCAAGTGACCCTGCTCAACATCTTGATCTCCAGCAGCTAGCAGGCTTCACATCTAATCTCCTGCAGTCATTCAAAGCACGCTTTGGAGAATTTCGTGAGCACACTCATCTTTTTAAGTTCATCACCCATCCACACAAGTGTGCAGTGGACATTCCGACCTAAGTTACATCTCCGGTGCCTCCATCAGAGATTTTGAGCTAAAAGCTGCTGACCGGAAGGCCTCAGACATGTGGTTGAATAAGTTCAAGTCACTGAATGAAGATTTGGAAAGACTTGCACGACAGCAAGCAGAGTTGGAGAGCAAACACAAGTGGGGAGAAATGAAAAAACTTCAACCCACAGACCAGCTTATTGTCAAAACTTGGAAAGCGCTTTCTGTCACATACCACACACTGCAGCGTGTGAGTATTACTGTACTGACAATGTTTGGCTCTACTTATGCATGTGAGCAGTCTTTCTCACATTTAAAGAATGTTAAGACCAACCTACGATCACGTTTAATGGATGGAAGTCTCAACGCCTGCATGAAGCTTAACCTCACCACGTTATCAACCAGACTACAAAGCCATCAGCAA
This sequence comes from Rhynchonycteris naso, assembly GCA_037038555.1. Lineage (NCBI taxonomy): Eukaryota > Metazoa > Chordata > Mammalia > Chiroptera > Emballonuridae > Rhynchonycteris > Rhynchonycteris naso. The sequence continues at coordinate 168,941,923 of CM072999.1, read as the reverse complement.
AACCATGCAGCACCAGAAGTCACATTAAATGTAAGAAGTACATTATTCATCATTGGTTAGCAACAGCATAACAATATTATTAAAAAGAATTCAGAGATTTATTGTATTTTAAAAGTGTTGGTTTTACATAAAACACACACATTTACTTGTATTTAATGTTAAACATATTGTATGTCTCTCACAGAATTACATTTTAAAATATGTGGCGTTCATGGCTCTCTCAGCCAATAAGGTTCCCAACCCCTGACCTATAGAATTAGAAAACTCAAAATTCCTCTTCTAGGGGAAGCCTCAAACCCTAGCAAGACTGTTAAAATCTGTAAAACAATTGATACCACCTCAAGAAAATGTTTCTAATTTCCTAGCTTAAGTAAGATTTTAGCAACCAAGCAAGTGAGGAAGGTTTAGACATATTTTCATCAGTTTCTGTTAGCCAGGATCAGAAAAAATACTGAGACAGTCAACTTAGTCTTTACCTAGCAACCAGCTCTAAAATTAAAAACGGGTTGCATCATCAGCTGCTAAAAATAAATAAGTGAATAAAACTAAGCATTTTGCAAGGGATATTGCTCCTCCCTCAATCACATAGCTCTGCCTGGCCCCTAAAGATGACTGGTTATTCAATGAGGAGTAAGATTCCTGAAATAAGGGGACAACCTAAGACAGGCACAGTCGAAAAAGGGGCCATAAAAAGAAAGTTTAAAAACTAACCAAGGTGAGGCTCAAACCCTCACCCCAACAATACAGGAGCCTGCCCCCTAAAATAGTGGCATCCACTGACCAGGACACCAAAAGAAGGGAAACTGAAAAAAAAAAAACCACCAAAAAACCAAACAGCTGTAGATGCTACATAAAACCAGTGGGCTTTCTAGAAAATTTAAAGACTTTACTAGAACCCTTGCTGCCAAAGGTTTATTTGCAACCAACTAAAAAAAGGATTTTGCCAGCAAGAAAGGGATAATTAAAAAATCCAGACTTAAAATCTATTGCAGAAGGCATAATGTCTGAGTGCTTAGTTTGTGCCCAAGTGAATACTAAGCAAAGTAAGAAAATTGTGAAAGAAAAAAACAGAAACTTTTCCCAGGTAAACATTTAGAAATAGATTTTACTAAAGTAATTGAGAAATAAATAGAAGCTTTTCCTACTAGAAGTGGGGCTACAGTAACAGTTGTTAGGAAATTTCTGGGTAGAATTCTTTCCAGAGTTAGCTTGCCCATTCTAATATTAGGCCTACATTTGTGTCCAAATTCTCACAATTAGTAGGAAGAAAACCCAATATTAATTAGAAACTAATCGAAATTACATCGTGCCCACAGGCCCCAAAGGTTCAGGGCAAGTAAAACACATAAATCAAATCATAAAGGAAATGTAACCACTCCTTCCTTAAGTACTTGCAGGGTCTACAAATCACTCAGCAGGCTGTTCAAAAGACTGTCCGAGAGGCACTTCCAGCACTGCCAGGAGATCCAGTACATTTTTTTCAGCCTGGCGACTCAGTCTGGGCAAAGAAGCACGTCACCCGAGAACTGACTCCCACGTGGATGGGTCCACACACTGTGATCCTGACCACTCCCACTGTTGCCAAGGTAGAAGGCATGCCCACCTGGGTCCACCATAGCCGGCTGAAGCCTGCAATCCCAGCAGAGACACCCTCATGGACAGCAGAGACTGACCCCAACAACGCTTGTAAGTTAACCTTGAGAAAGACGACAGGCCCTGCTCCAACCACAAACCAGAAGCTGGTTGGTCTACATATGACTAATGCATGAAGAAATCCACTAAGGACTCCCTTTTAATCAGACTTTAAGGAAAAGAAAAACTAAGGTAAAAAAAGAAAAAGCCAGCTTAGTTATCATTAAGGTTAAAAATTTAAAAATTAAAATTTCTAACTAAAAGTAAATTGTTATAAAAGCTAGTTAGTCTTATGTAAGTTGCAGAAGGATGATGCAGTTTATAGGAAATCAATCAATAACATTTGTTTCTTTAATAAACTGTCTTGCTATTAATGCTGTGTGTTAAATATCTGTTACATGTTATAAGTTAATATTCCTACTCAACAGCCTCATGCTCTTCGATAAATTAAGTCAAGGATTTGACTTAGAGTATAAAACCAGTGGGGAATTAGTTAAGGTACTGTAAAGCCAGTGGCCAAGGCCACCATCACAGCAGCCTGACCCATGCAGGTTCCCATTAGATTCGGACAGTTGGTAATGAAACAACGGAGCAAGAACTGGTGAGCCATCAGCTTTAATTCTATCTTGCACCTGGTGGGCAAGCAAAAACACACACTGGGCTCCAAAACCCAATCATTCAGTGATCACAAAGCTACTGACTTATCCGAGTTTCCTAGAATCAAAGGTTTCTAGCTCACCAGAGTTATTCACCTCTGTTCCCCATCTCCTCCTGCACAAACTCTGCACAAACTGGCTTCTTCCTCAGCACTCCACTATCTTGCTGCTTCTCCTGGCCTCCATGTGACCTTAATCTGCTCTCCTCAATGCTCTCTTATACCTCAGGAACCAAGAGAGAGCAAGCTCCCAGCCTGCCCCACTTTATAGTGTAGAAATCCCAACCTTTAATCCAATCTACAAACAAGGAAGTCTCTGACACAAGGTCACTTATCTGAGACATACTGGGAGGATTCTTCATGAGAGTGCACACATCATACAATTAGTTAAGGGTGTGGGGAAAAGTTTACTCTTAAAACTAAGCCTGCCTGACCTGTCGTAGCGCAGTGGATAAAGCGTCGACCTGGGAACACTGAGGTCGCCAGTTGAAAACCCTGCACAAGGCACATATGGGAGTTGATGCTTCCAGCTTCTTCTCCCTGTCTCTCTTTCTCTCTCTCACTCTGTGTCTCCTCTCTAAAATGAATAAAATAATAATAAAATATAAAAAAAAACCAAAAAAACTAAGCCTTAGGCTATACCGACCTGGCCTGCCCACAGCCTGTCCCCCATATTAATATCAATGGAGTTGCATGTAGGCAGCACCATTTTTAACAAAGTGAGCATTGCCTGACCAGGCAGTGGCGCAGTGGATAGAGCATCGGACTGGGATGCGGAGGACCCCAGTTTGAGACCCCGAGCTCGCCAGCTTGAGCGCAGATCCATCCGGCTTGAGCGAAGGCTCGCCAGCTTGGACCCAAGGTTGCTGGTTTCATCAGGGGGTTGCTTTGGTCCACTGAAGGCCCATGGTCAAGGCACATGTGAGAAAGCAATCAATGAAAAACTAAGGTGTTGCAATCGCAACGAAAAACTAATGATTGATGCTTCTCACCTCTCTCCATTCCTATCTGTCTGTTCCTATCTCTCCCTCTCTCTGACTCTCTCTCTGTCCCTGTTAAAAAAATAAAAATAAAAAATAAATAAAAAATAACAAAGTGAGCATAATATATTTTATCTGCCCAACAATCCACCCCTATGCTCACTTTACTACCCACAATCTATACCACCAGCATCCCTGTACAAAGAAATTAGGTACATTACACAAATTATAGCAATAGCACAAATCATACAGTTTCAAAAATTACAAAGGTACATTTCACCAGTCTCTGAGCACTTCGTCAAAAGTGCAAAATGTCCTTGGACTTCTCTCTAGCCATGGGAAAAGCTTCCTGGGGCAACGGGAGGGCGTCCATCAAAGCCATCCCCCAACCCCATCAGGGTATTTCACATTGTCCAAAATCCATAAGTCCATTCAACAAAGGAGCCAGTGCTCGCTCCGTTTGTAGTCCAGGAAATCAGTCCATGCACATGGGGTGTTAGCCTCCCCCCACATTCCTGCCATCATGGCAGGTCTCACGCTGTCCCAAGAAAGAACACGTGGCAATGGCAGTCAGTATTTCCATCTCTGCTCCAGAGAGCATGATGGCATCCACCCCTATGTCCCAAAATCGCAGACCTACTAGGAGTGTAGCTACTCCTTACTGCTGGGCTCTCACCTTCTGGAGGCTGTGGATTGCAACTCCAGACCAATTCTCCTCATTCTCCAAAGAGGAACTGAAAACACTAGCTTCTGCTGTTGGGCTTGAGCCCCGGGCCACCGTTGCCTTCTGCTCAGCAGGCTTTGCAGCTCCAGCCTCAGCCTCCTGCCGCTGCTGGCTCTCCACAATGTCCAGAGCAATCTGCAACTCACAAGCCTGCACTTCCTTCTCTGGCCGCTGCTCCATTTCCAGGCGAATCTCATGAACCAGGTCAGCCTCCTCTTCCAGCATTTCCTCCAGCTCCAGGGTCAGCATCTGTTTCTCCCACATTTCCTCCAGCTCCTTCCACTGCTCGGTTTGCAGGTCCTGGGCAGCCTCTTCCATAGAGCTCTCTGTTTCCTCACACATAGCTGTATAAGTCAGTCATCCTACAGTCCCCCAAAAAACAGCTATGGGAAACCATAACAGCAACCAGTCCTTACCATGCACCTCAAGGGTGCTGGCTGCATACTGATCTGTATTGAATCCTGCCACAGACAATGCCAAATGTAAAGCCAGTGGCCAAGGCCACCATCACAGCTTCCTGGCCCATGCAAGTTCCCATTAGATTCGGACAGTCAGTAATGAAACAACAAAGCCAAGAACTGGTGAGCCATCAGCTTTAATTCTATCTTGCACCCGGCGGGCAAGCAAAAACACACACTGGGCTCCAAAACCCACTCATTCAGTGCTCACAAAGCTACTGACTTACCCGAGTTTCCTAGAATCAAAGGTTTTTAGCTCACCAGACTTATTCACCTGTTTCCCATCTCCTTCTCCAGTACAGCACAAACTCTGCACAAACTGGCTTCTTCCTCAGCACTCCGCCATCTTGCTGCTTCTCCTTTTCTTCATGTGGCCTTAATTTGCTCTCCTCCCTGCTCTCTTATACCTCAGGAACCAAGAGAGAGCAAGCTCCCGGCCTGCCCCACTTTATAGTGTAGAAATCCCAACCTTTAATCCAATCTACAAACAAGGAAGTCTCTGATACAAAATCACTTATCTGAGACATACTGGGAGGGTTCTTTATGAGAGTGCACCACCCACATCATCCAATCAGTCAAGGGTGTGGGGAAAAGCTTACTCTTAAAACTAAGCCTTAGGCTATAACAACCCGGCCTGCCCACAGCCTGTCCCCCAAAACACATTAATATCAAGGGACTTGCATGTAAGCAGCGCCATCTTTAACAAAGTGAGCATAATATATTTTATCTGCCCAACAGGTACCAAAAAGTTGCAAAATTAATATTGATATTTTTAAAAGAAAGGTCAGGTTCTGTCTCATCCTTTCCTTGGGGGAGAATAGGGAGAAGAATATAGAAGCTTCCTGACTCACAAGGACAATGGGTCATTTAGTTTTAACTATAGAACAGTGATTCTTAACCTGGGTTCTATCGAACCCTAGGGGTTTGATGAGTCAGTCTCAGGGGTTTGGAGAAACCTCTGCCGCGGAGGTAAAGACACACTTATGTAAAGTCGTGATGACACGCCCTGCTTGGCCATCAATGCTGCAGAAGATCAAGTTACATTCCTTGGCCAACCAATGCTTCAGGGAATTTAGTGCACGCAGTAGTCAACGGCTGTCGTAGTTGTACGTCGTGTGGTTTCTTTCTTAATATTTTAATCCATACTAAATATGTCGAGCAAAAAAGAAAGTGGTCAGATGAATATGTACAACATGGATTCACATGTATCACGGAACAGGATGGGAGTCAGCGTCCTATCTGCATGATATGCAATGCCAAATTGAGCAACTCTAGTCTCGCACCGGCAAAACTAAATTTGGAAAAAAAAAATCATATTTTATTTATCACTAAAGAAGGGTTTGGTGAATGCACATATGAAACTGGTGGGTTCGGTACCTTAAAAAAGGTTAAGAACCACTGCTATAGAATAAAGGTCTGAGGAACTTCTTTTCTCTTTCAATAAGAGACAGAATTTACATACCAAGCTTCATTGATTTTGGTTCTTCCTCTCTTCCTGGAATCCTGAGAGTAACATACCTCTAGGCAAAGGAGGGAAGATAGACCCTAAAAGATTTGTAAATATTTTTGATTGTATTACCTTAAAATTTTTAATGTTTTTGTGAATCTCCTAGACCAGGCATGGCCAACATACGGCCTGAGGGCTGGATCCAGCCCGTGTAATGAGTTTATGTGGTCTGCTATTAAATTTTAAATATTCTCCACTACTTTTAAATCTTAGCTACTCAGAAGCGGAAGCGTCTTTGATTATTGGAAATCAAGGTATTTAAGAAGATAGTGATATGTGGAAAAGAATTCTGCATGTGACTAATCTAGGGTTAACTTCCAATAATTGGTCAAATGGATTCGCAATACTTCTTTATTTTTTTTTAATTTATTATAAAGATTTACAACTTTTGTACTCGTCTATACTTGATATGAACTGTTTGACGTTTAGCAGCGATGTGAAACCCACATTCTTTTAGGTGGAGTTTGCCAGTGAGCACCCAAGGTTAAACAATTCATTATTTTTGTAGTGAACTGTGCTGAATCAAGTGGCATTATAGCATAGACAATAGCTGCAGTTGATAACTGAAAACATGTAAAAATAACAAACGTGTAAAACAAAATAATTGTTTTATTTGTGATATAACCCCTTCAAGCTCATTCTATTAAATAAATATTGTTTTGATTGATTGCGATACAGTTTCGATATTTATACGGTATGTAATTATATTTTTATTAAAATAATATTGTATATTAAAATTTTTTCAGTTACATTTATTCATAAACAAATTACATAATAAAATTTGTTTACTTAAACAAATCGTTTTTGTATTTAACATTTTTTAATTTAAATATTTTGTCCGGCCTGTGAAAAAAAATTTTCTTTCTTATCTGACCCGGGGCAAAAACTGTTGGCTACGCCTGCCCTAGACAAATGTTATAGGCTTGTTAATAATTGTGTCATAATGTCATGCTCCCCCCAACCCGTATGTGGTCACAGGATATATAACCAGCCTCTGAGATGTATTTGACACACACGATTTGGGTCTGCAATGCCCCGTGTTAGTCATATGGGGCCAGAATATTTAATAAATCTCCTCCTTTAATAAAACTCCTTAAAAATTAACCTGGATTTGGTGTCTCTATGTAAACCTGCAGAAGTGAGGTACGGGTACTTTACAACACATGAATGTACATGTATTCTTTTGAGTTAGTGTTTCAGGTTTCCTTTAATAAACTTCCAGGTGTGGAAACACTGGGTCATAAGGCAGTTCCATTTTAAATTTTTTGAGAAAATTTTATACTGCTTTCCACAGTGGCTGTACCAACTTGCACTTTCTTTCCCTCTTTCCTTCTTTTTTTCTTTCTTTTTGTATGCAGATATAAAATGTTTAATGGAGAATTAGGAGTTGCAGGACTCTTGGAAAAGCTAGGGGTGAAAGTAGGGGGTAGAAGTCAGGAAAGCAGCTGCTGTTCGAAGAGCCAACCTACATTTTCATCAACAATGCATGAGGGTTTTCTCTTTTCTCCACATTGTTACCGACAATTGTTTGTTGATTTATTGATAATAACCACCAGGATAGGCTTGAGGTGATACCACATTGTGGTTTTAATTTGCATTTCTCTGGTGATTAGTGACATCGAACATTTTTTCATATGTCTATTGGCCTTCTATTATGTCCTCTTTGGAGAAATGTTTATACCGGTTTTTATTTAGATTGTTTATTTTTTGGTGTTGAGTTTTATAAGTTCTTTATAAATTTTGGATATTAACCCCTTATCAGATGTAACATTGTCCCATTCAGTGGGCTGTTTTTTTTTGGGGGGGGTGAGGGGAAAGATGGGGGGGATGGATAAGGACAGATAGACAGGAAGGGAGAGAGATGAGAAGTATCAACTCATAAATGCTGCACGTTAGCTGTTCATCATTTGCTTTTCAATATGTGTCTTGACTGGGGGGCTCCCGCTGAGCCAGTGATCACTTGCTCAAGCCAGCAACTTTTGGTCTCAAGTCAGTAACCATGGGGTCATGTCTATGATCCCACACTCAAGCCAGTGACCCTGTACTTGAGCTGGTGAGCCTGCGCTCAAGCCAATAAGCCCATGCTCAAACTGGAGACCTCAAGATTTTGAACCTGGATCCTCAGTGTCCCAGGCTGACACTCTATCCACTGTGCCACCACCAGGTCAGGTGAGTGGGCTGTTTTTTCATTTTGTTGATAAATTTCTTTGCTGTGCAAAATATTTCTTCTACAGTTTTGGGGTATAGTATTGTGTGATAGAGAATTGTTGGTTGTGCATCTTCTTTCAGCACTCTGAATATAACATACATTGCTTTCTAAAGTCCATTCTTACTGATAAAAAGTTATTAGTTAATTTTATTCTAGATCTAATTTTACTGTAGAGTTTAGTATAGTCACTTTTTTTTTTACTGCTTTCATGGTGATTTTTTTTTATATTTTGACAGTGATATTTCCAGATGTGCATCTATTTGAACTTATTAAGGTGTGTTGAACTTCTTCATGTTTAGATTAATATTTTAAACTTAATTTGGAAAAGTTTTGGCCATTATTTCTTCAAATATTCTTTGGCTCTTTTTTTCTATTCTCTTACTGAATCTTTGTTTTATTCTGTTCAGACTGCTGTAACAAAATATAAATGTCACTGACTGGGTAGCTTATAAAGAACAGAAATTTATTTTTTACAACTCTGTTGTCTGGAAAGATTAAAGCCAAGGAATCATTATGGTTAAGTAAGGTCCTTTTTCCTTGCTCACAGTAGTAACTTTTTCACAGTGTCCTCACATGGTGTAAGAGGTAAAAAATCTTTTGTAGAGTTTCTTTTATAATAACATTAATTCCACTCATGAGGGTTACACATTCCTGACCTAAGCTCTTCATAAAGACCTCACTCCCTAATACTATCACACTGGACATTAGGATTTCAATATATGAAACATTTAGACCATAGCAATATTTGTTAGTTTTATATTGATATACCTGATGTTATACCACACATCTCTGATTTTCTATACCTCTTTCTCCATTATTTTTAATTTCTGTTTCTCAAACCTGTTTAAGTTTATTGATTCTTTTGTCTGCAAATTCATATCTGATGCTTAGTGCTTCTAGTTAAATTTTCATTTCAATTTTACTTTTTATTCCAATATTTCTACTAGTTTTTATAATTACATCTCTTATAGATATTCACAATTTAATTTAAAAAATTGTGTTCTTTAAGTTTTAAAATGATTTCATTTAGCTCTTTAAGTGTAGTACTATGCTATGAAGATATGCAGAGTTAGAAAACAATTAGAGACAGCGAGGAGCCCTAGTGCAAAGGCCTTGATTAGTTGAGAGTCCAGGGGCCTCTCTACCCATACTGGAAACAGTGCAGGCTGGAAACAGCAAAACAGCAGGATAAGATTCAACAAGAAATGTTTAGGCTCTCAGAACAGAGATTAGAAATCAGCATGCTCCTTGACCTTTACTTCAACCCCAAAAACTCCTGCTGTCTGCTTCCTTGAGTTAAGTTATTTGTACTGGCTAATAAATATCTGAGTAAGGCAGGTGATGGGCCTTTATTTCTTCAGTCGGCTGACTGGGTCTGTTGCCTCTCCTTGCCCCTTCGGAGCATTTCATTTGGTCTTTGAGTAGTTCATTGTCGCCACAACCTTTAAGAATATTTATAATGGCTATTTTAAAGTCTTTGTCTAGTAAGACCAACATCTGTGCTTCTTCAGGAAAATTTTCTATTGATTGCTTTCCCCCCAACCCCCACATGTGGATGAAGTTTTCTGTTTCTCTACATGTCTTATGATTTTTTTGTTGCTGTTGAAAAATTTACATGTTGGGTATATAAAATATATTATGCTCACTTTGTTAAAGATGTCGCTGCCCATGGGGAAGCCCATTGCACAGGTCATAACATTAGTTGCCCTGCCCTTCCTGCTTAGGATGGGCGTGATTGTATTAATGTGTGTTGTGGGAGGTCTTTCGCGCCAAAAGGTTTTAAAAATAAGAGAGATCATGTTGTTCGAGAAAAGAGTGATTGCGTTTTAGGAGGAGGGCAGAGAGCAGGGAGGAGAGCAGATTAACGCCACATGGAAAAGAGAAGCAGCCAAGATGGTGAAGTGCTGAGAGAGAAGCCAGTTTGGGCAGAGTTTGTGCAGAGAAAGGGAGATGGAGAACAGAGGTGAATAAGTCTGGTGAGCTAGAAACCTTTGATTCTAGGAAACTCGGATAAGTCAGTAGCTTTGTGAGCACTGAATCAGTGGATTTTGGAGCCCAGTGTGTGTTTTTACTTGCCTGCCAGGTGCAAGCTAGGATTAAAGCTGATGACTCACCAGTTCATGGCTCTGTTATTTCATTACCAACTGTTCGAATCTAATGTGATCCTGCATGGTAGCTGTGGCAACTGGCTTTACAGTACATTTAAATGTTATAATGTAACAACTTTGGAAATCTGATCACACACCTTCCCAGTTTATTTCTATTTATTTATTTGTTTGTTTATTTGAAGTGAGAAGCAGCGAGGCAGAGAGACAGACTACTGCATGTGCTGGCTGGAATTCACCTGGAATGCCCACTAGAGGGCAATGCTCTGCTTATCTGGAGCATTGCTCCATTGCAACAGGAGTTATTCTAGCACCTGTGGTGGGAGGGCATGGATCCCTCATCAGTGTCTGGTCCACCTTTGCTCCAGTGGAGCCTTGACTGCAGGAGGAGAAGAGAGAGATAGAGAGAAAGTAGAGGGGGAAGGATAGAGAGGCAGATGGGTGCCTCTCCTGTGTGCCCTGGCCAAGAATCAAACCCAGCACTTTAACACACCAGGTCAATGCTCTACCACTGAGCCAACTGGCCAGGGTCTTGTTTCTATTTCATTAGTGACTTTCTTTGTATAAGTTAATAAAGTGTGTCTTCTTTATTATCTGTGGGCACTGAGGTTTCTTTCCATTTAGCTGAGTGGTCAACTAATAATTGGACAGATATTTTTTAAGTGTTTTATATTAGTGAAACTCCCAGCCTTTGCTGAAGGGTCTTATATTTGTTTTGGTGGAATGCTCTTAAATCTCCCTCAGGCAGTTTAAAATTGTGCCTTAGACTTACTATAAGCTTTTGAAAAGCCTCAGAATGAGTCAGAGATGAGAGAATAAGATATTTTTATGTTCTTTCTGGGTATGTGAAGAGCCTTGAACCTGTGAATGGCCTTCTAGAACCCCCAAATGTGCTGGAGTTTTTCAAAACTCTCTATAGACATCACATGCCTCAAATTTTTCTTTTAAATTATTTAGTTAGTCTCTTGTTAGCCCCAACTGGTATTATTGCCTCAGGAAACTGTGATGTTAAACAATTGCCACTGATTGTTTTTGACAAATGCCTTGAGGGATGGGTCTGTTCATGAGTTCTGAGTCAAATAAAATAAAGACAAAATCTGAGAATAAAGCTTTTCTGAGGAGCTGTGAAACAGATGAAATAGTGACGATTCTCTGGGAATAGAGTTATTTTAGAGGAGCTTGAAATCTGTTTTACCTTCTATAATGGCTGCTTGGCTGCTGATTTTCACAATTATTGTGGTTTTGAAGTTGTTGATTTTAAGGTTACTATAGAATTGTGGAGATGGGGAAAAGAATTTAAACAAGTTAAAATACCACAAAGCTCATTGTTGATACCAAGATTCAGTTTGTGTGTGTTTTCTAAATAAACAATCTTTGAATTTTGCAAGTCTATGGTTAATTACTAGAGTTCTAAAAAGTTGATTCTGAAAAATTTTTTGTTAGTATTCTTGTTGCTTTTATGGATAAACAGATTTTCAGAAATTTATAGTGCATTATTCTGGAAGTCTTCCCCCAGGGAACAACTTTTTAAATGGTATAGTTTCTCTGATGTGATGCTATAAGACCTATGCTATAGTTCCGCTATTAGAATTTTCCTGAAGCTCTATATGGCTCTTTATCTACCATAAAAACATCAAATAGCTCGAGGTCTATTGGATTATGTGGCCCATGGGGCAGGATTGAGAATAATACTACAACCCTTCTTCCTTTAGCTGTATTCATGTATAACAACCTTAATATTACCTGATAAATGGGCTCAGAGAGTATTCATGAGTATTAAATATATTTCCTTCAAAACTCAAAGAAACCTTCAAGTATTGTACTTCTTTACTAATGGTAAGAAATGATAGATGCAATAACTTGTATACCACTTTGAAGGACATGTCCTAAAGTGCCCCAGACTATTGGATTCTTTTATTGATGTACAAAGCTCCTTAATCTTCATAGGGTTTATTTCTCATCCTCTGAAGCACATACTTCTCTTCAATTACCCAGAGTACTTACCACTTCTTTTTTATTGGACTTGTTATACATGATATCATCAATATAGTGAACCAGTGTTATACTGCTTAAAAGTGCCAGGTAATCCATGGCTTTTAAATTATATTGTGACAAATAGCAGTAGAGATAAAGATCTCTGAAGCATAACCATGATTGTGTGCAGTTGTTTATTTCGTGTGAATGCAAGATAATTTTGACCCTCCTTTTCTTGAAAAAAACAAAAACAAAACCAAACAATTTGCTATGAGCCCTGAGCAACCTTGTATATTACTGCTCGTTGTAACAAAATGGAAGGCACTGAGTGATCTTTATTTGTGGTATTTCTCAGAGTTATGTTTCAGAGATGAGGTAACATGATTTTCTTTCACTTGTTATAATAATGATAAATCTCCCAAGCTCATTATTGCTCTCCTGCAACACAACTTATTGCAAGTGCAGGGAATCATGATGGGCTCTCTTACTTGACTCTGGGGGACTGAAGAAAACCAACATGTAGCTCTGGCTACTGCTTTTGTAATACAGATCTTTGTCTCTGAGCCAGGAATCTTGTGTCTTCTTCCAACATTGCAAGTTTGAAACACAACCTGACTTGTTACTTATAACTAGGGTAAAATTCTAAACTCTTCACAGTTTTTGACAATGAGAATGAGTTGCTGATAGATGTATGGATCTATGGAATAGAGAGACTGAAGGCCCATGTGGGCTGGGTTAAGACATATGAGACAATTTCATAAGATCTGTTAGTAAATAATCTTTCCTCAGTGTTGGGGTGGGGGTGAGGGTGTCTCATTGTTTTACTTATCAGTGAATGTTTAGAGGTTGAATTGTGAGAGGTAAGATTGAAACTAGCCACCTGAATCATGCGTTGGTTCACTTTCTTCCAAATGAAAGGAGAAAAGAATATATAATGACAATGTGGCAGCAAGCCCTAGAACCTCAAGGAAAAGACAATGTTGCTGTTGAGTTAAAGGTTCCTCAAACTGGAACAATGGTGTCAACCAGTATGGGTGGTTAACAAACCCTGACAAAAATTCAGATATTACTTTCCTTTCTAAGAAGACTCTTTAAGGCTCAGTGTGTGGATCTGTAATCATTTGTTTCTCCAATGCTCAATCAAACTAATGTCTTCCTCTCCTGTTATTATAAAAAATAAAAAGAACTAATCAGTTCTGGGACTCTTTAAAGATTGAAGACAGTATATGCTTTCCTAAACATTTATTGCAGTTAAATAAAAATAATGTGTTCAGGGGATTAGCTAACTGGCCCTAGCACTACCTTAGTGTTTCATGACGAATGGCAGTATCCTTCAGAGAGAGACTGAGCTCCCATTTTGCTGCCTAAAGCAGAGCTGTTGTTTCAGAAGGGTCTTTAACACACAACTTACCTTAAAATTCTGGGCCTGATTCATTGATGAGTCATTGAACACCACACTTGATGGTGTCCTCTGGAGCTGCTGCAGCTGTTAGCCTCAGTCTGGGCTGTGCAGAACTCAAAACAGGAGTGGTGATTCTACTCAGTGGGAAGAACTCAGTGTTGTTCTCACAGCTCTGGCCAATATTCTTGAATGCGTTACTGACTTTTGTGTTGTTGCTATTGTTCACTCCATTTGTTAAGTCACTTGAAAGGCCATAGCTAGATAGACTGAAGACACCACTTTGGGACCATAAACTGTAAACAAATCATGGCTGCTGCTTTGGCCACTCTGTCATATGCATAGATGCCCATTGATAAGTATCTAGTCTCTGACTAAAACCAAGCTGCTGATTATGTCTGATCATATTGCTGCCTCACCACATAAATCAATCATCACACTGACCATGGCCATGCATCAACCTCAGGCTCTGGGCATCTGTGTCTGATACAGAAGCTACTTCTGTATGCTACGTTTGTGGCTTCTGCTAGTACGTGAGTCATTTGTCTCATGATGAAGGAGGCCACTTTGCAGAATTTGTTGTCTCTTCCAACTCCTAGAAGATTATAGACATTAAACTTTTGATCTCCTTCACTCCCTTGGGGCTGCTAATGATGCTACAATGCTTCTGACAGGTTTTTAGGTTCAGTCTGTATCATTTGGGCCATTAAAATTAATGTTTCATGTTTCTTGCTTTCTGGGTCTTCTACAATATGACAATAGTGTTTCTTTTGTCACAAAAGCTACTCAGCAAAGGGAGAATGTTCAACATGGTCAATGAACATTTCATGATTCCTACTATCTAGAGGTTTTGAATATTGTTGAATATTGGAAAGACTTCTGACTCTTTCATCCTCACCTCCTCTAGGTCTACCACCTCAGTAGGAGTATGAATGAATCCATCCCCATAAAAGAATCAGCTCATCTTGGCTACCCCTTGGGTAATGATTAGGAAAAAAATTCTAGGTGTGAAAGGTGTATTATTGGAAAAAAGTAGAGATATAATTACCAAAATTGCATATACTACTTATGTGTAGGTTTAGGAAGAGCAAGAGTCCCTGGTACCACGAAGGGAACAACTTAGACTCTGATAAGTACAGAGGGCAGTAACTGATGACTTCTTTGTCCTGTACATGCATCATTGCTGCCCAAGTCAAGCTGCAGCAGCACCCAGCAATCTGATCTGAGTCTGCATTTATTGTCTCTGTTTAAATACTCTAAAAACAAAAACAGGTGATTATAGCAGGTCTTCACCTATTCTGCTGTGCCTGATGTCATCAGTGGCAGCTCCAAAACATGAAGATACACAAACACAACTTAGTTTCAGTCTAATCAGTCATATGATCCTCTTGATGCTTGAGTGGCCTTGGGTTTTGCCACATTTAGCAATCAAGGTTGCAGATACCCAGTGATACTGCATCTGTAGCGTAACAGAACCGGCATCATTGTGATCCAAATCAAGTTTAACAACAAATTCTGAACCAGAGTGACTGAATAATATCTCTGCAGGTCACACATTTATGTGGGGAAAATGGGCCATAAAAAGATTTTCCATTGGTGTTTGGGGTGTTTTGTGACTCATCTTTTTGTCCTTTGTAATTATTGGAAGTCTTGCAATAGCCCTTATATTACATTATATTGATTAAAATAGTTGTACAAGTCCATCCAGATTAAAGGATCAATGTCACTATAAGAAGTGCATGAGAGATGAAATACATATTGATGCTAACATCTTTTGAATATACAATCTGCTGCATTTTATAACGATGGAATTTTATTTTACATCTACTAAAATAGGCTTCAGTGATTTTTCCACATCTCATCATTGACCTAAAAAACATCCATACCTGTAGAGAATATTTATGAGTATATTTGAGTCAATTGATGATAATTTCCTGGTGACAATTGACAGGAAAAATATCTCAATGGATTGAGAAAATGTTCTGAAGAATGGCAGTTTTGTAGTTTATTTAATACATTACAATCAAAGGAGGAGATGTAAAGGAGGTTTTATGAAGTCAATTGGTGGTAGATGAGGGAGGCTGGAAAAAGCAAAATAGGAAAATCTCTGATATTGGATAAAGAGTGAAACAGAGACAAATACTTCTTTGACATTGATGGATACAGATAGTTAACAATATTTGTAGCACATAGGGATGGTATGGGGGGAAGAAGATAATAGTCAGGGGTTATCTGGGTTTGTGTCTGGTGTAATGGGTATACCCTGGAAAAAGGGAATTTATTCAGACATTCCAAGGGTATCTTAGTTGAAAAAAAAATACAATAGACTCAGTTAAGGTAAAGATTGACCTTTGTCAAGGAAGTTACAATCCAGAATGTGACTACTTCTATGACCCACTTTCAGTTAGAAATTTTTATGATCAAATTATCCAATGTGGTTACTTTCTGACTCTGAGGTTGTCAGGTTTGGTATGTGGTCCCTTTTTCTTCTACTCTAATATAATAAATCCACTTGTTTCAAATATGTATAATGATATTTATATATTATTTTACTATTCATATATCTCAAATTGCTTCATTATTGAAATCAAACATGACATCTGCATGAAAAATTTACATAATTAAGTCTCACTTCTTAGAATATACACTTTATATGAAAAATATTTTGTTTTGGTCTTGGCTACATGGCCAGAATCTAAAACACTCTCAAATGCATACTGAGTACTCAATAAATATTTGTTGAATAAATAAAACCCAAAGAGTTTATGCCAGCTTTCAGTGAGCAGTCAACTGGTAATGTTTACAGTTTAAAAAGCAAACCTGAGGGTGGGTAACAAGAGCCATTGATGGGTCAGTAAGAAATTACCAATGTTCAAGCAGCATGAACATTGCCATCAAGTTTTGAATCATTAAACTGCAGAAAAGAGTCTGCCTCACCTGGGAATATTTTACTAGCCACTCCATATGTTCAGTAATTTTATTTCACTAGTCTTCACATTGTAAAGCACTGTTTGCCATCTAACTATGATACAATGTCTAATGGGATTCCCATTGTTTCACTATATATGTGAAAAATCTCGTATCTATATGATCATATGTAATTATACTACAAACCCTAGAGATAAGTCAATGTTCTCATTTAGATGATTTATGTATTCAAGATCACTAGGTTATAACTGGCACAAATTTGACTTAAGCTTCTTTACTGTTTTTTGACCAATGATATTTCAATTACCTACTCTGATCTACTGCAGTTGTGAGAGACAAAGACAAAATACATTTTTAGCTGTGCTTTTTCATTAATGGAATAAGTAACTATACATGCACAGAAATTTTAGTTACCATAGAATAGTTATCTTAACAAAATATATTTTTCCTATCGAGTTATTGATTATAATAATAGTTTTAATTGTCATAGTTTTAATAGCATCTTTTAAAATTTTATTAAATGCTAAGTTGTTTCCTAAATGTTTATTTTTTAATATACATTTTTTTAAAATGGAAAAATATTTTGTATCTTTTACTTAGTAATCAGAGATAAAGGTTAAAGTGAGAGTATTTCTTGTAAAAGTAATTAATTAATTCAAGTTTATATTAAATCTTTCTTATTTATCAGCTTTATAGGAACCATTGAACTCTCAGGTCAAAATTTTCCTCTTCTTCACCAACTTCAATGTCATTGTGAGGAGTTCATTTTTTGAATTGATGGATTTTATAGTCTGTTTCTCAATTTTTATCTTTTTGTACCAAATGTGAATAACAAAAATGTTTATGTATTTCTTTGTCTGAAAATGTGTTTTTGTCCCCTTGTTTTCATATAGGAGGTAACTTACACAACATAAAAACCATGAAATAAAAAGATGGTCACTCCTTCTGTGGGCCCTGACCCAGAATTGAACACAGAATATTCACATGCAAGGCCAGTACTCTACCACTGAGCCAACTAGCCAGGACCTGAAAATTCTAGATGTAAATGGAGCTATGGATGAAGCTCTATCCAAGGCTCACAGCTCACAGGATATAGTCAGGACTAATTTTTCTTTCCTTTGTTTTAAATGTTTTATTTATTTATTTTACAGGGACAGAGAGAGAGTCAGAGAGAGGGATAGATAGGGACAGACAGACAGGAACAGAGAGAAATGAGAAGCATCAATCATTAGTTTTTTGTTGCCGTCGCAACACCTTAGTTGTTCATTGATTGCTTTCTCACATGTGCCTTGACTGCGGGCCTTCAGCAGACTGAGCAACCCCTTGCTGGAGCCAGCGACCTTGGGTCCAAGCTGGCGAGCTTTTGCTCAAGCCAGGTGGGCCCACGCTCAAGCTGGCGAGCTCGAGGTCTCGAACCTGGGTCTTCTGCATCCCAGTCCGATGCTCTATCCACTGAGCCACCCCCTGGCCAGGCCCAGTAAAAGTTTTAAAATCTTTTTTCTTCTAATGTGTTCCTATAAATTTCTTAATTAATAAGACTTTATAATTCTAAAATGTAAATCAGTTAACTGCATCATTAAAAGCTTCAATACTGCTGATTCAATGTCCCAGAATGCATTAAACTGTTTCTTGTCATTTTTAAAGAAATGAGAGGCTGCTTATAAAGGTAATTGGGTGATAATTATTCATGTCTTTCCCAGGGCTGTGACTTTGTCATCAAGGTGTACGGTCTTTCCCTCAGAAACTTGAAGGATTTGGCAGAATCAACTAATAAAATGTTTATTTTTATTTTAGAAAAGGTGATTGATATTTGAATTCTCAGTTTCAAGGTTGCATTTACTCTCCTTTCTCTCACAACATTACATAACTTATCTTTGGGAAGAAATCTTTATGAATCAACCCATTTGACAAAACAAGACAAAAAGTGCTAAACACACTTTTTTTTGTGTGTGACAGAGACAGAGAAAGAGACAGAGAAAGGAACAGACAGACAGGAAGGGACAGAGATGAGAAGCATTAATTCTTTTTTTTTTTTTTTTTTTTTTACAGGGACAGAGAGAGTCAGAGAGAGGGATATATAGGAACAGACAGACAAGAACGGAGAGAGGTGAAAAGCATCTATTATTAGTTTTTCATTGCTGCCGCAACACCTTAGTTGTTCATTGATTGCTTTCTCACATGTGCCTTGACTGCGGGCATTCAGCAGACCGAGCAACCCCTTGCTGGAGCCAGCGACCTTGGGTCCAAGCTGACGAGCTTTTTTGCTCAAGCCAGATGGTCCCGCGCTCAAGCTGACGAGCTCAGGGTCTCGAACCTGGGTCTTCCTCATCCCAGTCCAACGCTCTATCCACTGCGCCAATGCCTGGTCAGGCGAGAAGCATTAATTCTTTATTGCAACACTTTAGTTGTTCATTGATTGCTTTCTCATATGTGTCTTGACTGGGTGACTACAGTGGAGCAAGTGAACCTTTGCTCAAGCCAGTGACCCCATGCTCAAGCCAGTGACCCCATGCTCAAACCGGATAAGCCCGCACTCAAGCCAGCAACCTTGGAGTTTTAAACCTGGGTCCTCTGCATCTCAATCTGATGCTCTATTCACTGTGTCACCCACCACCTGGTCAGGCTGAATGCAATTTTTCTTAAATAAGACAATGACTTCTTAAAATATAGTAAACTCATACCCTGGCCAGCTAGCTAGGTTGGTTAGAGTATTGTCCTGACACACAAAGGTTGCAAATTTGGTCTCTAGTCAGTGTACATACAGGAGTAGTTCTATGTTTCTGTCTGTCTCTCTCTCAAAGCAATAAATATATCTTTAGAAATAGTAAATTTGTTTATTGAAATAGAGAAAATTTATTTTTTAAAAATGCACCTATCCTGAATGTTCATTGGAACCACCACAAACTGAACATTTCTGGATAATGGTGACCCAGTCAAGCAATAGAACATATTATGTTCTTTCAAGTCACCATTCCCTCCCTACCCAAAGATGACCACTATGCTTCTTTAAATGTCGTTGCTTAGTTTTACCTACTTTTGAACCGTTTATAAAAGAAATTGTACAGTTTATATTCTTTTGTATCTGGCTTCTCTTGCTCAGTATTGTACTTGTGACCCCCACACCCAAGTTCATGTGGTATGTAGCTGTGATTCACTGATTTTTATTTCTGAATGGTATTCCCTTGTATAAATATACTACACTTTGAGCAAACCATGTCAACCCAATAAAATAAAAAATAAATTTAAAAAGTACAAACAACACCCACAAAAATAAATATAACACACTTTATTTTACCCAATTCAAACGCTAATGATTATGTGGGGTTTTCAGTTTGGGGTTATTATAACTAACACAACCTTGAATATTTTTGTACAACTTAGTTAACCTATGTAGAAGATAACTTTGCTGGACCATCATAGGTGCATATGCCCAAGTTTGATAGATACTGCCAGTTTCCTGAACTGATTGGATTAATTTATACTCTTATCAGCTGTGTATGAGAATTCCAGTTGTTCATTATCTTTTACACTTGTTTCTGTCAGTCATTTAATTTGAGTCATTCTGATGGTTGCACAATGATATTTTATTGTGGCTTTAATTTGCATTTCTCACATGACTAATGAAGTTGGCCACTTTGTCATATGTTTATTGACCATTTGAAAATCTTCTTTTATGAATACTTTTGCCAAATTGTCTATTATTTTTATATCTTTGTCTTAAACAGTTTTAAAATTACTAATAATTATAGATATCAACCCTACTTTGTCAGTCTTAATATTTTATGTAAAAATGTTTTTAATTTTAATAAAGTCCAATACATCAGTCGTTTCCTTTAACTTAGTGCTTCTTGTGCTTTTTCTTACCCTAGTCATGAAAAGATTTTTCTTTGCTTTTTCACATTTAGATCCACATAGAAACTTTTAATCACAACTGCAATGAAATTGTTATAGAAATAATAATAACAATAATAGTAGTATCTGCTATTTATTGTGTGTTAGGTAGTGGACATTCTGGATTTTTAATCCTCATAATAATATTTCAAAGTATTTGTTATTGTCTACATTTACTTTTTTATTAAGTTTTCAACATTTATTTTTTTAATTTATTATGTTAACATGAATTCAAGTGTCCCAATCAATATAAAACCCTCATCTCAACAACGTGCCTCCTCCCTCTATGATTTGCTGTCCTGTTATCTTTATCTATGTGTTATCCCCCTTCCCTCTGACAGCTGTCCTTCTGCTCCCTGTGATCCCATATCTGCCTCTATTTCATTCCTCAGTTTATCATGTTAATTAGATTTCACATATAAGTGAGATCATATGATATTTGTCTTTCTCTGCTCGGTTTATTTCACTTAGCATAATAATCTTCAGGTCTATCCATGCCATCGTAAAAGGTAAAATTTCCTTCTTTTTCATGGCTGCATAGTATTCCATTGTATATGTACCACAGCTTATTTATCCACTTGTCCACTAATGGACACTTGTACTGTTTCCAGATATTGGCTATTGCAAACAATCTTGAGATAAACATGTGGGTGCATATGTTCTTTTGAATCAGTGTTTTGGGATTCTTAGGATATATCTTAAAAATGGAATAGCTGGATTAAAAGGCAGTTCAATTTTTAATATTTTTTTTGAGGAAATGCCATACTGTTTTTCACAATGGCTGCACAAGTCTCCATTCCCTTCAGCAGTGCAGGAGGGTTTCCTTTTCTCCACAGCCTCACCAGCACTTATGTATGTATTGATTTGTTAATGAAAGTCATTCTGACAGATGTGAGGTGATATCTCATTGTGGTTTTAATTTGCATCTCTCTGGTGATTAGTGAAGTTAAACATTTTCTCACATGCCTATTGGTCATCTGTATGTCCTCTTTGGAGAAGTGTCTATTCAAGTCCTTTACCCATTTTTAAATTGGATTGCTTACCTTCCTGGTGTTGAGTGTTAGAAGATCTCTATAAATATTGGTTATTGGTGAATATGTTCTCCCATTTGTGGATTGTCTTTTTATTTTGTTAATGGTGTCTTTTTAGTTTGATATAGTCCCATTTGTTTACTTTGTTCTTTGTTTCACTAGCCCATGGAGATATATAGGCAAAAATATTGCTATGAGAGATATCGGAGAGTTTACTGCCTATGTGTTCTTTGAATATTTTTATAGTTTTGTGACTTACATTTATCCATTTTGAGTTTATTTTTATGAAAAAATTTTTTTCATTTGTTTGCATGTACCATTCCAATTTTCCCAACACCATTTATAAAAGAGACTTTCTTTCATCCTTTGTCAAATAATAATTGACTACAAAGGTGTGAGATTATTTCTGGGTTCTCTTTGATCTGTATGCCTGTTCTTATGCCAATACCAAGTTGTTTTGATTACAATGGCCTTGTAGTATAACTTGCGTAAAGCCAGTGGCCAAGGTCTCCATCACAGCTGTCTGGCTCATGCAGGTTTGCATTAGATTTGGACAGTCGGTAAAGAAACAACAGAGCCAAGAACTGGTGGGCCATCAGCTTTAATCCTAGCTTGCACCCGGTGGGCAAGTAAAATACACACTGGGCTCCAAAACCACTCATTCAGTGCTCACAAAGCTACTGACTTATCCGAGTTTCCTAGAATCAAAGATTTCTATCTCACCAGACTTATTCACCTCTGTTCCCCATCTCCTTCTCCAGCACAAACTCTGCTCAAACTGGCTTATCCTTCAGCTTCTTCTGGCCTCCTCCACATGGCCTATCTCAGCTCTCTTCTCTAAAGCTAATCTCAGGAACCTAGAGAGAGCAAGCTCCTGGCCTGCCCCACTTTGTAGTGTAGAATCCGAACCCTTAATCCAATATACAAACAAGGAAGTCTCTGATACAAAGTCACTTATCTGAGGCATATGGGAGGATTCCTCATGAGAATGCACCACCCTACATCATGCAATCAGTCAAGGGTATGGGGAAAAGCTTACTCTTAAAACTAAGCCTTGGGCTATAATGACACTGTCTGCTTACAGCCTGTCTCCCCCACACAATAATATAATTATGCCCATCCCAAGCATAAGGGCAACTAATATCACCTGGGCAATGGACTTCCTCATGGGTAGCGCCGTCTTTAACAAAGTGAGCATAATATATTTTATCTGCCCAACAACTTGATATCAGGAAGTGCGATACCACCCACTATATTCTTCATTTTTAAGATCACTGAAGCTATTCAAGTTTTTTTTGTTGTTGTTCCATATAAATTTTTGGAATATATTTTCTAGATCTGTGAAAGATGCCATTGATATTTTAATAGAAATTGCATTGAATCTATAAATTGCTTTTCGGTAGTATAGGCATTTTAATAATGTTTATTTTTTCTAACCATGAACATGGTATATGCATCCACCTATTTGTATTTTCCTTGATTTCTTTATTCAATGTCTTATAATTTCACAAGTACATGTCTTTTACCTCCTTGGTTAAATTTATTTCTTGGTACTTTATTTTTTTGTTGTGAAGGGAATTGTCTTCTTAATTTTTCTTTCTGACAGTTTATTGTTGGTGTATAAAAATGCCTCTGATTTCTGAATATTAATTTTATATCCTGCCACCTTGTTGAATTAATTTATCAGGTCTAGTAGTTTTCTGACTGAGACTTTAGGGTTTTCTATGTAAAATATCATATCATCAGCAAATAATGACAGTTTTACTTCTTTGTTTCCAATTTGGATGCCTTTTATTTCTTCTTCTTATCTGATTGCTGTGGCTAAGACTTCCAAAACTGTGTTGAATAAGAGTGATGAAAGGGGGCAACCCTGCCTGGTTCCTGATCTTAAGGGGATTGCTTTTAATTTTTGCCCATTGAGTATGATGTTGGCTGTGGGTTTGTCAGATATGGCCTTATTATGTTGGGGTATGTTCCTTGTGTTCCAACTTTGCTCAATGTTTTGATCATAAGTAGTTCCTGAATTTTATCAAATGCTTTTTCTGTACCTATTGATATATTCATGTGATTTTTCTCCTTAATTTTGTTTATGTGATGAATCACATTTATTGATTTGTGAATATTGTGCCAGCCTTGCCTCCCCAGAATAAATCCCACTTGATAATAATGTAATATCTTTTTAATGTATTACTGGATCCGGTTTGCTAATATTTTGTTGAGAATTTTAGTTATCTATGTTCATCAGGGATATGGCCTATAGTTTTCTTTCTTTGCGGTGTCTTTACCTGGTTTTGGAATGAGGATAATACTTGTCTCATAAAATGAACTCGGAAGTCTTCCCTCCTCTTGAATTTTTTGAAATAGCTGGAGAAGGACAGGTGGTAGTTCTTCTTTGATGTTTGTCAAAATTTGCCATCATCCACCATTTGCTCCTAGGAACAGGGCAGTCTTTTCCACATCTCCATCTTTCCTACCAGTCTTATTGTGTCTTATTCTGTGATCTTTGGTTATAGACTATTTTTCTTTTAGTCTAAAGTACGTTTTTGAAGATGATTGCTCTTAAATCAAGTTGTAATCCAATTCAGTCCTGGGAGGTGGCAGTTGGAATGTCTATCGACTCTGTTGCTATCTTGGAATCCCCTATTGTCTACATTTTAAAGATAAAAAAATTGAAGCGCAGGGTGGTTCAATATATTTTGTCTTCCTGATAATAAAAGATAGAGGATTTAAATCCATGTCTGTTTCATTTTATAGACCATGTATTTATTATTTCAACAGATTTTCTTCTAAAGTTTCCTGTTTGTGGATTGTGTGTGAGAGCCTTAAAATCTGCATAGGTATTCGAAATGTAAAAATTCTAATTCCAGGTGGAAGAAATAAAGTGAATAAAATAAAAATATAAAGCTGCATTTAGTGGGAATTCTAAAACAGCACATCAGTAAAATTTGAAATTATCAAAAGATAAAAATAATGCACTCAGAATTCAGAAGAGAAGAAAATGGATCAAAAGGATTGGCAACAATAGAGCCTGACAAATGAAATTATTAATGTACTACTTCAATCACAAAACATTGTTGAAGGGCAAGCAGAAAAGAGAAAACTGCAGAGAAAATTGATGAAAGTCAGGGACATAAAATTTTTGGGTGTTATCTTTTTATAGGTGAGGTTTTAAGCTCCCACTCAAGGGGGTTCTTATTTCTTTGTCATTATTTTGTGTTCATGCAGGTAAGCTCTCATCCAGATAGGGGAGATAGTGGTTTTTTTTTTCTTTTTTTTAAATCAGCTATGAAAAATTGTGTTCTTGTGTTTTTTCCATTGGTTAAAGTGGAATAATGCTTTCTATTAAATTATTTTTCTATTAAAAACCTTGATTTAAGTGAGTAAACAACAGTAAAGTAAGCAGTTTCAAATATATATATATTTCTATATATATCTATGTAACATTTAATATGTCCCTCACTACTTTTCACTAATATCTCTCTCACAAAGCAAGAAAATTATTTTCCTTGAATTTACCAAAGAGAAAATCATGATGACTATGTGAATCAGAATGATTTGTCATGTGATTATTTTTTTAGCAAATTTTTTCTAATAAGTTTAATATCTTCTAAAATCTGGGTATTTATTGTTGTTATTGTTTTTATAGTATTTTTAATTAAAAAATTTTAGCAATATTACAATGTCCTGCACTACCAAAGTTAGAGACAACGTTTCTTAGTTCAGACAAACCTTAAAAAACACTAAAAAATAGTTTAGTCAAGTTCTGTAGCCGAGAGTTAACAGTATTCTTGCCTTCACTTTTGTGGCACTTATCTGATTTGATGGTTATGGGCTTACAAAAAGGATGCTGAAGGCCCTGGCTGGTTGGCTCAGTGGTAGAGTTTTACCCGGTATGTGGAAGTCCTGGGTTCAATTCTGGCCAGGACACACAGAAGAAGTGCCCATCTGCTTCCCCACTCTTCCCCCTCTCTCCCTCTCTTCCCCTCCCACAGCCAAGGTTCCAATGGAGCAAAAAGTTGGTCTGGGTGCTGAGGATGGCTCCATGGTTTCTGCCTCAGATGCTGAATGGCTCCAGTTGCAACAGATCAACACTCCAGATGGGCAGAGCATTGTCTCCTGATGGGCATGTCAGGTGGATCGCGGTTGGGTGCATGCAGGAGTCTGCCCCCCCCCACTTCTTACTTCAGAAAGATAAAAAAAATAAAAAAGAAGAATGCTGAAATAGTTAAGACACTTAACAAGACAACCAATTTGTTATGAAATATTACAAAGTTATTATAAATATAAACTAAAATGTCATCACTACCCAAAAAACTTAAACACTTAATCATACTCCACTATACAAATTTAATTCAAGGAAATATCATGAGAATTGAATATAGTATGTGATAAACAGATTTAGAGTGGGATGATTTTCTATGAAGATATTTGATAGAAGAGATTACTGCTTTCGACTTAACTCTTCTTAGACTCTAATACTAAGCACAAATTGGGAGATAGCCTATAGAAGCATTCTGTGTTACCCAAGACTAGTCTCTTGACCAAGGAGATGACCAGGCTGGGACAGGCCTTTGTGGGATAAAAGAAGGATGAAGTTGCCTGATTTCTCAGCAAACTGGAGGGACAGAAAGAGCTTACTAAGAAACCAGGAAGGATCAACAGAGTAAATTAAAATTCAAAATAGAGACATATAGTGAGAGAGGGAAATGGTACTTTAAAAAAATAAAGAAAATAAAAGAAAAACGATGATGTAAAAAAGAGAAAGAAAAATCTTTAGAAAGTTCCAATGGTCTGGATTGGCCCAGGAGTTTCCAGCAGGGCAGCACAGCTACTCCTATACCACTGGCTGTAGAATGGTGCTGTATTCTATCAGGGAAGGTCATTCTTTTTGATGAAGTAGAGCGGGCAGCTTGGTGAGGAACACATTGAGCAGTGAGGAATAAAGGGGACACCACCTAGCCAGCCAGATCAGCCTAATTAACTCTGGCAATCAATGGGGTGACAGATGTTGCAGCCAGATCACCCTCACATTCTTTGCTATCATTTCTAAGTTTCACCATGAAAGAGGAAACCAGCCCAGAAAGGTTAAGTGACTTGCTTAAGATCACATAGCTAATAAGTGACAGAGCAGGAACTTGAATCTGCAGCTGTCTGCTGCCCACCCAGAGGAATGGAAGGTTGAGTCTTGTGTAAAAGCTTCATTTGTCTCTCTAGAAGTTATTGGTTGTGACACAGCAGCCTTGGACACGAATTGAGAATTTAGAGTATGTGCTGTGGACACAAACAGAGGAGTTGGCCAGTGTCACACACTGTACTCTGGCTCATTGGATGGCACAAAAATGCCCAAGTGCTAAGCATTTGCAGTTTACTTAAAACCCAGTGTCACATTTAGCATAGTTTAAGAGCTTACTTAGCTTGGGGATAATACGCTGGCTAGAACAGACTGGTGTTCTTGGCAAAGCTCTCCTTGTTTTCTTTAGTTCCATGGAGACACCCTGATGTCCCTGCTAGTCTGAGGAGTCTGAGTAGGTCTGAACAGGCCAAAAGCTCTGACTATTCCCCTCTACCAAATGCTATCACATATGCCTTTCTGCTATGCTAAGTTCAGGGACTACAATAACAAGACCCTTCAGATAACAGGAGGCACAAAAAAACTAAGAGTACTCACTTCCAATGCTTATTTCCAATTTAATTATAGTTCTGGATGCCTGCCTTAATGGGGTTAGCAGTGGTCCAGGTTTTCCCCTGTGAACTCTCTCTACAAATAAGACACATAAAAATAGTGGCTAATGATAATACCAATGATTACAGCAGCAGATTGAAGAACTGCTATTCTATCAAAAGTCAACCATAAGGAAACAAAATTTAAAAATGGTGAATAAATCACAGCTTTGCATAAGAAAAAATATGAATGTCAAAAGACCATAAAAGCAAGGGAAAATGGCGACAGAGTAGGTGGACATTATAACTCCCACCTCCCAGAACCAGAGTGCATTTCAACTTAAATTAGGAACAATCATCTTGAAAAACAATGCTAGGACTAAACTAAGAGGAATCTATAACCAAACATCACCAAAGGAACCACACTGAGCTCGTAGGAAAGGCTAAGACGTGGAAAGGGCGGCCCCACTCCCAGGAGTGAGCAGTGGCCTGAAGAGTCTCTCACGGCAGGAGGTGGGATTCCCAGAGAGTTGTGGACCTCCAGCCCTAAAACCAGAGCTCCAGTCTGGAGCCCTAGAGACTAGAGGAGGTGTATGGATAGTTGTTTGCTAAAGGGCCGGGTTACTGTTTGAGAGAGGAAAACAGAACTCTCAGACCCAGGCTTCGTCTTAAAGGAAACTTGCAAAAAAACTGAGTACACATCCACTTACCTGGAGCTCCAGGTAAGTGGGGAGTGCCAAGAGGACTGGAGTGGCAAGAGGAGAGTGTAGTCTCAAAGACACAGGAAGAGACTGTGGGGGACAGCCATCCTGACACCTGTACTGAGTCAATCCCTAAACCTAAAGTGCCCATTCTTTCTGGGCGAACCAAGCCAGCAAAGGGAAGCAATTACCCTGCCCACTAGAAGCTCCCTTGCTCCAGTCACTGCAGAAAGACAGTTTGAAGAAGGGGACAAATCAGGGACATGGGATTTGAGTGCTGAGGTCTGGGCTACATGGCCCCTACAACCTGCTGAGTACCAGCTGAAGGGCTGGAGGACCCAGCTGTAGCTGTGGTGCTTGGCCTGCACAGCGGTCTGGGGCAGAGCCCAGTGAGGCAGCCTGTGCAGTGGCATTGCGGGGAAGGAGATAGGAGGGTCCTGCCATGCAGCAGAGGAGAGGACAAAACCCTGCCAGGTGAGGAGTCCCCCGTGCCAGCACAAGGCAAACTCCAGCGAAGTGAGGTACCCTGCGTGCCCACAGGGCACCGAGCCAGGAGGTCTGCATGATGATGGTGAGGGGCAGAGCCTGGAGAGGTGTCCTGCATACTCATGGGAGGTGGAGCTAGGAGAGACAGCCCATGCATCTGCAAAGGGAACAGCCTGGCAGCTTGACCTGTGAAGGAAAGAGTAGGCATACCACATGCCCATGAAGGAAGAGCCCAGAAAGGCAGCCCACACCCACCCATGGGGGTGAAGCCCAGTGAGGCAAGGAGTCCCCCATGCCTGTGGAGCAGCCTGACCTGCATCCCATGAGCCCATGCTGGTGCCCGAGTGCCTGAAGAAGTGTACGCAGTGAAAGGCTGGTGGAGAGACCTCACTTCAGGAATAGAGAGGGCACACACACTGGCCAAGAGTAGATAAAAGCCAGCTGAGGAGTGCAGCTAATATTTACAATGGCATCAGGGACCAGCAGAGGTAAACAGAAATTCTGGATCACCTGTAGCTCGAAGAAGATTCCTAAAGGCCTGTCAAAAGCAGTGATCCCCACTAGTCTGCACCAGATTTCAGCCAGGGAGGTCCTGGGCTGGTACATCTAGCAGCCAGATACAGAGAGCATCAGCTCAGAACCTAACAATCATAGTTAGAGTGGTATCTGATCTATACAGAGAAAAAATGAGAAGACAGAGAAGTGCAATTCAAATGAATCAACAAAAGAAATCCCCAGAAAAATAACTGAATGAAATGGAAATAAATAAGATACTGGATGCAGAGTTTAGAATAATGATTGTTAGGATGCTTAAGGATCTTAGAGCAACAATAGATAAAAAAGTGAGAACCTAAACAAAGAGATAGCTGGCAACACAAAGTACACTGAAATCATAAAAAAGAATCAGACAGAAATGACAAACACAATATCAGAAATGAAGACTACATTAAAAAAAATTAAAAGCAAACTGGATGAAGCAGAGGATTGAATCAGCAATTTAGAGGACAAGATAAGTGAAAGCATGGAAGCAGAACAAAAAGGAAAGAGGATCAAAAAGTCTGAGGAAACTCTAAGAAAGCTCTGTGAAAACATAAAGAGAAATAACATCTGCATAATAGGGGTTCCTGAAGGAGAAGAGAAAGAACAAGGAATAGAGAATCTAATTGAAGAAATTATAGCAGAAAACTTTCCTAAATTGATGCAAGGAACAGTCACACAAGTTCAAGAAGCAGAGAGAATCCCATTAAAGTGGAACCCAAAGAGACCTACACCAAGACACATCATAATTAAAATACCAAAGATAAAAGATAAAGAAAGAATACTAAAAGCTGCAAAAGAAAAGCAGTTGATCACCTACAAAGGAGCTCCCATAAGGATGACATCTGACTTCTCAACAGAATCATTAGAGGCCAGAAGGAAATGACAAGAAATATTCAAAGTAATGCAAAACAAGAGCCTACAATCAAGACTTCTCTATTCAGTAAGGCTATCATTTAATAATGAAGGAGAAATAAAAAGCTTCACAGACAAAAAAAAAAACCTTAAGGAATTCATTATAACCAAACAAGTACTACAAAAAATGATAAGGGACCTGCTGTAAACAGAACTAAGGGGGGAAAATCTAGTAAAAGAGGAATGTATATTTAAAGAATAAAATGGCAATAAACAACTACATATCAATAATAACCTTAAATTTAAATGGATTAAATGCTCCAATCAAAAGACATAGGGTAGCTGCATGGATAAGAAAACAGGACCCATACATATGCTGTATATAAGAGACCAACCTCAAAACAAAAGATACACATAGACTGAAAGTAAAGGGATGGAAAAAAATATTTTATGCAAATGGAAATAATAAAAATAAGCTGGGGTAGTAATACTTATATTTGACAAAATAGACTTTAAAACAAAGGCTATGTAAGGAACAAAGAAGGTCACTGCATAATGATAAAAGGAACAATTCAACAGGAAGATATAACCATTATAAATTGCTATGCACCTAATATAGGAGCACCTAAATATATAAAGTAGATTTTGATGAACATAAAGGGTGAGACCAACAACAACACTATAATAGTAGGGGATTTCAATACCCCACTAACATGACTGGATAGATCCTCAAGAAAGAAAATTAACAAAGAAACATCAGACTTAAAGGACACACTATATCAACTGGATTTAATAAATATCTTCAGAACCTTTCATCTAAAGCAGCAGAATATACATTCTTTTCAAGTGTTCATGGTACATTCCCTAGGATAGACCATATGTTATGACACAAAACAAGTCTCAATAAATTTAAGGAGATTGAAACCATATCAAGCATATCTTTTCAGATCACAATGGCATGAAACTAGAAACCAACCACAACAGAAAAACTAAAAAACACTCAAACACTTGGAAATTAAATAGCATGTTATTAAATAACAAATGGGTCAACA
Organism: Rhynchonycteris naso; assembly: GCA_037038555.1. Lineage (NCBI taxonomy): Eukaryota > Metazoa > Chordata > Mammalia > Chiroptera > Emballonuridae > Rhynchonycteris > Rhynchonycteris naso. The sequence goes on along the minus strand of CM072999.1, from coordinate 168,911,138 downwards.
ATGAGATCAAAAATAAAAAATTTCCTTGAAACAAATAAAAATGAACATGTAACAACTCAAAATATATGTGACACAGAAAAAGCAGCTCTAGGAGGGAAGTTTATAGCACTACAGGCATACTTTAAGAAACTAGAAAAAGCTCAAATAAACAATTTAACCCTTCATCTAAAAGCACTAGAAAAAGAACAGCAAGTTAAGCCCAGAGGAAGTAGAAGGAAGGAAATAATAAAAATCAGAGCAGAAATAAATGACATAGAGGCTAAAAAAACAATGCTGAAGATCAATGAAGCCAAGAACTGGTTCTTTGAAAAGGTAAATAAGGTTGATGAATCTTTAACCAGGCTCACCAAGTAAAAAAGATAGAGGACTCAAGTAAATAAAATTAGAAATGAGAGTTGAGAAGTAACAACTGACACAGCAGAAAAACAAACGATTATAAGAAAATACTATGAACAACTGTATGCCAAAATATTAGACAACCTAAGTGAAATTGACAAATCCCTTGAAACATACAATCTTTCAAATATCAATCTGGAAGAATCAGAAAACCTAAACAGACTGATTACAACAAATGAGATAGAAATAGTTATCAAAACACTCCCAACAAACAAAAGCCCTGAGCCAGATGGCTTCGCAGGTGAATTCTACCAAATATTCAAAGGAGAACTAACTCCTATTCTTCTCAAGCTATTTCAAAAAATTCAAGAAAAAGGAAAACTTTCAAGCTCCTTTTATGAAGCAAGCATAATTCTGATTCCAAAACCAGGCAAAGACAATACAAAGAATGAAAACTATAGGCCATTATCCTTGATGAATTTAGATGCTAAAATTCTCAACAAAATATTAGCAAACCAGATCCAGCAATACATAAAAAAAAAAAATCATACATCATGATCAAGTGGGATTTATTCTGGGGAGGCGAGGCTGGTACAATATTTGCAAATCAATCATTGTGATTCATCACGTAAACAAAAGGAAGGACAAAAATCACATGATAATATCAATAGATGCAGAAAAAGCATTTGATAAAATCTAGCACTCATTTATGATGAAGACTCTCAGCAAAGTGGGAATACAGGGAACATACCTCAACATGATAAAGGCCATCTATGACAAACCCACAGCCAACATCATACTCAATGGGCAAAAATTAAAAACAATCCCCTGAAGATCAGGAACCAGACAGGGGTGCCCCCTTTCACCATTCTTATTCAACATAGTTCTAGAAGTCCTAGCCACAGCAATCAGAGAAGAAGAGGAAATAAAAGGCATCCAAATTGGAAAAGAAGTAAAACTATCATTATTTGCTGATGATATGATACTCTACATAGGAAACCCTAAAGTCTCAGTCAAAAAACTACTGGACCTGATAAATGAATTCAGCAAGGTGGCAGGATATAAAATTAATATTCAGAAATCAGAGGCATTTTTATACACCAATAATAAACTGTTTGAAAGAGAATTTAAGAAAACAATCCCCTTTACTATTGAAACAACAAAAAAAATAAAATACCTAGGAGTAAATTTAACCAAGGAGGTTAAAGACTTGTACTCAGAAAATTATAAAACATTGATAAAAGAAATCAAGAAAGATACAAGCAAGTGGAAGCATATACCATGTTCATGGATAGGAAGAATAAACATCATTAAAATGCTTATATTATCCAAAACATATTGTAAATTCAATGCAATTCCTATTAAAATACCAGTGACGTAGATCAAAGATATAGATCAAATATTCCAAAAATGTATATGGAACAAATAAAGGACACGAATAGCCTCAGCAATCTTGAAAAAGTAAAATGAAGTGGGTGCTATCACACTTCCTGATATCAAGGTATACTGCAAGGCCATTGTCCTCAAAACAGCTTGGTACTGGCATAACAGGCATTTAGATCAATGGAACAGAACAGAGAACCCAGAAATAAACCCACAACTTTATGGACAAATGATATCTGACTAAGGAGGTTAGACCATACAATGGAGTAAAGACAGTCGCTTCAACAAATGGTGTTGGGGAAATTGGATAGCTACCTGCCGAAAAATGAAACTAGACCACCAACTTACACAATTCACAAAAATAAACTCAAAATGAATAAAAGACTTAAATGTAAATCATGAAACCATAAACATCTTGGAAGAAAACACAGGCAGCAAGCTCTCCAATATCTCTCGCAGCAATATATTTGCTGATTTATGTCCATGGGCAAGTGAAATAAAAAATAGGATGAACAAATGGAACTATATCAAACTAAAAAGCTTTTGCACAGCTGAAGACAATATGGACAAAATAAAAAGACAAACCACACAATGGGAGAACATATTTGACAATATGTTTGACAAGGGGTTAATAACCAAAATTTATAAAGAACTTGTAAAACTTAATACCAGGAAGATAAACAATCTAATCAAAAAATGGGCAAAAGAAATGAATAGAAATTTCTCCAAAGAGGTCATACAGATGGTCGATAGGCATATGAAAAATGTTCAACATCACTAATCATTAGAGAAATGAAAATTAAAACCACAATGAGATATCACCTCACAGTAGTAAGAATGGCGCTCATCAGCAAAACAACCCAGAATTAGTGCTGGTGAGGATGTGAAGAAAAGGGAACCCTCCTGCACTGCTGGTGGGAATGCAGACTGGTACAGCCACTGTGGAAAACAGTTTGGAGATTCCTCAAAAAATTAAAAATGAAACTGCCTTTTGACCCAGCCATCCCACTTTTAGGAATATATCCTAAGAACACCACATCACTGATTTAAAAGAAGAAATGCACCCCCATGTTCGTGGCAGCATTGTTCACAATAGCGAAGATCTGGAAACAGCCCAAGTGTCCATCAGTGGACGAGTGAATTAAAAAGCGGTGGTACAGCCTGACCAGGTGGTGGCGAGTGGATAGGGCGTTGGACTGGGATGTGGAACACCCAGGTTCGAGACCCCGAGCTCGCCAGCTTGAGCACGGGCCCATCTGGCTTGAGCAAAAGTTGGCCAGTTTGGATTCAAGGTCGCTGGCTCCAGCAAGGGGGGCTCGGTCTGCTGAAGGCCCGCGGTCAAGGCACATATGAGAAAGCAATCAATGAAAAACTATGGTTTCACAATGGCAACGAGAAACTAATGATTGATGCTTCTCACCTCTCTCCATTTCTGTCTGTCTATCCCTTTCTATCCCTCTCTCTGACTCTCTCTCTCTGTCCCTGTAAAAAAAAAAAAGCGGTGGTACATATTTACAATGGAATACTATGAGGCCATGAAAAAGAAGAAAATCTTATCTTTTGTGACAACATGGATGGACCTGGAAACTATTATGTTAAGTGAAATAAGCCAGGCAGAGAAAGAAAAATATCACATGACCTCACTCATTTGAGGAATCCAATGAACATTATGAACTGAGGAACAAAATAGAGGCAGAGGCAGGATCAAAGGGACCAGAGGGAAAGCAGACAGCGGGAAAGGGGAGGAGAGGATGGGATCAGAGAAGGAAGAGATTGGTGAAATTATACACACATAACACAGCGTTATAGAGAGCAGAAAAGCAAATCCTGGAGAGAAGGGGGCAGGGCATTTGAGGAAGGGGGGCAAAAGGGATGTTGAGAGAACACAGGGGTAGTGGGATGTATGCGGTGGGACACTTGAATCTATGTAAACACAATAAATTTAAGTCAATAAAAAAATATAACCATAAAAGTCTGTATCAATTTCAAGTGACTTGGTGTATATCTGTCTCAAACTCCCGAAGACAAAAAGACAATAATAGCATGGGGGTGAGCGTGAGGTGGGAGATATGCAAAGTTTCAGTATAGGCAGCGTCAGCACGATCTCCTGATCATGGTTTGGATGAAGTACCTTCCCAGTAAATTCTTCTGTTTCTCTCTCCCTCTCTCATTTTTATTTCTTCAATTTTTATATTGGGATAAAATCCACAGACCATAACATTTCTGATTTTAACAATGGTTAAGCATAAAATTAATTACATTCCCAATGTTGTGCAACTATTGCCAGTTTCCAAAACTTTTTCATCACCCCAAACAGAACTTGGTTCCCATTAGGCAATAACTCCCCATCCTTCCCTCCCTATAGTCCCTGGTAGCTTCTTTTCTACTTTTTTGTTCATAAGAATTTGCCTTTTCTAGATATTTCATGTAAGTGAATCAAAGCATTTTGCCTGGAGAGAAGCAAGAAGAAACCGGGCAGTTATTCCCTTGAGAATATAGCTGGAGCTGCTTCTTGCTTCTCTCCAGGCAGAATATTCTGATATTGTTGCTTATTTGTATTTTGTCTTGTTCTGAAAAGGATTTGAGCTATCTTACAAAATTTATAGGCTGCACTGGGATAACATAAATAAATGAGAAAATAAATCCAGGAAAATAAGACTGTCTCTGTATGTGTGAGAGAGAGACACATACACAGAGAAAGAGAGAGACAGAGACAGAGAGCAACTTTGAGATTGATAAATAACTTTTAAAAGAGAGTTATCTTTCACTTTCTGATACAGCCTAAACCTCCCCTCCATAGGGTACTGCAATATAAAAATGTAGGTCTTTTAATTTGACAAAATACAAACTTATATCTCTACCAGAAAAAAAAGGTGGTGAAAAACCTCTCTTAAGGAAGAGGGAATGGACAAATAAAGATTTCTCATCCCAGACAAAAGAAAATAACCCAGGAAGGGAGCCAAAAACAGAAGATCCCAAGGAGAGAGATGGCAAGAGGCAAACACATAAAAAAGATTTAGAGATCTGGCCAATTAAAAATTTAAAAGCTTTATTTGTCAATAAACATCCTAAACAACCCAAATGTTCTAAGATAGAGGACAGGTTGAAACAATCTAACTGCATTTGCAGTGTAGGTGGGATTTGTTGAACTAGGGCAATCTGGCTGAGGGAGGTTAAAGCATCAGTTGAAGGTCACTCAGCCATGATGTGGGCTGACATCTCTGCTCCATAGCACGTGCTCTTAGCCATCATTTCCTTCCCTCTTTAGATTTCGCTAGGATTTATCTATTTCATTCTCTTTTAAAGCTTGTTGTTTCCTTTATTATTCCTATAAATTTTATTTTGTTTTATATTCACTATAGTCTTCAATTGTTCAATGATTTTCTTGGTATGCTGCTGTTTATTTAATAAATAAATGAATATTCTAACTGGTTATTTTTGACATAAAGACTTTTCTTTTTTCCAGTGGTCGAAAGCTACATTACATAGTCATTTAATTACATAGTCACATTTATAATCTCTTAAATTTTCAGTAAATGGAATAATAAGTTCTGAAAATAATTGTAATTGTGTTTTTCATTGATGAAACTATTTTTTTAAATCCCATGTCTTCCTGTCTATACCAGATCTTCAGAACTATGTGAAGTGACACAAGAGTGCTGATATTTTTACCTAGTTCATTAATAAGAACAAGGCTAAAATTTTTCTGTTAAGAAGCCTGTTAATATTGTTAAAAATGATGCTTTAAAATAGTTGTTTTCTATCATTTTGAAAATGTATCCTTCTATTTTTTTAGTTTTATAATTTTTTTTTAAATAACAGGAATAGGTGTTAAATTTTATGGACTGTCTATATACAGTAGGTGCTTTTCTTTTTTCAGGTTTATTGAAGTAAATCTTTACATCACTAAATGTCTTGATATTAATCTTTTCTTGCATTCCTACTTGATACGTATGCTATCTGGTGTAAGAGACAATGTAAATAAAATATTTTTACTCTGGTTTGCATAAAAATCACTGGAGTAAATGCTAAAATGCAGATTCTAGGGCAACACTCCTGACAAGTCTGACTCAATAGGTTCGAGATGATATTGAGAATTTGACATTTTAGAAATACCCCATTTACAAATGTTAAGAAACATGTTTAAATGAACTACTGTATTATGCTTATGTGTATTTTTATCATTATATCAGTAATGTAAAAAGTAAAATTAACCTATTTTTTAAAATGTTTTTGTATTTGTTTTTACTTTAAGAAAGTTTTGACATATTTTTTTATCTGGTTTTTCTAGCTTCATTAAATAAATTGGGGTCTTTCAAAAGATTTTTTAATGATGTTAACTGTTCATAAAACATGAGAATATTCTGTTACTTAAGGGTTTAGAAGAATTAATGGGTAAAACAAAAACTGAAGTTTTATTTGTTTGAGGGAATTCTTAGAGCACTCATTTATCATCTCTGCTATGATTATTGACCTAATAAAAATTGCAAATTGAGTTGCCAAATAACTTTGTGACTAATTTAATGTAGAAGAGATATGTATGAAAGGTAAAGCATCTCATCTCCCTCACTGCTATAGACTGAATTGTGCCCCCTGCCCCCAATTTATATGTTGAAGTCCTAACATCCAAATGTGATAATATTTGGAAATGGAATATTTGAGTGGTGATTAGTATTTGATGAGATCATGAGGATGGGGTCCTTATGGTTGTATTCATGCCCTTATAGGAAGAGACCAGGGAGTTTTCTCTCCACTAAGTGAGGACAGAGGGAGAAGGTAGTCATCTGCATGCCAGGAGGACCACTATGAGCAGGAACTGATCTCTGAAGAATTTTGATCTCGAAATTTCCAGCTTCCAGAACTATGAAAAATAATTTTATTGTTTAAGTTACCTAGTCTAAGGTATTTTGTTACTACAGCCCAACCTGACTAATATACCCACTGCGTAGTTAGTTTCTGATATAAAATGTGCAAAGATAACTGAGTATATAATAAATATGTCATGTAAGACATATTTTAAAATAGAAAAATATTGTCTAGTAGGTTAAATCACTTACTTATCCAGTCTGTTGGAAGCAGTTTTAGATTGAATTGTATATCTATATTGATACAGCTGTCTTCAGAATGACTCCTTGATTCTGCACTATCATATTCTATAGAATTACAAACTTCAATTTTAAAATATACATTTACTTTTATTCATTTACTCATTCATTTATTTAGCCATTCATTCATTTACTTATTCATTTTGGAAACTCAAAGGCAATGACATCATCATCAGGGACTGGCTTTCTAGTACAGATGCTCATAGTCTTAGAAACAAGGTATCAGAAGAGATGTGGATTATTGGACAGATCATGAAGTCCTGGGGAAAGAGGAATTGCTTTCAGTTGGGGTACAGCAATCAGAGTTTGAGCTGGACCTTGGGATCTGAATAGGATTTCAATGGATGGAAATGTAGAAAAGGGTAATTCAGAAAACAGATAACCACAGAAAGCATAAAGAAGAAGCTTGTAATTGTTTAAAGGTAATAATATGTATCTTAGCTTTATTAGTTTAGAGTATATATAGGAAAGGTAAAACTGCAGAACTAATTTTAAGCCATATCATGAATGGTTTTTAATCGCAAAGTTTATAGGTTTTATTCTGCAGATAAGGGAGAAAGATTAAAAGATTTTGGCTTCATTATATCAGATAGCAGCAGTAACAATAAACAACCAAAACAGACACTGGAGGTTTAGACATGCTTTCATATGGTGCTGGTATCACATTTTTCATCAGGTAGTTAAATCAGCAATACTGAAAAAGAGACATTGTCATTGTGATCAGTCCCATTACGATGATTATGAGGTAAATTAAACTCATCAACTATAGAGAATAATTAAATGAGAAGACTAGAGGACTGAAGTCAAAATATTATATGGTGGAGTATATGGCCAGGAGCCACCATCGTGGTTATTCACTGCAGGCTCCCATTGGATTCCGGCACACGGTAAAGAAATGGCAGAGTCGGAGGATGGTGGGCCATTCTGTTTATTGGTGGCTCACCAAGACAGGTAAGCCACAAGAGAAGACAAGGGAAAAGCAGAAAACCTATTTTTCCCATGGAGGACAAAGGATCAGGGAGGCCCCTGCCCTGGTGATAGCAGGAACTGAGAGCGCGAGCCCCCGTTCTGTCCCCATTTTATAGTGTAGAAATAAAAACCTTTAATCCAATATACAAATAAGGAAGTCTCTGATACAAAGTCACTTATCTGAGGCATAAATGGGGTTCTTCATAAGAGTGCACCAACCCCTATCATGCAACATTCAAAGGTGTGGGCAAAAGCTTAGTTTTAAAACTAAGCCTTAGGCTATAATAACTGCCAGTTTACAGCCTGTCTCCCACACCCAAAACGAGCAAACATATATGTCATATTTAAAAATTTATTTGACCAACATGGAGGAAAAAAACTTAGAAAAAAGTATTAAGAGAACAAGAATTATATAAAGTCCTTATGCTAAAAAAAAGGGAGTTTGAAAAGGAAGTAGCTAAATCCTGCCTTGCATTATTCTTTATATATTTTGAGCCTATCTTTCTGTTCTTTCAAATTAAACTACATTTCTATAATGTTAGGGTAGGGATTATCTTGTCAATGTTCACTGTGGCAGATATACTACTAAAGACATTGTTAACTATTTAGTAATACTTGCTTATTTCTCTTTATAATATTTAAATAATTATAAAAATGATCATAAATAACATTTATTAAATTTACAATGGGCAATTCTTGGTGCTTTACATAATTTTTTTATTTAATTCTCACAACAACCAAAAGAGATTACCAAGTGAGACAACATTCATCAGACAGATGTAGGTAGAGTAATGACCTAAAAAGTGTATGTCCTTCACCCTGAAGAATATAAAACACACCTTGAATTTTAAAACTCCGTGGAAAGTTAAAACATTCTGTATCATTATTTTAAAAATTATTAAGCATATCCTTTATATAAAGCATCCTGGCAAGTATTTAGAGGAGATTAACCATTACCCATAATTGTTAGATTTTTTTCTTTATCTTTAACAATATTCTCTTACAGAAATAAAAAGCTCTGATTTCATCCCCAGCAGGAATCATTGGATAGATTTTTGAAAAATCAGAGCTGAGAATTTTCTTTCTTTCTTTCTTTTTTTCTTATTCAGTGAGAGGAGGGGAGGCAGAGACAGACTCCTGCATGTGCCCTGACCAGGATCCACCTGGAAAACCCACTAGAAGGTGATGTCTGCCTTTCTGGGGCATTGATTCATTGCTTAGCAACCAAGCTCTTCTTAGCACCTGAGGCAGAGGCCATGGAACCATCCTCAACATCCAAGGCTAACTTGCTCCAATCGAGCCATGGCTGCAGGAGGGGAAGAGAGTCAAAAAGAGAAGTGAGAGGGAGAGAGGTGGGGAAGCAGATGGTCGCTTCTCCTGTGTGCCCTGACTAGAAATTGAACCAGGACATCCACACGTTGGGACGGTGCTTTACCACCAAGCCAACCAGCTAGGGCCAAAATTTTTCTAATTTAAAAATATTAGATTTAAGATCGATAGTTAAAGCTTAATTCATATTTTAAAGGAAAATCCCAGAAAATAACAAGTGTTGATGAGGATGTGGAGAAATTGGAAACTTTGTATTATTGGTGGGAATATAAAATGGTGCAGCTACTATAGAAATTAGTATGATGGTTCCTTAAAAAGTAAAAGTAGAATTACTATATAATCCAGCAATCACACTTCTGGGTATATAACTCTCAAAACTGAAAACAGTGTCTCAAAAAAATATTTGTACACTCATATTTATAGCAGCACTGGCTATAAAAAAGGAGGAAGCAATCCAAGTGTCCATCAATGATTAAATAAGTAAACAGAATGATGTGTATACATGGCAATAAAATATTCTTCAGACTTAAAAAAGAAGGAAATTCTGACATATGCTACAACATGGATAAACCCTGAAGACATTATGCTAAGTGAAACAAGCCTGCCACAAAACGACAAGTACTGTGATATTCCATTCATTTGAGGGAGCCAGAGGAGTAAAATTCATATGCAGAGAATGGAATGTTTGTTGCCAGGGACTGGGGAAGGTAAAAATGAAGAGTTGCCACTTAATAGTTATGGCATTTCTGCTTTGCAAGATGAAAAGAGTCTCATGAGTGGCTGCACAGCATGTGATTTACCTAATACTACTAAACTGAATACTTAAAATGGTAAATTTCATTTTATTTATAATATGTAATCACAATTTAGAAAAATTAAAAAAAAACCTTAATCAGTTATTCTTATATTAAATACAAACCTATTTTGGGAACCATTTTCCCATACATCTTTTTTTTTTTTTTTTTTAACAGAGACAGAGAGAGAGAGAGTCAGAGAGAGGGATAGGAACAGACAGACAAGAACAGAGAGAGATGAGAAGCATCAATCATCAGTTTTTCGTTGTGACACCACAGTTGTTCATTGATTGCTTTCTCATATGTGCCTTGACTGTGGGCCTTCAGCAGACCGAGTAACCCCTTGCTCAAGCCAGCGACCTTGGGTCCAAGCTAGTGAGCTTTTTTATGCTCAAACTAGATGAGCCTGTGCTCAAGGTGGTGACCTTGGGGGTCTCAAACCTGGATCTTCCACATTCCAGTTGGACGCTCTATCCACTGTGCCACCACTTGGTCAGGTTCCCATACATCTTTTGAACAATGTATCCCATATGCAGAAAACTCCACTTAAATTTTGCAACTTTATTTGTATTTATGCTACATGCATGGATTCAAAACCGAACATATAGAAACAAAAGATAAAACAAATGAGTGATTACATCCCAACTACAATAATATGCTTACCTATTTAAAACGGAGACTTTTAAAGACTTTAAAGTTTCCTGATAAAGAGCCTATTTTTGACTTGAAATGGAGAACAATTAATTCTCCTATAGGGTTCAGTAGTTGATAATACTGGGGCCTGATTATACTTTATAATGATATGAGATAGGGTGATTTAAAAAAATGTTTTATTAGCTCTATGAAGGGATTATTGTGTGACCTGCATTTAAAAAATCTACTCTTCAAAGAATTACCGGTGGTTAGATAATTATTGTTAGGTCAAGTTATGTGTTTGAAGTTCATTAATCCCTTTCTAGAGGTTATTGTCATAACTTGTATTGTTTACAATTAATCCTTTCTGTAATTTGGCTCTGAGGTATTTTTATGTGAAATTGGAGAATCCACACAATATTCATATCTCACATATAGACACATAATAGTGGGCAATAGCCTTGTCATTATCTATGGATTAATTCAAATTTGATAGAATTATCTCTCTCCAGAGATAGGTTATGAGAGACATTCAGAAGAACAGATTTCGACATTAAATTTGAACTTAATCAGCTATTTCCTAATTATTCCAGGACTGCCATCAGGAATCCCATGGCTTTTTATTATTCATAGCAGCAAGACAAAAATGTATGCAGCTTTTCTTCATTCTAGGAGGTGGCAAAGTGTCTCAGAGATTACCCTGCACATATTCATATTTCAGAAATCTATTATTTTGGTGTGGAGGTAGAACAAAAAAGTAACTTTTAAGATTCTTCAGTATTCTTCTCTTTCCTTAGTCTCAAAATTAAATTTTTCTAGTGCTTCTGTCGTTATAGAAAGAACTTTCATTTATAATGTTTCACTACAGAAAATATTGACCTTTTCTCATTTGAAATGGATATACAAAATAAAGAGTTTGCACCTTCAACTGCTTTGTTCATATTTCTTCAATAGCAACTAACAAATTTGATTCTGGAAAGATTCTGGTTAGTTACAACAACCCTGTAGGACCGTATTTCCTGGTTTCCTTTTCTTTTCTTTTCCTGTTTTCATTTTTAATTTTCTAATAATGTACATATTTAAAATAATACATTTTAAATATTAAATTCATGTGTAATTTATGTATACTTCTAATATTTCTAGCTAATTATATATTATACTGTTACTTAAAGCGGGTAAAATATTGAATTATATAAGCATGTATGAATTCAACTAGAAATATTTTTAAGTCTTAAGAATATATGCACCCCTCTGTTTATTGCAACATTATTTACAAAAGCTAAGATTTGGAAGCAGCCCAAGTGTCCATCAGTAGGTGAGTGGATAAAAAAGCTGTGGTACATTTACACATTGGAATATTACATGGCTATGAAAATGGAGATCTTATCTTTTACAACAGTATGAATGGACCTGGAGAACAGTATGCTGAATAAAATAAATCAGTCAGAGAGAGACAAGAACCATATGTTTTCACTCATATGTGGAAATTAATAAAAAAAAAAAAAAAACAAAACTAACAAGCAAAATACAGACAGACTCATAGATAGACATCATACGGACAACTGTATGGTAAGGGGCTGAGTGAAGGGATGGGTTGAGGGGTTGAGCAAAGAAGGACAAAAAAAAAAAAAAAGAAAGAGAGAAAAAACTCATGGACACAGACGTGGTGATTACCAGGGCGGGTGGTGGTGGTGGAGGAGGGTATAGGGGAGACAAATGGTGATGGATGAAGACTTGACTTGGGGGAGCTGTGCACACACAACATGGTGCACAGAGATGTGTTGTAAAATTGGGCACCTGAAACCTGTATAATTATTTTAACGAATCTCACTTCAATAAATTCAATTAAAAATATTTTCAAGTGTTTATTCTTGAGTTAGTTACCTAATTCATGAAGATATGGGAAGATATTATTGTGTGTTCAGTTGTGCATTGCAACCTGCTTCTGTGACTTTTCCACCCAGTACTATAAGTTTATGAAAGTCAAGGACTACCTTTCCTTGGTATGTACATTTAGCAAGAGTTCCAAAAATTATTCTGATGCACAGCCTGATTAAAGAACCATCACACTAGAAATTTATCCAACAATGCACGTGGGTGGCAAAGCATGTGCTCAGTGTCAGGATTCCAGTGCATTCATAGTAAGCAATACTCTCTGACTGTAGGGGTTTTCCAAATTAGCCTCAGCATTTATTTCTAGGAAGTTACCACTTTGCTGCAAAAATTGGAACCCATTTGCTATCTCCTGGTCTAAAATATTTTCAGTCTTTGTACAGGGATTATAATCTTGAGCCACTCTTAGACAAATCTATTCTCTGCATTGCTATAAAGAAGTATCAGATGATAACATGATTTTCAATAAGTTCATTTTTCAATTAATGTAATATTTGAACTCGATACTCTTCCCCCCCCCCCCGGAGAGAATTCTCTTTTTATTGTCTGTAATTTTGGCTCACACCTAGAAAAAAACATTGTGGGTCAATTTGGTACTATTTCCCTTTTAAGTCTCTTTACCTAAATATAAGAAGGTAGTATATCTGCATCCAAGTTGTAGCTCTTCCACTTATTCTGTGACCTTAGGAAGGTTACAAAGCCTCTCTGTTGCCTCAATTTCCCTATTAGCAAGTAGGCATATAAGAGTTATGAGAAATAAATTCATGAGAAGCAATTAATACTCTACTAGTGGATGGGAGATCCTCAACAGTTGTGGCTTATTATTACTATTAGCAATATAACTTAGATTTATTGTCTTATATCACTCTTCACCAAAGTGATTTTTTTCACAGTAGAAATTTCATAAATTTCTTGTTTGTTTTAAATGTTGTCTTGTAAGCACTTTGAGAGTTATCATTGTTTAAATATATGTGTATCTATAGCTATGCAAAAGTTGGTTCCAAAACCTAGAATATCTGTGGATTTTATTTTACTCATCCATGTATCCTTTATCCATCTATCCATTCATCCTTCCAATAAATATTTGATAGGTGCCTTCCATGGGCCTTGGACTGGTAAAATAAAAATAAACAGGACACATTATCTACCTTTAATGATTTCTCTTTCTCTTATGGAAGAGATAAACAGGTAAATAGGCAATTATAATACTGAGTGTTAAGTACTATAAGGTGACTATGTTTGGGTGATATAAAGGGGAACAGAGGATGAATTCTTTTTTTAAGTGAGAAGAGGAGAGATAGAGACAGATTCCCTCATGCACCCCCACCAGGATCCACATGGCCACATGGCTGAGAGAGAGGAAGAGAGAAGGGAGAAAGGGAGGGGAAGAGAAGCAGATGGTCTAGAGGTGATTGAACCCAGGACTTCCGCACATTGGGCAGATGTTTCATCCACTGAGCCAGCCAGTCAGGTCCGAGGATGAGTTTTAATGCCTTGAAAGTCAGGGGAAGCATTCAGTTTTTAAAATAATAATAAATTTACTTAAAAGGTACGTTTTAGTTGACCTCAGTCAAAATTACCTTAGGTAAATGAATTCGTTGCTTTATAGAAAACACTTAGGGCAAACCTGGCATCTTTCAAAGCAGGAAGAGAGAACATTTTTCAGTCTCATGGCTATTTTACTTTAGGAAGCAGAACATACTGATTACAGCTATTTTGCTGCCTCTCAGTTTTTTTTTTTAAGGGTGTTGGTGTATTTTATATAACTGAGTTGAATAAATTCCTGTGCTTGCCACTATAATTTATTGCATGTGAAGCTGGTTTGTCCTCTTGATCACGAAAGAAATTCACTAGGGAAAGTTTACATCCCACTTTTATATTTCAGAAATAAATCATTCTTTTCACACAAAACACATACAAGGCTGTAACATTTAGTCTAATAATTATCTTAAGTTCTAGGTTACTCTATAGTGTGCCCACAGAATTCTTTTTTAAGATCTTCTATTTTTATCTAGTAAAATGAACCGTTAGTTATACAGAGTCTTTATTGTTTTTTTTTTCAGAGTCTTTATTGTTTTGAGTTTAGAAATATGTGTGTCTTTATAATGTTAGTTTGCTTTCTAATGCAAAATGTTAAGATACTTGTGTTCTGACTTCTTTGTTCAATATCCTTGGGGAAAATTTATATTATCATTGGGAATTTACAGGATACTTAATGTATCTTTAAGTCAGTATCAAATCTAACTTAAAATAAGAAAACAAATATGATTTAAAAGAAAGCAAGAATGAGTAAAAACATTGCAAGCCCCTGAAAAGCATTGCTCCTGGAACATTCAGCCATGACATTAAATTCAGAACCAATAGCAATAAGCGCATGACAACTGAACTGCATAGGCTAATGATAACAAGACTTGCCCACTTCACTCTTGGTTGTTTGTTGTCTTTTTTTTTTTTTTTAACCATTTTAAAGAAATATCTCTGGGCCACATAAAATAATGAGGAACTAAGCAATACACTTGTTCCGTATTAATGAACCAGAAATCAGAAGACTCAATAAGCTTTGGGAACGTAGTCATTAAAACACACAAGCAATGGTGGGATTCATTAATTTAACAACTGGCACTCTGCCCTAATGACCATTTTAAGTATAAAAAAAGATATACTGAAAGGTAGTTTTTATTTCATGCATTTAATACTTTAATAAGAGCAACAAAAGAAGTAATCAAAACTAGATTATAAGAAAGAGTTTTAAAATATTAATGAAAAAATAATAAATAATACCTGACAAAAGCAACAAAACTGTTATTTAAGATATTTCTGCCTGACCAGATGGTGGCGCAGTGGATAGAGTGTTGGACTGGGATGCGGAAGACCTAGGTTTGAGACCCCGAGGTCGCCAGCTTGAGTGCAGGCTCATCTGGCTTAAGCAAAAAGTTCACCAGCTTGGACCCACGGTTGCTGGCTCGAGCAAGAGGTTACTTGGTCTGCTGAAGGCCTGTGGTCAAGGCACATATGAGAAAGTAATCAAAGAACAACTAAGGTGTCGTAACAAAAAACTGATGATTGATGCTTCTGATCTCTCCGTTCCTGTCTCCTATCTGTCTATCCCTCTCTCTGACTCTCTCTCTCTGTCACTGTAAAACAAAGAAAAAACCAAAAAAACTATAAAATATTTCCAATGACAGCTTGTCACCCCCTGGTTGTTTGGTACTTTTTCTCTTTATGTTGTATGTTTGTTTACTGAAGTAACAAATGTGAGGGTATTAAAATGTAGTATTTCATCAAAGGTATAATGAATTTTATGAAATGAATAAATAAATATTACAAGCATAGTTTTGTCAAATTCTTTTCACCTATGGATGGAATGAACATTACTACAAGCACTTAAAATATGCTGTTGTGCAGATGAATGTTAAAAAAGAGTAAGGAATATAAATTTGTGATTTCCACATTGGGTGGCTTCCCATGCACCCACCTTAGAGAGAACCCTGATTATAAGTGTCATTTTAACAACTAGTTTGTTGAACTCAACAAAAATTAGGTATCATTTCTGCCAAAACTGGCTGAATCCCAGCACTACACGCAAATATGGCTGTCTGGATAGAAGGAGCCATTTAGTATGAAAGAGTTGTAATTACTTTTGTATTTTTGAAGATCACCAATAAGGCTTTCTAAGAAAAGCTTTTCCTGAATTCTCCATAACTAATTCTGTCTTGATAAAGCAGTAAGTGAAAGTGGAAGGCTAAGTGCTCCATCTAGAGTACAAGGGAACCAAGTTCAAACAACCGGGAGAGATCCTTCTGAAAAAGGCTTTCTCAGAGATGCCCTTTATATAAGACACAGGTAGTCCAAATATGAAATACAATTTTCATTGTTTGCAAACTTAGAAATTAGTTTTTGTTAACTGACTGAGGATTCAATTAGAATTCAAAAATTTAAATCAACTAGAATTCTTAGAACTTCATGGTTTCTAAAACATTTCTTAAAAATTTCTTGCGAGCTTGTTCTGTTTTTCCCCAGATTCATTAATCTAATCATACAGAGCATTGAGATAATTCAGCCAATCTTTTATATGTATTAAAGAAATTATAAAGGTCATCTAAGTATATTGAAATAGTACACATGGCAGTAGTTTTCTAATTATTCTTCAGCACAATATATTAAAAATATTTTACCTTTTATTATTCATGTAGCATTGTCTGAATTTGCAATACTGATTATTGTAGCATTTCCCATATTTGTCCTTCAGAAGGCTATGCTCAAAAAGTGCATTTTTAAATATAGTGATATGTTTTTCATTTCTTCTCAGGGCAAGAATGAAAGATTTGTCATTTACCACAAAGCTAATAAAATCAAGTTTCAGGAACTCTTACTCACATGAAATGTCATTTGACTGGCCGTGAGCATTTAGAGTCTTAGTAACTAAAAGATGATCAAGAACATGTAGTACCCAAAATGTAAAAAAGAAATATACTGTGGAGGTACATCAGGTTATTAATTACTAAAATGTTGTATCATTTTATTTTTTATGTACTGTTTGTCCACTTTTAAAAATTTATTTTTGTTGTGATTTTTTTCTCATTCTAAATAATATTCATTTTGTATTAAATTTTTTTTAAAAGAGGGTACCCATGCCATCTATCTTTGCAATAATTCTTACAGTCTCTAGAGATGCAGTTTGCAAAGAGTAGAATATCAAGCTTCTAGCTTCATTATTTTTTTTATTTTTTTAAGCTCATCTTTAGCCGTTCCACTCCTTATTGCATTCTATAAGAAAACAAGACTTTAAGGTCCCTAGAAATTAATCTAACTGTTAGTAAGAAGAGTAGTCGTAGAGACTGCCAAATACATTCCTTTAAAATTTCCCTTTTCAATAAGTAAAGAAGCAGGATTCCTTTTCTCTAAGGTTGATCCAAACTTTTGGGGAAAGAATACTTTCAGCAGGACTGGAGTATTTCTGGTAACAAGAGATTCTAATTAAAAAGTGCTTCATACTAAAAAAAAAAAAAAATTCTTAAACTTTGAGTCTTTGTAGTTCTGAATCATTCATTATAAGTTGACCAGTTGTTATAATGTAGGTTGAACTTCTAAAATTTGGCTGGTGTCTACATTGTAAGAGGCTGTGTGGAGTTTTTAAATATATAGTAATGGTAGTGACAGATTGAATTATTTTTTAGGGAAAATTTGGATTGGTGAATGATGAATTTTCAAAAAGCCTAAAATGTTTTCTACAACCCCCAATCCTCTATGAGCTCTAATTCCTCTCTGTGCACAGCTAGGGATTGTGTTCAATTTGGAATTCTAGAAGGCACAGTGAGTGCCATGTTTCATCAACATAAATAATTAACTGGAGAAGCATATGCAATATTCATAGGTAGAAATGATTAAAGTAGATGGCAAAAGGGGAGAAAATATCTAAAAATTGAAAAAAAAATAAATCATTCAGCTTACAGCATTTCCTTCATTTATTTATATAATCAATTAAAAAAAACCTATTCATTTTGAGCAAGTGACAAATGGTAGGTGTGCTAGCTTGTAGCACAAATGGAGTGTATTTGGTGCGTGATTTGAAACTATAAGAAACTCAGTGGTTTCAGTGCTTTCTGCCAGAATGTTGGCATCAGGAGCAGAAGTGGAAGTAACACATTCTTTGCTGTTTTATTTAGTGTCAGAACCTGCAAATGATTTATTTTATTATCAGTTTTTCACTTTTGAAGGAAGGAATTATTGTGATGGGTTTTAGAAAATCTATTGAATAAATAAATATATCCTGGCAGTTGTTGCTTTTCTGCCTCTCTCCAATGCCAATTGCAAAGCATAGATCTCAGGATATTACTGGTAGAGATATTAATTAATAACATAAAGCTTCATTGAAGAGTGGCCATGAGATGATGAACAAGTTCTATTTACATAATACAAGTAGTTGAAAATGGGTTAAAAAACAATACTTATTTCTCTGAGTCAGACACATAGCATCTATTCCCAGATGTTCCGACTTGTATGAAGAAATAAGTAGGATATTTTATTCCCCTGCCTCTAAAAACCTGTTTGGTAGGAGACCCTGAGAGCTTTAGTCCTCCAGAAAGCATATGGTGGATTACTTTCACATCCAGGAGCTTCATTAGGATTTCTGAGGAAATATAAAGTGGTTTGATGTGAGACTGATCCAAATTTAGTAGGAGTGGGATTTTATTGCTAGTTAAACTGCTCATCTTGCTGATGAGGTGATTTCAGGGCCAGTTCTGAAAGACTGCTTTGTTCAGTGCAGGGCCCCAAGAACAATGATGTTCCAATGAGCTGTGTCCAATTATTGGGGTGGAGGAGAAACGGCACCAGTGTTAGACTGGTGAGTCAGACCATATCTCAGTTCAACAAACTCGATACTTGAGTTCTGGCTGAGAAAGAAGTCAGAGTCAAGATTCAAACCATAAGCGAAGGTTTATTTAGAAAGTCACAGACGTAGAAGAAGTGAGCCTGAGAAGAAATGGGCTCAGAAAACAAGTTACATAGGCAAAAGGATGGCCCTTGGAACAGAGAGGAAAGAGAGAGAGAGAGAGAGAGAGAGAGAGAGAGAGAGAGAGAAACAAAACAAAACAAAACAGGCCTGTGGGAAAGGGGTGGGGAAAGGTGCAGACTTGCTCCATAGAAAGCCATGCTGGATCCTCCTTCCTGAGGGTTTTAATCTGAGGTCTCAGGGGAGGATCTCAGTAGAATAATTATCAGGTTTCCTTTGTGTGTCCTTAGGTCATGGTCTCCACTGATTGGCTGGCCCTAGGGGAGGGATTCCTTAGCCATTACCGATGGACCTATTGTCAGCCACGATGTCCCTCTTCCTGGTTTTGCTGCTTTTCTAGGCCTGAAGCTGAAACACAGCTGAGACCTAATGTCATCTTCAGGGGTTAATGCTTAAGGGAATGGTCATGCAAGGGCTTGTAGTTTTGCCCGTTGCTAGGCACCTGAGGCTTTTTGCCCTGGTAAACCTCTGCACCTGGCCCACTGTTCCTACCCTCCTCATGCTGGTCAGTCTGCCTGCTACACAGTCACTCAGGAAAACTTACCATCATCATCACTGTGCTCTCTGACATTACATACTGCACTTTAAAAAATCATATCTGTTATAGATATTAATCATAGTTTAAAACATTTAAAAGTGGGATATTTTAACTTTTCCTAGATATATAGAAATTTGTACATGAGCCATTTCTTAATCATAATGCTTTCTTTTGCTTTTGTTATTATAAATAAATATTAGTCACAGTAGAGTCTATATGTCAATTAAACCTAAATACTTTATCTCAAATGGAAGTTATAGTGTATATATAATTAACAGCCCAGGGACAAATTTGGGCATTATTGGAAAGTGTACTAAAGTATTAGGCATGTATAATACTATTTCATACATTGGACCTGCATTTTAGTAGAGTTAACAACTCATGCATTGGAATCACCAAAAAATGAGCTGTCCAGAATAGAATATTTTGGCTAAGTTTTACCATTGAATTCTTAAAAGTTAACTCAGATTTTCAAGATAATTCAAAAACTTTAAACTAAGACTAAAATTTAAGAAAATAAATAAGAAAATAACATTATAATGACTAAAGTTAGAAAACTATAAACGTAATCTATCCTAATTAAAAATCTATACGTGCATCCTGAGGACTTTTGAAGACTCAGATTCTGTTCATGGCTGTTATTTCTTCATGTAGCTATTCATTCATCAAATATTAATTTATTTAAAAAAATTTTTAATGTTTACTTACTGATTTTAGTGAGAGAGGATGGGAAGAAGAGAGACAGGAACATTGATCTGTTCCTGTATGTGCCTTGACTGGGATTGAATCGGCAACCTCTGTGCTTTGGGACGATATTCTCTACCAATTGAGCTATCCAGCCAGGGTTCATCAAATATTTATTAAGATCCTAATATATTTTAGTAATTTGGTTAGACATAAAGAAATGACTATGTTATCTTTTCTAAATTTCTAACCTCTCAATAGTGATTTACTCAATCTGCAAAAATACTGAGTTAACCCAAAGAGGAAAGTTATCAGGTATGCTGGAAATAGTAAGAGAATGGGGAAAAATTCACCAGTATATTCATAGACCATCTAGAAGAGAGGGTCCTCTGCCTTTCAATGTAATTATTCAGCCCACATAGCTGGCAAGGTAAGGACAGTAACCACAGTTAACATTTATTTAATATAAGTTATA
The DNA here is from genome assembly GCA_037038555.1 of Rhynchonycteris naso. Lineage (NCBI taxonomy): Eukaryota > Metazoa > Chordata > Mammalia > Chiroptera > Emballonuridae > Rhynchonycteris > Rhynchonycteris naso. The sequence goes on along the minus strand of CM072999.1, from coordinate 168,890,485 downwards.
TGTTAAATTCTTAATGTGCATTGGTTTGTTTAATCCACAAGTTAGTCTTGCAAAGTTACAATCCTATCTTTTTGAGTGAGGAAACTGAGGCTTATGGAGGTTAATTGATTTATTTAAGATAAATAAAATCCAGAGCCAGAATTTGAATTCAAGTTTTTAAAGCCCATGACTTCCACACATAATGGATAAATATGTATGTGTTTATATTAGCTTAATGCTTTTAACTCTTGCTCCACATTTACCCAGTATCTCCTTCTGATTGACTTAAAATTTCACTAAATATCTTCCTTGCAGGGGATAATATTCTACCAATAATTTTGAATGGTTGATACCTTTGGATATTGTATATTTTAAAAATTATTACCAAGCAATTTTGAATTGTGGTTTATACTGTCTCCTCTTACAAATTTGATTAATGTGAATTGGTTCTTTCAATACAGTTATTACTTCTAAATGCATTTACAAATGAATTTATTTTGTCTATAGAATGTAGGAGCAGATCCTAGACCAAGGTATTTTTGACATCTAAGCAAAATTTCTACTTTATCATTGTTTATATCCTCAGATATAATGTAGTATTTTTTCATTGCCGTTGCAACACCATAGTTGTTCATTGATTGCTTTCTCACATGTGCCTTGACCGCGGGCCTTCAGCAGATGGAGCAACCCCTTGCTGGAGCCAGCAACCTTGGGTCCAGGCTGGCAAGCCTTTGCTCAAGCCAGATGGGCCCGCACTCAAGCTGGCGAGCTCAGGGTCTCGAATCTGGGTCTTCCGCATCCCAGTCCGATGCTCTATCCACTGTGCCACCGCCTGGTCAGGCTAATGTAGTAATTTTTTTTTCTTTTTATTTATTTATTTTAGAGAGGAGACAGAGTGAGAGAGAGAGAGAGAGAGAAAGAGAGAAAGGGGGGAGGAGCTGGAAGCATCAACTCCCATATGTGCCTTGACCGGACCAGTGCAGGGTTTTGAACTGGCGACCTCAGTGTTCCCAGGCCGACGCTTTATCCACTGCGCCACCACAGGTCAGGCTAATGTAGTATTTTTAAAAAGAATCACAAACTTGCAGAAATTTCAAGTACAGTACAAATACAGATTTTTTTCCGGAAAAAGAAAAGAAAGGAATAAAAGGCAACCAAATTAAACAGAAGTAAGCAAAATTATCACTGTTTGTAGATGACATATCTTACATATAGATAATTCTAAAGACTCCACCAAATATTTGTTAGAACTAGTAAATGAATTTTATAATGTTTCAGAATACAAAATTAATATAAAGTCAGTTGTGTTTCTATACACTAACAAATATCTGAAAAGGAAATAAAGCAATTCTATTTACCGTACCATCAAAAATAGTAAAATACTAAAGAATAAATTTAACCAAGAAGTGAAAGATGTACACTATAAACTATATGACATTGATAAAAGATATTGTAAAGGAGAAAAATAAATAGAAAATATCCAATGTTTATGTTGGAAGAATAATATTGTTGAAATTTTCATACTACTTAAAATAATATACAGATTCAATGCAATCCTTATGAAAAGTCTCATGACATTTTTTTTTATAAGTAGAAAAAGAAATCTTAAAATATATATGGAACCACAAAAAAGCCCATATAACTTCAGCAATGTTGAGGAAGTTGTATAAAGCTGGAGGCATCACACTCCTTAATTTCAAATTATATTACTCTATTTTAAAGTACAGTGATTAAAAGAGTTTGATGCTGGCATGAAAAAAGATGCCAAGATCAATAAAATGGCATACAGAATCCAGAAAGAAATGAACACATATATGATCAACTAATCTTTGACAGGGCTGCCAAGAATATTCAATGGTCAGTCTCTTCTTGAATAGTGTTAGGAAATCTGGATGTTCATTGCACAAAATTGAATCCTAATTTTATAACATTCACAAAAATTAACTCAAAATGAATTAAAGACTTCTATGTAAGATGTAATACTGTCAAATTTTTAAGAAAAAATAGGTTAAACACTCCTTGACTCTGTCTTGCTGATAATTTTTTGATATAGCACTAAAAACATAAACAATAAAAGAAAAATTCAACAAGTGTGACTATAGGAGATGAAAAAGCTTCTGCATAGTAAAATAAAAAATCAATAAAATGAATAGGCAACATGAAGATGGAATAAAATAGTTGCAAACCATACATTGATTAAGGAGTTAGTATTCAGAATATGTAAAGAACTCACACAATTCAATAACAACAAAAATCCAAACAATTTGATTAAAACAGCAGAAAAACTGAATAGACATCTTGCCAAAGAAGAACTTCATATGGCCAAAGGTACGTGAAAAATACTCAACATCACTCATCATCAATGAAATGCATATTAAAACCACAATAAGATACTACTTCACATCTGTTGGAATAGCTATCATCAAAAAAAAAAAATAGTGTGCTGGTGAGGGTGTGAAGATAAGAAAACTGTGTGCACTGTTGGTGGGATGCAGACAGGCACAATGTCTATTAAAACTGTATGGAAGGTACTCAAAAATTAAACATGGAACTACCAGATGTTCCAGCAATTCCACTTTTGGCTATTTACCCAAAGGAAATAAATCATTATCTTGAAAAGATATCTGCACTTCCATGTCATTGCAGCATTGTTCATGATAATCAAGGAATAAATACAACTTAAGTGTCCACTGATGGATGCAACAAATAAAGAAAAAACTATGTGTATGAATGTTGTTTAGTTACAACATAGATGGAACTTGAGAGCATTATGCTAAGTAAAATGTCAGAAAGATAAATATCATATGATGTCATATATGGAATATAAAATGACTGAACTCGTAATAACAGATTTGTGGTTATCAGGGGTTGGGGGAAGTAAAATGGGTGAAGGTAGTCAAAGTTTACAGATTTCCAATTTACAGGTGATTAAGTTCTGGGGATATAATGTATAACAAAGTGGTTATAGCTAATGCTGTGTTGTAGATTTGAAAATTGTTAAGAGATTAGATTTTGAAAGTTCTCACCATACACACAAAAAATGTGAGGTGATGAATGTACTTACTAAATTTATTATGGTATCATTTACAGTATACATATATAGCAAATAATTTCTTTCTTTCTTTCTTTCTTTCTTTCTTTCTTTCTTTCTTTCTTTCTTTCTTTCTTTCTTTCCTTCTTTCTTTCTTTCTTTCCTCCTCCTTCCCTCCTTCCTTCCCTCCCTTTTTCTTTCTTTCTTTCCTCCTCCTTCCCTCCTTCCTTCTCTCCCTTTTACTTTCTTTCTTTCCTTCCTCTTTCTTTCTTTCTTTCTTTCTTTCTTTCTTTCTTTCTTTCTTTCTTTCTTTCTTTCTTTCTTTCTTTTTTTCTTTCTCTCTTTCTTTATTTTTCTTCAGTAAGAGGAAGGGAGACAGAGACAGAGTCCTGCATGCACCCTGACTGGGATCCACCTGGCAAGCCTACTAAGGGGCAATGGTCTGCTCATCTGGGGTGTTTCTCTGTTGCTCAGCAACTGAGCTCTTTTTAGTGCCTGAGGCAGAGGCCATGGAGTCATCCTTAGTGCCCAAGGCCAACTTGCTCCAATCAGGCCATGGCTGTAGGAGGTAAAGAGAGAGAAAGAGAGAGAGAGAGAGAGACAGACAGAGACAGACAGAGAGACAGAGAGAAGTGAGAGGGAGAGGGCCGAGAAGCAGATGGAAATTGCATCTAGGACATCCACACACTGGGCCAACTGGCCAGAACCACAAATCATTTCACTGTAAACCTTAAATTTACATACTATTATATGCTAGTTATATTTCAATAAACCTGGGATAAAAAGAACAAAGAATTATAAACTACATTATAGCATATATTCAACAAAGGTATTCAACATGTACATTAGTAAGTTTTTGCTTAAGTTAATCCATCTCAATTTAATGGCTGTTTAACTGATAGCTCTTGTCTTCCTAGAGGTTCTAATATATATTAAAAATGTATTGAATCTGGAAAAAATAAATAATGTTCTTGTATACACTATACATAAATATATGCAGGTACGCAGAAGGTTGTGTATAAAGATGTCACTTTACTTATACAAATAAATGGCTCAAATGCTCTGAGTGAAAACAAATCAAGGGGCTAAGTAGATTAAATACTTTGGAAAATTGTATTATCATGTTTGGGCAACTAACTTTGATTTGTGGGCTGAATTAAGAATTTGCTGTTTGACTTTGGAAAATTTAAGCCTACAGAAAGCAAAAATAATTTCAGGAAATAATACCTGTTCTGTGTTGTCGGTTCAAGTGGAGAAGTTAAGCTTATTAACTGGTAACCATAATAATTTTCAAAACTCTTTCAAACTTCTGTATTAATTTCTTAGGGCTTTCATAATAAATACTCCAAACTAGGTAGCTCAAAACAATAGAAATGTACTGTCTCACAGTTCCGAAAGCTGGAAGTATGACATCAAGCTGTCAGCTTGCGTGCCCTCTGGAAGGCTCAGGGGAAGAGCACTTCATTGCCATTTTCAAGCTACCGCATCCATCATCACATCGCTCTCTTGTGTGGCTGTGTGTTCCATGTCTTCCTCTTATAAGGACACCAGTCATTGGATTTAGGGTCCACCCTAATTCAGTATGACCTAGTCTTAATTATACTAACAAAGATCCTATTTCCAAATAAGGTGACATTCTGAGGTTCTGGATAGATATGAATGCTGAAAGGGGTGAATTATTATTCAACCTGTGTCTGTTTCCAGCCTATTCTGAGGGTGCATTCATACTTAGCTTTTCACTTCTTCCCCTTTCACAATGAGCATTTTCCTGATGAAGCATTTCACATTGAAGTTGCTCCCACACTGAGAACCTCTGGAGTCATCTGATTCCTTCCTCTTAGGATGCTCACTTCAGCCAAGAGCCAATTACTTTTATAAACTGGAATGTGAAGTTTCTGTAGTTTTTCCTTATCATATGATATTTTATTTATTGATTTTCTCATGAGCCCCATCTCTTATTAAATGTATCTATGATATAAGTTACAGGCAAGTAATACTGAACTCAATGTGAAATTAGTCAGAGACTATTTAATATAATTTATTAGAAACAAGGAGGTTTGACACTAAGCCCACATAGATTTGCCATACCTACCTGGATAAGCACATGTTTCCAGTTAGGCGTTTTGAAATTCTAAACAACAACTATGTCTGTTGGCCATCAAAATGTGAATCATCGTTTCAAAATTAATGATGAAGACTGCAGATTTATGAAAGCAGCAGTTAAATTTTTTACCTACTTTAAATGGACAGAAATTCACTGAAGCATAGTCTTCATCTCATCATCTATTCTTAATGAATGTTATAATTAAGGAGTCTTGCTACGTAATAAAATGTTAGGTAGAAATCAGATGTGAAAAAGCTTTTCTTTTACTTCTGATCAGGAGATGGGATGGTGGATGGGGAAAGGTGCAAGGAGCTCAGAAAGCCACATTAAAAATGTAATAGCAAAGAATAACAAAATGTTACCTATTTTATAAAACAGAGTATTATTCCTGGTTGACATCTGCCTAGACATTTTAATTGAGAATGCTTTCATATATTATTTACTTATGCCAAATTTCTGGGTGCAAAATAGGCAGGTGTCATTTCTGATAGGTTCATAGATGGGGAAACTGAAGTTTGATGGGGTTAAGAGATTTACCTCTGGAGTCACCTGGACAGTACATAGCAGAAGAGAAATTCCAACCAAGGTCATTTGCAGTCACATTAGCTGTGCTTTCTTTTGCTACAGTTAACTCTTGGCTAGTGGCAATTCCTAAAGCATTGTTCACATTCTGAACACTGCTACAAGGTCAAAATAGGAACACAAAGCTGAAATTCATAAAATTTCAGTTTCAATTTCAGCAGTTGTCTGACCAGGCATCTGTGAACTGGTATGATAATATTTGTCCTTCTTCTGTGGGTGGAGAGAGAAAAACACAGAAATATACAACTAGGATGAGACATGATGTGTGTAGGAAGAGAAAAGAGTATATGCGTGCGCTGAGTGACAGCTTTGAGATTCTTTTGAGGCACAGCTTCTGACTGGGTTTCCTGACATTCCCCTATTTCCTTTAATACTAAATTTCTCATTTTTTAATACTAATTTCCTCATTAATTGAGTAGTTTTTTGTTGTAATTTCATGTGATCAGCATATCCTGGCCTTTTCAGACACCACGTTTGCAGTCTGGTAGGGAAGACTAATATTAAACAAGTAATTTCACCAAAAGCATAAGAGTAGGGGAAACACTGAAGAAGATTATGCCAAGATGCTATTATTCATTTGTTCTGTTAAACTAAAAATAAAAAGCCAACGTGAAAGGCAATATGTAGTTATTTAAAATACTTATTCAGGAAGCCTTGATTAAGGCAGAAACCCAAATTGTGTTCTGATTATCAGGTGAAAGCAAGGGTTTTTATGAGAAAGATAAAAAAAGAAATAATTACATGAATAGAAGGAAGGAATTTTTATTGGTGCTAATAAGCCAAGGAAGAAATTTCCATGGGTGCAAATAAGCTAGTTATCCTTTAGCTATATATGATGGTGATAATACTAAAGAATATTCATAGTTTTTGGCCCTTGTGATTAAGAAGGCTGCTTTCCTGTTAGCTTTGCAAACAGTTGTTTGGAATAAAATGTTGGTTTGGCTCAGTCCAAAGGTTATTTTGCTCATGTCAAACATTTGAAAGGTTTGAGGAATAAGACGTACAGGCATTTCTTCTGGAATGTCTGCCCAAGCTCTATTTAGAAACGGTTCCACTTATATCAACCTGTCACAGTCTTTTATTGCAATTTACCTGCAGATTTATTCAAAATCTGTATTCAACAGAGACCTTGAACTGTGTGAAGAGATGCTTCCTGTGAAGTCACGGTAATTTGGGAGAGAAGAGTATTAAATAAGAAGATCCATTTGATCCCTTTTCATTGAAGTTTTTTGAACCTGGAGAACATCTGTTTTATTGTAAGAGGAAAGTAGAAATAGATCTATATCATTACTCGTGTAATGGTGAAACTCACTTAAAATATAATGTAATCATTTTTTATCATTAGGCATCTTATTAAAATTTTATTACCCTGGAATTTAGACATGATGAAGCATAGTGGACACACAAAACCCATCTGCATGAAAAGCAACATATTAAATGGTTTTGGATCAAGGCTCCCTTGCTAGCAGTAAAAAATGACATTTTTAAATGAGACATAAAAAACTAGCAAATGAAGCTATAATCATGAGATTATTAGCAAATAAACTTTCTTGGATTTATGAAGCTATAGATCTGTTGGGAAACATCCATGGGGTAAGAAAATAAAAGAATTCATATAAAGTTGTATAAAATTTTGCTAGGCGATGAATGATTTATTACAACTTTATTTGTATTAACCCAGATGGTGAACAATTTGGATATGTAACCCTGTATATGTGAAATGCTTTATAAATGCCACACATCTCTGTTATGCAGCAGTGACTGCATGCCAGGACAGCATTCTACTTCAGAATGTCCCTGCCAGCGCGAATAAAGAAGGAAATGACATCTTATTTGCTGGAGTAAAGAAACTGCAGTGCAAACAATAACAACAATCAAGCAATCAGAGAAGCTATTAAGTAGGAGGAATTCATTCTAAATGACAGACCATGGTGGACCTATGAAACATGACCATTACGTCTCACCCAGACAAAAAGAAACTTTGTTTGAAATGACCATCCTCAATGTTTCTTCTATAAAAGACTTTTTATAACCAGCTGTCTTTCTACTATTTATTACGAGAAAATACCAGTGAGTTAGTTTTTTTGTTGGTATTCTTACTGACTTTCAATTCAGGTGTGGGAGGAATTCTTCTGGACTATTTTGTTTCAACTTTTTATGAGTAGATATACAATTGTCGAATAATAGAGCTCATTTTTCTATGTCCGTTATATACAATATTTTTAAAGAAGTTCTTTACCTAGAGCTTCAAGGTGGCTGTAGACCATATGAATGGAACTTCAGTTTCTTCATTATAAAACACAGGTTTCTTATCATTATCATCATTTTCTAAGGTTTTGGTGCCACTTAAGTACTTGGAGAGTTTTATCACATCGGGAACATTTTATTCATACGAGTGACAGTTCTCTGAGTATTTATTCTTGAAGAAAATACAGCAATATTCCTGAATATACATTTAATTAATCAATCAAGAATAACATAATAATATACTGAATCAAGGAGATAGCTTCCATTAGCAACTTAAAAAAGTTTGAAGAGGAAGATATTTAGAGACTAGCAAAGTGTTTATTTTTATACTGTTTGTTAATAAAATAAAGTTTTTCAACCCAGTCCAAGAATGGAAAGTACAACAAAAGTAATCTTGCTTAAAAGGAGCATTTCTTTCATTTTGAAACACTGGTTCATCCACTTATCTTTATTATTCTACCTTAGAATTAGGTTGGGTCATTTTTGCCAGTTAAATGAAAGTAATTTGTTAAGAAAAATTCAAATTAATCTACAATACCTTTTGGCAAAATATGAATAAGAGTAATGTGAAAACTGCTTATAAAGTTTGGCATCTAGATATTCAGTATACAAAAGATACATACAAAATGATTTAAAAATGTTTTTTAGGAATATATGCATAAGAATAAAAATAAACCAAAATACTATTTCACTTTTTCTTGCAAGGCCTATTAGTTTTCCAAGGCTTTCATAATAAATGACTACAAATGTGATGTCTTCAAACAATAGAAATTTATTCCCTCCCAATTATAGAAGCTAGAAATGTAGTGCAAAGGCATCAATAGGGCCATGCTCCCTTTGTGGACTCTAGGGAAGACTGTCCCTTACCTCTTCTAGCGGCTATTGCAAATACCCTAGTAATAAAAATTAAAATACTTAGGGTACATATCTAAAAAATGTACAGAATTTTATTCTGAAAACTTAAAAAAACCCTGATAGAGATACAGACCACCTCCACAATCTCTTGGATTTTTACTAAATCTTTATTAAAATGGAGGCATTACAGTTTATGAAATAAGCCAATCTTATTTGTGAAAGTGACTTAAAATTAAGTCTTATGTCACTGATGCTAGAAAGTGGAAAGGCGGAGACATATGGCAACAAATGAACTACCAAATGAGGACATACAAAAGGTATTTATTCTAAACTTGTTTCAGCACTTATTATTACTTGTGAAGAAGTTATATAGAGGAAAATAGAAATTTTGGGTATGTTTTTTTAGAGGCTGTTTGCATGTAGAAACGAGAAGTTGGCTAACTAGAAACAGGTCATCTTATATGATTGGTTTAGGGAGAATATTTGGGGTTTTTTTGTTGGTCTTGGGTTGGAAGCAATGGTGAAAGAACAGGGAAGCTGGCAGTCATTATCCAAATTTTGGGGCCCATTGTTCAGATACTATTATTTGGCTTCCTGGACTGGTTACTGCTGAGGTTGTAGGTTAGATTTCTATTGTTATATATGGTCTGACCATTGTCAACTTGCATATTGAATTTCTTAGATGATATTCTGGGGAAAAGACATTGGAGATATTCTAGATATATAAATAGTCCTCAGCCAGCCAAAGGTAGAGAGAAAAAATATTCTATACATAACATATAACATATAACATATGCAAAAACATGGAATCCTGTCCTATGTCCTGAAGGATTAAAAATTCTACACACTATATAAATGGTTCAATATAACATTACCTAACACATAAATTATTAAAACTAACCAATTTTGTGTTTTATTAATACAAATCACTCATTTTCCTATTTACTTCATTTATTCTGGGATTGAGATTGCTGCCAGGGACTTCTACATTCTATTTTTATCCCTTTCACAGATGGTTGACACTCATATTCTAACAATACTGCCAAACATTTGAATTCATGAAAGTTTTTGCTCCTCCCCACACAAGAGTAATTTAGGCCATACAAAGCTAGCTGAACTTTCAAATTCAAAAAGAACTGCCAGTGTTCATCAGGTTCTCTGTAGTTTTACTTTTTAGAATGAGGCAGACAATAATCAATTCCATTGTCTACTGTCAAAAGACAAATTTGATACCAAATTATGTGCCATTTTTTATAATGAGTGACAGCTATGAAAAATGCTGATTAAAAGAATTATTTGTTAAAAAATGTAGAATGCTCATTATTTTCAGAGTTTAACTGTTGTCATTGATATTTTGCTACAGTTTTGGATATATATATATATATATATATATATATATATATATATATATATATTAGTTGGTTTCTTCCTATAGCTAGTTAGCCTTTTACTTTGGACGTCTTGTGACTCTTTTCTCTGAAGTTTCTAATGATTTGTTTAAATTATGAAGTAATTAAATTAATAAAATGGCTTTTATTTAAAGAAAGATAGAAAATTCTTACCCACCATTACATGAAATTTGAAAAATACTTGATTATTTTTTCTTTAACAAAATCTTGTCAACAAAGAGAGCAGCAGTATGTCTTCTATATTCTCTTGCTCAGTTTCTTTACTAACATTATTTTCCAGGAACACCTTCCATGTTAACTTCTCATTAACTGCCTCCCTCCCCACTATAGGTAGAGGGACTTAATATCTGATACATGGTTAGACCATGTCTTTTAGCTTTATGTCATTCCAAATCAAACCTGTAAGCAAAGTACCACTCTGGCTCCAGGTGTCTGGGGTTTTCACTCTACATTTTTTTCCTGTCCAAACAATGATAAGACATATATGCAGACTTTCTGCAGTAGTGCAAAATTAAAACCACAGTGTATATTTCCTAGTGCATACACTGAGAGTAACAGAGAATGAGTAGAACCAGCACCTGCTATTAGATGTGACTATATTTAGGTACTTATCTAAACCCATGTTCAGACTCCTCTGTTGAGCATCCTGATATGCATAGCTACTCACATACCTCTAGAGCTGAGGCCAAGACATCTCCACAAATGGGAAACTTCTGCATATGTCACACGTTCAGGTTTCAGGCTCAACTCCTGGAAATTTTCCCTTCATTCAGTCTAATGCTCTCACTTTTAGTGTTTTCTCAGGGGTCTAACAGTGTGAATATCAAGCCTATTCAAAGAAAATGGAAAAGTTCAACTATATGGTATGACTTTCCCTATGGCCCTAAGACAACAACAGAAGGACGTTATACTTCAACACCAGTGCTGGAAGAGATGTTCACATTTTCAATGCACATGTGGAGCATCAACAGAAAAGTCTGGGTTGAGTTTGACAAAATACCTTTGAATCCCATTTTATGTTCCTTCTGATAGCATAAAATAATAGCTAGAGTTTTCTTTCATCTTTCAAGTCTTGTTATTGATCTCCACAAGCACCTGCTTGAATAAGAACACACATGTCTCCAAATTAATAGAAAATAACTTGTAGTTTCCTTGTAATATAAATCTATTGTAAGATAAAATCACATGTTTTTTTCTCATGGAAAGTTTACAAGAATATAACTTTGCCTACAATAGGAACCCACAATGCTGATCTGTCAAACTAAGCAGCCTTCAGGAATCACAGTGTCCTAAACATCTGAGTTTCAGAAAAGGACCCAGACTCTTACATGCAGTTTTGCTCTGATCTTTCTCCCAAACAATGGAGCATTTATTTTAAAGATGAACTGATGCTCACATCTGAGATAACAGACATTATACCTTTTAAACTCCTAGTTATAAAGGTTAAAGCAACAACAACAAACAAACTTTTGCCAGGTCAAAAAATCTGGCAGTACTCACATTATAATTACTTGCTTACATGTCTGTTGTACAATCACATTCAAAAGTCAAGGATGTGTTTAATTCATTATTGTGTCCCCAGATTTCAGCTCAGAGTACAGAACACTCAATGAATAAATGCTTGAGGAATACACTAAATCTTCTCCTTCATCAATGGAATTCATCATGCAACTATTTTCCTTCTTTCATTCAATCATTACTTAAGTAAGTTCACTGTCTTCTATGCAATTTATCTCTTTTCCCCATTGCTGTCACATTCATTCAGGTTCTCAATGTTTTGTACTTGTACTATAACAACAGTTGCCTACCCAGTTTTTCAGTATCCCCCCACTTGAGGGACACATTCTACAGTGCCCCTCTTAGGTCACTATGATAGAAATATGACCTTGTTACCACTGGTCTTAAAATCTTTTTCAAAACTTCCCCATGGCCCCAAAAGGATTTCAAACTTTCATTTTTAAAACTCTAGGACTTCAGAGTAATAATTTTTGCATTCCATATCATATTCAAATTTAACCTTTTTAAACTTATTTTTAAAAGCAACAGCAGATATACCTCCTCTGGGAAGGTTTAGTTTTCTAAGAACAACTAAAAACCCTGGACATTATACCAAAAGCAAATAAGAGAAAACCAAGAAGGGAGAGATAATAAGTTGGAAGAGACCCTCAAAGTGACATGGTGGTGAGTTCTCTGGGTTGAGTTTTGTTATACATATCCCATACTTGGAGCTAAAGAAGATGACAACCTAGAAATGCCAAAAAATACAGACAAGAAAATTCTCCAACAAAGCCTACTCTCTCTCTCGCCATAGGACCAGGAAAGGGGAAGCATAGATAGATCAAAACCTTCTAGAAAATAAGAGATTTGCTCCAGCCAGATACTGCAGAAAAACCCATGACTCCTCCCCAATCAATAACAGCAAGACTCAAATAAAGACCTTAAACATCGATCCTCATACAGCTATAATAGAGCACCCCAATACCTAAGGTGAAAAGATTTTAAAATTGGTAAAGCGGGACACCATTGATGTGGGCGGTTCTTGATTAAAAATTTGGTCTATATGGAGCAATAAAAAATTTTCATAGAATGCAAAAATAGTTTTGTAATATATATATTTTTAAATCGGGACTTTTTTAAAACGCCGCGGGATGCGGGACAAATGGTTAAAAATTGGGACTGTCTCGCCAAAAGCGGGATGTCTGGTCACCTTACCAATACCACATGCTATGGTGCATGGTGTCAGGAAAAGTCAAGGATGGAACTGAGACTTTCATGGCCACTGGCTAACAATGAGACCTTTTTTTATGGTGTCAGTGGAGTTTATGTGAGGAGTCACTTCTTTCTCCACTTAGCACTAATGATGCAACTCTCTCTCTTACCACTGGGGGACCAACAAAGGGAAGCCTCGTGGAAAGCTAGGAGTTTTACCACAGGCCAGCTGTAATGAAGCCATCCCCCATTTCTGTGGTGTCAATATAGGAAATGTGAGGAGCAGTTGTAAAGCATTCCTACCTCTCCTGGTCAGAAAACTATCAGTAGAAGCCTAGCTGGTAGGTGGAACTTCCACTTTCACCTGGCAGCAATAAGGAACCTCCATCTCAGGAGTCAATGGATACAGAGTAGGAATCATATTTTTCTACAGGTACTTTCACCCAGTAGTGATGAAGCAGAGTTGTCCACAAACCTTACTATGCTGAAGCAGTGTCAAAGGAAGTAAGTTATAATAAAAGATTTAAGTAAGAGCCAAAGATCACTACATAATATCCAAAATAATTATAGGTTTCATTTGAAAGTCACTTTTTATACTCCAATCTAAGAAGATAGAAAGAAAACCACATTGAGATGACAGAGATGCTAGAATTATCTGATAAAGTAGCTATTATACAAATACCTCCTTAAGAAATTCTGAGCATGCTTAAAACAAGTGAAAAATTAGAAGACCTCAGCCAATAAATAGAAGATATAAGTGAAAAAATGGAGATTCTAGAACTGAAAATACAAACTAACCAAAATAAAACACTTGACATATGGGCTCAATAGCAAAGTGAAGTGAATAGAAGAAAGAATAAATAAACTTGGAGATGGAACAATAGGAATTATACAATCTGGAAAAGGACAGAGAATAGACTGAAAGAAATGAGCAGAGACTCAGGACTCCTGGAACTACAATAAAAGATTTAACATGTGTATAATTAGAGTATCACAAAGACTAGAGAAAGAAAGTGGGGCTGAAAAAGTACTCATAAAAATAATGCTGAAAATTTCCCAGATTTGGAAAAACATTTAAATCTAAATATTTAGGAATCTAAACAAATCATAAGTAAGATAAATTTTAAAAAATTATAGCTAAAAACATCATAATCAAACTTCTGGAAACTAAAGACAAAAAAAAAAAAAAAAAAAAACCAATTATTGAAACCAGGATAGAGAAAAAACAGCTTACCTATACAGGAAAACTATTTTAGTAGCTGTGGATTTCTCTCTTGGAATCATGAAGGCCAGAAGAAAAAGAAACCACATTTTTCAAGAATGAAAGAATAGAACTATCAACACAGATTCTTATATCAAGAAAAAATGTATTATGGGAATGAAATAGAAAATAAGTTGTTCTCAAATTTAAAAAAATGAGAAGGATTTGTCACCAATAAACTTTCCCTAAGAGAATGACTAAAAAAAATTCCATAAACAGAAAGAAAACAATAAATAAAAGAATTTTGAAACACAAAGAGGGAAGAAAGAAAATGGTAAACATAAAAACCTACAAGCTAACATACCCAATGATGAAGGACTGAATACTTTTTTATAGTTTGGGAATAAGGCAAGATGTCCATTCTGATCACTCTTATCAACATGGTACTAGAAATCTGAGCCAGAGCAATAAACAAAAAGGAAACAAAAGCATCCAGATTAAAAAGAAGAAATACTAATTGTCCTTATTTGAAAATGTCATGATTGTCTATGTAGAATATCCCTAATAATTTATAAAAAATTTTTAGAATTAATAAATTAGTTTAAAAATGTAATAGGACAGAAGATAAACATATGCAAAAAATTTGTTACCTTTCTCTATCCTAACAAGGAACATTTGGACCCTGAAATTTGAAACAAAATTCCACTTAAAGTTGCTTCAAAGAAAATGAAACATATAAGGATACATCTGACAAAACACATGCAGAATCTGTACCCTAGAAATGACAAGATGATGTTAAAAATTAAAGATCTAAATATGGCAAAATACACTGTGTTCATGAAATGGAAGACTCAATATTATAAAGATGACAGTTAACCACAATTGATCTATAAACTGAATGTAATTCCTATTAAAATCTCAGAAAGATCTTTTTTAATAGGCAGAGACAACTTTATTTTAAAATCTATTGTATAAGACATGGGCTTAGAAGAACTAAAACAAGATTGAATAACAAGACTGAAGTAGGAGGAATTAATCTAATTAATTTCAAAACATATAATCAAGACAGTGTGATATTGGTGAAGGGGTAGATATATAATTCAATGGAACTAAATTAAGGGCCCAGAAATAGAGCCACACAAACATTCTCCTTACTGATTTTTGGCAGAGATGCCGAAGCAATCAATGGAGTAAGGACAGCTTTTTCAACTAATAGTGCTGGAGCAATAGGACATTCAAAGGCAAAAAAAATAAAAATAAATAACTCAAAATAGACGATGAACTTAAAAGTAAAATGCAAAACTATAAACTTTGAGGCAGGGGAGCTTTAGGAGTTAGAACTAGAAAAAGAGTTTTTAGGCTTAACACCAAAAGGACAGTCCTTAAAAGGAAAAATAGATAAATTGAAGTTTCTAAAAATTAAACATATTTCTGTGCAAAAACTCTGTTAAGTGTATGAAAACACAAGCTACAAATTTAGAGAAAAACACTGACAAACCATATATCTAACAAAGGACTAAGACTTAGAATATATAAAGAAGACTCAAATAAAACAGTAAGATTCCCCAACAATCCAATAAAAAATGAGACATTACACTGAAGAGGATATATAATGGCAAATAACCACATGAAAAGATGTCCAGCACTATTATCCATTAGGGAAATGCAAGCTACTTTGTGTACAAACCTTTGTGTTGATGCCAACAGGTATTATTATACACTATCAGAATGACTGTGGTTATGCCCAAAACTAGTAAGGATGAAGAAAAACTGGATCCCTCATATGTTACTGGTAGAAATGTGAAATGGTATAGCCACTCTGGAAAAGAGCATGACAGTCTTTTACAAAATAGCCTGTAATTACCATACAACCCAGCAATTTATCATAGAGAAATAAAATTTAAGTTTTCAGAACACTTGTGCACTAATATTCACAGTGGAATTATTCATGATAATCAAAAACTGGAAAAATCTCAGATGTCCTTCAATGAGTTACTGGTTAGACAAACTGTGGTACATCTGTATCTGGAACACTACTTTTCAATAAAATGGACAAAGCACTGATACAGACAACAACCTAGATAAATCTTTATAGAATTATGCTTAGTAAAAAAAAATCTCAAAAAAATATTCACTTTTATGCAACATTCATGAAATGACAAAATTAGAAATGCAGAACAGCTTAGTGCTTGCATGGAGTTTGAAGACGATAAAGGTAGGGAAAGTCATTATAGACATATGTCTATAAAGTATAACAAGGGATCCTTGTGGTGATGAAAATATTTTGTATCTTGACTATGTCAATGTCAATATCTTGGTTATGATATTATACTTTAGTTTTGCAAGAGAAAACTGAGCAAAGGGTATGTAGAATCTCCATATTATTCTTTTACAACTGCATATGAATCTACAATCATCTATTTTTTTAAAGTAAGAAGTGGAGAGGCAGAAAAACAGATTCCCACATGTGCCCCAACTGGGATCCATCTGATAAACCCCCTAAGGGTGATTGCTCTGCCCATCTGGGACCATTGCTTCATTGCTCAGCAACCAAGCTATTTTAGCACCTGAGGTGAGGCCATGGAGCCATTCTCAGTGTCCAGGGCCAACTTGCTCCAATGGAGCCATAGCTGCAGGAGTGAAAGAAAAAGATGGAGAGAAAGAGAGTTATAAAGAGGAGAGGGGGAGGGGAGGAGAAGCAGATGGTTACTTCTCCTGTGTGCCCTGACTGGGAATCAAACCTGGAACATCCACACACTGGGCCAATGCTCCACCACTGAACTGACTGGCCAGAGCACAATCATCTTAAAATAAAAATTCTTCATTTAAAAGAAATATGCAATAAAAAGAGTGACACCAAACAATATTCATACTCAAATATGTTACATACCAAACAATTACCATGTTCTAGATCACCAACTAGTTATCTAGTGCTGATGGGGAAACTTGTTCTTTAAAAGAATAAAGTTGGCATTATGTACATATTTTCATTTTTAGAAATATGTCATTTACTATGCATTTTTAACTCTGCATTATTTTTACAATAAACAAACCAAAACAGAACAAAACACCAACAAATACCAAAAACTCTGGTTTGGGGATGTCTCCTAGTATAAAATGATACTTTTGAGACACTGACTACAGCATGAGAGTATGTAGTGTGGAATTAAATACCAAGAAGATTGCAGACTCATTTAGCTGTGCATATTTTTTTTTTTGTCACATGTAGAGCAATTTGGATAGTGTCACAACTTAGATAATGGTTAACATTTTCTTCATGCTTACATTCTAGCTTTTTTTTTTAATTTTTTTATATATATTTTATTATTATTAATTCTAATGGGGTGACACCAATAAATCAGGGTACATATGTACAATGAAAACATCTCCAGGTTATCTTATCATTCAATTGTGTTGCATACCCATCACCAAAAGTCAAATTGTCCTGTCACCTTAATCTGGTTTTCCCTGTGTCCCTCCCTCTAGCTTTATTTTGTGAGAAGGAATGATGGCAGTTATAAATAATTTTAGTAAGTGAAATCTAAAACAAAATCACCTGTTTTTACTCTAGGATATTTTAGTTGAGTAACATGCCAGTATCACAAGACAATATTAGGGTGCAGGAGACCAGAGTGGTAAAAGGTATACACTCTGATACTAAAAAGATCTGGGCTGTAACTTGAGCTAAACCTGGATTGTGCTCAGGGAATAGCTGGTGCTTCTCTACTTCAAATACTGACACAGTGAATCCTGCCTCAGTCATAGCTGCAACCTCAAGACCAGACCTCACCCCCAGATTCCATCTTTGTAAATTACATTACCTTGGCACACTGTAGAAAATTGATTGAGGATGCATGGACTTCTATCTGAAATCACTGTTCTATTTTACTGATGTATTTGTTTATCCTTTTGCTAATGCAACACTGTCAGGATTACCATAGGTTTGTAGTAAGCTTTGAACACAGTGTTAGTTCTCTAACTTGGGTCTTTTAATCAAATTATTTTGACTACACTAGGTTTTTAGTATTTTGGAATTAATTTTATTTTAATCTTTTAAAAAATAGCCTGCTAGGATAATGATGCATCTCAATCCATAGATTAATCTTAAAAATATTGAGTGTTTCAAATCGGTGAATATGCTATATCTTTCCATTTACACAAATCTTTCAAATTCTTTTCTCAGCTAACTTTATATCTTGCACTATAGAGATCTTGCATATTTTTCTTAAAACATTCATAAATATATATATTTTTAATTCTACTTAAACTGGTATTCTTTATTTTCAAATTCTATTTCTACTGTATTTGTGAACTGTTTTATTCTATGACAAAGAAAACAAATAATATTTGTTATTAAGTAAGTCCCCACTGTACCATTGCTATCTCTGTATCCACACCTCAGTTTTATCACTTAAGATATAAAGATAATAATAGCATCAAATCCTCGGGGTTGTTGAAACGGTTAAATGAGTTATTATACATAAATGATTGCCAGGACATTGTTTAAGAGAGTATATACATGCTCAGTGAATGTTGGTCATTGTTTTGCTTTTATTGGTATATTATAAGTGCTTTGTGAAAACATTTTTATTTTCAAGGTCTATGATTAGCGGGGGTCCCCAAATCACCTTTTCTTCCAGCAGTAAGTGGTCATGACTGAACATGATGAGTCTCTTGTGGACTAGGAGTAGTGACAACCTCACATTCTTTAGACAGAGTGGGGTTCTTTTACTCTGAGCCCTGTCCAGCTCCAAAGCAGAATTTTTTTTTCCTGTTCTGCATGGGTTTCACCCAGAAAGCTGAATTATTCTGTGAAAGGCTATAAACACCAAGGAATAAATGTCACCGTGCCAAGCAAGATAACAGCACTGCAAGATGTCGATAAGGCATTTATTGTTAAGAGTGTCTTCCAAGGATGCTGAAAGCTGTGGGGATAGGAACTGGGAAGAGGTTCTGTTTCTCTTTTGACATTTAATCCAAAATAGAATCTGCTAACAGTTCACAAATACTGTAGAAATAGAATTTGAAAGCCAATGGCAAGGATGAGGGCCAATGAGATGCTTCAAAGACAGTGTATGTTTGAAAATTTCAAATATAAAGAGTATTCAGTTAAGTGACACAGACTCATGCCCACTTCTTAGAACCTATAGTTTTTAAGGAAACATGAGGCTTTGAAATGCCTGATTTGTTTTATTGTGAAGTAAGATGAGCAGTTGGATTATTCTCAGATGAAAAGAAACTTAAAAAGATTGTTAGTCCTCTTTTCACAGTATGGATCCCTAATTGTCACTGAAATGCTTACCCACCCAATATGCTGCTTCTTCTGATAGCCTCGGCTTGGCTTTCTATCATCTTAAGCAAAATGTGTTTTGTTGTTGTTGTTGTTGTTGTTTTTTGAGCTGTGAGATTTTTTTCAATTAGATCTTGAAAAATAATTACTAAATATTATTTTCTGGCAAAGATCAGTATCCCATATGATTGATTCATAATACATTTTCTTTTCCAAACATAACTGCAAAGCATAAACCCAATGTTAAAAAAAGAGAAAGGATTATGATACAAACATCAAAAATAGATTATTATCGGAATTTGCCAGTTGCTATTTCCTTTCTTTTTTGAAATAATTCACACAAGTAGAAAAGGGAATAAAAAAAGGGAAGACAAGAGAAATATGTGAATATATTTATAAAATTGAATTTTTCTTTTATTTTAGAGTACATTTTTTTTTTCTTATTGGAAAACATGACTCTTGGATGAAATTTGGAAAATAAAGACAACTATAAAGAATAAAATAAAAATCGATTCTTTTGATCTAGTTAGATCTGATGTTGGCATGTTACACATATACACTCACACACACACTCATTTTTTTTATTTCTTGATCAGTCCAAGCATTATGTCCTGATTTAATCATAAAAATTTTCCCATGTCATCTAGGTTAACTTCATTAGCATGAATTTAAATGAACACATACTGTTAAGTTATAAGAAACACATTATGTTTTATTTCACTGATCTCACATTATCATTTTGGTTGTTCCAATGTTTCACTATTATAAAAATTCTGCAATAAATATCATTGTGCCCTGTGTATTACAAGGCCAACATTTTAATTTAAAAATTTTTTTAGTTCCTAATTTTCTTTCTTCAAGATTTCTAAATTTACACTAGCACCAACCATAATAAAAATAAATGCTGCATTTTTCTTTCATGAGCACTTTAAATTATCACTAAGGAAAGAAAAAAATACACTAATATTATACCTGAAAAGTGATCTTCCACTATTGTTTAAATGATATTTTTATAACATTAATAAGATTAAGCATATGTTTTTAATGAGTTAGCAACTTTTTCATTTTTTTATTCACAAAATAGATTATAATACTTCTTTCCTATTTTTTCTTAAGTTTTAATAATGTTTAAAATAGATTTTAAGATCTCTACATTTTGAGGAAATTAACTCTTTGTCATATGTATTAAAAATGTCTTTTTGTTTTGTTTGCAAATCTATTATACCGTATATGTATATGAACACATACATATAAATGTTTATATATCATATGAATTGGAATTTATATAGACAAATCATGGACACTTTTATTTGCTATTTCTGTCAGTACTTTTATGCTTTAGGAAGTTCTTACATGATAGGAATTTAATATTTACTGTTTTCAAATTTCAGGTTGTTTTATGGTTTCATCTTTTACATTCAACATATGTACTTGGATGATTGTATAAGGTAGATATCTTTACTTTCTTCTGAATAGTTAAGCAATTTTCTAGAACCATTTATTAAATAAACATTTATTTTTCCACTGATTTGTTAAGGAACTTTTATCCTAAAATAAATTCTTATATAGGCCAGCATAGAGTTCAGGATTCTTTTGTTCTATTGTTCTGTCTAGCTATTCTTGGATCAGCATGTCCTGATTCCCAAAGCAATTGGAGAGATAAAAATACATTCTAATCTTGTAATTTAAGTGTCACTTATAAAAGCAGTACATACTTAGTAATAAAAATATGCATGGCTAGAGGTTTGTTTAACTGGAAGTATCCAAAGCTGATATCAGTGACCCACGACTCTGAGAAGCTGTTCCCTTCCTCCTGTACTGCCTGGGCAGAGCTGCCTAGATGTGTGGGTCTCAGCTTTGGGTGCACATTGAAATCATCTGGAAACCTGGACCTAAAGTGTTGATTGGGCCAAGTAGGTCAGAAAAGTTACTGTGAAAAGACAATCTCCAACTTTTCTTTTTCTTGCTGTGTTTTCAAGTAAGTTGATGGTGCTTTTGAACAATATGTTGGGTAGGCTTCCTAATGTTTTTAGGCTCTGGAACTTTTTAATAAAGCCTGAGAACTAAAACCACTGAAACAAATCATTCTATAATTGACCTTAAAATCTTTTCTGAAGGTATTTGTTTGATGAGCTTAAATTTTTTTACGATTCATTTATTTGTTTCTGCTTTCTTTACTTTGTTAGCTTATTTGACCAATAATACTTGAGCACCTGTTATGTATTATACATGACACTAGGCACTGAGGGCAAAATAAACTGACCAGAAATGTCCTCTGCCCTCTCAGAGCAGAGCGTATAATTCTGTGGAGGCCTGCAGTGATCCAAATAAAACAAATATGCATAAAATTGCAGCTCAACCTATGTAGTGCAAAGAGAAGCTAGGAATTCTGCTATTGGCAGGGAAATCAGAGAATAATTACCTGAAAAAGTGAAATGTGAGCTGGGGTATAGTATAAATTAGGAGGAGTTAGTTAGGGAAGAGGAGATTTAGGAGCATTCAGGCCAAGAAATAAGCATATTCACAAGTTCTGTGCTAGAAGAAACCAGGGGCTAAATGGAAGGTTGTGTTTGCAGCAGATGTGGGTGTAACATTTTAGGGTCTTGTGTAGTGCCTTATGAACTTTTGCCATGTCTTAAGAACAAATATACTAAAGATATTAAGGGCAAATCAGGGGATCTATTACATCATCAGAGTTGCCTTCTGAGGCGTGGGGAGCAGATAAGGTGGGGACGATGGGTTGTAGAGTAAATGTAAGTGGACTAGTTGGAAGGCTTCTGATATAATCCAGAGTAGTGATGGTAGTACCTTGGACTATCACTAGATCAAGAGTTTGCAAATTCTGGCCCAAAGGCCAAATCTGCTCTCCCACCAGTTTTTGTAAATAAAGCTTTGTAGAAACACAGCCAACCTCATTAATTCACAGTGTCTATGACTGCTTTCATGTTACAATGACAAAGTTGAGTAATTGCAACAGAGACTGCATGGTCAGCAAAGCCAAAAACATTTACCATCTAGATCTTTAAAGAAATACTTGTCAAGCCTTGGACTAGAGGAAGAATGGTAGAAATTGACAGAATTAGGTAGGTTTGGTATAGTTATTTGATCAGTCAAATTTTCTGCTTCTTGTGTTAGTTATGAAATTGTATTTTTTTCTAGAACCTTATTTATATTGATGATATTTTGTAATTTAATGATAAATATTGTTTTATTCTCTTATAAGTGCTTTAATTTCCTCAGAATCTGTTTATATAACCTTTTCTATGTTAATATCAATTTGAATTATCTGGGTTTGATTGATGATATTTGAAAATATTTTCTCTACTTAATGAAATTTTATAATTTTTCTGTTTTCTCATGTAATAATTTCTATCTACTCTTCTGATAAATTTTTATACTTAATATATTTTTTCTAATTTCTTTAGTCTAATAGTTCACTCATTTTCATTCAGTATTATCAAATACAAATATATGCTAAGGCTATATATTATTTTTTGAATACTGCTTTAACTAATTAACAAATTAGCAAATACCAATTTCATATAATATATGAACTAAAATTATTATTTTATAGTCTATTTTATTTTAAAAAGAATAATGGCTACTTCATTACAATCTTACTCTATATCAAATGGTATATTAGCTGCTTTATCTCAATTAAGTCTAATCATATGGATGGATAAATGCATTACTATTATCTTCATTTTACAGGACAGAGAACTGAGAGAGATTAGTATTTTATCAAAATTAACCCAGTTTATAAACAATATTTTGTTTTTCCTCTTGTAACAAGAATCAAGTTCACTTTGAACTAGATGAGAAATATTATAATGACCTTATTTAAGACATTGGAAATAATGGGAATTCATCAACAGTATCTTAAAGAAAAGATATAATATTTTACTAGGTATAATAAATCCAGTGAGCCAAAGGTCCTTGGTCCTGCCTGAAATATTAACTCTAATTGGACAGGAGGAAATGATCCAAAAATGTTTAGGGACTTCAAGTCAGAAATAGAGATGGAATGAGGCCATGGAAGAGGCTACTTAGGAATGGTGTTTTAGGATGCAGGAGAGTTTTTCCTGTGGTACATCTCTAACTGAACTCAGGTGAAGTTTTCTAAATCTGTGGATGGTGTTTGAGTAATCTGAACTAATCAAATAATATACAGATATTTATCATTCCTTACCTTCATTGTTACCAGAGGTCTTACAATTTCTAGTATTGACTGGCATTTTACACATTCAAAATACACTTCTTAAGAGTTAATGTGTGACTTCCTATTTTGTTCTACTTCTTGTCTTGTGGTCTCTGTGCATTCGGATGCCTGAGTGGAGATAGAATGAAGTAATGGTGCTCTTGGCCTGGGAACGTTGAATGTGATAGGGTGGGGCACTATTTGGGTTACTTTAGAATACTTCACCTGTAACAGGACTGTAACCTTCCAAGTTTCTTACCTGGTTCAAACACTGCTAGGGGGCAGGTAGAGATGAAGATGGTGAGGTAGAGATTCTGTCTTTCTATTTTCTTTCAGGCTGTTAAGTTTGCTGTGGGAGAAAAAGGTACATTAGCCACCAAATATGATAGAAAATAGCTTTTTTATCTCTTCATATTATTACCCTATTTTCCCCCTTCTGATTTTTTTCCTTTTCCTATAGAATAAGGATTTTCTGTTAGCTACTAGATTACAATGGAAGCCAGACAATGAATTTCTTCACTAGCTGATTCCTCAGACTCTGACATGAGGGATGGCTTCCCTATAAAGATCTAATTGACTACATGAACATTTTATTGTATATTATATATCTTGCTTATCATAGCCAGAATGTACACTGCTCACAAAAATTAGGGGAATTAGGAGATATTTTTTCACTTCATATTTATTTTGAAATATCCTTTATTTTTTGTGAGCAATATATAACCCAAATACCATAGTATAAAATATATAAATGCTCCAAAGTGGCAAAATGAATTCAATCTTAAGATCTTGTAGTTTACTCTTTCTTAAAAATCAAGACACTAAAATTACAGTGACAAACTTCCACAGAGGAGTTGAAACTAAAGTCTCACCCATTTTTTCAAGGTGGTGACATTTTTATGGTTCCCTGTCTACCAGCAAAGCAGTTACTTTGCAATCTGGGAGCTCCCTAAATTCATTCTTACCCTATTACAGCCATTAATGGTATGTAAGTGCAAGATCATTTTTATCTCTATTCTTTTTAAAATTAGTAGTTGTTACAACCAGTCACAGATATAGTTGAGCAAAATAACTTGTCTCTGAAAGTTTTTCCACCATCTTTAAATAGCAATATTGTGTGATTGCCCAGTAAATTTAATAATTCTTTTTCACGATATTGGTGCCTTAGAGAGTTACATCTTTAATCATTAGATATTTCCTTCTGTTATCTTAGGATCATTAATGATTTAGAAAGAGAGTTCTAGCCTGGAAAGACTGTTTTTACATATATTGTTTGTATTTAATGGCAAAATTATTTTTTTTCTGCTCTCCTACCAAAATGAAATCCACCTGCTCTGCAATACGCTTTAGAATCACAGTTTTGTGGGACAAAGCCACAGAGAGAGAGCTGCTTCCAGAGGACCAGTGCTAACTGTATTTCTGACCTAGAGGGGGACTGGTAGCCTGTGGGTTGTGGCTCCCAGGGCTTCTCCCCGTAGCCTGTCTACAGAGGTCAGCCACTCTGGTTCATGTCACCCTCCCAAGAAAAGAATGAAAAGCTGGGAGGAGAGTATGGCAAGAAAAGATAAGCCATGATTGCTCTAGAAGCAACATACAACCTTTGGAAAGCTGGAAAGTCAAGGTCATGGCCAAATAGGAGTGTAGGTTATTAGAGGCATTTCATAAAGATTCCTGTCTGAAAGTTTGGATTCAGGGCATCTGGAGTAGAAGTTAGTTGTGCTCTGAGTCCAGGAAGAGATTTTATACAAGATAAAGAAATGAATGTGTGGACAGTGTGTCCCAGTAGAGCCCAAGCTCTATGTCGATCAGGCGTCCCTGATTCGACTTCCCATGCAGTGGGACACTCCTGTTGCTTATCAGCAGGGCTGGCAGCCTCTTCAAGACTACTCTTGAGGTGGCTATGAGAATTCTACTTATCAGTGCCAACACTAACTGCTACCAGAGGAAAAACACGAGACCAACACACAAGTTAGTTGCAAGACACACAGTTTATTACTCACAAATTCTTTTGGCGTGCTTGGGTACAGCTTAAAGGGGCCCCATTGGTGTGCTTCTCTCAGCTGTCTTTAGTCAGAGTTCAGAGCGCTGTGGAGACAGTCCACGTTCACGTAGGAGTCTGGGCCACTACTGCAGCAGGGGCCCTGTCAGCTTTAGTACCTTTTCTGGCCAATGCCTTCTAACAGGTGTCAATCTACAGGATTAACACCTCAAACCATTTTTCTGGGAGTCCCCCACAGGGAACCCCTTTTATGTTAATCTACTGAAATGTTACATCAAGCCACTTGTAAAATGTTACTAGGGAAGTTTCTTGTTTATGTTAATTTACAGAGTTATGACATCAAGCCATTTCTTATCTATGCATAATTTCACACACACACACTAACTGGGCCCTGCTCAAAAGTTTGAATCTGTTTATCACATCTGCACACACTATATTAATTCCTATCCAGACAGCATAACTTTATTTAATTTCCTTAATTAATTTTAATACTATATCTTAATTACTTTTATATATCTTCCATATTTTTTATATTTCTATATATTTAATTACTATAACATTATATTGCTACAACACAATGAAAACAAGGTCCACTTGCTTTCCAACTACCCTGAGTGCCAGCTCAGGAATGAAGACATGCTGCTGTTAATTGAAGAACTTGTTTCTTTTGCTACACTCCCTCACTCTTGACTTCCAGATTTCAGCAACTTGCTGTCTATTACTGGATTTTATTCACATTACCCCTACAACAAAACTCTGGAGGGGTTTTTTGGGTCTCAATCTTCTAATAGCACCTTTTCTCCTTCCCTGACTGGTACCATTTTTCTTAAAGTGACTCAGCAAACAGAACAAGAATATAGCCTGTCAGAGACCTATTTCTTTTGACTGGCCTCCCCCTCTTTCTCAATTGACCTTTCTGTCTCTTCTGGGAAAGTTGTGATTCTCCTTCACATTACAGTCTCAATGAGGCTATTTATGCTGCATACTAAATGAGATCATGACTATGTAATAAATTCTCCACTCTGATCTAAGCTTGAAGAGTCAGCCTCATCAGCAGCTTACAATTTAACTTTTTAACTGATAAGAGCCTTATTGCTCTACAGAGATTGCATATTTTAAGGTTGTCATGATTAAAGAATCACACTAACTTATAGTTTTTTAAATCACACATACTTTTTTATTTTTATTTTTTAGTGAAAGAGAGAAAGACAGTCAGACAGACAGAAATAAAAAGACAGGAAGAGAGAGAGATGAGAAGCATCAACTCATAGTTGCAGCACCTTAGTTGTTCATTAATTGCTTTCTCATACATGCCTTGACTGGGGGCCTCCAGCTAAGCCATTGACTCTTTGCTCAAGCCAGCGACCTTGAGTTTCAAACCTGGGTCCTCAAGCATCCCAGGCCCATGTTCTATCCATTGTGCCACTGCCTGGTCAGGCACACATATACATTTTTAAAATTGTTGTTTTCAATTCTAATTTTGAGGCTTAGTTCAATAGTTTTGTTTTTCAATTCTGGAAAACAATGTGGGAAAACTATTTGAACTGGTAAATCCCCAGGGAGAGTCTCTTGACATAACATACATACATATATAAATGCACTTACAACCAAGAATTTTTCAAAGAGAAAAGTCCATTGTTCCAGTCTTTATCTCATAGTCTGGCCTACTTTATGTGTAACTGAAAGCCCTCATTGTCTTCTGAGTAGAGTGAGTCCTGAGTATTTGGGAAGGTTTACTGTGGGAGCAGAGAGGTATAGATGGGCAAGTTTGGAGATTTAGAGAGGGGACTGAAGTGTATTTGTGGAGGATTGAGCACAGATGTCAGATATGAACTTTTGAATAAATTCTACCAGACCGGGGAATCTAAAACCATTCCTTTATTTCCTACAGACTATTTAGGAATGGCTTTGTGAGTGGATTAGTTATGGTGAATGCAAAGAAGTGTGCTATGGACTGAATATTAATGTGTCCCTGAGTTCTTACTTTGGAAAATTACCCCACAATGTGATAATATTAGGAGAAGGGATTTTAGAGGTGATTCAGTGATCATGGTGGCTCCTCCATGAATGGAATCAGTACCTTTATAAATGAGACCCCAGAGAGCTCATTTGCTCCTTCCACTAGGCAAGGACAAAGCAGAAAGTTGGCTGTCTATGGACTAGAAAGATGTCCTTCACCAGACAACGAATCTACTGTGGTCCTGATCTTGGATTTCCAGCCTCTAGACTGTGAGAATAAATGTTATATATGAGCCACCCAATGGTCAGCATTCGGATACAGCAGCCCCAATGGACTAAGACAGTGTTAATCCTGCTTCATGTCTGAAATGGATTGAAACAGAGGCATATACACCTGTCTGTTTTCTCACGAGGCAGAATGACCTTATTTTTAAAAACATCTCCAATTAAATTAAAAAATCCTACCATCAGCACTGTTATCTTTTTAAAGTAATTCTCTTTTCCTTTACAAGGAAACACAGACAGAGGGAGTCCTGTGTACATCTATGGGAATAAACCTGAACCTGTGTTTTCCTGAGAGTCACTGCAGAAGAACACAGGGAGGTGAGAGGTAACATGATTCACCTACCATCCTGTCCTGCCAGGTTGGGCGTGGGCCCGAATGCCACAGGGTGCTGCCAGCCCAGGTCAGAGCTTTCTCTGGGAAGAGATCTTCTGCTCTTGTTTCCCATTATGCCTACCCTTCCCTACAATGGACTTAAACGCTGCAGCTCCTGAATCTGAACTTGAAGAGAGAGGCTGGTGGGACCACAGGAGGAAAAGCTGTGCTAGGATAGGGGGCAGTAGGGTGAGCAAGCGCTCCGGCAGAAATGAAGAGCTGACAGTGGTCAACAGAGAGAGAAATGACTGAACGGGACTCTAGAAGGAAATACAATATATGTATAAGGGGTATGTGTATGTGTGTGTGTGTACTCACATATGGAGGGGAGATGGATGGAGCAATCACTCGTTTATTCATTCATTATTAATTTATGTAATAATCAAAAAATACTGTATGTCCAGCACAGTTCTCAACCTCAACAAATCCACTGTCTCTGGCATATCAGTCTATCTATGCGACACTAGAGTGTTATAAGAAATGAGTGCTAGTGTAGTAGACATGAGATTTCAATGTGCCAGGGGTCTGCAAACAGGGAGCCCTCAGTGTGAATGCAGCAGCAGCAGGAGGTGCAGTCTGCTTCTGAGGCGACAGGGTGGTGTCCCTCATGAAGGCAGCAGCAGGGACACTGGGCTGCCTGACCCTGTCTCTCATTGGAAGACTTGGCTTCCCCCTGCCCCCTCCCCCCTCCCCGGCATCTCACTGGGCTGCACCCAGCCTTCTCCCACTGCTTCACTTTGAAAGATTGAAGCAATTTCTATTCTGCAGAGAGAACTTTCCATGACTGAGGATGCACCCAAGGTAACTGATTACTTTGGCTGCCTCATTCTGCAGTAACTTTAAAAAGGGAAACCTTGAAATGAAGCTTTAAAAATTAACCCTTCAAGTCAAATAGCTCAAATATTTTATTTATTAAAGACAGTTAAGGAGAGAAATAAAGTAGCTAAAGATAAACTTCAACAAAACTCTCTCGCTCTCTGTCATATATATATATATATATATATATATATATATATATATACTTTAAATGTTATAAAATGTAATATTATAATATACATTGTATTTTTAATCTAATTTTATTATAATTATATTATGTGTGTGTGTGTGTATGTATATATATATATATATATATATATATATATATATATATATATATATATGACATGATATTAAGGGAGGCTAAAAAGTTTATTCCTCCCTTCAGTATAAAACTTAGTGGGGAAAAAAGGACTGTGGTAAAGAAACTCAGCTGCTTTGTGAAGCTTTCACTTGATTGCTGCCAGATATCTCCCCTACCTCTGCAGGCATCTCTGTTCTTCCTTGGGTTCTTTTCTTTCTCTCCCTTCTTCTTCCTTTCCCTTTCTCATTTCCTAAGGATCAGGTGTGCAGAATTTGGTTTATTCAACACTTCTTAGTTTCTGAATACTACTATCATTGTTTGTCATTGAAAAAAATCTGGTGATTACTCTTTGGTTTGATTTTCTCAATCCTGTTTCCTATACTCTACAGGCACCTGTTAATGTATTTAATTCATCTTCTTCTAATCCACCCGCTACATGTTTATTTAGATAATTACTGGCGTTGGAAAAATTCACAGTGCTGTATGGGTATTTACTTTCGCACAGACAGTACCTACTATGGATCTCCCATTCCTCCCTCTTTTCCCCACCCAACATATTTTGCCGTACTCCAGTTTAACCCACTGTTTTGGGCTGCTGCATAGTATTTCATAATATGCTTATTTTACATTTTGTTCTATCCTCCTACAATTAAGAGCTCTGCAACATTTGACCAATCTGCAATTAACATCCTTCTGTCTGTGTCTGTCTTGTACAACTGTGTGAGAGTTTCTCTGAATGATGGACAGGTAGGCCTTTCTGAAGGGTAGGGTTATACATTCAAAATTTCAGTAAATGCTTTTGGATTGCTCTCTAGAATGGCAGTACCAGTTTATATGACTCTAGGCTATTTATTTCCACCCTTCCCATATAGCATGCAAAATTATCCAACTTTCACGATTTATTAATGTTTCTTAAATGCTGTCTCATTTTAGAGAATGGAATACATGATTTTTTTAAACTTATTTTTCTGCTCCATTCAAATATAACTAACATATAATATTATGTAAGTTTAAGACATACAGTGGAATGTGGCACACATCTTTTGTAGATAATTACACCAACAAGGCCAGCTAACATATCTATCCCCTCACATGGTTACAATTCTTTTGTGTGTGTGTTAAATACACTTAAGAGCTACTCTTTTAGCAACTTTCAAGTATACTATACTGTATGTATTGTTAACTACAGTCACCATGCTGTACAATAGATTTCCAGAATTTATTAATCTTCTAGCTAGAAGTTTATAGACTTTGACCAAAATCTCCCCATTTCTCCCAACCTCAGCACTGACTCTGTTTCTATGAGTTTGACTTTTCTGGATTTCACATATAAGAACTATCATACTTATTTGTATTTATTTTTCTTTGTCTAAGTTATTTCACTTAGCAGAATGCCCTCAAGTTCCAGCCGTGTTGCTACAAATGGCAAGTTTTCCTTCCTTTTTTATGGCTGAATCATTACAAATGCCTGAAATCTAATTTAATAAGTGAAATACTCAATAGTTCATCTTTTTGATGAATTATGAATTCATATTACTTCAATGAGCTGTCCTCTGCAGTAGGTTGCATTACTATGCCCAAGACATTACACCTTCACCTATGAATTTGAAGTTTCTTCCATGAAAGTGAATATGCATTTCCCCACCACACTGACAATGAGCTGAACAAAAACAACAGGAAGCCAGCGGGGGGCTAAGGCCTTAAGAGCCTTGAATGTTTCCACTCAGTCTCTTGTGCTTCTGTGATCACTAGGAGAATAATGAGCCTTGAGCAGTATATTGGGTTTCTATTCCACTATAATTTCCATGACAAATTATTACAAATTTAGTGGCTTAAAAAAATACCAATTTAGTATATTCAGTTTTGTATGCCAGAATTCCAAAATTCTGGGTCTCGCTGGGTTAAAATCAAAGTACTGGCAGGGAGACATTTCTTCTGGAGGTTCTAAGAAGAACCTGTTGACTAAGTCATTTAAAAGCAGAAGCCACCAAGAATTTTAACCTGGTTTCACAAGAGGGCAAACACTTTTTGAAAATCTCTGATATCCTATTTTTTCCTAGGATGAACATACACATTATTTTCTCCTCTCTTCATAGAATTTTGTTTATACAGGGTGAGGCAAAAGTAGGTTTACAGTTGTTTGTATGGAAAATAATACAATAATTAATAAAGAATAATACAAGAATAAACTCTGTGTTTCAGGCACTTACAACTGTAGATCTACTTTTGCCCCACCCAGTATAACTGTGTTGGATTGCTGTCAGCTTTGTATCATGTCGTTGCATTTTTTTAGAGCAAAAATATCTTCCCCGAAATTTCTTTCTTCACTTGGCTCTAGGACAGTTTGCCAATGAGAAGTTCTCCTGTAAGATTTGGAGAGTAGAAGAGAAAGAATAGCCACTAATTTCTACAGGCAGTTGTAGGCAAAGTGGTGAGTGAACAAGAGTTTTATTGTATGTGTCCAGTCAGCATTGAGATCCATCTTCTATATTGATTCAGGCTGAGGTCACTAGTGGTGGCTTCCAGAAACTTGCCTTTCTTCACTATTTCAATATTTAGATAAGCCTACATTTCTTATGTCAAAATCTTTTATGCCTGAGATGGATAGAATGGCCTCTGTTTTCCGGACCAAATCATGAAATATACAATGCCAATAGATACTCATGGAGAACATACTATGTGCCAGTAAGTATACTCTCAAATTGGCCTTAGCCTATACCCCTTAGAGTTGTTACTTTTGTATGGACCCATATATTTGACCACAATCTCTTCAGAGTCTGTTCATAAAAATTTCTCAGTCTCTTATTAGAGACCCTTTGATTATTTTTATAAGTTAGTCATATGAATACATCTGGTATTATGTTGACATGGATAATTTTTCTATATATATATCATTAATTAGCATTTTCACACCTTATGTTCCTTTTTACCTAACTTAGGCTGTATTTGTTTTTGGTGAATTTCCTTGTGGTTATGCAAATATGATATATTCTTTTAATGATAATCATATTGCGCTTCTTTGCCTAAAATCTTAGCAACCCACCTTACATAAGCTCTTCAGTAAAATGGTTAATATGTTCTAAACTTTTTGATCAGGTCATAAATAAAGTTATTGATTATGACAAACCCTGAGATCAATTCCTGTCAAATACTATTCAATATATTCCATCAGGCTAATGCAAAGCAATTGAGATGGTCTGTCATGTGCAGCTTTCAAATACCTAGAAAGAATAATATGGTGAGTACCAAACTTTTTAATCTGTGTTAAAAAAGATTTATGAGTTAGAATAAAGTTTTTACTAAGGTAAAATAAACTTTGATAAAATGAAAGTTAAAAAACTATAAAGTTCCAGTGAACTTATTGCAGTTAATTATGCTACATTTATATATATATGATAAATTCTTAATATTTTATAGTTAATTCTTGTGTGCAGTGACGTAACCTAAAAATTTGGCTCCTTATGGTTATAAATTTATATTTATTGGCACGAGGCATTTATTAATAGTTAATAGCTAATTTGTCATCTCTTATAAAGGACATATATATGATGGACATGCTTGATTAATTCATTGATAATGGTATTTCTATCATATAATGTTTTTATTTTGTAAATGCAAAAAGGTCAAGTTATATTGATGATCATAAAGTACTTAAAAACATTTCTGCAAAATTAATGATTAAATAATAAAACTGGTCAAATTCTTCTTCCTCTAAACTCAAGTGAACATTTGGATGACTCATGCCTTACCACACGATTATTGCTCTTGTCTTCATTTCATTTTTTTCCTTCTCTACTCAGATGAGCCACTAAGCAGTGACAGCATTTTCACTTTGGAATAACCCCTGCCTGTGATTGTCATCTGTCCCAAGAGGAAAGTTTTCTTTTGGAAGTTATTTATTATAGCAGACATTTACTGCAAGTTCTGTTTATCAGTGTTTCTTCAGTATGTTTGCCTATGGTCATACACCCTCATTTCTGTAGATCCTTTCCCTGCACTTTGTCTAATCTTCAAATGTTTGTACTTTTCCAGGGTCCTAGAATTTAATCTATTGCCTTACCTTGCTTTACAATCGCTGAATTCTCTGGCTCCTGACTGCCTGATTGATTTGTCCATTAACGGGCTTTGTCTTTGGGGTTCATGGGTCAACCCTTCACAGTCTTGCTCTGAGTGTAAGCTGATGTGCAGGCCATTTTTTTGTGGTGCCTGTGCTCCTGACTTACCTGGATCTATCTATTATCTGGATCTTTCACCTTTAAAAGTGTTGATATCATCTATATTGACAATGATTTTCATACAGATTAACTTTAATAGTGCCGTAATCTTCAAATTTTAGTTCTGCTGGTTGTTCAAAGACTCCTTGAAGTTCTGAATTTAGTGTGTAAAAATGTTTTTCCAATTAAAAAATATTTTATTGTCCTGAATATTGAATGGTTTTTGTCTTAAATAAAAATAAGTTCTGCCTGACCAGGCGGTGGCGCAGTGGATAGAGCGTTGGACTGGGATGTGGAACACTCAGGTTCGAGACCCCGAGCTCGCCAGCTTGAGCACGGGCCCATCTGGCTTGAGCAAAAGCTCGCCAGCTTGGACCCAAGGTCACTGGCTCCAGCAAGGGGTTGCTCAGTCTGCTGAAGGCCCATGGTCAAGGCACATGTGAGAAAGCAATCAATGAACAACTGAGGTGTCTCAACGTAAAACTGATGATTGATGCTTCTCATCTCTCTCCATTCCTGTCTGTCTGTCCCTATCTATCCCTCTCTCTGTCCCTGTAAAAAAAAAAAAAAAAAAAAAAAAAAGTTCCATGCTTATTGGAGTGGATATGTGGAATCAAACATCTAAATAAATTATGTCACATGTATATAGCAGCTTTTTTTCAAAATGTGGAAGGATTGATATTCATTCATACTAGATGAATAAAACCAAGATTGTACTTGCAAAGTTTTGGAAGTACTCGGTTTATCAAAATTAGACAAGTTTTCTTTTTCATGTAGGTTTTCTCTGAACCTTTTGTATGTTAATTGAATTTTGAATCTTTATGATAAGAGGTAAAGTTTGCAGAATATTACCGAGCAGTATGAGTACAGATTCCTTTTATCTGTGCAACACCCTTTTCATCTCAGTGGATACCAGGATCCTATGGAACATGATTTGGGGAATGCTGCACAATAAGCTTTCAGAAAACGTTTTAATGATAAAATACACAGCTCTCCCTCTCAATAAGAGAAACCTGTCTCATTGCAGCTTCAGTTAATATTAATCTGTGAGCCTGAGACAGGAGCTCAGTAGGAGGGTTAGACATAGTCAAGAACTATCAAAAACACAAGAACAAACTGGGTATTGTGATTGCTTTCTGGGGAAAATGCCTACAACAGTCAACCTTTCTTTTTTATTTCAAAAGCGCAATGCATCCAGACTATGAAATTCTCTCTTTTCTTATTGATTTATTGTAACAAGAACCAAGGGAGCGAACTAGTATCGTCCAACTGTCTCTAACATAATGTTCATATGAGAATGCTTATCAGTTTGAAACAATGATGTAAGTACATGCTGCTTTTGAAGTAGCACAAATTAGAAGCTCAAAGCTAAACTGGAAGAGTTTATTCTACACTGTTTTTTCTAAGTTTTGATTGTAAAAATACTATAAAATTCTTAAAATGGTATGGGACAGGAAAACAGTTTTATGTATCAGCCATCATGTTTCCAGTTCTATTTTTTTTCTATTTCTTGCAGTAATCATGGACCCATTTCATCCCATAAATTTCATATCCTGGAATTAGGGAAAAGAAGATAAAGGAATTAAAAAATCCAACCCTAGGTCAGACATAAAAACAGACCTTGAAGAATAGCTGAAGATACTGGTTATCCTTTCAACAGTCTAAATGAAGTGTTGGGAGTAAGAAGGAAGAAGACAGAGACCATCTGTGAGCAGAGGTCAGGGATCCAGCACTAGAGAATCAGACTTGAATGATTATTCTGACAGGAGGTATATCAGCTTCCAGGACCTGTCTCACCTCCAACTGAGGAATCATATGGTGTCAATAGTTCCTAATATTTATGTAAAAGTCAAGAAATCACCTACAAGCCACCATATTTCTATTTCAGGGAGTTTGGTGCATTGCTTGTATGAAGCTGGCAACCAAAGCACTATTCCTATAGGCATCAAAAAAGCACTCCTACCAGTCTTTGACAAATTATCACCCAATAAGAGTGATTCTCATTTGTGCCCAGAAACATTGCCTTTAAAGTTAACTTAGGTGAACAGCCCTTTTTCAGCAGCCCAGGATACTAACAATACACTCAGAGGCAAAATGTTCCTGGACACTTAGAGGGATTGTAATGATGTAGAAGAGAAAGCATCTGGAGTCCTTGTGTAGGCAGAATAGAATCAACTCAAGATTTCCATATACCAGGCTGATGCAGAAATAGCTCACCTCATCTTGTATTACAGATATTCCTGTATCTTGGCAAACTCAGGCTGATATATGGAAAAATACATGGATTTGTAAAATACATTAACACATTTCTTTGACGGAAGGACCTCAAGTCTTCTTTTGTTTAAAATCTACTTTCAACCTGACCAGGTTGTGGTGCAGTGGATAGAGTGTCAGCCTGGAATGCCAAGGACCCAGGTTCAAAACCCTGAGGTCACCGGCTTGAGCGCGGGATTGTGGGTTTGAGCATGGAATCATAGACATGACCTCATGGTTGCTGACTTGAGCCTAAGGTTGCTGGCTTGAGCAAGGGGTCACTGGCTCAGATGGATCCTGCCCTTCCCCCGGTCAAGGTGCATATGAGAAAACAACCACTGAACAACTAAGGTGTCCCAATTATGAGTTGATGCTTCTCATCTCTGTCCCTTCCTGTCTATCTGTCCCTGTCATTCTCTCTCACTCTTTCTCTTATACACACACACAAATAAACAAATAAATAAAAAAATCTACTTACAATAACATTTTGAATTTTTAAAATCTTTAACTATAGTTGTAAAATCTACCAAGCAGAGTGGTTTTCCAAGATGATGCCTCTCTGAAATAGTGCCATGGTCCCTGATGGAGATGTGTTCTGATCTCCAAACGTGCTCTCAGATGTTAGTGCCTGCTGGCAGCGGCTCCTCTTTACAATGGTTTGTCACCTATATATTGCCCAACCTTCCAAATTCTCCAAAGCAGAGCCATAGGGCTGACCTCCTTCTAAAGTTATTATGAAAAATCTTCAGTGTCTGTGTGAACTTTCAGAAGTGATGAACTTGCTGTTAGTCTCATCTGGTTTAGGCACCCATTCTTGCCTCTAAAACTAAAACGTTTTGCATCTGTATAAACCTTGGAATAATCTCTCTCAGCATGTGTGTCTGGAAGCATTTCCATTTTATTAAACTAACTATAGTCCCTAACACATTTGAAATGCTTTCACTTTCATCAGGCTTACTGATAATGGCCTATATGCTGGGCATTTCCATTTTTATTTATATGCTAGATTTTTCTACACGATCAACTTTCATTGTTAAATTTTCTTTCATGTCACAGGTAACTTTCCCAGAATAGCAGATGAGAAGCTATGAAAATATGATTGCAAATTCCAACATGATATTTTTGGAAAATATCTTCTCTTTTGTATTCAAATATCCTGCTTCTTAGAGAGCTATTTTTATGCATAAAGTTTGGTTGAATAGATCTGTGCATAATACATAATTGTCTTTTTGTTTGTATGAAGACTGGGTTTTTGTTTTAAGCAGTATTCGGGTGCTGAATGGAAGATAATACTATAACACGCATTTAGAAAGAGCTCCTAACTACCTCCTTCCCCTTTTACCACACTCATGGTCACAAAAATTATATACTTCTTTGTTCTTTAGTTAGCATGTTAATTTGAAACAAATTTGAAGAGGAGCCCAGAAAGTTTATTTTATTTCCTTCTCAACCACCTATTAAGATAGTCTTGCTAAAGCACTTTCTTTTCATAATAGTAGAGAATCTCTCCTATTGGCTTCAACATGCAACTACTAGAAAGCGCAGGGTAAAGTGGTAAAATCATTGATTTTTTTATATCATTGAACAAGAAGTAAATCTCTAAATCTTTATAGTTGTCTGACTTATGAGTCCAAGAAAACTTTCTGAGCTTCA
Organism: Rhynchonycteris naso; assembly: GCA_037038555.1. NCBI lineage: Eukaryota > Metazoa > Chordata > Mammalia > Chiroptera > Emballonuridae > Rhynchonycteris > Rhynchonycteris naso. The sequence goes on along the minus strand of CM072999.1, from coordinate 168,853,024 downwards.
GCTTCTTAATGTAAAACAAGGATATTAAGATCTGCCATACCCACTTCAGAAAATCATTAGTATTTCAAATGAAACAAGAAAAGACTATTTAACAATAACAGTGACGATTTCTGTTATAGGCATAGAAAATTTAAACATATAATCTTAGAGATCTTCAAAACAAACATTGGAAGAACTATTGTTGTTTTTTGTTTTCAAGAGAATAAATTAATTAGAGGCAAATTAAATTTAATTTGCTTGTTCAAGGCACTACAGTCTGTAAGTAGCAAATTTCTTCAAAGCAAACGATTCAGAAGATGAAAGGCAAATGAGAAGAAAATTGCAATACCTGACAACTTGGGATAGAGTTTATATTCTTACAAACCAGTAAGCAGATCTTTAAAAATCACCTAATAGAAAAATTGGTATGTAATATAAGCTGAGAGTTTAAAGAAAAATAAAAAAATTGCAGAAGTACTTTTAGATGTGAAACTTAACCAATAATTAAAAACATAAAAATGAAAACCAGTAATTACATTTTTGGGGGTTAGTATATGTGTATTTCATGTAGTCAGAAATGAATTAATCTGCACTGTGTTATCAGGGGTGAAGGAGAAGGCTCTTTCTTCACTCTTTTATTTATTTTTTTATTTTCTTTTTCTTTTTTCTTTTCTTTCTTCAATCTTGATGAGAACGTTCACTCAAACAAATTTGGGAATGCTTTAGAGCAATATATATTAAAATTTATGGCACCTGACCCTTTGACCCAGCAGTTCCACTTTTAGAATTTTACCTTGAAGGTATTTGTACAAATGTATTTTTTTCAATCTTATTTCAATAGAATAAAAAAGAACTAGAAAGATTACAAATAACTCCCAATATAGAAGTGGTTAAATGAATTATGAATGGCACATACAGAATTCTATGCACTCATTAAAAGTAATAAGACAAAATTATATATGGAAAGATGGAAAAAGATATATTTTGAAGTGGAATAATGTGCCACTAGCATTTTGCTGTTTTGTTAATAAGATGTGTATATATGTATGTATGAGTGTATGCATGTATGTATGCATGTATGTATCTATCTATCATCTATCTATCTATTTATCTGTCTATCATCTATCTGGCCTATAAAACAACAGCTTCCTTATAAATCTCACCAATTTGCTAACAGTGGTTATTTATTTGGAGGGAGGACTAGGAAAAACAGTAGGAATGACTCACTCTTTCTATTTACATCTCTTTAATATCAAAGTTGTTTACACACTAACCCTGTTATCTTCCAAGCTTATTTTCTTTCCATTATACCATATTACCTTTTGAATATGCTTTGTAAAGCAGAAAGAGTGAAATTACTATTATTTGTAATTTTTCCTGGATAAAACACTCTATTGAATTACATGGCACAGTTTATGTATTCTCATGGGACCTTGACTGATACATGATTTACGTCAAATTTATATACCGCCAATTTTACTGCTTGAAAAACTGAATGTAAAATAAACGTAAGTGGAAAGTATGTCCTCCTGGAGCTAGAGAAGAAGAAGGAACCTAATCATTCAACTCTTGTAATGCACTGTCGCTGAGAATTTTTCTGCCACTTTATAAAGAACAATCTTCACACCCTTTCTATGCAGCAGGTATTATTATCCAAAAACCACAAAGAAATATATATACATAGAGAAAAAGGAAAGGAGACAGAATCAGAAACAGAAAGACACACAGAGAGAAACATCAATTTGTTGTTCTACTCATTTATGCATGCATTGGTTGATTCTTGTATGTGACTGGGAATCAAACCTGCAGCCTTCTGCTCTAGCACACAAAATCCCACTCGTCTGTTGTGTTGCTCTTCTTGAAGTCTTACTTTTTGCTATTTTGATAAGCAAATTTGAGCTGAGCTATCATTTAATGACAATTGTTAGTCTGCCAGAAGAAACAAATGGGCTTAAAATTTTAACTCAACCTGCAAAAGTTTCCCTAAAATAATTTATTTGTTCATTCATTTTTCTTTCCTGAAAAATGTGCGGGTCACTAGATGCACAGCACCAAAAAAGACGGATTGCAGCCTAGTAGGAAAGAGAGTCATCAAACAATTTTATTGAGTTTTACGTAGGAGAAATGTTCTGTGGAACCATATGAGAGGAAATTGTACTGTAGAGTCCAGAAATACTTCCCTAAGGAAATGAAATTTGTGTTGCCCATAAAGGAGGCACTAGATAAGTAAAGGCAGAGTAAATGGGAGAAAGAGAAAAATTATATGACAGCATATATATTTGTCCTGGGGCAAAAAAGAGAATGGCCCATCAGAGAAATTTTTATTTTTTAAAGACCAATAATGCTAGAGTGCAGAGAGAAGAGCAAGCTACAGCAGGAATGGGAGGAGGCAGTTTGATCATACACTACCTCAGAGGACATATTAAGGTTTATGGACTGAATTTTTTTTTTATTCTAGGAGGAAAAGGACACCACTCACAGGTATTTAGCAGGAAAGAGGGACAAGATCTTGTTTTACAAAATGAGTACTCTGACTACTTTATGGAGAATGAACTGGAAGGTAATAATGAGTGTTGGTAAGCCATTAAAGAGCCTTTTGGTCATTCATGGATAGAGATGATAGGGATGGAAATCCATGGATGGCTGGAGAGAGATGGGAGAAAATGAATGGGTTAAAGATATTTGGGAAATAGAACCAACAGGATTTGAAGGAATCTCAAGCAGAAGGAGGACTCAATAATAATTCCTAGCTTGTGGTCATGTGCTGAAATGGGGAAAAGTTGTAAAACAGTAAATCTAAACAAAGGAGAATCCATGAGATCAATTGTTAGAAATGTTGAGTTTGTGGGTCTTTGAGAAATGTAAGTGGTGCTGCTGAGTGGGTGTTTATATTTACCTTTTTCAAGCACAGAGGAGTGATCAAAACTATGTAGTCAGAGAAATTGGAGAAATTTAAGGTTAAGTCCTTAGATGATCATCGAAAACATGCACAGTAAATGTGATTGTTTAAGGAGAGAGACTAGATTAAGAAGAAGGCTTAGGAGTAAATTCTGATAAATAAGAGATTTTTTTTACCTCAAAAAGTAGGCTACAAGGAGGAGAAACATATTAGGTAAGTTCATCAAGATATTTTAGTTCTACTTATATGGGTGGGAATCCAGAGCTACTGTTTAGTTTTAATATTGGAAGGGGATAGGTTATATTAGAAAAACAGGACCATTTCAAATACCTAGTTAGCGCTCATGCACACAGGCACACACACACTTACTACATTCTAAACTATTGGGATGCCATATTCACACTGGTCTTTATTTCTGAAGTTGGTTTTAGTTCTCAGGTCAAAAAGATGGTACAGAAATGTCTTAAGCATGTTCAATCTTACATTCAGGGTTACTGGTAGCCTGGACAGGTTGTCAGAGTTTTCTAACTTCAACCTAAACTCACTTATCTCAATTCCAGGGTTTTGCAGTAAATGTAGACAATAGACACATTCTCCATGTCCTCCCCATGTGCTGTCACCTGGAGGAGTTATCGTATTACCTCTTTAGTTATGCATCCTTTTGAACTTTAGCTTTCTCATTCTATAGAAACTAAAAAAGCTGATCGAAGCACACAAACTCCTTTTTTTTCTCTCTCCATTAGTATATTGGCTCTAAATTCTCTTTCTCTCTCTCTCTCTGACTCTATTTCAGGGCTGCGTGCATACCTCCTGCAGTTGTTCACCAATGGTAAAATAGAACAGAGTACTTTTCCCACGATGCTGAAGACCTGCCCAAATGGCCCCCAGATAGAAAACATCATCACTAACTCTTTTCATTTTTTTTCATGACAAGGATTATTTTGGATTAAGAATATTAAGTCAATTTTTATCTTTTGTAGAAATTGTTAAATTAATATTCTATAAACCCATAAAAGGAAAACAAATGTACGTGGGCATGGGAGAGAAAAATCAGTAAATTACTAAAAGTGGAATCAAGTCTCTGAGAGGCCAGGCAAAGAGAGATCCTATGTTGTGTTTAGAGGCAATCTAATGGTATATAACAGCAGTTATGCTGGGACTGCAAAGAACAATATGTATATGTCATGTAATTTAGTTAAAGTTATTTAAAGGTCAAGATACTTTTTAAAAACAACTTTATTGAGTCATAATTCATCTATTATGATATTCACTCTTTTAACATGTACACTTTGGTGGTTTTTTGTATATTCACCAAGTTTTGTAAACTTCTCATTATTGAATTTTAGAACACATCACTCCAAAAGAAACTGCTGCCTGTTAGCTGTCACTCTTCCCCCTCTTTCTGCCTTCACTTCTAGGCAACCACTAAAAAGATATTTTTTGAGTGCTTCAAGTTCCCATGAACCATCCCAGAATGCTACTGCTAAAAGAAGGCTGTAATTCTCAGGTAGAAAGAGAAATACGAATTTGAACAACAGCTCATCTTTCTGTATTTATTTTCTTTCTTGATTTCATTTATCACAATTTTCCTCCCTGTCTATCCATCCTATCTCCTAAAAACTTGTTGTTTATTACAATTAAGTGGACAATACTACTTCATACTCCAGTACCACTCATTACCTGCCCCCTGAAACATTGCTTTTGTTCTCATCACTATGAAAACTATTCTTACTAGTTTTGATGAGCTTCTCATCATTAAGTTGGGTGGCTTTTCTTAACCTTCATATTTCTTCATCTCTCAAGAGCATTTAAAGTTCAAAAGTTTCTTTCTCTTTCAATTTTTTGGAATTCCTTACTAGCCTCTTTTTTCTCTTCCAATGAATCAGGAATGTTCCACCCTACTGCCTGTTATGCCTTTTCACTCTCATTTTATAAATTTTTAACTTTTTCTTTTTTTAAATGAGTATGAAATCAGTATTTTCAGGCTGAAACTCTCTCCTATTTTAAGGTTCATATTTCCAATGGTCTGACAGACATCTTTCCAGCAACTTAAACACACAATGCCTCTAATAGTTCTCATCATATCCATTCCATCAAATAGCTTTATGCTTCTAACTGCCTTTCTTCAGGTAATGGACTTATTCCTTGAACTGTCATATTGGTTAAAATCTCGACTTTTAAAATTTATGTCTTCTCCTTTTCACATTTTATAATTCGTTGCCAAATCTGAGTGTTCTTTTTCACCATTTTGCCCATCCGTTTTCTCTTTCCCTTTAAATGCTGTCACCTTAATTGCATGGAGAGGAGCACTCTATTTTCCATTCTTTCCACTGTCTCCTGTCCCGACATTCTCTCACACTACAGGCAAGTTAGTTTTCCCAGTATAAGATTGAAATGAATCCTATTCTCTAAAGATACAATCGTTTGCCTGATATTATTTTCTGTAAATAGCCCTGACCTATTTGTTTTGCTTTCTTTTTTCTTTCATGTCTCTCCAGTCAAACTAGATTGTTTTTTATTTTCTCAAATGCCTTTCTTTGAGTTTATGTTAGTAGAATTTGTTATAGAAATATTAAATTATTTTCTCTTCTAATACCCATTATTAACCCAAATTTTACATCATCTTGTCCATAAAGTTATCTTTCCATTTCAACTAATTATTTCTTTTCCTTTCTGCATTCTCTCACACTCAGTTTGGATGACTTTTATAGTCCATTTATTCATTTATATATGTTATTTTCCTTAACAGACTAGAGGAGTCTTGAAAGCAAGGAATATATATACACACACACACACACACACACACACACACACACACACACACACACACAAAGTTAGTGCTGGTAATGTAGCTTTGCTCTGCAAAGTCTTCAAAGACGCAGGTCTTTTTTCTGTTGTCCCTCTGCCATACGTGATTTTGACTTCAGGAACCAAGATGGTTTCTGCACTCCAGATAGAGAAGAAAGATGACTTGGAGAATAAAAGAGTTAAGGGTACACTTGTTCTGCCTCTTAAAGAAGGTCCCTGGAAGCTACTACAAGTCACATTCTTTTTTATGTTGCTGGCCAGATTTGAATCACATGACTACAGCTAGTTATAAAAAGGCTGAAAAGTGCGATCTTTATAATTGGTGGCTAACTTATAGCAAAATAAAAAAAATGTATTACTATGGAAAAGAAGAGAAAAAGAAAGGAATCATTTGGGTGATAATGATGTGTCCGGGGAGGTGTATCAGTTGTAACAAATGCAAGACTGTGATGGAGAATGTCTACAGTGAAGGAGGCTGTGTGTGGGGGGAGAGGGTGAGAAAAATATAGGAACCCTCTATATTTTCAGCTCAATTTACTTTGAATCTAAAACTTCTGTAGAAAAATGTTTATTTATCTTAGTTTTTTAAAGTCTCTGTCCCATTTCTCTTACAATAGATGAAAACAAAGATTATACAGTAGATGAATGAATGACAATAGCGAATAAAAGGTAGTATGCAAAGATTGAAATCATTTTTATAAGGGTGTTCTATTTAGAAAATAATTTTATTTAGTGAACTTAATGCTTAATAATCTTATTATTCTTAATATAATATTCTTTTTCTTGGTTAGTAATTATAGTCTCATTAACTTTAAGAAAAGAAACTTTCCAAAACCAATTTCTAATCGACTATAGCTTTATTGGATTTATAACTAAATTATTTCTTTTAAAAGAGAGGAAGATATTTTTTATATATGGTATTTCTAAAAGTTGACATTTATCGTGGCATTTGCATAAACTTCTATTAACTTCTAAAATAGCTATTTCAGCACTATCCATATAACTTCAATGCTCTGGAGTAGGTACCTACTATTCTAGTAAAGAATCTGTGTTCTAACTATTGGTGGCATAGTAGATAGAGCATTGACCTGGAACATCCTGAGGTCACTTATAAGAGCCCAAGATCACCTCTGCCTTGAGTCAGAGGTCACCAGTTTGATCCCTAGTCAAGGCATTTATGAGGAACGATCAATGCACAATTCAGTGGAGCAATGTGTTGATGTCTCTCTCTTCCTCTGTCCTTCTCTTTCTAAAAAAAAAAATAGTGTTTTCCAAATAGCTCTCTTTAAATCTGTATTTCCCCCCTGTTTCTGCTACCAACTAAGACTGAGGAAGGTAACTTACCTTTTAATAATGGTTCATTTCTTTAGTTTTTATATAGATTTGAAAATTTAACATATTTGTTTAACTTTTCTCATTCTATCCCAACTCCTCTGATCTCTCAAGGACACAATGGGGTGAGTGTCTGAGGAAACTAATTTTTTTACTTATTTTTTTAAAGTATACATTACTTATCTGAGGTTTTATTGGATAAACTACCCTGCTGGAGGACTGAAGTTCCTCACCTCACTGGAGAAAATGGGGATGGAGCTGAACAAAGGTAGGACCTGTTAGTATAGGAATTTTCAGGGTACTGAGAGTTAAGTCCAGATAATGATTTATGGGAAAGATTCTCTCCCAGATTTCTGGTAAGTCTTCTGGACAAAACCAGAAAGGAAGCAAACTTCTTGTTTTTGGGGGTGTGGCAATTACAGAAAACATCCCCTCATCCTTTTCCATCAGGGCCTTCCCAAGCTTTACTTTCTGTCTATGAATCAAGTTGGCTTCAAGAGAAGACTTAGAGCATGAACTTTGTAGAAACCTAACACTGCTCTCAACAGACATCAGAGGCTGACCCAGAACTAAATTAAACAAATTTTTAGTCAGCACAGAAGTTTTGAGTAGGGTCATTATGCTGATTTTACCATGACAGTAAGGAATTTTAAGGCCCTTTCAGAAATTGGAGTCCCTAAGTTAAAGAAAGACTTCTGAATTTATTTGTTTTATACCTTCTAACCCTCTTTTATACTTTATAATTCTTTGAATAAAAAGAGTTCTTCAGCAGTCTCCTAAATTCCCTTGATCTTGAGTCCTTTTTCTTCTTAAATGCACTATTGATCAATTGTTGTATTTGTTCTTTTGTACTCTTTAAGCTTTATTGTGAATTCATTGTTAAACTCTTAAATGGGTCAAATCAATTTTTCAATGACCTGAGAATAAATATCAAATTCTTGTCTTCTAGAAGGCATAAGCAAATATAACTCTCTCCACTAATGAAATAAAGTCTCTTATTAATGTTAATGCTGGTAGGAGGGAAAGGTTGTTAAACTGAATGAATGTTTTGATTATGACTTTGAACCTACTTAAAATATGACTATCACAGATATATGTAAAATTTCATTGATATAGTCCTTTCTTGAAACATAAAAAATATTATAAGCTGTGAACATCTTTATTTTTGTCATTTATTTAATAAATACTTTGGAGCATCTAGAATAAACTTATCACTGTGAGGAATACAAAGAAGGAAAACTTATACTTTTCCTTTTTCACACTTAAAAAATCTAGTTGAATAACTCTAGGAAATTATAGACAGGGACTTGGGGAGGGGTTTCATGAAATTGGAGGATAATGAGGAGAAAGAATCAGTCATGTCAATGGAGAAAGTACTAAGAAAGAGACCTAGGTGAGAATTTATTTTGCAATCAAGACAAATGAAAGCCTTGAAAAAGACAGATAGGAAGTCTAATTCCTTCAGTGCAATTGAGATCTGGTTCAAGTATTAGGATCGAAGAGTACAATTTAGGGAACAGAGTTAATAAGAGCTAAGTAGGAAGCAAAAGTATAGAAAGTGAGATAGGAGCTACTAACAAATAGAAAACATGTTGGGAGTTAAATATCATCATCATCAGAGATGTTGCAAGAGTCAATAGATAATTAAGTAGTAATAGTAGTAAACATGTGTTAAATTCTATGTGCCAAGCACTTTCTCATCTTAATTTTGACTATAAGCTATTGAGGTATTAGTTAATCTAATCATACTTGTTTTTGTTTCATGAGTTTGTTATTATTATCCCCCTTTTATTGATAAGACAGAATAATTTACTAGAATTTTCAAAGCAAGAACAATACAGAGCTGGGATATGAGTCTTGCAGTCTCATGACAGAGCCTGTGTTATCAACCACTATGAAATATTGCCCTCAGTATCAGATAAGATGTGTAGAGAGCCTGCAGATACAGGAACACAGAAGGCAGAGATGGAAGGATCACAGTGGCTGGGAGGCACAGCAAACACTTCTTAGAGATTATTTCATCTTGATAGAGACAAAGTCGAGGCTGTTGGAATCACATTTAATTAGCTAGCAGAATAAGTAAAATAAGCTAATAAATGACAGGATGGTGAGGTGCTGTTGGAACCTGCATAACTGTAACTGTGTGTGTTTAGAAAGCAGTAGCAATTATTGCAATGCTAAATTCACACTGAACAATGAGAGGAAGGTCTGGTTTTGTTTCTGAACATTTCAAACTGATAAATAATGTAAAAAAGAAAGAAAGAGCGAGCAAAAACAAAACTAGACTTTCTGTTCCTAAGCAAAGCTCAACCTGAGCCATATAAGAATAAACATAAAAATTCAAAAAACAGTTTTGATGTTGCAAGGAAGTTTTTGTTAGCTTTTCAACAAAGTTGCTAGAAGAATTTCTCATTATGTCTCTGGCCATGGAGGATTTCAGAGAAATGAACAATTATTGGCCTGCCCATCAAATACCTAATACATGATACCCAGAGATAGAGTGGGTTTATCTTTTGCAATCTGAAATCATGTAAAGTGACACCTCAATGACTTCATGTATGAGACTAGCAAGAGTGTAATAGTGTATGGTCCCAAAAGACAGTAGAATTGCACAATACAAGTTTTCCAAGTTCACTAACTTATCATACCTAACTTCTTAAAAGCATTTTGCACATGCAGTACATGTACCACTGGGAGAGATCTTTATTAGTGTCAAGGCTGTGGTGTGGTATATGTTCACATGTATGTAGGCTATATTCTTTATGATTTTAGCTATTGTTACATATGTGTCCTACCTTCCCAACTAAATTATAAATTACATGAGGTCATCTTGCTCCCCAAATCTACCTGGTTTATTTATCTATTGTATATATGATAACCATAGTGTTCTTTTTTTTTTTATAGGGACAGAGAGAGAGTCAGAGAGAGGGATAGATAGGGACAGACAGGTATGAAGAGAGGTGAGAAGTGTCAATCATTAGTTTTTCATTGCCGTCGCAACACCTTAGTTGTTCATTGATTGCTTTCTCACATGTGACTTGACCACGGGCCTTCAACAGACCGAGCAACCTCTTGCTGTAGCCAGCGACCTTGGGTCCAATCTGACGAGCTTTTGCTCAAGCCAGATGGGCCTGTGCTCAAGCTGGCGAGTTCAGGGTCTCGAATCTGGGTCTTCTGCATCCCAGTCCTACGCTCTATCCACTGCGGTACTGCCTAGTCAGGCAACCATAATGTTCTTAAATAAAATGAATATATAATTCTTCTAGCTAAAACTTTCCAATGGCTTTCCCATTATCTTTAAATTTCAAGTTCCATGCCATCATTTGTATCCTAGTCTGCTTGGGCAGCTATATCAAAATGCCAAAGGCTCATGGTTTAAATAATAGGTATTTGTCCCTCACAGTCTTGGAGGCTGGGAAGTTCAAGATCAAGATACTGTCAGATTCAGTGTCTGGTGAGAACCTGCTTGTTGGCTTATAGAAATCCAACTTTTTGCTGTTCGCTCACACATTTTTTTCTTGGTATATGTTGGTGGAAAGATCTCTCTCTCTCTCTCTCTTTTCCTCTCTCTTCTCTCTCTCTAGCTCCTTCCTCGTGTAAGGGCACTAATTCTACCATGAGGGTCCCACCCTCATAACATAATGTAAATTTAATTGCGTCCCAAAGGTTCCACCTCTAAGTACCATTAAACTGGGGACTAGGATTTCAACATGTGAATTTGGTGGTGACCCAAAAATTAAGCCTATAACAACCTGCAGGATCCCATTGCAGTCTTCCCTTCAGAACTGATTTTCTATTCCTTTCCCTCCATAATGTTCCACATACAATTCCTGCTACATGGATCCTCTTTCTTTTACTCAAACACACACACACATACACACCAAACAAAAAACATATGCCAAGACTATTCTTACCTCTAGGTCTTTGTATTTCGGAACGTTATTTTCCATCATGTTTCACGTGCCTGTTATTCAGCTCTCAGATCAATCATCACCCTCTCAGAGAGGCTGTCTCTGAACACCTTACTATAAATTTGTTTTCTTATATATCTGTGTCATCCTCTGCCACATTATCTCATCTCTTTTCCCATTTTAATACTTATGATTGTCCAAAGTTGTTGCTGTTATTGTTTCTATTGGAGTTATGATGTGTGTATTGAGTATATGTAGCCTCCATAAGGAAAGCCATCTTATCTCTACTGCTTTTTGCTTTATCTCCATAATATAGAGACTAACATATAATATATAAATATATGCATATACATATATCCTATGTTAGCAGTATATATATTATGCTATATATACATTTGTGTGTGTGTCTGTATGATGTTCCAATACCTAGCATAGTGTCCTGAACATCCTCAATGTTTAGTAATGTTTGCTGATGTTGGCAATTCCATGACTGAAAGTAACTTACATGGTTTCATGACTTATTTTTGGCAAAGTTGTGCAGTATGTTTTTCTTCTTAATTTAGCATTCTCTCTCCTTTCCTTCAACATGATCCTTCCCTCTCCTAGACTCACTTTTGCTTCACCACCATCAACCAAATATTAACTACTAACTCAAGCTCAATATGCTTTAGTTGATAACACTACACAAAATTCTGAGAGATCAAGGAGATAGGAGCTCTAATAATGGTATAACAGGAATGATAGGCAAATGAGAAAATATTTTGGTTGGGCATGGGGAGCCTTCTTGGCATTGTCCATATTATTATACAAAGGTAATTAATGGTCTACATAGATTAGAACTGAGACCTTAACTTTTCTTCTTAGACTGGAGCAAGATAGAGGATCCTGAGACTGTCTAATTTAGGTGACAAATCATGCATGCAGTAAAAGCCTTACTATGTTTGCCTAGTGGGCTCCGTGTATTTCAGGGTCTGATATAAAGTATGAAAAAGTCTTCTGAGAACCAACTCATTAATAACAAGATACTTTATTTAGTTTTTTAAAAAAATTATGGTCAGGGGTCCCACCTCTGTCCCTCATATCACCTATGAGCTCTTAATCAGTGGATAAGACAATATGCCACAACTTTCTGGCATTCATATCTTCTTATGAGTAAGAAAAATGCAATTCAAACATATGCCTTCTCATTCTGTGATCCTCTCATTCTCCACTCTTGCTCTGAATGCACAGTGTTAATGTCAAATCTGTCTGCTTTAATTATGTTAAGAGGTTATATGGGAAGGTTATCCATTTAGTCTTTAACAGCATGAAATTGTAATTATATTATCATTGTCGCTTTCTGCACATAAATAGGAACTTGATTAACAGTAGCTAACCATGAAAAAATAGATCTCTTAAGTGCAGACATTTTTAGTTTGTAAGCACTAGGTGTCACTAGTATACTCTCAACTACAGTTATCTACACCTTCAGAGAAATCAATGTTGAGTGAAACAGGCTGATGAAGAAATACATTCTGAGGAACAATGGGAAACTGTTTCTTCAGCAAATAATATTTGTTTATATCCAGATAAAATTTTTTAAAAAATCCATTTTTAATGGATTATAGTGAAAATAGTAAAGTAACTTAGATATGTGGGAGACCATCATTATATGTATTGGAAATGTAACTAAAATTATGTGTGGATAAAATACTTATAAAATAAATTATGCTTTCCCACTGACTTCTTCTACAAATTTAGACAAGTAATGCCACCTTTCTCAATACTTGATGTAGCATCATTTAAAACTAAGTAATTTTTTGTGGGTAGTGAAAATGTTTTTTATTTTTAAATAGGTGAAAAAAATCATTGAGCTGACCTTCTGGGAATTGACATTTTACTGTAAAAAAATTATACTCCCATAAGTCACTAGTAAAATCATAATTATTCATTTTAATGTTGCTTTTAATAGTTTTTGCTTTTGTAAGCAGATATTCAGTGATTAAGTAATTATTCAACATAACATTTGCAAGTATTTAGTCAAATGAATGTTACATCTATTTGATTTTTTGCATGTTTTAAAATATGTAATACGGCTAATTTCAACATTTTGCAACTGTCATACCTCAGAAAAAAACTGAATGTTTAATATTTAAGGTACCACATTGATGATTTTCACATTGATATACAACCATTTCGTTGATTGCAATAACTGACCCTTGAGTATGAAAAGACTTGGTCGATGGGAATGGTATACTATTGATTAAGAGTTGTTATATATTGTGTCCATCAATTTTTCTTAAAGCATAAAAATCAGCTTACTACAAAACACCTGCTTAAATTCAATTATTTATGTCAGTTCTCTTAAAGCTCAAGTATAAATGCAATCCAAAATAATTTGTTTTCAACATAGTCTACCAGCCCAACTACTAAAGATAAGCCTTAGCTTTTAAACAGTTTTTTAAAATAAGTTGGGTGATTTCATTAAATATCTGAAACCTGAAATCAAAAGTTTGGATAAAATTCTTTCAGGGAAATTATTGGCACTTTAACTCACAACATATCTAAGCTTTCTATGCTTTACTTTGTTCTTTTTAACCAAACCATTTATCTCTTGTTACCCAAAATGATATATCCCTTTCCTAATTTTTTGTCTGCTTGTCTGTGAAAGGAAAAGAAATAAGGTTCTTATCTCCCATTGCTCAATCTATTTATGAAGCTTCTGTTGGTCTCTGGTGTCACCAGTCATGCTTTCACCTTGTCCAGCAGCTCATGGACCTCCTCAGCCTTTAGGTTCCTGTATATTTCTTTTCACTTTAGATTTTGCTAATTGGTTCTATGCTCTAAATAAATTTGGAACAAGAATTTTGACCATTTCTCCATTCTTCTTAGACTTAGCTCTTCAGAATTTTCATACTATATCTGCTTCTGCCTGTCCAATACACTTGTGTGGCACATTATTTCATATTTTGATCCCCATCTGAAACTTGATCCCCAACTATTGTAGAGTGGGCACCACCATGGCACAGGATTATGTATGATGTTCCCTCACTCTGTTATTAGAAGCCAGAATAGTGATATCTATAAGAAAATAATTGAGGTGAAAAAAATATACTGAGTTCTTATTACATGTCAGAGACAAAGCTAAGGAACGGGGAACACAAATACAGGTTTAGACATTCTCAGAATGAACCACTCATAAACTGACAATTTTAATATCATGATGAATACTTACTATACATTAATCTTGTCAACTCCAATAGAAGAGATAAGAAATAATATATTTTCTGCAATGATCTAAAAATGAACAACTTTCATTTGTGAGGCAAAGGATTAATAACAGTTTTTATATATTCATGATGTTTAACTCTCCTTTAACCATTCTTATTAGACTGGAAAAAAGATCATGCAAAGTTGGGGCTAATAAGCTCAAACACAAATATATATATGAATGACAGAAGCCAGGTGGTACCCACCAACTGTGTTGAAACCACTTCAATAGGGCAGTGAATGATAGCTTCCCTGCCTGTTTCCCAAATGTCTGATTACTTTTGACTAATATAGCCAATCCTATTCTGTTCAATAATATAAAATAGAAGAAAAATGCTAATGAGTGTTTCTTTCCTTCCTCTGAATTTCTTTTTCTCCAAGAACTGCATCACCTATAGGATTCTCATTGGTAGTTCATGTCGAAGACAAAAAATAAAGAGAAAAATGTAGAACACTTGACATAAATGATGGAGAAGATGTATTGTGGAGTTAGGGGTCATTGTTGTCTGGTGCAGCTATAGATGGAGGTCCCACTAGTGTGTTCTGGAAGTCTGCAGCCATTACTCAGGGCACTGTGTCAGCTCTGGGCATGGGACGAATCCCTGATGCTGTCACAGTGCTGTTTGCTGCACATTATGGTGTCTCAAGGACAGACCAGGCAGGAGAGAGGAGCGTCAGTAGTTGGCAATATGAAAGATAAGTTTGCACTGATGCCACAGAACAAGAAATGATAGTTTAATATCAATCATTGCAGACAATTGTGAAAGAACTGGATGTTCATACATAGAAGATACATTACCCGTTATGAGGGCAATCTATCACCAACAGTACCCCAACACTTACTGACTGAAAACTGAATAAGCATCATCTTTCCAAGAGCAAATAAGTCCAAATAAATGTGTTTGTCAAGATAAAATTGGATTGACCTTCAAGTGCCTTGTACTTCTAGGATAACAACTAGAGAATTGCATCATTTAGGACTTCATTACCATAAGTAGTAGGGCAACTTTTGATATTGTCATGAGGTGCTAGTGGTTCTTTTGTCCTATGTCTATATAGATTGGAATTGAGTGCTTTTATTTATTTATTTTTTATCTGTTTGTAATGTGTATCCTTGAATTATGGGATCTGAGAGCTAGATTAGAACTGAGACCTAATTTGGAGATCATTTATCTTAGTTTCCTCAAGATGCCATAACAAGGTAGCAAGAACTGGGTAGTTTAAAACAGCAAAAACAGTTGTAGAGCCTGGAAACCTGGGATCAAGGTGTCAGTAATGCTGTGCTTCTTCTAAACCTGTAGGGATGCCTTCTGTGGCTCTTTCTAGCTGCTGCTGGTTGCCAGCAGCCTGGCATTCTCTGGCTTGCGGGAGCATCACTCAAATCTCTGCCTCCATTGTCACATGGCTTGGCCTTCTTCCACTTATGTATGGCCTCTTGGTCTTCACTTATAAAGACAGCATTTATATTAGATTAGACCCCACCCTGATTCAGAGTAGCCTCATCTTATTTAATTACATCTGTAATGATCTTATTCCCAAATAAGGTTACATTGTCAGGTCCTGGGAATTAAGACTTTAGTATACCTTTTGTCAGAAACACAATTCAACCCAGACCAAATGCATTGGAGTGGACTGAGAATCATTTAGGTGATTTGGTGATCACTACCTTTGAGAACTACTGTTCAATCAGTTCAACTCTCTTTTTTTACAGAACAGAAAACTAACAGTTAAATATGTATAAGAATTTGTAAGTGACAGAGTCAGAACACGCATAACCTATTCACATATCTATGCAAACTGTCACCCTCTAGATTCTAAATTAATTATTATAACAATAATGCTTCTTTGAACTTAGATTAAGAACACTTAATACTTGTCAACTTTAATACAATGCTGTTTATTTCTATTTTAAAACCTGCTGCATAATGCTTAGCTCAAGAGTTTTACATTTAAAGAAATTCTGGTATCAATCTTATTCAGGTATTCAAGCAAGGCTGATATGGGGGTCAGTGAATTTGCAACTGTAAAAAAGTAAACAAATCCATAAACATATAGATTTATCTAAGACAGTGAAATGATTTTTGAGATTTTATGCATTACTTCCCCCCCATTTTTTAAGCAATATATATAGACAGAGAGAGAGAGAGACAAACAGACAAGAAGGGAGAGAGATGAAAAGCATCAATTCTTTGTTGCAGCACTTTAGTCATTCATTGATTGCTTTTTCACATGTGCCTTGACTGGGGCCTACAGCCAAGCCAAAGACCCCTTGCTCAAGCCAGTGACCTTGGGCTCAAGCCAGCGACCTTGGGCTTCGAGCCAGTGACCTCTGGGCTCAAGCCACAACCACAGGGTCATGTCTATGATCCCACACTCACTCAGGTTGGTAAACTCAAGGTTTCAAACCTGGGTCCTTAGCATCCCCGACTGAACTCTGTCTACTTCACCACCACCTGGTTAGGCATATACATTTCTTTTGATATGTGGGTGCTACTTGGGTTAATACAAATGGTGGTTTAAATATTGCTAATTGAAATAAAATATTTTTTTAGACATACAGAGCACATGTATGTAAAAACTGAATGATAAAGGCAGAGTGGGCCTAGTAGACTTTGTGAAGTGTCTGTTTCTCAAAGTTCTGTCCAATATACTTTGAGTTATGGCATGTTGCAATAAAATAATTCAGAAATAAGGTTTATAATTCAGAGGGTAAGGGTATCAAGATGCTTCCTGGATGATTGGAATCATGCACAACCCTTGTAATGCAAAAATATCTGGATAATCTCATTAAACTAGGGACAGAAGAACCACTGGAATAAAGAATTAATTTGAAAATCATGAAAACTGTCTATTAATTTGAAAATTATGAAAACTGTCTACAAATACATTGACATTCCAGTTGTTTCTATGGGAGAAATTGGAGGCTCGGTTGAGATATGTGCTGGAGGATGGATGATCAAAAACGTGGATTCATAACGCAATCTCACATTTTGTGATTCGTTGCCCCTCTACTGCTGATAAACTAAGAAGGAAACTTTAAAAATGACTACTTTTCTTAGTGTAACAATAAAGATGTTGAATAGGCAGAATTTTCAATTGCAGCAGCATAAGCAGGGACAATGTACTCTCTGAGGACAAAATTTATAACCAGCCAGCAAATTGTCAGGATTTAAAAGCATTACTCTGTATGTAGATACTGATGGTCCTGAATACACATTAATAAAGAGAAATGACCTTGGAAAAACCAGGTAATTTACATACAGGAAGACTTCAAATTTGTGACATGTAAATTGAAAGTTACCAATTTCTCTGATCATGAGGTTATCTCAAATTTGTTTTTGAATTTAAAATGAGACTGTGATAGGACCAACTTGTTTACACAGTGGGATGACATGGAAAATATAATAAAAATATTAATCAAGTCACTTTCAAAATATCAACAACTGTCCATCAAACAATAATTAAGATAACTCCGTACAAAGGAGCAAAATCAAATATTTTGAGTGCAAAAGACATGATTGAGAGCAAGTGTGGACAAATTGAAGGTAAGTAATAAATATCACAGACCAGAGAAGGAAGTTTTCTGGAGAGTAGATAAAAAATGAAGGAGAAGAACCACAGTGAAGCTTAGCCCAAAGCACGGTAAGTATCTCAGAGTGAGGTCTTCAGACCAGAGAATCCAACATCTGAATCTTCTGCCACGTTTGTTAGAATGACATTTTGAACCCTACCTTAAACCCAATGAATCAGAATATTGGTAATGTGTACATTTCATCATGTTCCCCCCTGCAATTCTTATATACCCTTAAGTTTGAGAGACAGTGTCTAAGATTTGATTAAATATAAAGAGAGGTTTACGGGTGACAGGTCTAAGGAATGTGAGGATGCTGTATAAGGATGGAACTAAATGAGAAATTAGAGTATATAATTCAAAGGTTTATATAAACATTTTTAAAGAAAGAGAAAAGATAAAGAGCAAAGAGTAAGTTCATAGACTGACACTTGATTCCAGAAAAGGATGAGGAAATCAATAACTTAGAAGTATACGATCACAGTTCAAGGAAGAGGGTGATATGACCAGTCTTGTGAAGATTGGCAATGCCTTGGGATATACCCTTATAAATGAATTCCACACAACTGTGAAATACTGCCTAATCAAACATTAGGGTGCAGCTTTGAAAGGCACGCAGAAAAAGATGAAATGTCCAACTTATGAAAAGAACACTTTTTGTGACTCCCATTTGGCCGTGTTAGCTAAGAAACAGCTATGTCTGCTGTTCTACATCTGACTGCTATTGTTTACCTGCATTCAAACTTCTGTGAATGCTTTTCATGACTTTCACTCTGTAATTTTAGCATTTACTACATTATAACTTCAATTATCTCCTGATACTCATAATAACAAAATTGAAATCCTCATATAACACGGCTAGGGTTAAGGCTAAAATTTAGGCCTGGAATAATGCTTGAAAACCCACAACTTTGGAAGAGCATTTAAATGCAATAAAATGTCACAGTGAACTCTAAAATCCATTATTTTGTGTTCCCATGCAATTTCATGTTGTAAAATTATAATAGAGGCAACACTGGATAGAAGAATATGAAAAGAAAATAACTTATAACAGTTAAAACATGCATGCTCTAAGATGCTCCCCCAAGTTTGCATTTATTCACATGAAAAATCGTTTTAGATACTGAAAGCCTTAAACTAATAGACCTTCAGAATTTACCATTTGTATAAGATATAACTCTTCAATGTTGCTCCAACAGTATGTATATGATAGAAAATTTTAGACAATTAGCTAGAGAAGGAGGAGGGACAAATAATGGGGCTCTGAGTGTCATATGAAGATGGTGGAATTCAGTCTTTGAGTGAGAATAACATAACTTCAGTTTTTAAAATAAAATAACACTTTTAAGTTTCTGTTTTAGAGAGACCTTTAGAATGGCAGTGTGGAGGAGGACAGGACTAGAGGCAAAATTACCTGTTCGGGGACTAGTTTTGTGATTAGGTCATAAAAGATCTGGGTCTTTCTAAGTCAGTGATGACAGGTCTGGAGCAGAAAGCACAACTTGAGAAGAATTGATGCCAGTCAGTCAACAAATATTAAGTGAGTGCCTACTATGTGCCAACTGCTCTCTAACTTAGGAGAAAAAACCTGCAGCACTTGGAGTTTGATTGGAAGTGTCAATTGTCAAAAAGAGTAGCTAATATTCTGCTAGAGGAATAGGAGAAAAGTGGAAATTTTTCTTGACTAAGAAGTTTTGCAAAGACTCTTTAGATCAAATGAGGTTTGAATTAGGACAGAATCAAGGGGAAACATTTGAAAGACAGACATTGAAAAAGCTTACTGCCTGACCAGGTGGTAACAGTGACGCAGTGGATAGAGCACCAGTCTGGGACATAGAGGACCTTGTTTCAAAACCCCAAGGTCACTGGCTTGAGCACAGGCTCACTAGCTTGAGCACAGGGGTGCTGGCTTGAGTGTGAGATTATAGACATGACCCCATGGCTGCTGGCTTGAGCAAGGGATCACTGGCTCAGCCAAAGCCCCTGCCCCAGTAAAGGCACATATGAAAAAGCAATCAATGCACAAGTAAGGTGTCACAACAAAGATATGATGCTTCTCATCTGTTTACCTTCCTGTCTGTCTGTCCCTGTCTGTATGCCCCCTCTCTCTCTAGCTAAAAAAACAAACTAACAGAAAATAAAGCTGACCAAATAGACCAAACTTAGCAAAGGATTGGATATGGGGTACACAGTTCAAGTGAAAGAATGTAAAGCCTGCTTGTCTAATTGAATTATTGGGGTCTTACTGGTTTTAATGGAAGATTAAGTTGAACATTTATATAAGGCATACGTTGGGAAGACTTTTGAAGGGTAGGAGGTTAAGGCAATTAGTTTCATTCTGTATGCAGTGAATGGTCACTGGAACATTTCATAACAAATTTGAGCTCACACTTATTTGAAAAATTTAAAGATGAGATGAGGGCTATGCATTATAGCATAAATCTGGCCTTGGTGTAAGCAGATACTTGATTTAAAAAAAAATTATCACATATCAGTTATTCAGTGATACCTCCTTTTAACACTCAGGTTTCTAGTAGCCTGGGTCTGTTTTTTATAATTTATACAGTACACTATTATCTGGAACAAACATTTTATACTGTCCCAAGACATGCTCATTTTTCTCCTACATTAAAGACTTTGTATGGATTTATTGGGTTAAATTACAAGACAGTTTAATAGAAATCTACTTTTACTTGTTCTGAATTAACACATTATGTTATTTTCTCTCATTGTGACTATGTATTCCCTATCAAATGCTAGTTACATTTCAAAGAAATAATTTGCATTAAATCAAATTGTATTGCATTCTTCTAAACACATAAAGCAGGTATTTAATCAAAATGAAGGCATTGCAAATTTCAGCTCTTTATTGTCCTTTAATTAGCAATTTACACATCCCTAATAACTCATTCAGTTCTATGTTAATACAATTAATGATTTTAAAACATTTGTGTAAGGTCAGTAGCCATGGCCATCATCACAGCTGCCTGGCCTGTGCAGGTTTGCATTTGATTCGGACAAATGGTAATAAAATAGTGGACCCAAGAACTGGTGGGCCATTACCTTTAATCCTAGCTTGCACCCAGTGGGTGAGAAATATACACAGTGGGAAAACACTTCCCTTTCTATTCAGGATTCCCAAAGTAACCAACTCATGGAGTATTTCTACAATCAAAGTCCCCACCAGCCTTATTCACCTCCGCTGCCCATCTCCTTCTCTCTGCACAAACTCTGCATAAGCTTGTTTCTCCGTCAGCATTCCACCATCTTGGCTGCCTTTCCTCTGCAATGCTGATAGCAGGATCTGAGTGAGAGTGCCCTTGGTTGGCCCCATTTTATAGAGTAGAAATTAAGGCCTTTAAGCCAATATACAAATAAGGAAGTCTCTGATACAAAGCCACTATCTGAGGCATAAATGGGATTCCTCATAAGAGTGCATCACCCCACATCATGCAACAGTCAAGGATGTGGGGAAAAGCTTAGTTTTGAGAAGATCTTAGTATTAAAAGTGTACAAAAGGCTTAGTCTTAAAACCAAGCCTTAGGCTATAAGGACCTTGCCAGCCTATAGCCCAGTGGTTCTTAACCTTTTTTGAGGTACCAAACCCACCAGTTTCATATGTGCATTCACCGAACCCTTCTTTAGTGATAAATAAAATATAATTTTTTTCCAAATTCAAGACATAGGTATATGTTTTTTACTGGTGCACAAAATGAGCGGTGCATGAACATCACCTTGCTCAAAGAACAAAACCAACAAAGTGCATGAACTCACAACAAATTACGGTATTACTTTATTCTGGCTTCCACGGCAGAGGCTTCTCCAAACCCCTGAGACCGACTCATCAGACCCCTAGGGTTTGATAGAACCCAGGTTAAAAACCACTGCTATAGCCTATCTTCCACATGCAATGCAAACTATAAGCAAGCAAACATATTTGACTAACAATTTGAAAGCCATATTTAAGACTTAGATTGAAAAACTTGCTTATTTATTTCTATTCAACTTCTACCTAATGGTGTTTGGGTATCTGGCATGTTTAAGTGGGTTATACCTTCAAGCGAAAGCATAAACTGTCTTTTTCTAAAACCTTATAGAGAACACATTGCTTCTAAGAACACTTGGAGGATTGATTCTTTGGCTACATACATATTTTTTGCTCTTTCAGGGACACCTCAGAGTTTAGCCAATTTGTGTTTTGCTAAGTCACACCTATTATATGCTAGAAATCAGAAGCAGTAGCACAGTTTCAACAGTCTTTAAGATCACCCCGTCACCCTACCGCACAAAAGCAAATATAAAGAAGATTCCACCATGGATAACTCCAAGGGATAATAGCTAAGATAAACTATGTCCATTTACTAGACTGAAAGTTCCTTCTGGGTAAAAATATCTTGTCAATTATGTTGCATCCATTATAGAACCTAAAGAGAAAACATTTTATATACTTCTCAGGTCGTCCACCAAGTTCAAAGCAATCCTGAGTTGGGTATTCAGAATTGGTTTTAGTGGTGAAGTGAGGGAAGAGAAATACTCTGGTTACCAGGGAACAAAGCCTTTGTAACCCATTTTGAGAGAAAGAGAGCTTACTAAGTTGGCAAGAGAGCTGCCAGCTATCTATAAAGGAGCTCAGGTCTTGCCACCACTTGGATCACCCCCCTTCAACCCACTCCCACGCTGGACTCAGTTTCTACTACTCCTGATGATAGCAAAACTTCTGAGCTGTTTCTTAGATAGAGAAGATTTCTGAAGCTGAGGACTAATTCTCTATTGCCAGCAGTATGCTCAACCAAAAGCAAGAGAAAGCAGGTGAACATCAGGGTTAGGGCAAGCTGCCAACGTGCCATCATCACCTCTGAGTTCCTCAAACACATGCATGGAACTCAATGCGTTTTTGGTTAGACCTCTCCTTTGTGATATTTGGCCCTTTCTCTAGATTTATCAGAGGAGCATCCTTTTTAACCAAGTGTTCACAGGTCAATAAATAACTAGATAGGTTTATCGATCACTCTCTATTTTTCTACATAACTGTGTGATGAAAAACTCCCCACTGTATATGTTTTCTTGGTATTCCTTGCACAAAATGTCAATCTTTTTGTGATCTATCCCTGCAAAGAATTTGTGTTTTTTTTCTCTTTTCATGAGACATCAATTCTTCTGTGATCCACGTAAACAAAGTAATGTTTGATGGGTGATGAAAAACTAAGAAAGTACAACGATAAGACAGCTACTAAATGCGTGCATAACCCTGTTCATAAACCAAGATGTTTATAGAAAGCTAAAGACTCTATATTCTAATCAAACACTTGATTTAAACTTATAACTATAGCTTTTGAAAAGAGTTCTATCACCCACCACTCTAGTGGCCATTGTGACATTTTCAAGCTGAGAAAATGCCCTTACTTTAATTAAGGTCACGCAAAAAAGGTGTCAGCCATCAGAACGGAAAGTTGACTACAGGAAAGCCATGATACGATGGTGCTTCCTTCTTGGAAGGGACCAGCCTGCAAACAGAATTACTAGTGGTGAGACACAGTGTCTTAGAACCACTGAGGTGGTAGTAAAAGGACCTCTTAATTACCCTAACCTCCATCAAAAGCAATGTCTTAGAGACCAGGAATCTATAAAGAAAAATAAATAATTTTTTTAATTGTATTTTTCTGAAGTGAGAAGCAGGGAGGCAGAGAAGCAGTGAGAAGCAGGGAGACAAACTCCCACATACAGCCAATCAGGACCCACCTAGCAAGCCCACTAGGGGGCGATGCTCTGCCCATTTGGGGCATTGCTCTGTTGCAACTGGAGCCATTCTAGCATCTGAGGTGGAGGCCATGGAATCATCTTTAGTGCCCGGGGCCAACTTTTTGCTCCAAAGGAGCCTTGACTGTGAGAGAGGAAGAAAGAGATAGAGAGAAGGAGAGGGGGAAGGCTGGAGAAGCTGATGGGTGCTTCTCCTGTGTTCCCTGGCCAGGAATCTAACCTGGGACTTCCACACACCAAGCAATGCTCTACTACTGAGCCAACCAGCCAGGTCCAAAACTTTTTTTTAACTAAACAAAGGGAACAGAAAAAGAAAGAAGATGAGTGGGAAGGGCAAGACTGTCACTTCAGGAAACTCTCACCTCTACAAAAATAAGCCTGACTACCTGACTCAGAGAAAAGATTAGAAAACCAGCGATGAAACAACAGCCTGTTAAGCCAGTGACTGACCACTTAGTTTACCACCTTTTGTCAAAATTATTTCTCAAAAAATATATATAATTTTAAATAGGTACCACATCTAAAGTGATATCTCTTCTCCCATCTTTACTATCTTTTCTTAAAGCCTCTTTAATTTCATTTAATAACATTTTTACTAATTAACATTTAATCAAGATATATAATCTCATTTTTTATTTTTATACTTGCCATTTTTTATTTCTTCTTTTAATCTTATTTTGAAAGAGAAGCTCTTGGTGTTTATAATCCCAAGAAATTGAACACACTAAAATGCAATGCCTTCCACAGCAACTAGAGTACTCTAGGTTTAAATTATGTAACCTACACCAATGACCATTAACTTGCTATTAAAAATGACCATATTCACCTGACCAGGCGGTGGCACAGTGGATGGAGCGTCGGACTAGGATGCGGAAGACCAAGGTTTGAGACCCCCCAAGGTCGCCAGCTTGAGCGCAGGCCCATCTGGCTTGAGCAAAAGCTTGTTAGCTTGGACCCAAGGTCACTGGCTCCAGCAAGGGGTTGCTCGGTCTGCTGAAGGCCTGCAGTCAAGGCACATGTGAGAAAGCAATCAATGAACAACTAAGGTGTTGCGATGGCAATGAAAAATTAATGATTGATGCTTCTCACCTCTCTCCATTCCTGTCTGTCTATCCCTCTCTCTGGCTCTCGCTCTGTCCCTGTAAAAAAAAAAAAAATGACCATATTATTATAGTTTCCATCATTCTTGTATTTCCTAAGAAGGGAAATCTCTATGATAATATCCCCGAGTTTACATTATATGTATTGGTAAAATTAAAATTAATAAAATAGAATACAAAAGTCCTTAAAATTGGTTAATCATTATTCATCAGTTATTCCTGAAATATGAACTGGCCAGATACTAAGCTGTTTGGGACACATATATTTCTTAGGAATTACCAAACGAGAGAGAAGCATAGCCGATATTCACTCCCTTCTCCAGCCATCAGCTTCCTCCTGTTCAGCAGTCAGCTTTCTCTTCCCTGACCCACAAGCAACATTGTTGTTATCCTAGACTTCTGCTAGGAAATCAAAGGCAACATCTAAAAAAACAGATTTATGACACATTAGCGTGGGAAACCTATATAAACAAGGAGGACCTCCTAGCTAGGCTATAGCTTCAGGAAACTGGATCTCAGAAGGAGAAGCGTCCAGGTCAGCCTAATCAAGTCCTCCAGGACTGCATCGGGTCAGAGAGTGAAAGTTTGGTTGCCTAAGAACATCTGCATCCACCTGGAAGCTGTTTGTGTTACCTGCAGGCTAACTCAATAAATGAAAAATAACCTGCAAGAGAATAGCCCCAAAATATAGCCCAGGAAGGAATTTTCCTACCCAAAAACCTGAGTGAGAGGGAAAAACAAAACAAATAATAATAATAATAAAAAGAGGCAGAAACAGAATGGTGGACTTTGGAACCTCATTGTAACTGCTCACAGATACGATGCCATTGGATTCTTAGTCTTAAATACCACACTAAATGGAAAGAAAGAGCAACAGAGAGAGGAAAGTGGATGACCCAAAGTGCCGCACAGTCTTCTCACTATTCTCTCTTCCCAATGAGCCAGCAGAGGGGATAATTTAGGACCTCCATTTCATCATCATGGGAAACTTGAGTAGAGTTTACTGAAAATCTGTAGTCAATCTCTGAAGTTGAGCCTGACCTTGGCTGAGTTACATAACAATTCTCTACCCTTCTTGGATGAACCTCCTGCTTGAAGAAACCTCAGTTCTCTACTTGAGGAACCCCATCCCTTTCTCCTCTCCAATTCTTGTCAGGAGCTTGCCAAAAGACTTACTTAAACCTTAAAGAGCTTTTTTTTTAAAATTAAACATAGTGAATATATCAATATTCTAAAGAGGAAGGTATGGTATGGAATAAATTTTAACTCTTCATATGGTTAAAATTGGTTAATCATTATGCATTAGTTATTCCTGAAATATGACCTGGCAAGATACTAAGCTGTTTGGGACACACATATTTCTTAGAAATTAACAAACGAGAGAGAAGCATAGCCAATATTCACTCCCTTCTCCAGCAATTACTTATTCCAACACATGAATCAGCTTCCTGTTCAGCAGTCAGCTTTCTCTTCCTGTGCTATTACTTATAGAAAATATGTGCTCTTACTTATAGAAAAAAGTCACCAATTATATGTTTACATTTTAAAAGGTTAATTCTTATGAAAACTGAAAAGTTTTAGGTCAAAATACAAGCATTAATTAAAACATTTTTTAATATGAAGAATAAATAGTATGAAATAATTAATTATAGCACACTTTTCTTTTCCACCAAAGGCTGAAGACTGTGTCTTCCTAGCTGAGCTAAAACACTTAGGATGTTTCACCAAGGCAGAGCAGAGCACACCAGCACAGCACATGCTCAGCAGATCACTAAGGAGCAGAGCAGGGCTGTCTAGCTAGAGGGAAGCCTGGCCTCAGAGCCACCTGTCCATAAAGCTGTTCTATAGCCCAACCTATCACAATTGAGCTATTCCATAGCCATGCTGTTTTCACAGCCTTGTTATATTGCAACTGCGATGTTTTACACTGAATAAAGTTTCCAACTTTACCACATCCCAAACTGGGGATTCCTGTTGGTGTTGAATCAGCACCAGCAACCATTGTTTGATAGGTTGAATCAAGGTTGGTAAAAGTATTATAAGTTTTGTTTCTTTGTGTGTTTACAGGGATTAAATCGATGTGAATTTGGTAAAAATGATAAACAAGTATTCACCATATTGTTGATTCATCTTTAAATACTAATAAAATATAAATGGTGACTCCTGAAAAAAAAATTAAATAAATGCTCTGCTATTATTTGTTACAGGACTGTAAAGCCAGTAGCCAGGACCACCATCACATCCGCCTGGTTCATGCAGGTTCGCATTAGATTTGGGCAGTGAGTAATGAAACAATGGAGCCAAAAACTGGTGGGCCATCATCTTTAATCCTAGCTTACATCCAGCGGGCAAGTAAAAACACACACTGGGCTTCAAAACCCACTCATTCAGTGCTCACAAAGCTACTGACTTATCCGAGTTTCCTAGAATCAAAGGTTTCTAGCTCACCAGACTCATTCACCTCTGGTCCCCATCTTCCTCTCTCTGCACAAACTCTGCACAAACTGGCTTCTCTCTCAGCACTCCACCATCTTGGCTGCCTCTCCTCTTCTACACTTGGTCTTAATCTGCTCTCCTACAGCATGAGCCTCTCCTAGAAAGTGGTTCTTAACCTGGGTTCTATCAAACCCAAGGGGTTTGATGAGTCGGTCTCAGGGGTTCGGAGAAGCCTCTGCTGCGGAGGTAAAGACACACTTGTGTAAAGTCATGATGACACACCCTGCTTGGCCATCACTTGCTGCAGAGGATCATGTTACATTGCTTGTACAACCAGTGCTGCGGGGAATTTAGTGCGTGCAGTAGTCAACGGTTGTCATAGTTGTACGTCATGTGGTTTCATTCTTAATATTTTAATGCATACTAAATATGTCGAGCAAAAAAAGGAAAGTGGTTGGACAAATATGTACAACATGGATTCACATGTATCACGGAACGGGATGGGAGTCAGTGTCCTATCTGCATGATATGCAATGCCAAGTTGAGCAACTCTAGTCTCACAACAGCTAAACTAAATTTGGAAAAAAAAATCATATTTTATTTATCACTAAAGAAGGGTTCAGTGAATGTGCATATGAAACTGGTGGGTTCGGTACCTCAAAAAAGGTTAAGAACCACTGTCCTAGAACGTAATCACTCTTTTCTCATGCTAATCTCATGAACTGAGAGAGAGCAAAATCCCTGTCTGCCCCACTTTATAGTGTAGATTCAAAACCTTTCATGTAATATACAAGCAAGGAGGTCTCTGATACAAAATCACTTATCTGAGGCATAATGGGATTCCTCATGAGAGTGCACCACCTTACATCAGAAAGGGTGGGAAAGGCTTAGTCTTAAAACTAAGCTTTGAGCTATAATGACTCTGCCTGTTTACAGCCTGTTCCCACACACATTAATATAATCACGACCATCCCAAGCAATCACCTGGGCGACAGACTTCCACGTGGGCCGTGCCATCTTTAACAAAGTGAGCATAATATATTTTATCTGCCTAACAACTCACCGCTATTGTTGGGCAGATAAAATATATTATGCTCACTTTGTTAAGGATGGAGCTGCCCACATGGAAGCCCGTCACCCAGGTGATATTATTTGCCCTTATACTTGGGGCAGGTGTGGGGGAAAGGCTGTAATGTAAGCAGGCCAGGTCGTTATGGCCTAAGGCTTGGTTTTAAGAGTAAGCTTTTCCCCACACCCTTGACTGATTGGATGATGTGGGGTGGTGCACTCTCCTGAGGAGTTCCATTATGTCTCAGATGGGTGACTTTGTATCATAGACTTCCTTGTCTGTAGATTGAATTAAGGGTTTGGATTTCTACAGTATAAAGTGAAACAAACCAGTAGCTTGCTCCCTTGGTTCCTGAGGTATTAGAGAGGAGAGCAGAGTAAGGCCACGTGGAAGCCAAGATGATGGAGTGCTGAGTGAGAAGCCAGTTTGTGCAGTTTGTGAAGGAGGAGATGGGGAACAGAGATGAATAAGTTTGGTGAGCTAGAAACCGTTGATTCTAGGAAACTAGGATAAGTCAGTAGCTTTGTGAATGCTAAATGTGTGAGTTTTGGAGCCCAGTGTGTGTTTTGCTTGCCTGCTGGGTGCAAGCTAGAATTAAAGCTGATGACTCACCAGTTCTTGGCTCCGGTATTTCATTACCGACTGTTCGAATCTAATTCGAGCCTGCACTGGCCGGGCAGCTCTGATAGTGACCGCGACTACTGGCTTTACATCTATGCTCACTTTACTACCCACAATTTACACCACCAGCATCCCTGTGCAAGGAAATTAGGCACATTACACAAATTACAACAACATGACAAATTATACAGTTTCAACATTTACAAAGATACATTTCACCAGTCTCTGAGCACTTTCCCAAAAGCGCAAAATAAAATATATTATACTCACTTTTTTAAAGATGGCTCTGCCCACATGGAAGCGCATTACCTAGGTGATTGCTTGGGATGGTCGTGATTATATTAATGTGGGGGGGGGGGACAGGCTATAAGCAGGCAGAGTCGTTATAGCCCAAGGCTTAGTTTTAAGACTAAGCCTTTCCCACCCTTTCTGATGTAGAGTGGTACACTCTCATGAGAAATCCCATTATGCCTCAGATAAGTGACTTTGTATCAGAGACCTCCTTGTTTGTATATTGGATTAAAGGTTTTGAATCTACACTATAAAGTGGGGCAGACAGGGAGCTTGCTCTCTCTCATTTCCTGAGATTAGCATTAGAGAGGAGAGCAGATAAAGGCCACGTGGAGGAGGCCAGGTGAAGCAGCCAAGATGGTGGAGTGCTGAGGGAGAAGCCAGTTTGTGCAGAGTTTGTGCTTGAGAAGGAGATGGGGAACAGAGGTGAATAAGTTTGGTGAGCGAGATACCTTTGATTCTAGGAAACTCGGATAAGTCAGTAGCTTTGTGAGCACTGAATGAGTGGGTTCTGGAGCCCAGTGTGTGTTTTTACTTGCCCGCCGGGAGCAAGCTAGGATTAAAGATAATGGTCCACCAGTTCTTGGCTCCATAGTTTTGTTACCGACTGTCCGAATCAAATGCGAAAGTGCATGAGCCAGGCGGCTGTGATGGTGGCTGCACCTACTGGCTTTACAAGGACCCTCTGTGAAAACACAATATTATGTACACTTGATCTATAGAAACAAAATATTTCAAAATCAGCAGCTATAGGAGGCAGAAAAACTTCCTAAGAATTGTTTATTGACACTCCCTGCCAAATTTTCTTTACAAATGATCTCTCAAGAATCTTAAATTTCACTGAAATATCCTCAAATTCAGAATCTATGAACCAGTAGTAGTGAGTTTTTTAAGACAGTGGTTACAGAATATTTCAGTGAGGTAAAAATACTTAGGTAGGCCACACTTGCTGCAGGCATCCCAGGAGCCAGCATTCCTGAGGGATTAAACTCCAGGTTGAATTCATTGTCTTCAGAGATGTTGCCTTCAGGTTTCTGTGGTTTAACCCAAGGGTGTGTGTGTGAGTCCATCAGCTCCCAACACTGAGTCTTGCTGTGTTCAGTATACTCTTCTGGAGTCTTTGAGAAATAAAACACAATTTCCCACAGCTGTCAAAAACATGGTACAGAAGCTCTAGCTGAGAAAGGGAACCTCAGTTTCTTTTTCTCGTGTCATAAGAAATCTAGACTTGAGGTTTTAGCCTGGCATGGTAAGGAAAGATGACATTCATATCATGAACTCAGGTTAAGATTTTAGGCAGAAAGAGCCTCTGAGGGTTTTCCCAAGATGAAATTAGTAAAGCCATATTTTGTGTCTAGTTATTTATCTCTGGGTCTCTTATCATTTTTGTATCAATTGCCTTTAAGTAAAAGTCCTCTTTAAAGAACAAGTGTTTTTCTAAATTTGTTAAAAAAAAAAAAAAGTGCTGAAAGTATAGTGTCCCCAGAGGCTGTTGACAGCAGAAAAAGTGAAGAATCTTCAAGGGGAAAGTGTGGTCAGAGGGTTAAAAGTGAGACTACAAGTGTCTATTTTCTCTCTTTGTAGTCTTTATGCATGGCCAGGTTGTAAGGCTAGGGTTTGATATCACTGGGTGTGGCAGAGGTTCCTTCTTGCTTTTATTTTGTACGAAACACTGTACTAAATCCTTGAAACATAAAATGAATAAGACATAGTTATTGCCTTAAGAGGTCAACTTACCTTGACTAATTGACTTACTTTTTTTATCAAGGAGATTTTGACTTGAAGATAATTTGTCATGAGGCTCTGTCAAAATAAAAAGTGAATATTTGAAAGCAATATTAATAGTCAAAATAAAACCTAACCTAATCTATGGCCCTCTTCTGACACCTCACTCCTAACTACTCATAGATCAGAACTCATGGTGCTAACAATGGGAGGAGAAACTCTCAGTTTTAATTTTAAAAGCTTAAAATGTAAAGCTAATTTCTAAGGCCTTGTGAAAAGAGCTGTTTCAATGTGAGTACATCTAAATGGCTACATCAAATTGTCTGCATGGAATCCTCTTAGCCTCCTAAGATTTACAGGTTTCAGAAAAAGTAAGCAGCTTTCAACAATCTTCTGGATTATCCAGGAGAGACTGTTCAGAGCTATTGTTTCCAGCAAGTGGAGGTGCAATGCCATTGCCTACTTTTGCAAATCCTTAGTGCTGAAAGAGTTAATGGGAGAATCTACTTTAGATCTAGAGCAACCTTGGAGAAGAAAAGCATCACCCATGATTTCTCTAGCTTGATTCGATCAGAATTCTAAGTGAGGCCAATAACAGATTAGTTAATTCAGTTGATCATTTTTTCAGGGTTACTACTTAGCCAAATGACTATGTGCACTTCTGATTTTAGAAGCTAACATGGATTTGCCTCTGTGAACCCATAACACCAAGACATGCACTCTGACCACAGTGGATTATAATCAACTACCTTGGCAGTTTTTTTCAATTGAATGAGAGCTGATGATGTCTTTGCCAAACTACTCATCCTCCCAATGCAGTAGTCCCCAAAGTATGTGTGACAGAACAGTAGTATCTTTGGTTGTAGAAAGAATTCCATGTAAAACAACTTTACTGGTCAGACAAATATGTCAGAGCTTGCTCCAAACAATGTGGAATGGATTTATTTATTCCAGGATTTTCCATAACCTTGAATAGGAGAATGAGAGAAGTGCATTAGCTTTCAAACTAATTTGAGTCTTTATTTCTTTCTAATTTTGACCTTGAGCAAGTTACTGAATCATTCAAAGGTTTAATATACACACTTGTAAAAATTAAGATTCAAACACCCACATCACAAAATTAGTGGATTAAACAAAATAAAAAATATTTAAAGCAGTAACATTTTCCATTTGTTTGGGGATATAATTTGTATCATTATATTTCTACCTCATCATGCAATTTAGATTATATCTTTGTTATGACAAAAACGTAGATTCAATTTTACGTACAAACAAAAAAGAGGTGTTCTGATACTGTTTAATTCTACTTAGTCATTGTTTTATTAGATGCTCCATCGAGAATCATACAGCAAATCTCTGCAAATTAGCTGACAATTTCATGCTCCTTTTTTATGTGACCTTAGTGTTATCCTACACTGGTCATTGATTTTTCTATTGGAATTCTATAGACCTTTAAATGGCCCTGCACTAATGATGCCAATGTATTTTAAAATGGTGTTAGAAAGGTATATTTCCTATACACAATGAATGCTCATGCTGAGGAGCTAAATATTCTCAGAGGCACTGTCCTTTGTTCTCATATTACAGTGAATTGAGTTACCTGGTTTACAGCTCAAGAGTCATCAGGATATTTGAGTCCCGAATCCCCAGCCACATCATCCATCTTCATCAAGGTGCGATAAATATATGTTCAGAGGTCACTATCTTGGAGATAGTTCAAGTGTTAGTTTCAGCCCGAAAAGAACTCACAGTAAATCATACCTTTTGCTGTTCTGAATCTTTCGTAAGAGATTACATTTCAGGCATAAAGGAGGCTTTTAAAATTCATCTACTGCTTTGTAAGCATGCCTTTTGGAAATAAGAGAGAATTGTAACTATAGATAAGAAACCCAGTGATATGCTATGGGTTACCTCTTTCTCTCTCTCTTTAAATGAATGGCATTACCTTTTTAAAGTTACCATAAGCCGATTCTGAAGGATGTCAGTGTGGACGATTATCTTTCTGCATGAGAGACTGTGTATGGATAAGAAACATGTGTAAGAGCTAAATAAATATTGTCTGTTGTTTCCTATTAGGCATATATGATATCAAAGGTGGAGAATTCCAAACACCTTTAGGATAAACAGGCTGCAATAAAGATTTTCAGGAGGTTATGGGCTCCATATGGCAGGATAATTGTAGTTCTAAGTACACAGTTTATGCCAGTCCAGTAATCTAAAAGTAGTAGCTGAGCACACACTGTGTGCCAGGTTTAAATGCCAAGTCCAAAACGTAGCAGAGAGGGCTTCTGTCCTCAGTTGTTTACTGAAACCAGGAGACTCAAATAATAAAAGGCAAATAAAAAGCAATAGATAAAGACATCAGCACCCTGTACATACTGAAGGAATTCAGAGAAGAAAAGATGTTAGTGAGCTGTGGATAGGAAATATGGCTTTCTTGGAAGAAAAGAACTTGGCTGGGAACTTTAAACTGGATAAGATTGCATTAGGCAAGAAGAGAAGGAAAGAGGTTCCTATAAGTGGAAAAGCAATGACAAAGAACAGAGTGAGGGAAGGGCCCAGAAAAACAATTGTTGTGAGTGAAATGAATTCATAAAATAATGATTATTTTGCAGCACGTAGATATGAGAAAGTTGGGGGGAAAAAACCGTCTGAATTTATAATTTGACCTTGATAGCTAGATCGTGAGTGATGTTATAGATTCCTTAACCAAGAAATGACAGTAGAAGCACAAGGTAAAGGAAAATAAATTAGGTAGTTTTTGTGCAGGCTGCATTGGAAATGAAGAGTCGGAAGGCAGAGTAACCAGGATGACCTAAGGTTGAGGTTACTCAGGACTTGGATGGGATTCATAGCAAGGAGGTGAATAGAAGAAAAACAGAAACATTGAAAGGAAGTTCTGGCTATACGTGGGTGATAATCTCAAATGCTTAGGCAATGACATGGAGAAATCATGTCATCTGAAAATGATCATATAAAATGCAATAAAAATCATGGGTTTTAAAATGAACTGTGTTTGTATCCCACCTTGCTTCTTAGCAACAGTGTGATCTCAATAAAATTATTAAATTTATTTGTTCATAGATTTTCCCAAATATCAATGAGATTAAAGTTGTTATCTAAGGATTAAACAAGAAAACATGTCCAATGTCTAACAAGTGCCTGGCACCTAGCAAGCACTTAAGAAATATTAGCTCTTTGTTCTATAACTGAAGAACCAGCTCAAAATGGTTCTATCCTGTTAAAGGAGATACTGAGTTATTTCAGAGACACAGCAAATCCTGCAGCAGAAACATGTGCAGAAAAGAGAACTTTGACCTCCATCTGCACCTGGAAGCAAGTCTGACCCACTCTTCATGGACCACCCCACCCCCCCTTCAATGAAACCAAAGGGCTGGACATAACTAGAACTTAACACCAAAACCCTTTCAGAACTGAAGGGTCTACTGTCTAGGAAGATCCGGTGCTGACACTCTTACCATAAATGGCCAAGTTTCAAAGTCCTCCATGAGTGCTTCTGTGTACATATTCCCACTACACCCTTCAAAACCCTTAACCTAGTCAAGCAAGCAAGATGGATTTGAGGCACCATTAGGTCCCTCATCTTCTCAGTTGGTGTCTTCCCAGTCAGTAAAACTTTTCTTACTCTAAACCCTGACATTTTGAGTTTTGCCTTTTTGAAGTATTAAGCACATGGACTCGGTTTAGTAACAGTTCCATTTAGGTAATGCTAAAACATCTGATCAGCACTACAAACTGGAAATCAGGTTCAAATTCAGTGGCTATGTTATGGTCTAAATGTTTGTATTCCTCCCTTCAAATTCATATGTTGAAATCCTAATTCCTAATGTGATGTTACTTTGATGTGAGGCCTTTATGAGATGACTAGGTAGTAAAAGCAAAGTCCTGTTATGGAATTAATGCCTTATAAGAGGCCTGAGAAAGAGAACTCCTTCCACTCTTTTGCCATGTGATGTTATAGTGAGAAGATGATCTTCAAAGATGAAGCTGTCTCTGACCAGACAATGAATCAGTCTGCACCATGAACTTGGACTTCCCAGACTCCAGAAATGTGCGAAATACATTTTCATTCTTTATAAGCCACTTAATTTATGGTATTTTGTTAGAGCTGTCTAAATGAACATAGACAGGCAGGAAATGTAGCTAAACACTAATCACAAACAAGTGATATTTTGAGCTTACTCTAATTAAGGAAATGAGTAAGTTTTGGAAAAAGCCTAAGATGAGAAAATAGAAATTAAGTAAAGCTGAGCAATAGATATGAGATATGTTTAGAATAGCATTTAGAACCTACTGTACATTCAATAAATACAAGCTGTTATTATTGTTATTGCTATTGTTATTATTAACATTAGGGATGGTCAAAGATTTGAGAATGACTCCTAGAGAGAAATAACTTATGGTCATCAAGTGAAGCAGAAAAGTTGAAGTGAGGAGCTCTTTAGTGCCTGACGTTGCAAAAGATAAGGACATGTGGGTAGAGTCTGCAAAACCATTCCATTCAAGTGGGAATAATTAGTAACTAAAGTGCCTGGTCTTTTGTTATTCTTGTCTCTAGTTTGGACTCCTTTGTAATTTAGGATAAAACTATGTGATTTTCACTTAGTAGCTACCTGAACTGTGAATGACATGTGATTTGTTCATCATCACCAAAAATAACTTTTCAACAGTTACTCCACCTGCTACAGAAGAAAGAGAAAATCAGGGTTCTTAAAATAAATGCAACTGGCAAGCTATTTTAACATAGAGGGAAATAGAGAACTATGAATTAATAAAATACAATTCCCTGTGATGGTTTTTTAATAAAGCCAACCACCAAATATTGGCTTCCCTTGTGTTAGAAAATGAATAGATAAACACTTTTGCAATGACCTGAAGTCTTGGCTAGAGAGAATACATAAATTATTGACACATGAGGAGTAGACAATTCTCCATCCACCATTGAGCTTTTAATTCTTTGTGGAGCAGATGGTCTAAATAAAGCATCCAAAAATAACAGGTGGGTTTTATTGCATTAAGCCACTGAAAACACTAAGCTTCTACAGTTAAAATCATGTTTAAAATATCAAGCCTTAAAACCATCTTTGAAAGTAATCTTTTCTATTTACAAACACCTTTGTCCATTTTAAATGCTTTCAAAGCACAAGGACAAATGTGAGCATGAACACATATTTAGATACAACATGGGAGAGACAGATTGGTAGAAACAGCTGTTCTTATGGAAATTGTTTAACATGAGGTTGTTAAACTATGTTGATGGACTCTAACTAATACGGATAACATCACCTCTTCTGGGAACAAACAAAGCTTGGGTCTAAAGTCATTGCTGCCATAAATATGGCTATCTCCCATCTCCATCTACCATATGGAAGGCTGCTATAAAGACTTCAAATACATTATTTCTCCTATAAGTTGTCCAGTGTGTAAGTCCAATTACAGAAGTCGAATTGCAGTCTAATCAACATCATGCTGCATCATTCTATGTGTTTATCTCATAATGATGTTTTCATAAATTAGAAAAGGAAAACGTCTGTGAGGTGGGAAGAGATAAGAGAGAATATAATGCTTGGGTCATCAATGGATGAGAGATCAATTTAGAGATTATTGCTGTTTTATAGAATCCTTTATTAATTACATTCATTTGATGCCTAGAGTTTTAAAAGTAAAAAATATCTTCTTACTTCTGTTCCCCAAACTCCCACTTCTCTAGAACAAACGCTTTCAGCATTTTCAAGAGTAACCTTCAGAATCTGTGCATGTACATCAACATCTGAAAAATGCCCAAACCATTAAGTCTACAATGAATTTTAAAAATCTTGCACATTTATGAAACATCTTCATTCTTCTTAAATAATTTAAACCACAGGCACCTTCCTGAGTACAAAGTATGAATTATAAGAAAATGAGATTATATCCCTATTTAATGTTTGCAACTTGCTTTTTAAAAAAATTCAATATTGCCTCATGGACCTATTTAATTGTCATAGATGAAGATCTACTTCATATTTTTTAATGGCTGTGCCCTTTCTTTAGTTATATTCTAGTTTATGTAATTATTCCCAAATGAATGGGTATTTGTTACTTCTAATTGTCACCAAAATAAAGTTGCAATTAACACTCTTACTGATATACACTTACTTGTACAGGTATTTCTAAAGTGCTTACCACTACAGACAGATTTGACATATCAAAGGCTTTGTGGATTTTCATGTGAATACGTTTTGGAATACTTATGTTCGAAACTTCCTCAATTTTCTTGTACTTTCAATAAGTAATGTTGTTTTTCTCTAAATCTAAAGTGCTTTTTTTTATATAGAAAACTACCATATTTTTTATTCTTTCATTTTAGAGTTGGCTGCATTTGGAAATAAATTAAGTTATATACTCTTCTTGATTGTATATGAGACAGGGACGGAGTTATGGTGAAAGAGAGAAAAAGAGTTTAAACCATAAGCTGAGAGTTCTGATACTATTGGTCCTGCCGCTAGTATATAATAATAATTAGTAGCCATAGTATATCTTACATTCACAAATAACTTGAATGTGCCTCTAGGGCTTTGATTGTCAAAGTCAATGTTATATAAGTTTAGTACAAATACAGATGCTTGCAAAATATGTAGGGGGTGGGTTTGTGGTGATGGTATATTTGGTCAAAAGACAATATTTGACTGACAGCAATAAGATAAGGTGTGGCAACTTGGTATCATAGGGTTGGAATGACGCTGTCTGAACAAGAAGAAAAACAGAAATGAGGAAGTTAAATCTTTGAAGAAGATTCTGAACAATTGGAAAATAAAAAAGCTTTCTTATGCAAAAAATAAACAGTAAGTATTTATGAGGGTCAAAATCCTACCTTGGGCTATGCCTCCTAAGATTCAAAAGACTGCATATGGAAATGGAAACAAATGTATATAGTTGAAACAAGTGGATTAAAAAGCTGTGGTACATATATACAATGGAATACTATTGGGCCATGAAAAAGAAGGAAATATTACCTTTTGCAAAAATATGGAGGGACCTGGAAACTATTATGTTGAGTGAAATAAGCCAGGCAGAGAAAGAAAATGGCATATGAACCCACTCATTTGAGGAATCCAAGGAACATTGAGAACTGAGGAAAGGGATTGAGACAGAGGAGGGATCAAAGGAACAATAGGAAAAGAGGACAGAGAGAAAGGGGATGATAGGATGGGATAAACCTGAAGGAAGGGGGGGAGGTTCCTGTGGGGAGGGGGAGAAGGGAGATGTTGAGGGGAATATGAGGGAGGGGAGATGCATTCAGGGTGACCCTAGAATCTATGTAAACACAATTAATTAAATAAATAAAAAAGAAAGCCACTGTGAATAAGGGCTGAGCAGGTAGGTCCAGGCTTGCATCAAAAGACGAAAATAATTTGGAACTCAAAAGACTTAAATTACTTAGTGCTTATTTTGACTCCTCTAGACTGTGCCGAGTATTTGCAATTGGTTTATTTTTTTATAGGTTTTGGAATCAGTGAAGCAAATGTAGGTGGGGAAAGCAGAATTGTCCTCTAAAAATGGGCAGTTGAAACCAAGAAAGATCATGTCACTCAGCTACATAGAGGGAAAGCCAGACTGATGGTGATACATTCCTCTGACTCACTGAATCGATGCTGTTCCCTTAGCTGAGATCACACTGTCTAGACCTATGGAATACTTTTTTCTCTAAGTAAAATTAGCACAAAGGTCAGATGGAAGATATTAAGTATTGTTGGTTTATGTCTTTCTAGTCTAGACTGAGTTTTTGATAGTTTTTCAGAATCATACATAAACAAACACTTGTACATATATATTCTAATTTAAACATAGAAAAGAATGACTGAGGAAAAAACTAAAAAGTCATTTGATCTTTCTTCCCATCAAACATGCATCCCACCAGTGTCTGCTAACAGAGTTGGAGCCTACTGTAGCTATTTTTAGTTAGTCAAGATGACTACATTCTCAAGAGTTAAATGAGGTCCCATAGTATTGTTACCTTGTTTACACTTTCCCCAGACATTCAGAAAAATATAGGTGGTCAGAAAGACAGGGATTAAGAACAGCATGGAACCTTACAAAGGCAGTTATACTCTCTCCATATCAGTTTCTTCATTCCTATGTCCACAATTGTTTTCTTACCACCAGGAGACCAGCTTTGGTTTCTAATAAACTTTTGTGCGGGTGAGTCTTGAAGTGTGTGTATGCTCTATGTTCTCTGTGCTTCTACTACCAGAGTCTCCACAGCAAATTAATTCTTCTTATTAGCTGTTCAAAGGTTGTTCATTTCTTTTCTGTATCACAACATTTTACTACCTTAAAAATTCTTGCTATAGCAGTCATTATTCTCACTGTGGTCTTCTTTTTTCTCTCCTTTCCTTCCTCCTTGATCCCTTTCACAGTGGTTAAATTCATGTACTTTGTAGTAAGTTAGACTGTGTTCAGATCTTGACTCTATCCATTTAATAATTGTCTAATCATAGGCATCTACCTTTCTGAGCCTTACTACCCTAATCAGAAAAAATAATAAAAGATTATTTTTGAGTGAGAATTAGATGTGGTAATTCATATCAAGTAATAGGTATAGTGTCTGACACCAATATGCACCCAGATATTTTTTATTTTTGTTGTTAATATTAAGTTCCACTATTTCCCAGATATTGTGAAAAACACTGAAAATATAAAGTTAAGTAGGATGTAGTCCCTTGAGAAATTAATAACCTAGTCAGTATTTTCAGCTAAACTTTATTTCTGTTGGTGAAAACTCTTGTCAAGAGTTTGTGGCTACTTTTTTCTCTCTTTGAACAGGAAGGAAACCTCCTAAGTAAAGTACTCATATTGCAACCCTCTGTACAATAAATACTTATCCAAGATGCAAAGGGGACAAAACCAGACCAGTCTTTCAGATATACTGTCAAGTTGCTGACTCCATATTTCTCTTTAATGTGGGCAAAAAAAATTTTTTTCCAACCATTTTTACAGTGTCTTATTATGTGGTCATATCTATGGTATAATAAGGTCAAGTGATTCTATCCTCCAATTTTCTGGGATCAGGTGGTTAACAGAATTGGAAAAACAATTCTGTGTTCTTAGTTTTTCTAATCAGTCTGTTCTAAGAACTTGCTCATTTGTAGGCAAAAGAAACCATGTCAACTGGGTGGCTGTCAATAAAGTCTTCATAACAGTGAAACAGTATGAACCTTGTACTTAAAGTTTTATGTAAGCCATTAGGTCTAAGATGGTAGAACAAAGTCTTTTTAAAATCCTACTTTCCTCTCTGAAAACCCACTGTAAATAATAAAAAAGATAAAAATACAAGAGAAAACCTCTTAATCTCTAATGAAACAAAAAAGTTTTACAACCTTGAATTATATTTACAAAACACTGAAACACCAATGCTTCTATGATAAAAGCATTTAACTTGTTATGTCTCAGAGAAATTACAAACAACAAGATAACTCTTGAAAAAACATCCACAGGAAAATACAAGGATTCAAAGAAATTATATGACAATGGATGGAAAAAAAAATTGAGCTACAACTCATAGAGAAAATATAAGAGAGAAACTAAACCATGATGAAGATAAAGGTCACATTAGGAATAATAATAATAGTAATAATAAAATGAAAGAAACTATTACTGTCTGTAAGTTGGTAGGTACAGAAGAAAAAGAGATCGATATGCCCATAGTTGCTGAAGGAGAGTGCACAACAAATGGAACAGCTGAAATAATGAAACAATGTTACAGGTGAAAACACCACAGAAACTAGAAAAATTTCAAATATTCAAATTGAAAGGGCATCTTTTGTCTTGGAAAAATTCAGACAGTATCATATGACATATTTTGTAAAAGTTGTTGTCCTTTAACAATTCAGGAAAAAACAATTGAGCATAATAGTATACAAAGTAGTAAGTAAAAAACAGGTTGGTTGTGGATTCAAACTTAAAGACAGTGAACAACATTTATAAATTTCCAAGAGAGTGACCCAATGGTCTACACTTTCCAAGCATCTTCAAACAAAAGGCAAAAGACATTTTCTGAAAGTTAACAACTTTGTTAATTTGGTCCCTAACTTTGACTTAGGAACCAAACCACTCTTGGGCAGAATGAATACTAGGCAGGCAAGTGATAAACCATAATAAAAATTCATATACGAAGAAAACATGAAAAGACTGATGGTAAATAGTGAATCAATTTAAATATAGAATGTAGGGATTATGGTTTCAAATAAAAATAAAAAGAGATACTACTTAATGTAGAAACATAATATTTTATAAAACCTTTATATTAAAATGTGAAAAAATTTTAAGGATTGAGTGTCTCTTGAAGAAATCATTATTTTAGTTTCAAGGATGAAATAAATCTATTATTTGTATAACTTTTTAACTATACAGGTAAATTTGTGTATATACATTCTTAACAAGAGAAAGCTGAATTGCACATACTTCTTTATTGTTCTCATATTTCAAGATTATTTTTCATTTGATTTAAACCAGAATAGTTCAATGACAAAGTAACAAGGGAAGTAAATTATGGGAGCTGAGGTTGAATAGGCAGGTAGACTTTTATGTGGTATTTGTAGCTAAAACTACATTATAAAATTCTATTTATTTTTGGTTGAATTAGTAAGCATTTGTTTGCTTTTCATGAGCAAAGTATTTCTTACTACATTACAGAATTTTAGCAATACTTAACAACTTCTTGTGTGAGCAGAGAGAAAGAGAGATAAGAGGCAATTAAGTAAAAGTAAAAAAGAAAAAAATAAAATATGTGTTTCTATTTTTACAACTATTTAAAGCCCATTCGGTCTTCTTCATTAACAAATCTAGAGTCAAAAGTAAAAGGCAAGAGAGAATAACTTAATGTAACCTTCTGAGATCATATAATGATCAAATTCATAAAATGCTAAAATACAGACTTTATTATCCTGCTTGTCATTCCCTGCAGTTGAGCAATGAAACTCAGGAATGTTGAAAATGACAACTGATGACCTTATTAGGTCTCTGTGTGGCCCAGGAAATGTAATTTCAGAGCAGAAAATGAAAAAGTATTCTATCTACTATTTCCTCCAAAAGGTTTTATGAAGGGTTTACCAAGTCCCTGGCAACATCTAGGGTACAATAATAATTTATTTAAGCTGATACAACTTCAATTCTTCCACAACAGTGGTTTTAACTTGGAAACTATGGATCTACTGGTCTTTCAATAAGTTTCAGGAATTTATGAAATTC
This sequence comes from Rhynchonycteris naso, assembly GCA_037038555.1. Classification (NCBI taxonomy): domain Eukaryota; kingdom Metazoa; phylum Chordata; class Mammalia; order Chiroptera; family Emballonuridae; genus Rhynchonycteris; species Rhynchonycteris naso. The sequence continues at coordinate 168,811,026 of CM072999.1, read as the reverse complement.
TTGCATTTCTATCTACATGATTTATTGAAGAACTAGTGCTCTAGCAGCTTTTTATCTAAATAATACTTTATTTGAATACTAAAAAACACACCTACATCAAATATTAAATTTTGGAAATGATACCTCCTAAGATTATGGGCTCAAAGGAAACTTTCTAATGCACTACAACAAGAAATAAAGACTAATTTTGTTAGTTTCACATATTCTATTTACTAGATTCTTCAAACAAGAAGGCTCAGAAACCTGACTTGCTCAGTGAGATGACTCAAAAGTACAACCATCCCTGGGTTGGTGGGCATGTTCTCTAACTCTTAAGTTGTATGTATAGCAGTAAAGGGTGGGAGAATAAACTTAAGTTGAATGACAGTCTAATCTTTTTATAATTTCCCCACAAACAAAATGAAGTTAACATGTATAGAATAGAATGGTCCTATTACATTTTGGGAGAATTATGGTAAAGCATTATATGAACCATGGTACTTTTTATTTCTTTTAGAACAATTATCTCTTAGAAGCCAAGAAAAAGTAATGTGTGTATCATAATTAGTTAAAACTCTAGCCTGACCTGTGGTGGCGCAGTGGGTAAAGCGTCGACCTGGGAACACTGAGGTCGCCAGTTCAAAACCCTGCACTGGTCTGGTCAAGGCACATATGGGAGTTGATGCTTCCAGCTCCTCCCCCCTTTCTCTCTCTCTCTCTCTCTCTCTCTCTCTCTCTCTCTTTCTCTCTCACTCTGTGTCTCCTCTTTAAAATGAATAAAATAAAATAAAAATTAAAAAAAATATATTAAAAAAAAAAAACCTCTATAGGTCATTTTTGGGGGTTGCAGTTCTTAGGAGAAAGTTAGAAAGCCAACAAGCTGGAGCTTCTCGAGTTTCCTAAACAGGCATCCCCTTAGACCATATCTAAGAGCAAATTGATATACAACCTCCTTTCAGAGTAGGAAATCACCAAGTAATGGTATTCTGTTGACCTTTGTACTCTTTAATAAAGACTTCATAATTTAATACTAATGTTTCCAATCATTTCTCATGATGTTGATATATAAGAATTTTAAACCTAACAAAAAGAATGCTAACATTTTAGGGAAAAAACCAGTGAGATTATTATTTGGGTAAAAAAACAATATAATCATGGTAAGCCAAGAAGAGAAACTTGAATTTATAGAGTTAAGCCTCTTGAAAATATTAAACTTTATACTTTCATTTGTGTTCCTCATTGAATGAATTCAGAAGAAATTCATTCAATACATTCTCTAATTCAGTGGTTCTTAACCTGGGTTCCATCGAACCCAAGGGGTTCGATGAGTCAGTCTCAGGGGTTCAGAGAAGCCTCTGCCGCGAAGCCAGAATAAAGTAATACCGTAATTTGTTGTGAGTTCATGCACTTTGTTGGTTTTGTTCTTTGAGTAAGGTGATGTTCATGCACGGCTCATTTTGTGCACCAGTAAAAAAACATATAACTATGTCTTGAATTTGGAAAAAAAAATTATATTTTATTTATCACTAAAGGAGGGTTCGGTGAATGCGCATATGAAACTGGTGGGTTCGGTACCTCAATAAAGGTTAAGAACCACTGCTCTAATTGTTTGTTATTCATTTATAAGGGAGCATCAACTATAAAAAAATGGCACATCTCTTTCTCTCTCTCTCTTTCTTTTTTTTTTTTTTTTTTGTGTGTGTGTTTGCACAAGATTTGATAGGAATGGGAGGGTAAAGAAAAGAACAAATTAGATAAATTCTCCCCATCCCTAAATTGACTTCTTTTTCCAAACAAATACAAAAATGTTGTCTTCTCCATTTCCTCCCTCACTTTTGGATTGATTTATTGCTTCTAAAAAGTAACTGATATTATGCTACTGTCTTCATTCTCATCTAGAAACACAGAAAACATTGTCCACTGAGGAAAACTTTCAGGTGAAAAGTGATAAAGTAGTCGGTGAAAATTGCAGCTCCTGTAGACAAAGATGTCACTACCACAATGGACTTAACTGCTGTTGTCCAAAGTCAAAGTACGTAGTTAATTACTTTTTTGTTATTGTTCTTCACCTTTCCACAGAAAATACTATAAATTCAGAACCAACAGGGTACCATAACTCAGGCATTGTTCAATGCTAATGCTGTCTGTGAGGCAGTGTGTTCTTTCCATAAGTGGTTGCTTTCTTTTAATGTTCCCCATTTTATTAGGATATAGTTTACCATGTGAACACACTTGTCAGTCCACAAAGTGCTATCTCCAAACTGCCTACAAGACTAACAGTATTAAGAAACAGTCTTCATATATCTTTGTGGCTGAATTGTTGATTTTTTCCACTCCTGACTAATAAAGAGTCACTTGAAGCACTCTCAAACACTGATAGGCACCACACTGTTGATTTATAACTGAGCACCAAACTTTTGTGATTATAAATTCTATGCTGCAATGGATTTGGCCACTATAGTGTTTCCCCCAAGGAAATTAACCATTGCACATTCACAAAACAGCAGAATTTCTTTTCTTCAACTCCTTCCCCTCCGTTTTTCTTCCATTCTCCAACTGTTCCCTAAAGTCCAACAAGATTACATTTCAAAACTTTCATCTTGCAGTTGAAAACTTTCAACTTAGCATTGCAGTTTTGAACTTCTAAAAAATATTTTTTAACTAGCAAAGAAGGTCCAGATTAGGTCATATGGGAGTGGTTGTGACATGGTATCTCCTAAATTGGCAAATAACCTTTTAGTTCATAAAGTATAATCACAGGCATTATTATCTCAGTATTGCCAACAATCAGACTGAGCCTCTGGTAGATTAAGTTTATGCTGGCCTAAGTGGGCGGATCCATGATTTGGGTTATTTTCTTGGAGGACTAGTTAGGTGTCCTGCACCACATTGTGTGGCAACTGTGCAGCCATTTTGTTCCAATGAGCAACTTTTTCAATAAGAAAAGGAGAGAAATTTATGAAGCCTATGTAAGGAAATGATGACAGCATGTGATTTGAGCACTGCTGTGTGACAGTGTGACAGAAAAGCTCACTCATCTTTAAGTCTCTCTTCAACTAGATTATAATAAATGCCTAACATTTTAACATTAGTAATACATTCCCTGGGGCAAAGACTTATTTTTCAGTCATAGCCCCGTTAAAATGCAAATATTCCAAAATGGCAAAAATTCAAATGATGAAGAGAGTTCATTTGCTAAATTTATTTTCAGTGCTAGGTGGGAAGAAATTGAACACATGCAGGTGACTATTAAGTTTAGAGAAATTTGCTACTAATGTGTCATGCTAGTGGAGACAAGCCTGAGCACTTTAGACAGTTGATAATTTTTAGATTAAGTCCTGGGACGAGTACTTTACAAATGTGGGTTGTAGATTTTAGTCTTGAACATTTTAATTAGCATTTTATTAATGGAGACACTAGAAAAGGGCACTAGAAAAACTGTGAAGTTATTTATCTATGGTGCTTTTGTTTCTACTTTGTCAAACCATGCCTATCCATCACCCTTTTTCCAATCATTTTCCCCAATATTTTTCTTGGCAATTCTCCTGTTTAGGTGAAAGAGTAGACAACAGGAGTAGTTTAAGGAAATTAGCAGCTCAGGTTTTGGGTACTGCTGGAAGGAGCAAGACCAAAGAAAATCTGTTGGAATGTGGTTAAAACGAAATTACCAAGCCAGGAATTCTTAGTCTTTTGAGTTATAGGCATTTTTATGTATATGAAAAAAGCAGTGGTTCCTCTCTTCCTCTTAAAAATGCATATAGCCTGACTAGGTGGTGGCGCAGTGAATGGAGCATCGGACTGTGATGCGGAAGACCCAGGTTCGAGACCCCGAGCTCACCAGCTTGAGCGTGGGCCCATCTGGCTTGAGCAAAAGCTCACCAGCTTGGACCCAAGGTCACTGGCTCCAGCAAGGGGTTACTCAGTCTGCTGAAGGCCCGCGGTCAAGGCTCATATGAGAAAGCAATCAATATACAACTAAGGTGTCAGAACGAAAAACCTGATGATTGATGCTTCTCATCTCTCTCCGTTCCTGTCTGTCCCTATCTATCCCTCTCTCTGTCTGTGAAAAAAAAAAATGCATATAAAATGACACAAAGTTTAAGGAGAATTTTTTTTTCTTTTTTTTTTTTTACAGAGACAGAGAGAGGGATAGATAGGGACAGAAAGGAACGGAGAGAGATGAGAAGCATCAAACATTAGGTTTTCGTTGCCATTGCAACACCATAGTTGTTCATTGATTGCTTTCTCACATGTGCCTTGACTGCAGGCCTTCAGCAGACCGAGCCACCACTTGCTGGAGCCAGCAACCTTGGGTCCAAGCTGACAAGCTTTTGCTCAAGCCAGATGGGCCTGCACTCAAGCTGGTGACCTCAGGGTCTCGAACCTGGGTCTTCTTCATCCCAGTCCGACGCTCTATCCACTGCGCCACCGCCTGGTCAGGCTTAAGGAGAATTTTGAAAGACCATGAGCCACATGGATATCAGATATAAACTCCTAAGAGATCTATGGAACACACAGAAAACACTCTTGCCTAGATTCCATGATTCATAATTGTAGGCACATCAGTCCTTTTATTATGTTGATCCTGGTGCCAAACATCATGCCTACAAACATGGTAGGTACTCACTAACTAAATCTAAATAAGTAAACTACAGTAATAGTAATATATCAGCAAGGAAGAAATAAACTACTGATTTGTGCAAAAGCATGTATTAATCTCAGAGAAAAGTTGGTAATGGCAGTAGATGATTTTCCCTGCACTTCTCAGTGTTTCTGCATGGTTCAGGCATTCTGAGTCAAAGGGGTATTTTGCAAACATGTATAAGCAAGAGAGAGTATCTCCCAACCGACTGAACTCCCAGAGATATTCAAGTGAGTAATATCTCCTTGCAATCTTGCAGAGATACCAGCTTTCACTGCAGGGAGTCGGTCTTATTTACCCTTTTCTATGAGAATGTTGTCTATATTGCAAAGTAAAAGTCTTTTCTTTCCTGGCAGAATGACAGATGTGCCAATGCCCCATATAAGTTCCAAGTGTCATCATTTGGGGGTTCTTCTCTTGCAAGGCAAACAATGCATGTGCAGATAAACATCTGGCCCTCATTCTGTCACCTTTTGGGGATTGGGGTACAGGGAGCAGGTCCTGAGAGGTTGTTTGGGCTCCATTCTGCTGTAAGTAATAAAGCATCTGTGTCTATGATCCAGGGTCTAGTTTTACATACACACACACACACTCTGGCATGTTAACAAGCTGAGTGGTTATCTCACAGATGCAGTAATCACAATTTTAGTACAGTTTTAAACTTAAATAGAAGAAGCCATAAATTAATAGGAGAAATTTTGTGTGATTTCAGTTATATGGCATTCAGAACAAGGCAAAACCAATATCTTCAGTGGTAGAAGTCAACATTATGTTTTCCTCTGGTTTATTATTTTATTTACATTTGGTCCTTATTGAAATTATATTTGTATTTAGATAAAATCATGAAACTATTATGCTGAGATTGTCATGTGAAGGGGGACTGAGAAGAAACAAAATCTAGAGTGTCATCACAAATTAAAATTTGTTTAAAAATCAGTTTATTGATAAGTTCTTTAACCTGGTTTACTCGTAATTCTTCCCCTTCTTCTTCTATATTGTGTTGTATTCTTCATTTTCTCTTGCTAGATAGCTTACCTCCACCAAACATATGGCAAGGTATGGAACAATTTAGTAGTGGCTGAGGATTGGAACATATAATTCTGGCTTTCTGATTATCATGACCCTTTTATAACCACTGACCTAATATCTTTACAAGGTATGGAAGGGAGGATGCATTTATTTATTTAAGTTTTATATCCATAAATAGCTATTAAATTTTATATTTAATCCTAACTGATGTAGATAAAAATCCACAAGACTTCCACAGTCCTCCATGTTTCTGTTTTATTCTCTTGGGTGATTTTTATTCAGCTTTATAACAACCATTATTCACATGAAAACAACTTTTATCAACTAATGTGTTTTCTGGCATCTATGGTGATTGTACCATACACCTTTAACAATCAGATTACTGTCTCTTTCAATTAAGATATAAGAGTAGTGGTGATGGCTACTGACATTTGTTGGAATGTGCACAAAACTCATTACCATTAGCTTGTTGCACAGCTGTATATTCCTGCCGAAAAATGCTTTAGTTTTACAAGCTTAGCAGATATAGAGCTAATGGTAATTTCTTGAAGTGGGTCTCTAATTGTAGAAATGGCCTACAGGCCTATTTTACATATATATATATATATATTACTTTTTAAAATTTATTTAGAAAACTAACTTAAACAGGGTGACACTGATCAATAAGAGTACATAGGCTTCAAGTAAACATTTCTGTAGCATTTGAATTATTGTTTTTGTTGAATACCCATCACTCAAAGTCAAATCATTTTCAGTCACCTTATATTTGTCCCTCTTTACACCCTTACCCCCAACCCCCCTTCCACACATCCTCTTTCTCCTGGTAACCACTTTACTTTTATCTATATCCATGAGTCTCAGTTTTATATCCCACCTATGTATGAAATCATACAGTTCTTAGCTTTTTTCTGATTTACTAATTTCACTCAGTACAATGTTCTCAAGGTCCATCCATGTTGTTGAAAATGTCACTATGTCATCATTTCTTATGGCTGAGTAGTATTCCATCATATATAATATGTACCACTTCTTCTTTATTCAATCCTCTATCAAGGGACAATTTGGTTGTTTCTATGTCTTGGCCACTATAAATAATGCCGTGATGAACATGTAGGTGCATGTGTCTTTATGTACCAATGTTTCAGAGTTTTGGGGGTAGATACCCAGTAGAGGGATTGCTGGGTCATATGGTAGTTTTATTCTTAATTTTTTGAGGAACCACCATACTTTGTTCCATAATGGCTGTAATAATTTGCATTCCCACCAGCAGTGAATGAAGGTTCCCTTTTCTCCATAGCCTCTCCAACACTTGTTATTATCTATTTTATTGATAATAACCAATCTAATAGCTGTAGGGTAGTATCTCATTGAATTTTTAATTTGCATTTCTTGAATAGCTAGTGAAGATGAGCATCTTTTCATATATCTGTTGGGCATTTGTTTGTCCTTTTGGGAGAAGTGTCTATTAAGATCTTCTTTCTATTTTTTAATTGGATTGTTTGCTTGTTTATTGCTGAGCTTTGTGAGTTCTTTATATATATTTCAAATCTTTTTTTCAAAAAGTAAGGTTTTCATTAATTGATATATTTATTTATACCCATGGATATACATGGGCTCTAAGAATAATAGTAAGGCAGCCATGAGAATGAACCTTATGGATCTCCAAAGGCAGGAGTGTCAGTTACTGATGGCCTGAAGCTTCTGTACTCTGAACTCCATCCCCACACTCTGATGGAGGCTCTGCTTCCCCTGCTATTCCCAACGAGTGACTGAGCACAGTGGGGATACTAAGTCTCCATGTCTATAGAGAAAGAAGCAATTAAGCGATAGCAGGTAAAGGAAAATAGGAAAATAAGAAGATAACATAAAAAAGACTGACAGAGAAAAGAGAATATCCAAAAAAAGAGGAGAATAGGAAGAGGTGAAAACTGGAGGACCTCAAAAAGGGAGAATGAGGCAGGCAGTGATAAAGGAGCGGAAGCATCAGTTGGTGAATGTGATGGAAAAATAATCTGGTTTCAGCATCCTGCTTATCCATGTGAACATGGAAGTGGAGGCTAACACCAGGCCTTTCATCTCTAGTCATTCTTCATGGAGCTCATCCTTCTTACCCTGAACCATAAAGTTGCTCTGGAAGCACCAGTGTCTGTAATTTCAGATTCCAAAGGGGCAACACTTATAATTGTTATTTTTATTTGTTTGTTTTGGTTCTTATAAACATCTGGCAAACTTCATGATTTGAATAGTCACATATATGAAGACTGGTTCTATTAAAAATGTATGATTGTTGAATTCAGGGACACGGTCTTTCTTATTAGAATAGCATTATTTAAGTGTAATTGATATCCTCAACATTAGGATTTATTCAGACAATTTGAGCAACAATTGTTTATCTGTAACCACATCTGTCAATTAGAGTCACTACTTCTTTCAGTAAACTCATATGATGTAAGATGGAAGTTCTTTAGTTTAATCTTTATCCTTTTCTTTACCCCTTTTTCCCCTGTTGCTAATTATCATTTTTCATTTACAGGTGTCAGAAATTTAACATGGCAAAAGACCAGGAAAAGCACCTTTTAATTTCTTTTCCATCAGGCAAGGGTTTCAAGTAGTGCAGGAAAATTTCATATAATCCATTCCTCCCCCTCTACCCAAGAGGGACTTCATTGATTAAAATAATAAACTGGGTAGAGTAATTGAAGATATAAACATAAGGTGTCTTTTATCTGGCAATATTTCTGTGGCTTTGCACTAGCCTCCTACTCTGGTAGTTAGACAAGCTGTGACCCACACTAGCCCACTCTCCTACTTGCCAGCCACATGAACTTAAACATGAACTTGGTGGAGCCTCAGTGCTTTCATTTTAGAACAGAGATAGTATTTTCTATGGGATAGTATTACTGTGGGCATGATATGAGAAATACAAAACACCTAGCGAAATGGGAACCATTTGGAGCTCAATAGAGATAGCTATTAAGTTGCATCGATTTAACATATATTGATAATCTTGAGTTTGAATAAAACAGTGCAAGGTAGTGTTATTGTTGTCACTTTTTTTCTTATTATTGATTAGAAACCTATGACTGAAAAAAGTTAATTTTCCCACAGATGTACCAACTTATATACATCTGTTTTCCAAGTTTATGCTCTTGGCATCGCTATGAGTGAGTTCCGCAGCCATGCTATACAAAACCGGGCACTTTTTATACCCTTGGCATATGTGTAAGCATATGGATTGTGTTCTACCTGGCAAAGGGTACTTCCAGAAAAATGGAAGACATTTTGCTACGAGCAAAATCTCAGCATTCCTTATTGGAACAAAAAGATATACAATAAGCACAACTGGCCCCCTCCTACTCTTACCCTATCCCTAGGGAAGAAATAACAGTTCAAGACTGAGCTATAACAATGTCTTATTTTTACATCCAAAGAAACTGCTGTGGACCCATGATGAACATTTAACTCTCACAATTCTCCATATTTTTTATTCTGTTTTTGGAAAGGTTTTCTGTTTCTGATTTGACAAGCCATCTGCCTTGTTAGTTTTGTTTCTCATGTTTCCTTTTTAAATTTTTTTATTTACCTTTAAAATAAACTCTAGAAACAGCCCAAGGTAAGGCAAATAAAAAGAAAAAAGAAGATAAATACATGTAAAGGGTTTCCTTATACCAATGTCCCTCCCTAGTGTTTTTAATTTGTCAATTTGTTTTGCTTGATTAGAAGTCCACTGAATAACAACGTCGTTTTGATGCTGCTGCCTGTATGCAACTACAATTATTCTCCATTTCTTAATACTAAATTGCAAGATGGCTCACTTTTAGAAATACAGAAGGGAATGTAATTAGACAGTGAAAACAGTCAAATAGCATAATAACTTTTATTTATATACTGCTTTGTAATTGTCAAAGCAATTTCATATACATTACTTGATTTAGTCCTCATATTTACCTACCCTGGAATTAAATTAGGTTGCAGTTGAAGATGTGATAGGTAGATTTGGTAAAACTACAGATTTAGCCAAGTGAAATTTCCTTTCAGTTAAGCGTTGGGATTCCAGAAATCTGTACATATCTCCTAATCTGTTACAGGGACCGTAGGTGAAAAAACTGATTTAGCTACAGAACAAAGAAAACTAACCTTTTTGGGGGGGAGGTAAGGCATTTGCATTCAATGTTTAAGTGCATTCAATTATCTCTGAAGTTCTGCCTTTGACCTTTCCAGACTCCGAAGAACTTAGTGGGACTGAGAACCATCAGTTACCATTAAATGAGAAGCCTTAGGCAAGTTGTTTAATATTTAAAGGCTGAAAAATAATTACTTTGGCCACAGTATTAGCAATTTTTTTGCTTGTATCTCCTGTGACCTATGAACAAATTACTTTATTAGGAAATCATTAGAGCATAATTTGCTTCTATATGTTACTGTCCTCAATTTTCACTTCTTATAATGAAACTACAGGTTCTCATGATATATTATTATCGTAAATAGTGTGTTTCCAGGTATCAATTAGCAATTGTCATTAACTCTAACACCTATGCCTTTCTTAAAAAGTATATGATCTTACCAAGGTTATGTCATAGTTCAGTTCCCTTCATCTTACTTAAACACAAAGAGTTCTTTCTAAAGACAGAAAAAGATGAGTCTCAAAATGAATTTCTATAAATATTTCCCTTTGTGTTGTTGTATCTTTATTTGTGAAAGACAGGAAAGCCCAGATAAATGTGTTGATCATTATGATGAGTTTCTTACTAATACGGGAAATAAAATCTGAGCAAAGGCATGGAGTTTCAGGTCAGAATAAGATGGGAAGTACAGTAAACCCCCTTTATCTGTGGGGGTTATGTTCCAAGACTACTGGTGGATGTCTGAAACCACAGATAATACCAAACCTTATTTATACCATCTATTTTTTCTATGTATACACACATAACTATGAAAAAGTTTAATTTATAAATTAGGCTCAGTAAAAAATTAACAATAACTAATTATAAAATAAAACAATAACAATATATTGTAATAAAAGTTTCTTCATTGGCCATGGTTTCATTTGGCTATAGTCAGGTAAAAACGGATTCACTTGGCTTCTTAACAATAAAACACAGTTAAGGGTAGAAAATGAACTTTTAAAATATCTGATTATTTTAATTACTTGAGATTTAGTTGGCATCTTAGTTTGGAAACTAGTGGTGGTGGCTATGCACGATCACACTGGATTCAGGCAGATGGTAAAGGAACTGTGGAGCAGGAGGATCGTGGGCCATTCCATTTATTCGAGTCTTACAATGGTGGTTGAGCAAGCAGGAAGGGAAAACAGCTTCTCTCTCTCTGGGCTGATGAGCAAACAGGTGAGGGGGCAGGAAAGAAGCCTCCTCTCCTGAAAATAATAGCAAAAAAAAGGCTCTTCCCAATGGCAGCAAGCAACCTTCAATCTACAATCTGTCTCCCTGAGGGCAAGCACCTGCAGGATTACTTGACTCTACATAGGTGGTGCTGCCCTGTGCTCATGCACCATCAGGCAGAGTACAAGTGAGCAAGCCTAACACATTTATATTCCCCACAGAATCCCTTGAAATTCAGCAGAGTTCTTGACAATATGCAAAAACCTTTGTAGCCTCTTATAAAAAAATTTAACTTAGATCTTATCATTTTCTTAGAGGCACATGCTTTCATTTCATGAAAGTTTTATATCTTCCTTCCTTCCTTCCTTCCTTCCTTCCTTCCTTCCTTCCTTCCTTCCTTCCTTCCTTCCTTCCTTCCTTTTCCTTCCTTCCTTCCTTCCTTCCTTCCTTCCTTCCTTCCTTCCTTCCTTCCTTCCTTCCTTTTCCTTCCTTTTCCTTCCTTCCTTCCTTCCTTCCTTCCTTCCTTCCTTCCTTCCTTCCTTCCTTCCTTCCTTCCTTCCTCCCTCCCTCCCTCTCTCCCTTTTTTCTCTGCCTTTCTTTCTCTGCCTTTCTTTCTTTCTTTCTTTCTTTCTTTCTTTCTTTCTTTCTTTCTTTCTTTCTCTTTCTTTCTTTCTTTCTTTCTTCTTTCTTTCATTTATAATAGAAACCTGATTTTTTTATGCCTTTCTGTGTGTCACTTGGTTATGAAAATCATTAGAGAGCCTAGCATTTTGTGTTTCTCAGACCTCAGATGACAGGAGAAAATGTAAGTATTCTCTGTCCAACTCTCTTTCTGCAGCGAGGAAAAACAAGCTAAAAAGCAATCCTTTAGCTATTGACTGAACTAGGACTAAAATTTAAACTTCTTCATGATGAAAATATTTTCTCTATACCATACTGTCTCAGAAATTTATCTCTTGAAAAAGGATTTCCAGGAAAGGAGAACTTGATACTTTTCCCCTGGAATCTCCCCTCAAGTAATCTTTCCTCCTGCCCTGGTCCCCAGCACCTGGGGCTGCCCAGTTGATCAAAATTTATTAGCAGCCCCTCTACTGTTCAGAAGGTAATCATAACATCAGACAAATGTTATTTATAAGCATATTCTTAAATTGAATTCTAAAATATCTAAAAATAAGATAATTCATTATTTTTAATTGAGGTTTGTCATGGGCATTAAAATTGGTTTGCTATTCAAAAAATCATTTACTGTATTTCAGCATATTATCAGGAGAAAGACAAACACTTTATAATTACATTAATAGATATAGAAGAAGCATTAGACAAAATTCAAGATTTATTTCTGAAAGATAGCAGCCTAAGATTGGAGATGGATTTGTTATATGATAAAGACCATTGATGAAAAAAAGCCAGAATCACAGTGAATGGTGAAATGTTTAAGACTGACTATACCAAATATAAAAACTGTAAAAAAGGTGTCAAGACTCATACATATGCATTTAAGATAGTGCACTTCACTACCTGCAGTATTATGTAAGCATCCTATATTTCAGTCTTCACATTAAAAATAAATTGTAACACTGATTTCACAGCTTCTTTCATCAATCCCCTTTCCTCAGATTCTAATTTGATAGTTGTGGGGTTGGCCCACAGCCAGCATGGCTGCATAATGTGTGAGGACCAGTACAAAGTAAAAAATGAATAGCAACTTTTCTTAGCATTATTAAAAATTTCAAGACAGCAACAACAGAGTATTAAGAGAAAAGCACTGTAAGCATGCTCCTTTGTGACTGCACAGCAAGCATGCCCAAGAAGCTTACCCAGGTCACAGATATAGTATTTTTCTAAATGCTTACTTGATAATTCTCATGAACAAACTGGGTTGAGATCCACTTGCAGTTCAATTCAAGCACACTGACCTGAAGATTTACTGGAACAATATATATATGTATATATACACACACACACACACACACACACA